>JAODJW010000046.1:14788463-14807691 GCA_026777045.1 Hyperopisus bebe
GGAGGGGCCCCCCCCCCTCACAGTGAGCACACGTGGCACAAAGACATAATTATAAACCTATGTGTGTGTGTGTGGGGTGGGGTGGAGGGGGGGCAATTTTGGTCAAGATGATCCAAGCCAGGTCAGTAGGGAGAACAGGAACTGTCCACCCTCTAAGACATGCAGTTTGTTCTGTGTAGCTGTTAATCACTTTGTGGCTCGTGACTCGTGATTGGTTGATAGGTGGCAAACTCCACTTCGAAAAGGTACTCAGATACTGATGGGTCAAAATAGAAATAAAGCAATGCTGAAGTGAAACTGACCAAGGGCACCAATGAGCAGGCGTGTTTATATTCATGGGAAAGCTCCTCTTAGACTCTTTAATCCCATTTGACTCTATTTTTTATTTGCTGCTTGATGTGAACAGTAAGATCTGCGACGTGAACTAACTCTGAGAAGATGCCCACTCAGAATCAGTCTGTCCCCCTGGATCAGTCTCCTCCTGCCCTCTCTCCATTTCCCCTCCATCACATAACTCCTCTTGCTGTCTCTGTAATTCTCTGCATCTTCAGCCCCACCAGCTGCAGATAACTTCAGGCAGCCCGAGCACGTGCCGCTCTTTGAATATCCTTTTGGCACATTAGCTATTGAGCTGCTGGAAAACCAGGTGACCTCCTTCAGGAGGGGTGCTGTAACTTGATAAGGCTGCTAATGGATAGCGGGCATGTACTAGCCTTCAGTCATAGCGATCGATGAGTCAAGGATGAACAGAGCAGAGGATTATTTGGTAATGAGTGCTGGAGTAGTCCAGCTAACGGTATTAGGTGCAAGGTCTATTCCCGACATTTGAGATTTAAAAATTGGTTTTTGATCTCCTCAGATCGATACCTGTACTGAGGCAGCCGCATTATCATACAAGGGCCGAGTTGACAACACGTCTCCGTGACGATATGAGGCTTATGTGGGTTCAGCCAACCAATAAAAGCCAAGATGGTTCACCACAACCTACCCCACTGGAAGCCTTTTTTGAAGCCCAACTTAGGCCATTTTCTAGCTTTTCCCTGAAACGTATTTTCATTTCCATCTTCCCTCATGGCTCGTGGTGCCGGATCAGTACTTATTTGTTTCTTCCTTTCATCTGTGAGTCAGTCCTGTGCCGCGTAATGGAACAGCTAATAGAATAATTAATTTGTCTCATTAGAGCTTTTCAATGATTTTCATGCCTACTCCATAATGAGTTCAAATTACTCCCTTTTTTATTCCAGATTACGCGTTAAATTGTTTGCGTGGTGGTTGGGTGCCTGGGCCTAGGAGAGTGGCAGTAATGATCTAACAGGGCCGAGTGACACTGAAGTCCCTGCTTTAGCCTATTTCACTTCAGCCACAGTTTATTCTGAGATCTGATGCGTTTTACATTATTCATAATTTTATTCAATTTAACCGCAAGCACTTTGCAAAGTATTTTATGATTCTGAGTCCAAGTTTCAGATAAAGACACACTGAAAGTATTCTGTCCTCGACTGTATGTTGAAGGATGTTATAAGTCTTAGCTAGCTATTATGGTCTTGCTAGGAGGAACATGAGATACATATTAATTACAAGTGATATTTAGAGCAGATGAGATTTGGAGGGAGTTCGGTTGCCATGGATATCACAGCAGCATTCCATTCTGTCACCTAGCAGTTACATGGACCTGCTAAGCCACTGGGGACCCTGCGCTCTCACAGATCCAGGGCCAGTTTCTGTTTTTCTGCTCACCTGGCCTGTGTCACTAAGTACCTCCCACCCCCCACCCCCCCCCCAGGTGCCCATGAACATGCCACATTGCAGATTAATGCCTTTGTACTCTGACTGAATGCTTCGGTTTACGCTGCGTGTTTTCTGTCGTAGTTTGACTCTAGCCAGGCAGTCATCCGAACCAAGGGCGAGAAACATAAAAAAGGTAAAGAGTAAGAAAAAACATTGTGAATGAAGTAGAAACGTCTGCTAAAGTTAGAAAGTAGAGCAAATACTCCTTGGCTGTCGCTCCTCAAATTGCTCCTTTAAACATGCCCGTCAAACCCAATAAATTAGCTTCTCTGTGTTCATACTCCTCTGTTTCACCATCCTAACTATGCAGGGTCTGTAGTGTGCCCTCTAACCTCTTGCATCCCAACACTTGTCCTAAGCATGACTTTGTTTGACCTTTAACCTATGACCTCCAAGCCCTTTTTTACTCTATACCAGCTAAATTCCTTTAGTTTGCCTATTTTTCAGCATAGCTATAAATAATTACGTTTAACATTAGTGTCCCGTGAAGCCGCATTATTTCATTGGTGGGGTGACGATGTTCAGTGGGTCATGTGACAGGGGGACAGCGTGCACATGTCACAACCTGTCTTCATGTCTCTCCTGTATGTTAACTGTACTGACAGGCCACACCCACAGATGCTCACTCATAAGTGGGTGTATCTATCAGCTGTCCAGCTGGTTGCTGGAACTGTGCATGTCACTGTATGAGATCCAAATCACCCGGGAAACAGTAAGTAGCAGTGAACATGGGGATGGTGTTTCTTTGCATGGCAACATTGTGGGATGACGTTAGTCATGTAGTGTCTTTGCCTGTGCATCGCGTTCTGCTGCCTCCGCACTCTCCACAAGCTAAAGGCCCCGACCAGAAAACACTTTGTTCAACCCAAAACACCCAACAGGGGGAACATTTCACATGAGAATGGACAAGGCGCTTAGCTTGGTACAGTCACACCAGCAGCTAGGCCAACAGCTTGGCCACAAGTGTTGGCTCATTTGGGGGCTGTCGTGGGTGGTGCACGGAGGTGCCACTGCATGTCCCAACCTGATCCTGAGGTACCAGATCCAGTTAGTACATCAGCAGGAATGTCCTGCTTCCCTCTGGAAGTTGATTTTTATTGGTGTAATGCAGGTTAAGTTAAGAATTCTTGGGAGTTGTTTTTTGGCCCCATCACAGACAGTGAGACAGCATATCTCCTATGAAACTTTGTCCCCATGCTACAGGGCACAGAACCACAAAGGAAGAATCTCTGGGATTATCCTGTAGCCAATCAGATAGTACATCAGCAGGTATGGGTCTCTACCCCTGGCAAAAGTGCCCTCTCCTCTCTGCCTGTTTTAAGCCCCAGTGTAGAACACGACTTCCTAACAAATGAATCCCAAGCAGCATACTTTATAGTTGATATTATATCCAATTGTATCATATTTTACTGAGATATCCCAGGTCATCATTGCAGCCTGAGCTTTCCTCACAGGACTGACCCCATATGGTCAGTTTCTTTCGCGGTATGACACTTGTTGCCAGGTTCTACCTCTGTGTTGGACGCTCTTCATGCTCGGGGGGTTGCCATGAGCGCAGAAGGAAATGGCAGACTCGCTTAGCGGACACCTGTGTCTCTCTCAGACCGGGGAGTGACTGTAATTCCCCCTCCTCCCCCCGCCCCTTTTCTGTTCGTTTTCATCGCCTCAGAGGGAAAAGCGATGGAGCATTTCGTCTGCTGGAGGTGAAAAGAACTCTTCAAGCGTAAGTATAAAATAAGTGACAGAGAGTATTTGGCCTGGGGTGATACGTGTATGCTTGCAGCGCGATGACGTTAGCATGCTCGCTCACTGCAACGGCGCAGCCGCAATTCTCACTTCTGTCCTGAAAACGGTTACCTCTGCAGAATTTGCAAAGTAGATCTAAAATGAAATTATTTTCTTTGTAATCATTTGATGAGTCAGATGTCAGGGATACTGTGCAAATGAGAGCCGGTCACACACCGCCCCCTGGTGGTCGGAGGGTGGCTGGAGTTGACATTAGCCTCATATCAGGCAGTAGTGTGAAGGATTAGTGCAGGTGCTGAATATCTGAGTGAGCAGTGATCTTCTCTAGGGAGACCCTGAAAGGAACGAAATTCCCCAAGCTATTTTTGATTGAAGAGGCTCTTTGGGATGTTGTGTATGTGTACAGAATGTAAAGGAGGGACCTGGGCCAAATGAGCAGGTTACGAGGAGCTACTATGATCTGCTGGCTTTTCCCCAGTACAGTCAGTCCTGTCTAAATATTTCATTGATAATTGTGCGCAGCATAAATATGTTTGCATATTCACTGAAGCCACTCAGATCACGTATTTCCCACCTGCACTTTGAACTGGCAACCTTTCGTCACGGGTTCAGTTCCTTAATTACCACAGATCCGCTCCATTCCCTCTTCTGCTGTTAGTTGGAAATGTGACCCAGGGAGAGGCCTAACTAATAGGGTCATTTCCTAGCATCACTCCTGCTGAGAGCGGCATCAGGCCGGAGGACACAGGGTCCTTCAGCTCTACATGTAGCCGCTAGAAAGTGGGTTCTCCTGCTCAAGCCCTTCTCCTCCAGTTACATGTGGTTACATTGTCCAACAAAGTTCGGAATTGTACTCCTGCGTTGTAGGAATATGCATAGGAATTTCAAGCAATCAGATGAGACTGAAAAACAAATTTCCAAAACTCACTCAGGCCATTTCTCCTTGTGTTTGAGATGAGACCGCCAGTGACCCATAATCAGGATTTCTCATCATACGTTACAGTATAGGGAACTAAAACTCACTCAGTCCTCATGCAATCCAGCAGAAGACTTTTATTAAATTTCCAAAGCTCACTAATTCTATAGAAATATTCACGAAGACCTGCCTTGTGGACTGAGTGAGGTTTGAAAATTTGCTCCTCACTTCCTGAAAGGCAATGTGATGTTTGGCCTACCTTTTGCTTCAGGACAAAGGTTTTTCTTTTCTACCCCCCTCCCCATGTGATCTTCCCTGGCAGAACAAGCCCGAAGACCAGCACTCCTGGGACTGTTTGAAGATCATGGCCTATGACCACTCATCCAGACCTGCCGACCAAAAGGATAGACTGGAGCTCCACAACAAGAACTGGGACGTGCCCTCAGCCAACACCCCTGACACGTCTGAAGGGGACTTCCAGACCGAAGTCTGAGGCCAGAGACCAAACACACACTCTGACACATACATAAAAACTGACCATGAATCCCACCGGCACACAGAAACATAATCAGTCAAAGATAGAGTCCCTGCAGTACATTCTTACACACATCATACAGATTCACACATACATGTGCATATAGAGAGAAACTTTTAATGAGAGGATGAACAAGGAAAAGAAGACTTCTATATTTTCACACAAAAACTTTAAGTAAAGGACTGGGGTTAGCAGACGGGGATTTTTTTAAAAAGAACTTTCTGAAATGTCTTGATTTTTCTTCAGAAAGGATTCTCTTTCACCTATTTGATGACGAAAAAATGAGTATTTCTGCACCGTTGTTTTATAGGAAAAAAAAAACATTTCTCACTGATTTTGCCCATGATTGAGCCCTTTAGATATGACTCCCTTCCTCTGTACCTGTTTCCCCATTGGATGATTCACGCTCTCTCTCACGAAGGTGGGGGAAACAAAAGTTCATTAATAAACACCGTCCACTGCTTTTTCTAGCATTGAAAAACGCTGGTCCACCCACATCGTGTTTGTGGCTTTTGTTCTTTTTGTGTTGTTTTGTTTGTTATTTTCTTCTGTTTTGGTTAATTTAGCAAAATGAAAAAAACTGGTTACGTGCCATGGTCTGTGTCGTTGGTGGGAGTAGTTTGATGTGTATCTGTACCGTCTCTGATCAGGGTCCTACTTGTAGAAATGTTTTTATACCGATATTTAAGTTGTGTTTCCCCATGCATTTTTTCGTAATGCGCTGGTTTAAAGAAAGATGTTCGGTGCATATTGTCAGTCTGAATGGATATCCGCGCCATCTGGCTTACGACAAAATGCTGAAGAACGCTGACCATAAAAACAAAAGCGGTTGCCAGAGCGTTGTTTCGGCAGATGGCTTGGTCTCATCTTTCATTCTCATTGGCCCAACCGTGGGAGTGAATCCTGAGGTAGTTAAAAACAGCCACGCCGCCCAGTCCGCCAGCCAGTGCTCAAATCAAGCCCATTTCACCCATCTAGTCCTAGTCTTACAGAGGGAGCGTAAGCGGGTTAGAGCTCAGTATTTCATTTACAATTTTTTCTTCTTTACTTCAGCTCGGCTGAAAACTCTGACTTGGGAAGCTTGGAGAGCATTAGATAAAAAAAAAAAAAAAACATGGGAACAGGGATTGCTTTGAATGTACGGCCAGTGGTGTGACCAGAGGAATACGTATGGCATGATCCCGGCGACGTCAGTTGGAGGAAGACGGTAATGCAGAAATAATGCAGACAGCGGAGATGGCATAATGCTGTCTGCTTCCTGGCAGTCATATAAGGGCCATTATTATGTTGGTTTGTTACAGCTTAAACTACTATTTATTTCAGCTGCAGGATGTTTCAAAGAAAAGACAAAGTCATGTACTTCTACCACTTTGTGCAGCAAGTCTGTCCCACCTGAGACTCAAGCCTATATGTATGGATTATTCCCTATCATAAAAAAGGATTTTAATTCGTCTGGTGCAAGCCCAATAAGATGTTTGTGTCTGGGTCTGTGTGTCATGGTGGATCAGGCTGAAGACGTGTGTACGGCAGTAGTTCTGAGTATCACAATGTGTTGTGCATGATTTGACCGTGTCCTAATCTGTAAGCTTTGATAGGTTTCACAAGAGAACGCCCTTCAACTAGTTTCTGAAGATCAGGGAACTGAGCTGAACACGCATTTGTTCTGGAAGTTTAATGTAGCATTATCATTGATTCCAGCAGGTTTTCAAAATGCAGCGATTAGTTTCTGCATTTTAGTCTAACATTGTTATTTACACCAGCTATGAAGAGTACTAGGTGTGATGAACAGGTAAGTATGGCCACTTCAATTCTGCATCGTCACCATCGTCCCTGGTGACCAGGGTCACTATTGTTTGTTTGTTTGTTTTTTAATTCTTCGTATTCTATGGTAGTGTTTTTCCCCCAAGTAACACTTTTTAAAATTGGTTCCCTGTTTGTATCTGTTTCTTTAGTCCCTGTTGGCCATATTTCTGTTGAAGCCCTGTCAGTTCAGTGCTGGTTGCTTTGGTGAGGGTCACTGCTCATGAACCGACTGTGAGGTTCATTAACAGCCTGCCACTCTTCTCGCTGTGATAGACAACAGGGCCGTACCTTCTTGGTCTATGGTAGCTCCCTGAGGACCCCAGGAAGGCAGCCAGCGTCACCGATGTCCAGCAGGAACCACTCAGCCTTTCACTCACCCTTGACCCCATCGAGTCACTGCAAAGTCAGAAGCCAGAAGAACTGAACAACATCAGTGGACTGTTCCTCCAACTTTCAGTCACATTTTAATCCAGTTTACTCAACTCCTTCCTTCTGCAGAAAAGTAAACGATGGCCTAAAACAACTTCTGTGGACAAAGCAGAAATGCCCCCCCGACAAATGTCAAAGAATATGAGGACTTAACAGACTTTTCAAAGATTCACAGTGATTCATCATCATCGTGGGAGTCACACCCTGGCTAGACCTTGGAACAGATGAAAAACACAATTTGATCTGCATATATTCCCAAAGAACTGGAGCATTGTAGCATTTCTGCTGTTGAACTTTGAGCTGTATCATCTGCCATATTTGATTTGTTTGATCGTTCCCATTAGGGCAACCCCAATTAATATATT
The DNA here is from genome assembly GCA_026777045.1 of Hyperopisus bebe. Taxonomy (NCBI): domain Eukaryota; kingdom Metazoa; phylum Chordata; class Actinopteri; order Osteoglossiformes; family Mormyridae; genus Hyperopisus; species Hyperopisus bebe. The sequence continues at coordinate 14,796,046 of JAODJW010000046.1, forward strand.
AAAGATTGCTTGGTCCTTTAATGAAAAAAATCCCAGCATTTTTATACCCAGGATCGTGCCCTTATGTTCAACTGTTTTCATACAGTGTTTTATATGGAAATAAATTTTGTAACCGAGTCAAGCAAGAATTCTTTGTTGATTTCCTCGTCATCTTTACGTCGACGTTGCTCTTTCTTATGGATTTCAACTGTGACATCCTCGGTGCTGCTGTGCATGTTCTATTCGATCTCGGCTGGCGAATGTTTCTCAGAGGCAGGAATCCATGTGGTCAAGGAGCCTTTGGACTCCACAATGAGGAACCCTCATTCTGGCTGGAATGGTCACTGATCTGCCATGTTGTTATTACCCAGTGAAGGGCACAGCTAATCGAAGAGTTAGTTTCGATACCTGCTAATCCACCAACTCCAAAGTCTAATTCAATAATGCTAAACCAATAAACCACTAAAAATTTTGTGAAAGCTAATGATAACCACTAACTTTTATCATATGAATTTACCTTCAGCCTGCGATGGGCTGGCCCCCTGTCCAGGGTTGTTCCCTGCCTCGTGCCCGTTGCTTCCAGGATAGGCTCCGGACCCCCCCGACCCAGTCGGATAAGCGGGTTGGAAAATGGATGGATGGATGGATTTACCTTCAGCTTGGATTTTGGCTCTGAAACCCTAAAAAAAACCTACCTAAAGAGCTAAAATTTTAACCTATTTATTACTGAATTCTCATCTGTTGGACTAGAGCAGTGGTTCTCAATCCTGTTCCTGGCGCCGCCCCGCCAGAATATTTTCGTTCCAACCCTACCTTAATCAGGCTCAGATAGTCCTTAATAGGCTAAAGCCGGTTTCAGACCTAACGCGGCGCTCACTACGCTGCGCTCCGTGCCGCGCACCGCTCGCGGAGCTTGTGCGAGCTCTGTGGTCAAAGATGAACTTTGTTGAACTTTGACCGCTGAGCGCTGTGACGCATTGTCGCGCGATCAATAGAAACAAGGCACCGAACCGGGCACAGAGATCGAAATAGAGGGAAAACTTATAGCTCTGGGAACTCAGACACGGACAATATATCACACAAGCGTAGAATATGTGAAATATACATCGTTGCTACTGACTACGAGCCGAAATGACAGGAGAGAGTTTGGAAAACCACACCTACTTTTTGCGCAGAGGTCCCGCGTGAGCACAGCGCGCTGAGCGGACACCGCTGTTTTTTAGAATGGGGCGCACACAGCGCATGCCGCGTTTGGTCTGTAACCAGCTTTAGCCTATTAAGGTAGGGTTGGAACAAAAACATTCTGGCAGGGGGGGCGCCAGGAACAGGATTGAGAACCACTGGACTAGAGTGATTACCGGGGAAAATTTAGGAATTACCCAATGGGGAGTCATTTGATTCTTTTTAAGATATGTATTTTGAGGGATCTAAGTGTTTTTGTCAAAGAAGTCCTGTTTTGCAACTAGCCCGTGCTGACATTATGCCCTCAGTGAAGCCATTTGAGGACTACAAACATGGCAAAGTTTACCCAGAACTTGGAAGGAGGGTCTCAGCTCTCTATTGGTCTATAATTCTGTGACTCAAAACTCGGAACTTAAAACCAGGGGCCAGTATCACAAAGGAGGATGTCTTTCTCAGCCGGATAACTTGTTAGATTTAAGGTAGATTGTGCTAAATGTAAGTGAACAAGGATAAAGTTCATTTAAAAGTGGATATCTTAAATCCAGCTAAGCAAGAAATCCAGCTTCCTGATACAGGTCAATGTTCTCCGCTTAATTCAGGGTACCCCAGTTTAAATGGACTTTATCTTTGTTCACTTACATTTAACCCAGAGCCCTGTACTACGAAGCGGAGTTACTGGCTTATCGGGGTAACTTGCCGGATTTAAGGTAGTCTGGGCAAAATGTAAGTAAACGAATATGAAGTCCATTTAAACTGTGGTATCTTAAATCCAACAAGTTACCCTGATAAGCCAGTAACCCTGCTTCGTAGTACAGGCCACTGATCTCCTTAAATTTAGCGATCAGTCACATCTTGTGCTTAAACATAGTCAGCCAAAAGTGTGCCGGATAGATTGTTTCAGACATGCTCACGACAGACAAGAACAAATATATATGATTTTAAGGTTTACAAACATTTTACACCACTAAACTTTATTCACTTTACTTGCAGAAAAAATATTAGCAAATTCATAGTTAGTGGATGTAAATTTAACGGAAGCTAATTGGTCTGCTAACAGTTTTCTAATAAAAAAATTTGGCTCCGCAACATAGCAGATTAGCGGAACCCTGCCCGCCACTGTTATTACCAAACTTAGAAGTAAATTATTGTACTATTCTCTCTGTGTGATTCCATCCTTCCTTAGCTGTATAGATACTGTCACTTATTGTGAAACCCAAAAGGTGCCATCTCCCAATGGCCCGTGGGTAATTTGACACAAAAAAGAAACTTGAGAGTTTAGGGTAGAAAGTGAGGAGAAAACAGGTCACAAGGATCAAGGGAAATCGAACACAGAAAATACATCAGAATAACTCTGGTTTCAGCTGTGTTGTTTTCTGCCTGGCATGAAAAAGGTTTAACCCCAGAGGTGATCCACACACATGCCGTTGCTCTGATGCTAATGGAAATGGTATGTGAACGATAGGGAGGCAGTAGTGTTACTTTCCTTGACCAACCACTTAGAACAACACAACCAGATTATTTTTACAACGAACACTGAATGCATCCACCTCATCCACACCCCCAACACTTCATATCCAGGTTATATAAAGAATAACAGCTCTTGATTCTGTGGGGCCTTGAAGGCGCATGTTAGGTTTGTGGTCCAGCAGTGTTTTGAAATTTGCTTCAGGGTTATTTCAGTGGTTTATTCCAGTAAGAGCAGCTCCACATAAATGAATCCATGAAGACCTTAGTATTCACTATAAGAATTTACTTACATGAGATACGTTTGTCGTTGCCGCATTGTTAGTCAATGTAACTACTAAGGAATGCTTCTGGTAACTTGTGCTATCATGGACGCTGTTCTGAAAGCACTGTCTTGCACTACAATGGAGCGATCATCTAAGCCAGTGTTTCCCAATCCGGTCCTTGGGGACCCACAGACAGTCCATGATTTTACTCTTCCCCTGGGAGGAAGCAAAAATGTTGACTGTCTATAGGTCCCCAAGGACCAGGTTGCAAAACACTGCTCTAAACAGATGTTAATTTTAGAGCCATTATTCATAAAATAGGATAGCATAAGATTTAGAGGTATAACCAATGTGAGTAAAGACTTTCTGGCTCAGATCCCAAGACCATCTACAGTCAACTGCATGTTAGACCTTAAATCCTGATCTGTACCATTATTTTGTAAAAGTAAAACACAAATTAGCTTGTTTTACAGGCTAGTTTGACTCATAGCTTCACCCAAAACAAATTAGAATGTTTCCTAGTAATATTTAATAAAGGGTCATACCTCCATACAGGGGAGATTTTCTTCTATGTCTAGTGTCATATACAACCTGAAAGTAATTAAGCTGTTCCTTTGGGTGACCCACCGCTGTCTGATCTTTTCTTCTTGTCTTATTGCGCATCCATTGTCAGGTACATGGTGACCCTTGTTTGCAGTGACCTACAAGGAGTGTATTAATAGAGAAGAAATTTTGCAACAGTGTGAAGTTTATTCTCATTAAGATTGTTTTCATGGCTTTATCTGTCATGCCAAGTATAAAGTGTAAAGTGTTATATTTAGGAACTTAAAAAGGAGATACTGTGTCCTATATAGACTTGAAGTGATCTTGTACTGGGAATTATGACAAAAAAAAACGAGTCATGTTTCAGGCTTAAAATCAAAACAAATAACAGTTATATTAGAGTCCCTGTTTCACCTTCCCTCTCACCAACCCCAGGGGAAAAGAGTTAATTCCGATATGCAGAGAGTACACGTTTTTGGCATTTAATCTGTGCTTTAACAAGACTATCCGTTACCAGTTACCCTGAAGACAGTAACAGATAAAAAGAACTTGTGGTTTGGGACTTCTCGCCTTTTGCGGTGGGGGCCGTTTCATCCACCTTGAAGCCAAATGCAATCTACAGCAAGACAAAAATAGACTCATTTCAATATGCTCAAAGACCTTCAGAGGGGAAATTGGTTTTTTGGGCCTCTGAGAGAGAAATCGAGAGACGGCTATGGTTCGCGCATTAACGTGCAGCTCGACATTTCTATACCGTATGCTGTACATCAGAAACATAATTGCATATCGAAATATAAATGTTTTACATACCAGATCTCGGCAAATGTGAACACAAACGTCCGCTAATGCATTCTGCGGTGCGGGTACGGGACTCAGCACCAGGGAGGCCTGTGACTTGTTCGTGACGGTGAGGGAAGTTGAACATTATCCCAAAGCACTAACATGCAGCAAAATCCATCTCATGCGCTAATGAAGCTGTCGCAGTTCGCAAGCCACAGCCCCTTAAAGCCACCTTCATACCAACTAGGAATCGTAAACAAACACAGAGTTTTCATTCATATTTTATAGCGGCCCGAACTTTCACATTAAGGGTGGCCATTTTGAAAATACAGCTAAGAAAACAAGCCATTAGGGGCTCTTAGAGCTGAAAGAGGCTATTTTCTCCAGAATGAATATTTAATTTCCAGCAAACCTCGCAATACTTCACACATAAGTGAATAAATAAATAAATACCTTGTGAAGTATGTTCTATTTTACCCCATGATCCTTTTTTTTCCTTAGGTTCATATTTAGTAAAAAATCCTACTACTGTAATGATTTGTGATCAATTTTTAACAAGCATAGTGCCAGAAAAAAGCTATGAAAATCATTACAGAGAGCTGGCCCTTCAGTGACCTTAGGAAATTGTCCGGAGGACTGCATTGAACTGAAAGATATCCCCACAGAACATGCAAAAGTTTCCAGGCAGAACTTTTACCAAAAACACAATGCGCTGAGGGCATTTATACTAGTTAGAGTAGTAACCTGACCCAAGATGTGTTTTGTAAATTTTACCCATTGTTCAAACATGGAACATGGTCAAATAGCAGATAAACCACAGAATGTTTAGCTGTGAGCTTTTGCAGCTGGTGTACAGTGTTTCCAGGCATGTGATTCCTATTCGTTACTTGCATGGTTACATCAGCCACAACCTGGTCTTTGCTGCCTTTAACTTAACAGTCCACATGTCCCTGTCAAAAGTAGCACAGGCTTTTGAAATTATATTGCGCTTTATTTGCCGTTTGCACAAGGACGGCTGCGTCGGAATCCTTCTTTTCCCATTGGCCGTCATACTCTCCTCAGAGACACACACACAAAGACATACATGCAGTTGAGAGCAGATCTTCGGGTCAGAGTGCAGCACCAGCCATTTACTCAACCCCCCTGGAGCATATCAGGGTGAACGGTCCTGCTCAAGGGTCCAACGGAGATGTGAGAATTAGCTCTAGGACGGGATTACTGTCAGCGACCTTTGGGCCTTGCAGGCACAGCGGTGTAACCCGCTGAGTAACAACGCCCATGCCCCTGCCCCCCCGCCGCCCCCCCCGCCCGGTACAGATAATGCAGATTCCTGCTCCGGTCGCTGTCTGCGCCGTCCTGCTTTAGTCATCGCCTTCAATCACCGTCATACTCGCGTCGTAGCCTCCCATCCCCAGTCCCGGTTCCATCTCCCGCTCTCTCACTCTCCCACCTCTGTGCTGCTTCAGTACCGCTGAAATGCCTCTGAAATGCAGGCAGCTTCTCTACGCTCCGAAAGTCCCTTATATTTTCACGGTAGGCCACGCGGAAACGGATGTACAAAGGGCAAAACTTAAAGGAGGGCTGCGATGGCGGGACAGAGGGGAAGGAGTCCTGGGGAAGTGAAGCCTCCTTTGGACATACCGGTCTGTCCCACAGTCACTTTTTGGTATAGTGGCCAAACATACAAGGGAGATTCATCTACCCAAATACTGCATGCACATACACATAAAGCAGTGTTCCATTGACACCAGACCAGCATTCACACAAGGGGGAACTTCACATTTAACCTCAAAGATGCTTTTATCCAAAATGATATGCCTTTTTGAGAAAGCAGAAAGCCCTTGGAGCGGTTTGGGGTAAAGGGCCTCGCTCAAGGGCCCAGCAGTGAAATCACTTTGTTGACGTTGGGATTTGAACCAGCAACCTTCCGGTCATATGCAGTAGACCCACAAGCCATGCTCATAACTAAATGAACTCATAGGTTTCCAGACAAATTTATACACAGAGACACTATTCTGTATCCTTACACAGGCCTGTGAGCCAGCTGTGCTGTCCTTCAGTGGAGCTTTTCTCAAGGCCAAAACGCTTATTCAAAAGATGATGTTTCATTCTGATTTCATTCTGGTTATGTTTTTGTAAACAGGATGATATAGAATCTTCTATTCTATATCAATACTCAGAATCTCAGTAATCTCAGGATTTATTAATGATCAGATTCATTTTGTGATCATCATCCATCATAATTAGACTGCAGGTTAGAGAGTTCTTGGGCCTGGATCACAGATGTTTGCATGCAGGATCATTGTAACCTTTTCCTGAACTTTACACTGTTCCTTGTCATTTATACTTCTGCAACCTTGAGCTTGGCTGTGATTTTGATTAAGCAGAGTCTTTGTCTGACAAAGAGGCCTCAGAATCCACTTTGTACCGGTTTCCTCTTTTCTGAGTGGCTAAAGCATCATATATGTTAATGTGATTGGAGTGTTCTGATTGATGAGTGTTTCATATCAAGAACATATTATGTAAGTGTGGGACAAACCTCTGGAAAGATCCCCATGGCTGGTTTACCTGGCAGAACTCTGTATCTCATCTCCTGGCATTTTTCTTTTCCTTTGTTACATTGTCCTTTGAGAAGACCAGCTCCTTAGCAATACATGCCATAATAGAATGGTTTTTGGCACAGGTGCAGGCAATTTGTACAGCAGCCAGTTTAGCACAATGCTTTGAATTGTCACAGATTCAAGATTTTAAAAAATGTGCCAGAGTGCTACTAATTAATGGTGTATGACTAATACTTTTCTTTTGCAAAGAGATCCTCTTTAAAGTCTTTAAATCTTTTTTTTTCTTCAGGAAAGATGGCATTAAAGAAACTCTGCGCTTTGATAGTGATTTGAAACTATCGCAACCGGAATCCATTAAGTGTTTATGGAGATGGTTTGATCCCAAACCTTTTAACAAAGCTCAGGCAATGAGCACATAGAGATAACAAACAAGACAGAGAAAGCATTCGACACACTCTGCCCCGCATTAATGCTGTATTTGTACCTGGTCCGCAGCTAAAACTTGGTGATGATGCTCATAGATTATCAACCAGCCCATCAAGTCTGCAACAGAAAAGTGTAAAAAGCCTTTTCTCTGAAATCCATGCATGTAAATGAATGAAATTGTTCTGTGCAAGTCTAATTTGTTTTTGGGCACGAACTGAACATCGGTACCCAGGTTCTGTGTCCAAAACTGGCATGACTGTGCTTTTCCTTTGCCCTGGGGTGTGGGAATTCTGGCTCCCCTGTTTTTACTCCCTCCCAGCTCTGGCCCCTGGAGCAGTGTTTCCTAAGCTGGTCCTCGGACACCTGTGGACAGTGCACATTTTTACTCCCTCCCAGCTCTGGCAACTGGAGCAGTGTTTCCTAAGCTGGTCCTCGGACGCCTGAGGACAGTGCACATTTTTACTCCCTCCCAGCTCTGGCCCCTGGAGCAGTGTTTCCCAAGCTGGTCCTCGGACACCTGGAGACAGTCCAAGTTTTTACTCCCTCCCAGCTCACTATGGGGAGCAAAAATGTGGACTGTCTGGCAAGGAGCTGAGGGGGCAGATATGTGGCCCATTTGTGGGTCCCAAGGACAGGGTTAGGAAACATTACCCTAGACTGCAGCAGGTGCATGGACCACAGAATGCGTTAGAATAAGGAGGAATCCATGAGGGGGTGAGGCAGTTTGTGGGGGTGGGGGTCTGTGGAAGGAAAATTGGACATTGGTAGGCCTGGGAGGGGATTGTGGGGGCCAGGTCATCTGTCACAGCACTCCATCTCTGTCCTTATTCACAAGATCATACAGCACTTACATAATCTCAAGGTGCTTAAGGTCATTATCTTGTGGGCAGCATGTGTCTCAGCAGCCACAAGCCTCTGTGCCTGATCAGAAGGTCATGGTTCAAGTCCCAGCAGAATAGTCATGGCTGTGGGCCCTTGAGCACGGACCGAAGCCCCAACCCCCACTGCAGGTGGCTGCTCTTTGCTGCCAAGTTTGCTGTCACCTATATGTGTGTCATGGAGAGCAGGATGGGGTAGGCGGGAAGAGAATTTCACCACCGGGATCAATAAAGGGTCATTATTATTGTTATCTTGTTAAAAAAAAAAAAGATTTTTTCAATGGGAGTGTCCAGGGTTTTGACTGGAACAGTAAATGAGGTCATAACTAGTTAACAGTACTGAGGATAATTTTTTTCCCCCAAGCCTAAGCCAGTGTTGGTCATGGATAAAACTGCTGCTGATCAGTTTTCTCTGTTGGGAAAATGAAAGCCATAAACGTGCAAGTTATCATTTTATTTGTGTGCTTAAGTGCTCCGTAACTGAATTAATGTCACTCCTAAGCTTGAGTAATGTTAAAAGAAGTTATGCTGCAATTAAGTTTATTTTTGGAAAACTTGTATATGGTGTTCCAGGTATGGCTGGAGATTACATATTTGTAGACCATTTTACCTGTTGGTGGACAGATAGACCTCTCCAAAAGATTTCTTAGGACAGGTCCCTAGGCCATCTTGGACAGGGGAGCCATTAGGCAGCAAATGTGACGCAGCTCTCGTGCTTCTTTGAAGGGGAGGGTTCAATCAAGAAGATATTTTTGTCAACAAGGAAAGACATCAGACGATAAGGAAACACTGCACTGCCTTTACAGCATGGCCGTGGTGGGCTGCCACTCAGACACCCTGTGAAGATTTTACCAAAGCGATTTTTGCGTAATCTCCCAAATAAACATGGAGAATGTCACCTTTGACAAGGCGATACCACTTCTGCAGAATAATAATCTCCTCACTGACATGGTGTGAGAGAATCCTAGTCGACACATGGCGTTCGATACTACGAGCAGTCACACTCTTGGGGCGAGGCCACAGGGGCACTGACCCCAGCTGAAAGCTGATTGGCCCCCAGTATGCCTCTTCCCCTGTCACTCACCGATTCAAAACATATCATTGGCTCTTGTATGCATTGGCTCCGCTATATGAATTATGGCCCCACTTTTATAAAATCCTTCATTTGCCTGTGTCCCAATCCTCGCTCCCTTCACTCCCTAAACAAGCATCTCACGCTGAGAAACATGACATTTTCTCCCAGTGGGAGGATTTCAGCTTGAAATGTCAAACGTTAATGAATTTATCTGGTTTTTTACCTGTTTATTTATATTCCGATTTCTCCATGCATTAATGAAGCTGGTGTCTACAGTTACATTCCAGAAACTTTTTGCTGGTTATACAGTATATGATATCAAAACCATCTTCTGCTTTAGAATAATGCACTGCATTAGTACAGTATATTTAGTATGTAGTAAATTTTAAAAAAAGAAAATGATAAATTAGGCTAAATGTAAAATTACATGACAACAGATTAATTGAAATATTGTTTTGTATTTGCTGGAGGGTGTTTTATCCCAAGCATCATATGGTTTAGAAATTTATACAGCTACAGTGAATTAGGGCACAATATAGATATAACACAGACACAAATCTATCCAGTTCTTTCATTTTAAATGCCCCTATTGGCCCCATAAATGCTCTTTCTCCCATTAGTGGGAGTTTTTGAGAATTACTTAATTTTACGTGATCTCGGTTCATTTTCCTTCCATTTCACAATGGCAGCATGCCAAGCAGGTCAAACCAGAACTTTTTTCCCTGGCTAGGTTTTCCATTTCGTTCTTAGCTGTCCCCAAGTCCGCTGACCAATGTAATCCCTTTGGCGTGTTCTGGGTCTTTCTCAGGGCCTCCTGCCAATGGGGTAGTACTAGAATGTTCCAGGTGACCTCATCAAATATCATTGTAAAGTGTCTGAACTGCCTCAGCTGAACCCTCTTGATCCAAATTTTCCTTCAGCTCTCCTTACTTGGTCACACAGAGTGAGTCCAACAGCCCGGCAGAGAACGCTGCTCTTTCAGCCGTTACCTAGAGTTCATGATTGTAAGTGAGGATAGAGATACCGGTGCATGCAAAACTTTGGGGGCCAATCACCTTTAAACTGGCCCCATATGGCCTCGCCCCTGTACATACCCTTGCTCCCTGCCTTCAGTTGTGAACATGTTCCCAAGATACTTCAACTCCTTTACCCCCCCCCCTTCTGAAAGCAGTAACCTGTTCATTTCTAAGAGAGTATCATGGCTTCTAAGAGAGTATCATGGCTTCTAAGAGAGTACCATGACTTCTAAGAGAGTACCATGGCTTCAAAGAGAGCACCATGGCTTCTAAGAGAGCACCATGGCTTCTATGAGAGTATCATGGCTTCTAAGAGAGTACCATGTCTTCTAAGAGAGTACTATGGCTTCAAAGAGAGCACCATGGCTTCAAAGAGAGAACCATGGCTTCTATGAGAGTATCATGGCTTGAAAGAGAGTACCATGGCTTCAAAGAGAGAACCATGGCTTGAAAGAGAGTACCATGTCTTTTAAGAGAGTACCATGTCTTCTAAGAGAGCACCATGGCTTCTAAGAGAGTACCATGTCTTCAAAGAGAGCACCATGGCTTGAGGGAGAGCGCCATGGTTTCTAAGAGAGCACCATGGCTTCTAAGAGAGAACCATAGCTTCTAAGAGAATACCATGGCTTCAAAGAGAGAACCATGGCTTGAAAGAGAGTACCATGTCTTTTAAGAGAGTACCATGTCTTCAAAGAGAGCACCATAGCTTGAAAGAGAGCGCCATGGCTTCTAAGAGAGAACCATGGCTTCTAAGAGAGTACCATGGCTTCAAAGAGAGAACCATGGCTTCTATGAGAGTATCATGGCTTCTAAGAGAGCACCATGGCTTCTAAGAGAGTACCATGGCTTCAAAAAGAGCATCATGGCTTCTAAGAGAGTACCATGGCTTCAAAAAGAGCATCATGGCTTCAAAGAGAGCACCATGGCTTCAAAGAGAGAACCATGGCTTCAAAGAGAGTATCATGGCTTGAAAGAGAGTACCATGGCTTGAAAGAGAGTACCATGGCTTGAAAGAGAGTACCATGTCTTTTAAGAGAGTACCATGTCTTCTAAGAGAGCACCATGGCTTCTAAGAGAGTACCATGTCTTCAAAGAGAGCACCATGGCTTGAAAGAGAGCGCCATGGTTTCTAAGAGAGCACCATGGCTTCTAAGAGAGTACCATGGCTTCAAAGAGAGCACCATGGCTTCAAAGAGAGCACCATGGCTTGAAAGAGAGCGCCATGGTTTCTAAGAGAGCACCATGGCTTCTAAGAGAGAACCACGGCTTCTAAGAGAGAACCATGGCTTGAAAGAGAGAACCATGGCTTGAAAGAGAGAACCATGTCTTTTAAGAGAGTACCATGGCTTCTAAGAGACCACCATGTCTTGAAAGAGAGAACCATGGCTTGAAAGAGAGAACCATGGCTTCTAAGAGAGTACCATGTCTTCAAAGAGAGCACCATGGCTTGAAAGAGAGCGCCATGGTTTCTAAGAG
>JAODJW010000046.1:14813308-14845618 GCA_026777045.1 Hyperopisus bebe
TTGCATTAATGAGAAATTGAACAGGTGTTCCTAATAATCCTTTAGGTGAGTGTATATGTGTGTGTGTGTGTGTGTGTCTGTGTCTGTCTGTGTCTGTCTGTCTGTGTCTCATTGTCTATGTGTGCCCCCACCCTGGGTGATCCCCTGCCTCCCCCCTACATGAGTCATTGGCCACAGACCCCCCCCACCCTGCACAGGATAACTGGCTATAAGAATGGATGGGTGGCTGGAATTCGACACACACGGTCATGCACGTTACACTGAGCAGAGGAGCACTGTGTTTTTCTGACATGAAAATTTATCTGTTAAACATGGTTTTCGGTTTACAAAATCATTCAAGGGGCCAGATAGCTCTGTATTATATTTTGTGCTGGGAAATATCAAAGGTAAGGCAGAGACCGCTGCCCTGGGCGTCCGGATGTGGGTCTGTGAGACCCATGCACCTGTGTGTGTTTCTTGGGTCCTTACTGAGTTCTGTTATGCACATGCTCTCTTCCCTGTCTCTCTTTTATGTGTCTCTTTGTTTTCCTTTGTTACAAAAACCACGGTGTCACGTTCTCCACCTGGGCAGTGTGTTCCGGGGGCCCCTTCGCTTCACTGTGGGTTCCATGACAGGGAGTTGCCTGGTGTTCCCCCATGCACGCTTAAAAAGGAAGGAGGACCCCCCCTAGCACAATTAGAAACCGCCAATCAAAAACCAGAACCGCCAGTAATTTGGCTCTTGGTTTGATCCAGTTTAATAACAGGTTATGAGTATCATACTTCACCTTCATTTTCAGTAAGTTTCAATGCTGGGCTGTATAAATGGTGCCCATCTGCCTTTCCTCCTATGAGCCATGTGAGCGGCCCTGTGAGAGCGGCCCAGATCCGTGGCGATATCTCACATCGTGCCCCGCTGCTGATTTGCTGTGCTTTCATTACGGCCCCCATCTCTTTGGACCAGTGTTCTCCACCTGGCTGCCAGGTTCTGCAGCCGTATTATTTGCTCAGCTATTTGTTTGTCTGCTCTGTGGTGGGGGCCAGGCGCTTTATAGATGACAGGTGGCCACCGTGGAAGGGCTCAGCCAGCTGCACGTGGGGGTGAGGCTCCTGGTATAGCCCCCATTTTGTGTTCCGCGCAGGGTTACACAGCCTCTGCAGGTGCCGCCAGGATCAGCTCCCCAAGGCAAAATCTTTCCCGATTTTCTTCCTTGTAGTAGCATTTTTGGGTTTGGTAATAGGATAGGTAATCGGGGGGGTTCATCTCCTCTTTCTTTGGCTTCATGCCCTCAAGGTTATGGGTTTGCTTCCCCTCCCTGGCAACCAATGTAGGGTATCCCTCCATTCAGGGATCATCGACCCTATAAGCAGTTTTTACCAAACCGGAACTCCTTGACCCCAAGCCAGTCCACATTTTTCCTCCCTCCCAGTTCCCAGCCAATCAAGAACTTTGAATTCCTGGCATGGGTGTGTTGGTAGCTGGGAGAAAAGAAAAATGTGGAATGTCTTGAGGTCCCCAAGGTCTGGTTTGGGAAACACTGCTATAAGTGACATAGGCAGCCACCTAGGGTACCATTTTCTGAGGGGGTGCTGACTTAGTCACTGGTGGTGAAGCTTGCCTGGGGGGGCCACGTGAGTTTTGATCAGCACTGCCTTACACCTTGTGTCTCCTGGGGTGGGCTTCGAGCTCTCAGTGACCTGACCTGGAAATGGATAAACAGTGTAGAAAATGGATGGATCCCTCAACAATCTAGTCTAATGTTTTAGTGATTTTGTTTTTTACACCTGATGCAAAAATAACTTCCGGCACTGCCCCGAGCGCCCGTCTGCCGCAGCACTCATATCTGTTTGTTTTCTTTATTTTTTTTTAGTGAGTTCTCATTTTTCTTTGTAACTTCCTAAAATTTTAGTTTTCACTATATGTACTGCTTTTGCACTTTGTCTTGTTTTGAACTATATTTTTATTTGTCTGCACTTTACGTGCCTTGCCGATGTATGCACAAGAATTTCCCCCCCGGGATCAAGTTTATCTCATCATTTGGATAACGGGGGTTTGACTGCACAAGTTATTGTTGGGATGCTGGTGGTCTGGAATCTGCTTATTGGGCACGAATAAACGGAACAGTTCCAGGTTCGGTGTGGAGCTGGGCCTTTTCCATTCTAGTCAGTTTCCTTTTTTTTTCAGTCCTTTGACCTTGCAGTGAACCTCATAACAGTGGGGCTGAGCATCAGAGGCCGAATGTGTATCATCTGGAGAAAACAGACCCTGATTTGCAACCCATAATGTTGCGATCTACTCAGCAGGAACTGTGTTGCTGGCTTACAGGAACCAGGATGCGTAGTGAGTTCAGTTCCCCGTGCATTTTGTCATTTTTTTCTAATTAGAGGTTGTGTTAGCTGCTGGATGCCTGTTGTTTTTTTTGCTTTATAATTTTACACAGCTGCAAAATTAACGGGCTTCAGCACTGCCCAGAAGTGCTTGAGGTTACTTGCTTAGACTTCAAGCGTAGTTTCATTGTTGTAATGTCCTTTTTTTGGTCCCCAAATTTCTCATATCTGATGGATAATCCAGAAGGACTCTCTCGTCGCCAGGGTTTGAGGAACAGGAACATCCATTTTGCCCCCCAGGGGTGGATTGGTATAAGGTGTGTCAGGGGCAGGTCGGAGCAGCGAGGTGTCAGTTCCAAGGTCTGCACCAGCAGTTGCCCGTCTTTTTTTATCCTGCCAAGCTTGGTCTCGCTCCCTGGGACCCTCACATCTCCCACCATCTCTTATCGCTCATCAGGCCATGAGCAAACGCCTGCTGATCCCAACCCCCTGAGCTTCTCCATAATGGCAGCCTTCATCATGTTGTCATGCATGGTGGACTGGTGCCCGCTGGAGACCCCTTAAAACTTTCTGCACATTAGCCAGCCAGTGCAGGGACTTCCGTCTGCGGCCTGGGAACCATCCTGACATTACTTGACACCAGCAGTCTGATTTAAACTGGGCTCTTTTTAATGTATTACCATCCTGGAGTCACTCTGGTGTGCTGAAACTCCACTGCCCACATTCTGAACATCTGCCCTGTTTTTGTGTGTGTGTGTGTGGGGGGGGGGGGTGTTGTTCAATTCCAGTGACTCATTTTTCAGGTAGCAAGGAGGCCTCTGGTTTCAAGACAGGGCTTCTGGGTTGTCAGAGTGAATCCTTGGAGAGTCCCTCTTTCGTATGCTAGAAATACAGAAAATAGTACCGGAATAGAAATTCGCCAAATACCTACTGTAAAACAAATATAAATGTAAACTTCTACGGTAGATTTATATATAATACATATAATTAAAAGTGGAGATGTAATGACAGTGATTTATCTAAAGGAACCTACAGTACAAGGCACAATATTTTCCCTAGTTATTATATGGTGCTCAGAGGTAATCAGAGCCGTATTCTCTCTGGGCCTGCAACCACAAATTACATTATAACACGTCGGCATTCTTCACCACTTCGCTACACGCCAGCTGCGTCATTTTCCCGAGAGGTCTGCACGTGTGGAGTGTTGGTTGGTGTAGAAACTGGGACCAGGAAGCCAGGGCGTTGTAAACGGGGGTAACAGTGGGGCGGGATGATTGGAGGGGCCCCTGAGTGATGGGGGGCCCTAAAAAATTTGGAGCATAATTGGATTGGTCTGGGATGGGGGCCCGATAGGTTATGCTCTCATGGGGCCCACAAACTCAAGCAACACCCCTGCCAGAAGGTAGGGGTTCTACATATGGAACCAGGAGCAATCGTAATTCATCGAAGCCCCCCCCCTCCACCCCCAGAACAGGGCCTCTTGTTGCTGTAGCTTCCCTTAGCTGCTCTGGTCTCCCTCTCATCGCTCATCCCAATTAAGCAGAAAATTAAATCAGGACCTCTGTCACTAAGCCCACTAAGCCGGCGGCGAGTCCTGCGCGGCGGCGCTGGAATTAATACATGGTAATGGGCGGCTTCTCCGAGGGTGTCTCTCTGCTGTAATGCTCTCTGGGTGTCTCAGCCTTTCCTGCTCATCTTTCCCAAGCAACCGTCATGCTTCCTGAGAAAACGTAGAAAAGGGAATGTTTTCTTGGGGGCATAAATCTCCTTCATATGGGTTAAATTACATGCACCCTCCGTTATGTTACGCCTGCCGTGTGGGGAATGCTGCGAGCGTGTAGCAGCAAAGAGTAAGGGAGTGGAAGGGTGTGGGGCATGGAGGAGGACTGACGTGTAACAGTATGAGTAACAGATGAGGAAAAACCAGATAGTAAAGGCAGCCAATCAGAAATGGGGTGGGGGGGGGCAGAAGAGCCCCTGCTGAGGATGGGAGGGCGATCCAAAAAAATGCAACGAAACCGCCAAACCATCACCAAAACACCCCCAACTGCTCAGTGGAGCTGCTCTTTATCTGGTTGAAAGGACTGGCTGGATCCCGCATCCCAGATACTGTAGGAGAGCGCTGATAGCATGGGCTCCGTTGTCATGGTTACAGTTAAAACCCCTTCATCAGGATTCACCCTGCGGGAGTCGGACAAAAACAGAAGACCCATGGAAGCTGGCAGCCTGAAGACCACCGCGTGGGTCGTGTGCCTCGGACACCTTTTCCTGCTGCCAGACTGATTTTACAGTAGCAATCTGGCAAGAGCTTTAGCTTTGTATTAAGACAGTATTTGCAAGGAAAAAATATGTAGTACATGCATGCATTTTAAAACTAAAGGAAAAAAATGGGTTTACCAACCTCATTGTAGCATCCGTCGCGCTTCGTGTCTAACGCCCCCTGACACCCAGTCCTGTCGTGCATCCCTGCTGGGATCGCCCTGCGCCTTGCTCTGGTGACAGAGATTGATTGTGCTTCTCTCGGCAGCACCAGGTTACTGGGTCTGGTTACCCCATGGGTGGCCCCAAAACGCAGGGTGTCATGTGACGTCACACGACGATGTCATTCAGGAATACCTATTTGCGGTGTCCAATCCATCACATCGCACATGGCTAAGCGCTCTGCGGCAAAGTAATTGCACCCCCCCCATCCTCCTGGTAAACACACCCCATAGCCTCTGATTTATGAGTCTGTCACCTGTCTTCCAAACTCTGGGGCTGACGATGACCTCGTTGCGGCACAGACAGAACCCTCCGGAAGCAGGCCTGCGGTCCCGCTGTATACCCTGCAGTTAGTCTAGGTTTGCTGGGTTCTCTGCCTGACATGCTTTTAATAAGAGTCCCCGACGGATTATTTTTTGGGGTCTGTCTCTGATTTATGCCTTCCAACCAAATCAGCTCCCTTTCTGTACCCTGAGAACCTCCAAAAGTATAACTTTGCAGCATTTTTGCTGACGTAGCACATGTGTGCTTGTACGTCTGGGAGTCCACATGCGTGTGGATGTTTGCTCGCCTGCCATTCGGAATGTGCCTCCATCGACGCATCACAGAGGCTCTTGGATAATGAAGGTTGTGTGTAGCTCTGTAGTAGCAGGTGCTCAACTTAACGGATGTGTCCTGTCACAGTTCTGTTTTAGGTACAAAGCATTCAGTAGCTGCTGTGAGGGCAGCAATCGCAAACTCACTGTTAGTGCTGCTTATTTTTTTAAAAATCTACACTGTTTAATGCTGATGAAAAGAATAAATGATTGTACTACCACCGTTGGGGTGGCATGGTGGTGCAGTGAGGCCCTGGCGGTGCAGTGAGGCCCTGGAGGTGCAGTGGGGCCCTGATGGTGCAGTGGTTCCACGTGTGTGGAGTTTGCATGTTCTCCCTCTGTCACTGTGGGGTTTTTTCCAGGTACGGTTTTCCCCCACAGTCCAAATACATGCTGAGGCTAAGTGGAGCTGCCAAATTGCCCATAGGTGTGCATGTGTGAGTGTGCATGTGTGAGTGTGCATGTGTGAGTGTGCATGTGTGAGTGTGCCCTGTGATGGGTTGGTGTTCCATCCTGGGTTGTTCCCTGCCTTGTACCCACAGGCACTGGACCCCCGTTTGACCCTGAATAGGACAAGCAGTTACAGAATATAGATGGATGGACTACCGCAGATTGGCTTATCATTCTGCTGTATATCCATATGGTATGTATTATTTTTATTTCTCCATTCGTTCATTTATTTGCAGGATTGTCAACGTGTCTGTGGCAAGAATCCACGTAAAAAGAAACTATTCTGGTTATAAATCAATGTCCAAGGCAAAAAAAGTGACATTTTAAACATAGTGCATTTTAATCAGAATTTGTTATGATCTTGACTTGGTTTGTTTGTTTGTTTGTTTGTTTGTTCAATTGTTCAGCATGTAGCATTGGTGGGAAAGCACAAAGATTTTCACTGCACATGTACAATGACAATAAAGTGCGTTACATTCCCTCTCTTACAAAAGAATCCATGGTAACCCTCGTGAGATGAGGGGCAGGACACAGATAGGGCCACAGCTAAAAATTCTAGGCCCTTTGACAAAATGTCACCTTGGGGGGGAGGAGGGATTCCTTTGGCAGGGAGGGGGGGTGTCCCTTTGGTGGGGAAGGGGGATTCACTTAGTAGATCGTGCCAAGTGGAGGACCCCTGATAGCAGATATTTTGGGGGCCATATAAAGTGCTGGTGCCTGGATCTGCCAGTGTATCAAAGTCTCTCCACCCCTGGACACTGTAAACTGTAAAGCACTGGCCTTCCAGTTTACCGCGCCACCTGCCCCAAACCGGAGCATGGTGGCCTAGCAGGAGTACAGGCCACGTTCCTGATAGATGCTCATCAGCAGCAAACAAGCCTTCAAGTCGATTCCATCAGAAATCAAAGGCACCGCTAATGGAAATCGCAGCTTGTGCGTACCCCCCGCACCCCCCTACCCATATAATTTGGCATCCCAGGGACTATGGTTTGTATGAGCCACCTGTTTTCATAGCGTGATCCCCTGTAACCCGCCCGCGCTTTTAATCAATGAAGTTCAGGCTGCTGCCTGGGGTGACAGAACCCATGGGTTATAGGTTAATGTGCTGGCAGTTTGCGATATGTTCCTGACATTTCAGTCCTGTGCTATTTTTTCTACACAGTCTGATTCAGAGGCACTCATGGCTGGCATGTCAACATAAAAAAAGAAGAAAAAAAAGGAAAAAAAAAAGCAGCAATATATCGCCCCCCAGTGGTGGGAAGGTGCACTGACACTGCTTTAAGACTGTCGCCATCGCAAACACATTTGGATGCTAATGTTTTTCACATTGGGCTGTTTTTGCCATTAATACTATTAAATCAATACCTTTGTTAGAATAATTTGAGAGAAAGCCTTGCTTAATTGAATATGAACAAAATAACCACGTTTATTGGACATTTACTGGCAGAGTTGCGGATAATGTTATTAAACATATGTGCAGTTGCGAAGGCAGTTGGTTAAGAAGATTATGGCTAATTGTCACTGCTTTAATCGCTTAATCCTTCATCTTACTTTACACAACTCAGAATTCAAAAGTTTAGAAACATGTTGCTAAATTCTTACTGTTTATCTCTTTATTGCCAGTTAACTGATGCTGTACAGAGTTTGGACAATTAAACTGAAACACCAACAATTCTTGAGGTTCCATGCCTAGGTTGGGATGTGTGTTCTGGTGTTCCAGCCTGGTGGCCAGTCCTCACTGGCTGTACATTTCCATCAGTAAGAGCAGAGAGTTAAGGTTGAATTACCAGAGCAACAACACAGTTGTACATAAAATAATTTTCCACACAACATAATGTGAGATATATCAGAGTCCAAAAGAGGACAAATTGTTGGTGTGTGTCTCGCTGGTGCATCTGTGACCAGGACAGCAAGTCTTTGTGGTGTAGAGAGCCCCGGTATCCAGGGTAATGTCTGCATACCACCATGAACAATGGACCACATCCAACAGGAGTAACTGTGGATGCAAGAGGAAGCTGTCTGACAGGGACGGCTGGGCACTAACCTGGACTGTATACAAAAAACATAAAACCACAGCTGCCCAACTCACTGCAGAATTAAATCCTCACCTCACTTCTCGTGTTTCCACTAAAACTGTTCACTGGGAGCTCCGCAGGGTCAGTATTCATGGTCAGGCTGTTAGAGCCAAGCCTGTGGTCACACGTGCCAGTGCCTAACGTCGGTTTCAGTGCTGCCAGCAGCGTATCTTGGGCTGTAGATAATGGGAAGCATGTATTGTCCACCTTCACTGTCTTTCCCTCATTTGGGAGAGTTACGGTGTGAGGAAGCACCAAAGAGGCTTACCACACGAATGGCTGCATACCCAGAGTACAGTGCAGAGGTCGATCAGTGACATCATGGCACTCCCTAGGCCCACTACTTGTTCTAGATGGGTGCATCACTGTCAAGGACAACTAAACCATTCTGGAGGACCATGTTCACCCAGTGGTTCAAGCATCGTACCCTGAAGCTGGTGCCGTGTATCACAATGATAATGCACCAATACACACAGCAAGACTGGTGACAGAGTGGTTTGATGAACATGAAAGTGAAGCTGAACATCTCCCATGGTCTGCAGTCACCAGGTCTGAATATTGAGCCACTTTGGGGTGTTTTGCAGGAGCGAATCAGGAAACCTTTTCCTCCACCAGCATCTGCAAGGGGAATGGCTCAAAATCCCTCTGGCCATCGTGCAGGACTTGTATCTGTCATTCCCCAGACAAATTGGTGCTGCTCTGCCACAGAAGGAGGCCCTACACCATACGAATAGTTTATTGTGGTCTAAAATCAGGGATGTCAGTGTCATTGTCTAACCCTGCATACATTTCACCCCATGCTGCATTGCTGTATTGTTTCTTGTACATATTGTACAATGTATACAAATCTTTGTGTGCAGCCTCCCTGTTTCACAATGTCCTGTGATTTTGCTATTTAAATACTGTGAAAACCCTCCTCTTCTCAGTTTCTCTCTGCATGTTGCACCGTGATCTTGGGGAACATTATTCCAGACCACTTTATACCTGTAAATGGATGGTATGACAATAAAACCCACTTGACTTGACTTGGTTTCCTCTGCAGGCTGGGCCAGTACCACCCCTTTCACCTTAAACGCTACAGTTATCGTTTTCAGTATGTAAAAAGGCTATAGGACTAAATGGACCAATCAGACAGTGGGGGCAGGATCACAGGGAGTTCCATCACAGACTGTGATTGTGAGGACAGGTTATGCTGTGCTAATTCAATAAACACAATGTTCTTTTTAAGAATTTGGGAAATCACTCTGCAAATGAATGTATAGACAGATCAGGAGGTCGCCTCTGTCAGTCTCCATTCCACGCCGGTCTTATCCCATGAATGTAAATTGTTCTCTTCATCGCCAGCCCAGGAAAAATAAAGTGACTCAGAATTAAATAATACAATGGGTCAGATGGTCTCTTGGGGAAAATGATATCATTTTCTGTCTATGTGATTTCAGGGAGAGAGGGAACAAAATAAAAGCCTTTGCTTGCGATTTCGCTCAGCAAAGCTGGAGCCTGGTTCATGCTTCCAGGGAGGGGCTGATACCAAAATCCTGTGGCAATTAGAGAAATTGGATGGATTAACTGTAGAGAAAGAAATCTGTTATATTTTACTCCTTGAAGCCATTAATGAAGTTAAACTGGATGTTCGAAAGAAGACTGTACCCAACACAAAATGAACCATTCACATTTTACAGGAGCACTTTGAGTCAATGAGTTTCTGAAGGGTACAAGAGTAAAGCACTGTGGGAAGTGGCAGCTTTTTGGTTTTCAACTACTGCTGTCACCGCAGACGCGTTTGCTTATCCGCCGCTTGTAAGCGTATCGGTGCCCTGTAAATGAATATCATCCGGAACTGGTTACTGTTCTACTTTTTCCGCTATATTTCCCGGGAGGCTAATCTGATTAGCCGTTCCTGAAATCACACATATAGATGCTATGGCTGCATCCCAACATCCCAGAGGAAAACTACAGCCCGGTGCTCTAAACACTTTACCCCCAGTGACCCAGCCATTTTTTGAAGTGGTAGATGAGTGGGGGGGAGGGTAGGCACTGCAGCCCTGGCATTTGTGCAAGTCAACATCACCCTACCCAGGCACCCACCAGCTCGGCAAGAGATGTAAACATCTGCTTGTCGTCACCAGCCGCTGGATCGGAGGCGAAGGGAATGAGAGTAAGGAGGCCTCTGGTGGCTCAGACGGTGGCATGACACGCTCTCTCTCTCTCACACCCTCTCTACCTCCCTCACACCCTCTCTCTATCATTTTCTTTCTTTCCCTCTTTCTCAAATGCTCTCTCTCCCCCCCTCTCTCCTTCCTGTTCTCCCTTTGCAGCGGGTCCCACGCCAGGAACGCTAATCAACCCTCCTGCACCCCTGAGTCAGTGACTGGAATCCAGGCTTTTCCTCCAGGTATACATCGAGCTATTTTCTTTTTTCATATTGGTATTAAATCAGCTGTTTTGTTTTTTTGGATGACTGAAAGAAAAGGCAAGTTTCCACCGAGATGTGTGTCCAGGGAATAGCTTTCCCACAAACCAGGTACCTATTTATCTAATGGCATTTAGTGTAAGTCAGTGCACTAAGGCTTAATCCACTTAAAATTGATCATCAGACCCGTCATAAATTAAGCAATCCCCCGTATGCCGCTGTCTGTTCCGGGTCATGCCTATTTCGGGGTCATTCTCTGGTAATGACTTAAGTAAGATCCCTCCAGCCTGCTTGGCAATGATGCAAAGCAGCATCCTGATATTTCACGCACTTTGAGGAGTGTAGTGGGGGGATTAATGTGTTGGGGAATGCGCCTCAACACACCCCCCCCCCTTCCCAACGCCCTCCCCACCGGGTCTACGTCTCTGGAACATATGAGCTTACTATTTTGCCATCCTTTAAAGTTATTTTTAAAATATAGCAAGTACAAACATGGGGGGGGGGTTCTCTGCAAACCCCCCACTCCAACCAGAACTCATGCATCAGTGGTATCCTTTAGGTTTGCATACCCCCTGCTGGAGTGACAGAACATTTTCCAATGCTAGTATAGACATGGGGGATAATAAGAGCTACCCCACCCAAAAGTGCACGGACACCGGTAGGGGGGCTTAAATGGGATCAACTATGAGGACTGAGGGAGGAGCCGTACAGATGGTGTGAAAGGGGCTTGCAGTAAATGTGTGTATGTGTGTGTCTGTATGTGTCTGTGTATGCGTGTGTGTGTGTTTACGCATCTGCTCCCTGTTTTTCTGACCCCCGTATCTGTCCCTCCCCTTGCATCTCACCCTCCAGCTCTCGATAACATCTGTGCTTTTTCAGCCAAAGCCAGGTGAACGTGAGCCCAGATCCAGAATTTGGGGAAAAACAAAGGAACGGTGAAGAAACTGCAGCACATTCAAATGTTTTAAACATCAAAGTATCAACAAGCAACATGCACAGAGAAAGTGTGTCAGTCAGGTGTCGAGTCTCGTGGTCCTCGTAGTCTTCATTCCCAACTTGGAAATAACACATCCATAAATCAGTCTGCCTGATCCCTGCCATGGACTCTGTGGAAAAATGGAATTGACTCACAGATGGATTCCCATTTTGGGAATTATAGCTCTGGAAAAAATTAAGAGACCACTCAATTTTTTAAAAAGCCTGCATTTTTAAATCCTGATTTAATCCTGGTTCTGCTGGCAGAAGGCTACAATGTGCTGCAGACTGCTTACATGCTCAAACTTTCTAAGACAGCAGTACACAAGAACAAGGTGAAGTAGGAGATACTGGGAATGTAGAGGGCAGATGCGACATTCTAATCCCAGAGATGACTGTTAACTTGTCCGACAGTTTCACCTGAATCGGTGGATGACATCAGGTGACCGTCAAAAGGAATGGGAAACAATAAGTGTAGGTGTGAAGTGCTCTGCTAGGACAGTATCAGGCTCCTAGAAGCAGGACTGGAGTCCCATAAAGCAAGGAAGAAGCTCTTCATTAATGAGAAGCAGGGAAGAACCAGGCTGCAGTTTGCAAAAAAAAAAATTATGTTATTCACAGATGCACCCATAAATTGAGAAATGAGTGAAATAAAAATTTGTGCTGTGGTCTCTCAATTTTTTTCCAGAGATGTGCATTCACTGTCAGAGACGGAACGGAATGCAGTGGCAGGTTATGAGCTGGTACGTGATGAGGGATCACCAGCCATAACAACAGAACTGGGCAGAAAAGCTGGAAGGAGATGCAGTTTCTCTGACAGTGCAGCAGGCGCGCAGTGAGTCAGCAGGCTTCCTGTAAAACCTTACAGGCACTGTGGTATTTTCAGGCACCGAGATGCTTTGGATCCATCACTTTCACACGATTTATTTTTTCCTAATATTATTACCAACATTATTGTTGAAACAGGGTGGCGGGATGCCTCAGTGGATGACCATTGTACCTCTACGGTCTTGGGTTTGGATACTCATGTCTGACACTCATCTATCGTACTGCGAATCCATTCCCTGGCCCATTATTTTTACATATGTCCCAACTTCACCCACGTTTTGGCACCATGATTCAATAATCTGAAATCGTCTGTGGGAGGCTGTTAGCTGATGCTTTTGTCCAGCGTGACTTAAATACCTTACAAAATCTTTTTTTAAGTACCTCTCTTCATTTATACGACCGGATGTCTTACTGGAGAAATTAGGGTTAAATACCCTGTGATTCCTGAATAACAGCAAGCCGCCTCCAAAGATTGGAAGCAGTAACTTCTTGGTCGCAAGTCCTAATCCGGTAAGCGACCTTCTGCATAAATTTCTCCAGTACAGGCACTGGAGAGCGAAGCGTGACTGCACTGCTACAGCAGCTGAATGGGAACGCAGGCTACCACCGCTCTGACAGTGCCTCGGGCGCCGCCGCCAGCTAGGAACAATTAGGTGACTGATCACCCTTGGAAAATGTTGAGCGTTAAGCTATTCTTGCAGTTCAGCACGCTCTATTCATCACCGCTAGACGTGGTGGTAACCCTCTGACTCACAGGCGTGATCTCTAAATGCCCAACTCCTTGCGTTTGTCACAGAGCGGATCGGCATGCCTGCTCTCATCGTACCTGGCCTGTGGGACAACGCCATCTCCTTTCCCAGAAATCCCTGCTCCTGTATCTCTGATTGGGTAAAACCTGGTGCCGTTGGGGGTGTGGCTTCCCCTAAACCTTATCCTATAGGGCAAAGTAACGGGTACGAGAAGCTCAGCCCATCTCAGGAAGCTCGGCCTAGCTGCACTTACAGGTACGGCCAGTCGACTACTCGATGGCTGCAAGTTTATAACGTGCTATTTGCCTGACTGGTATATCACTTTGGACAAAAGTGTGTGCTAAATAAAAAAAAAAACATAAAAGTAAATGAATGACTTCAGTAATGTGTTTCCAGTGTCCATTGTTTTTTGTTTGCCGCTCTGACCATGTATCTTGTGCATTAATACCGAATTTTGGACATGCTGCCTCCCAGTGCAGGGTGACCACAGCCTCGTGATCTCCTCCTCCTCCTCCTCCTGGGATCACCTCAAGCCAGATGTGAGTCCACACTATAAGGTACGGAGAGTATATAGATGGATGTACAGTGCCAGTCCAAAATTTGGACCTGCCTACACATATAAAGGTTTATTTGTACTATTCTTTAAATTTTAGAATAATTATTAAGACAAAAAAACTGCAAAATAGTATGGAATTATGTACTTAGCAGAAAATTATTAATCAAAAAATAATAATTTGTTGGTGGGGGCAGCTCTGTGGATTGGGTTGCCGGTTCGAATCCCATGATCGGCAGAGTGATCCCGTCATTGGGCCCGTGAGCAAGGCTGAGTGCTCATTGGCCGGTTTTCTTTCACTCTCTGGTCAAACCATTTCAACTGTGTTTAGGTCAGGCGGTCACATCATGTGATGTGACACTGTATCACTCTCCTTTGTAGGGGGCTTGGCGTGTCCAGACTTTTGACTGGTACTGTACTTAAGGCATCAGTCAGACACTCATCCAGGCGACTAGAGCTTTCAGCTCTCTGGTACATAGGTAGAGATGTTTAAGGACAAGCTGGTATGATCTATTGAGAAGTTTGTGAATTAGCTTGGTGCTGAATGGCACCTGAGCAATCGATACCATCTAGGAAAGAGCAGGTGTGTTTGCTGGGGCGTGGACAGGATCACCAGCAGAAACACCACAGAACGAGCAAGAAAGAGAGAGAAAGTACATTTTGAAAAGCCTCAGCGACGTATAATGTTCCATTGATTTTTTTTTATTCCCACTTCTTACTTTGGTGTTGAAACAATATGACTTTGAAAGGGTATGTCACCAAGAGAGCACTCTTTCCCTGTCACCAGGTTTTCTCTGTGTGTGAGAGAGACGGAGAGAGAGAGAGAGAGAGAGAGGGTGGGTGTGTTGAGACTCTCTGTGTCGATGTAATTGCAAATTTCTAACCAAAGCATATGACAATTTATAACAATTTAGTTCAATCCAGCATAGCCGCCTCTTTGTTTCCTCAGTTCTGTGTTGAAGTCCATTTAAGTGTCTAATGTTACGCCATTTGCCCTCCTAGGTGTATAACATGCTGAGGGCCGAACACCGTGACCACTGCAGCAAGACACGGGCCTGATGCCTCACTCCTTTGCGCGTATGAACCCAGAGTAAGACTGCTGCTTTGTGCCGGGGGACCCGGATTAGCTGGGGGAGGGGGGCTGGTGCCTCCTCTCAAGCAGACTGGCCCACCAGGGGGCACTTAGCATGAAAATTAATCCAGAGGCTCTCTGTACACACGAGTAGATGAGACAGGCGCTAACGTGTGCGGCACCCCCTCGATTTCTCTCCGACACGGAGGCAGGCGAGCAGGGACTGTGCATAGCCAATCATTGGCGAATCGCTGTCGGCGATATTGCGGTCTGCACCCCAGACGTATGAGCGTATCATCCGAGGCGGGCGAGTGGCACAGCACGCACATGCCTAGCGGAGCTTGTTGTTCTCCGAGTTCCTCTTTAATGCCGTGAGATGCGGCTGTGCTGGTCCCAGCCAGAGATCTTTCAGTGTGTCTGAGGCAGGAATTCCCTTGCTGTCCGTGTGAAGCAGGTAGCGGTAAATCAGCTTCAGATACAAAGCTAGAGGCAGCCCAGGAATGTCACAGGTGCTGCCCTTCATTCCTGTGTGTGTGTGTGTGTGTGTGTGTTTGTGTGTGTGTGTGCGTGTGTGTGTTTAAAATTAGAGTTGTCACTCTGCAACTTGTCTGTCTAGCAGCAGGGACACTTCAGCCAGGTCTCCAGGTTTTCTCAGCCACCTGAACTTTATTTATCAACAATTACCTGGGCTGTTGGCAGACACCCTTATAATGGACCACAGTTCCCAGCTTCTTCTGGCTGCCCTTGTCACCATTTGGGACCAATACAGCCAGCAGCAACCTCAAAGTGGGGGGCGATTCTTGGCATGACATCCTGATGGGACCTTCTGCTGTGTGGGTGTATGTGTGTGTGGATTAGGTTTATATTATTTTGTGGGGAAAAAATGTCCCCCACAATGTAATAAAAATCTGTTTTTTTACGTCATGGGAGACTTTCTGTGTAGGTGTAATTAGTACAGAGCAGAGGGTGAGTAAAATAAGAATCACTTTTTTTTTTGCTTACAATCCAGATCATAATTTTCTCTCATGATTCAATAAGCAATACATTTCTTTTATTAATCCACAGTTCATATTATCAAGATGGAAGAAACAAGACATAGAGATGCAGGATATATTGGTCAACATATGAATCAGCAGTGATATTCATTAAAAATCAAAATATCAGCATCATTCCTGTTTAAATTTAATCAGTACTTAAAGTACTGATGTGTGTGTGTGTCTGGGGGTGATTTCATTGGACAGTCAGCCATTGTGTGTATTGGAGGACGAGGGATTTCACCAGCTCATTCTCCAATTACCAGACGTCCCTGCTACTGGCCTGTGACATGTTTATAATCCATTATTAAATCTGGCCCGCAGATCGATCTTTCCACAGAATAAAAGAAATAAGAAACGTCACTCCGCTAATCTGCGCTGGCATTTCCGATGAGGAACGCTAAACGTCAGCTTATGCCTGGCCTGCTCTTTATTATAACACCTGTGTATCTGCCCCCTCTTTCTGTCACGGCGTAACACACTCCTGTCATTTGTCGGTTCAGCTCATGGAGAAAATGGAGCCCTTGGTTTGATGCAACAGAATCTCCCCACTCATGCAAACGCGGCAAAATCGGCGACATTGTAAGAATGAGATCGCATAGGGGTATGAATCACGATGACAATTCAAAAACAGTCAATGCTGCAGCCCTACATGCGCGTATGAGCATGGGCCCTGCAAAAGGCTTCAGCTGAGTGCCCAGCACCACCTACCTATAAGTGCTGGATGGAGATAACAGCCTTTTGAAAATCCCCATGCCAAGGTTGGAGTTGGGAGCAGGGCGGGTGAGGTGTGCTGAGGTGTGGTGGTGCAGTGATTAGCACTGTTGCATCGCACCTCTGGACTCCAGGTTTCAAATCTCCTCCTTGGTTCTACACGTGTGGGGCTTGCATGTTCTCATTGTGTCATCATGGGGTTTTCTCCAGGATCTCCAGATCCCCCCCCCACATAATTTAAGGACAAGCTAAGGTGAATTGGAGTTAATAAATTGTCTGTAAATGGTGCGTGAGGGTGGGTGGGTTATTTCTGGGTTACTGTATTTCCTGCCTGACTCCCATCATAGGATCCAGACGCCTGAAAACCTTGCATGGCACAAGTAGACATTCAAGTTGGATGGATCAATGTGGTTATGGTGCCACATATAGTCAATAGTTTGCATTGACTCGTGGCAAACATGCCTTATTCAAAAGAATTCAGTTCCAATATGTGAAGTGATATTTGAAACCAATGGTAAGTGGCACGTTGTCAGTCATCGCCTGGCTTAGCGGGGCTAACGAAGGCTGTATTTGACAGTGCACACAAATGCCGTCCCCCATGGTAATCAAAACCTCCCACTTCGCCCACCACTAGCACTTTATTTTAAATTAATTGGTATAATTGAACAAAAGCTTCTCAAAGCTGGACTTCAGAGACCATCATTAGAAAGGCAAAAATCAGCATATGAAATGTGCTCATGTCCTGTTTGCATGTGCAGCTGCCAGCGCATGGCCATACATCAGATACATTAGTAACTCCATCATATTCTGCACCACAGGGGAAATTGTACACGTCCCTGAATAAATTCAGCTTCACTGACTTTTGATTTAGCTCTGGAGGTGCTGTAGCAGCACCTGGATTTCTATGGGTAACATCTAAAACCCAGAGCAGTGTTTCCCTTCCTGGTCCTCAGGGACCCACAGCTGATCCACGTTTTTGCTCCCTCCCAGCTCCCTGCCAGACAGCCCACATTTTGACAGCAGTCCGCTGGGAAGGAGCAAAAATGTGGACTGTCTGCAGATCCCTGAGGACCGGATTGGGAAATACTGACCTAGGCAATCTCCAAGTTGATGATTCTTTCTTGCAACCACCATTCCTCCCCAAAGAGGAAATTGGAGTGACTCTTGCTTTTTCAAAGATCTGGGATTCAGTGTCTCTCAGTCTTACTATCTTCACGCCGGCATAACAAATAGGGTTGTATGTGTGTTACTGTGCTTGAGAAAACGTTTCAGCATTAAAAATTCCTAGGGTCCATTCTCAGTTTGTGTTGGGTTGGAAAAAAGATTATGGGGGAAATATTACGGAGGTTTGACAGACTTTCCAAATGCTGTTCTTCACGTGGCCCAATGAAAATAAATTCAGGAAACGACTTCTGCCAGGATCATGTTTACCCGTTTGTGTCAATCAGTGATGGAAAACCACAGAGACACATTCTACGACGTTTCCTGACAACCAATTTCCACTCCTGAGCATCAACCAAAATCCACCTATAGTTTTTAAAAGTTTCTACCGTTTTAATTCCCTGCATATTTAAGTCCAAGGTTGCACTTCAGCATGTGAGCAGATCTGTGATTTATGTCCAAAGTTGCACTTCAGCATGTGAGCAGATCTGTGATTTACAGTCCTCACAACAATTGTTACTATTGTTACACATGTTTCACATAGGATCTCCCCTGTTCTTACCTGAGATCCCCATCCTAACTCAGCATGGAAGCCCTAGGACTGAGATGGCTTATGCTGAGGACCATGCTATGAGTTAGATGGACATCTGTCTTGTCCTATGCCATCCATCACACCTACACTAAGACACACTTAAACTCCTCCCCTTTTTACACTGTTGTCAAGAGCAGTGTTTCCCAATATGGCCCTCAGGGACCCACAGACGGTGTACCAAGACTCCAGGAGCAGGGAGAGAGCAAAAACATGGGCTGTTTATGGGTCTTCGCGGACCGGATTGGATAACATTGGTCTGGAGGGTGGTCCGGTGTCCCATTAGTAAGCTCTGTTTTCACTGGCTCTGTGTTTCTCGCAGCTCTTATGCCGTCTTTGTGGTTATAACTACATAGTCATAATAAAAGAAACTAAAAGAACTTAGACTGTAGTGTTTCTCAACCCGGTCCTCGGGGAGCTCCGGACAGTCCAGGTTTTTGCTCCCTCCCCAGAAGCAGGGAGGGAGCAAAAATGTGGAACGTCCGTGGGTCCCTGGGGACCACATTGGGAAACACGGTCTTAGTGATCTGAACCCAGACCCCTCCTCTGCCTATAGCCACAGTCATAAATATTAGGGATTTCTATGATGCCCAGCACCAGCAGTAAACTGTGCTGTATATATTTTTGTGAAGCGACGTTATATGCATGAATGTAAGAATGTGCTTAAAGTCACATATACCGCGAGTTAAATCCCTGCAGCTCAGCCGCAGAATCCGATCACGCTCAGCTCCAGATGACGTGCCTCTTATTTCAGCTTTTTCTGGTGTGATCCTCTGGAGATGCTGAGGGTATACTCACTGCCCACTCTCACGTCTCTTTCATCCTGCTGCACTGTTCCTCCGTTCGCTGTCCTGTCAACAGTGCCCAAGGCTACGGGCTGATTTTGCGGACAGCACTCTGGCACCTACGGGTTTAAGAATTACGGGCATCGGGGTTTTCAAATAGAACCTCATGCTGGGGCGTGGACATGAAACCAACCCTCCCACAGTTTCTGAACGAAAGCTGCTTCCATGATGATGCTGCACAAACAGCTTAAAATCCCATCGCATCCAACCATACGCTCCAGGAAGTCAGCCATGTGGACGGCCATTGGCGGGCTTCAACCAGCAGGCTTGTCAGGATGGTGGCAGGGGTTTGAGGATAAAAAGAGAAGGTTTCCCAGTGAGAGAGGAATCCCAGCCGATTATACACGCAAGTCACATTCCTCTCGGAGCAGCCTGTTTGAGCTAAAGTCCAATTATTGCTTTTAATTAAACTGTAAGAGGCTTGAGGACACAGTTATTCTGGGGACTGATGCAGATACCATGCTAAAGTGCTAGTAAAGAGTACTTCAGCAAACAATGACTAGTGGGCAATTAGTGGGCTAGCACAGGATTATGGGACATAGCCAGTAGCACCCACCACGGTATTGCTTACGAGAGGTGGGTTTGCAGTGGCAAGCCTTATTTGGCTGCTCTTCATTTACAGTCTGGCAGAAAAAAATTGTGTCCATAGATACCATTTCCTACAGCCTTTCCTGCCCTGTTGGCAAATTTTTACGACATTCTAAATCTGTTTTTTTTGTTTTGTATTTTTGTTTTTACATGCTGTGTTAAGTCTCCAACTGCTCAAAATCAAAATAATCCAGACTCCAACAAAGTTTACTCAGGATCTCAGCTTGGCTGAGAAAGCGGGGAGAAGGGGGGATGAGTGGAAAAAGGACTTGGATGAATCATGTGAAAGGAAAATCCTCTTCGGTTTTCCACGCCGCGGGATAAGGGGGAGGGTGATGTCGAAATAAACTTTTTTTGCATTCGGCATAGGCATCCACAGTGAAAAGGTCTTTCACTGTCTCGCTTTCAACGTCTTGAGACGCCTTACTCTGGTAGCACACCTTTCTGACACCCACACCTGTTTATCTTACCTGCTTACTGCTTACTCATGCCCCCCCCATAGAGGTTTAATGTAGGGCTGGGTCATGCGGAAAAGTAGACAGTACAGAAATGCAGTTCTGCACTATTCTCAGCCCGAGTGGCTGAAATTCACCAGAAGTTACCAAAATCACCTCCTGATGTGCTCAATGCCATGGAAATAGCAGGGAATGCTATGCAGTGTTTGTATGTTTTTCCTACGATCCTGTGTTTAAAGTCTGCTACATACCCAGGTGTATCATTGTTTAATACCTCCCACTCCATGACCCCTATTTTTAATGCATTTTAAAGTTGGGACTTTGACCCCTTGAATGGTCTCAAAGCTAAAACTGAGCTGCAGGTGTGATGATGTTCGCTGGCTAAAGTGCGTTTGTTTAACTGTAAAATGCAAAAGGTCAAGAAGGGAGTATAAAAATGTCACTGCAATCTTCGAACAAATGATTTATGAAAAAATGGCTCTACCATGTGGCATGTTTTCCCAAAGAAATTCCTGCTCCAAGCTCCATTATAACAACTGTTTCATCCATTGTTTCTATCAGACACTAAACTAATGAATCTATGCTGGTTTAAATACACTGTGTAAATTGGTGCCACGTGTATGTAATCCAGTCCTTAATGCATACTGTTAATGTAGCTTCTTTTTATTTTAATGCAGGAAAATCTGGAATCTTCCAGTCTTACGGTAATGCAATAGGTCCTGCAATGCAATATTAAAACTCATCAACGTGCCCCCCAACCAACTCGGCATACAGAATGCGAGGTCGTCCACCTTTAAATACCTAACAAGTAAATCAAACGAAACACAACTTGCAGAAAGTCAAAAAAAAAAGAACAAAAGGTTGCCCGAGGCGTATTTTCCTTTGCCGGACCAGGTGATGTCACTATGCGACTCGCTGGATCTCTCGCTAAAAAGGAAGGAGAAAAAATAAAAAATGGGGGAGAGAGAGAACTTAGTAAAACAACAGCTTGGGGAGGGGAAAAGTTGAGCGAGGCAAGACGCTGACTGTAACTTTTTTCTGCATGAAGACTGACTCAAGGGAAGTAATTACCAACACGCAGTGGATTACAACTTCAGTAGATATTCATTTTCTGTGCTGGGAAATACATATTGGATTAATGTGGACGTATCGTGCCCGGATTAATCAATTCGTATAGGTATGGATATTGCTTTTATGAGTTATACCACCGAGGGTGGTATGGTGGAAAATATTACTGCGGTGATTGGTTAGACGGGTATGGATGGTCTGAAAGATGTTTAATAACTTTGCTCAAAGTTCTTATATCCTCGCACTGAATAAACATAATTAGCTGCAGTTTAATGATCACTGCTTGGGTGTATTAGTTTCAACGAGTTGTTCATTTTTTATGCATCTCATAGAGAATATAAGCGTTGTGATGCATTGCATATGTGGGCTGTTTGCAGCCAGTTAACCGTGCAGAAGTACATTACTGGCAAAGATAATATCTAGTAAGGTAAAGTCCCTTATCTTTAATTTAAGTTAGTTTTTAGTTTTCTGTTTTTCGAATCTTGTGACCTTGTCGGCATCAATGACGTTAAACAGAATTACAATTAAGGAAAAAGAAAACTTTTATAGTAAGAAATAATAGCGGTAATAATTTGAAACTGACAATGAGCCTCCCGTGGAAGTGCAAGACAAAGCGGTTGATGAGTTCGCCAGAGATGCTAGAGAAGCTGCGTATCCGTTTCGCCTTCGTTCGACTAAAAGATTCATTCAAAAACGTTTGATTCTTTCACTTGGAACACGTTCCTCTTAAATATTTGGGATGGAGGATATTTTGGATATTTTCCCTTGGTGTTAAATGGTATTAAAATTGTATCATAATTTAAATTCATTATTTTGTAAAAGTTGAATTACTTATATATATAATAAAAATGCTGTGCATGTGTTACGCATTTTAAACGACGTTATGTTGTCCTTAAGGTTAAATAAGTTATATTAGCCTTGCTAACTGATTCATAGTTAATACATAATTATGCCAGAGGGTGGCGATGGAGAGGATATCTCGGTCCTGACCTGAATGATCTAGTTCACGGACTGAACGAATAATCGCTCAGAGAACTGACTGAACGATTAATTATTGAAAGAACGAACGAATGAATCAGTGCAGTTGCCTCAATGCATGATTTCCATTTTTAGAAGATACCATTGCAACTGATGCAACTCGGGGAACTGTAATTTTTGTTTGTTTTTCCTCATTGTCTACTGAAACCGTTAATCGGTTGTGACATTACCTGAAAATAAATCAGTTTGTGTTTTGTCTGCAATAGTACTGTATTCTTTAAAATATGCTCTTCTCGAAGGAAGATGATTTAAAATAGATTTTCAAGCAATTAGACTAACCATTCGGGAGTAGCTGATTCGACATTAAAGCGACATAACCTTTCGAACCTAGCCTACGTTAACTCTAGAAACCTTTTTTTTTTCTAAATGTATTTTCTACACTGACTGTTGAAGTCTAGTGTTCTCACAACCTCCAATTCAGTTTTAAGATTGAAGGGTATCAGGTGAATGAAAGTTTAGATCCAAGCCTGTGTATATTGCAGTCCTGAATTCAGCGGGATTCGATTTCTAAAATAGAAAGTTTGCAATTTAAATAACTTGCTGAATGTGTTGAATGTAGTAAAACCGTCTTTTGTAAGGAGTCCTTAATAAAATAAGTATGTTTGATTTTATGACCGTGTGTGAATTCCATCATATGGAAGAGTTAAATCTTAAATTGCAGTTTGACATCATTTAATTCTTTGTGCATGGTACTTTAAGAACCACGACTTGTTTGTTGTTTTTCAATTGTTCGCACACACAGCGTGGGGTCATCTGGCAACTGTGGGGTTTGAGCTGATCCAGCGAACGGGGACAGGCCTAGTGTTATCAGCAAACTGCAGAGGGCGAGGGGGAGAAGATGACATCCAATCGTAAATGACAAATGTAACTGCATTGGGAGACATTTAATCAGTGAAAAATTGGATGGTGACTGAAAGGAGTCTAGGGGGTGCAGGGGGGGAGGGGCGGGGGGCGGTGCACACAAAATGCAGATTCTGTTCCTGTTACAGGGTCGGAAGGATTTGGATCAAAGCCAATTTGCATGCAGAAATTGGATTAATACTTAGGAATCATTTAGATTTTATTTTTTGCTGGACATATACATTACCGGCCTGCTCTAAATAATACAGTGACAGGATTAACGCGAACATGCTTTTTCTGGGGTTTTACCCTGTAGCCCTCTAGGGGCAGGTTACTATAATAGTACTCGTAGGTGTTTGTATATGTTTAGTAGATGTTTGGAAACCTTCTGCTCTCCATGTTGTTTGAGTGCCCAGTTGTGCGTTTGGGGTCAGGTATGCATCTGGACAGGTTTATGCAAGGATTCCAGTAAATTATCCTTGATTGAGAAGCACTTTGGGACTTATCTTAATGGGCATAGTGCATAAATCAAAAGTATTATCACTCTTCTAAGCACCCTGATGTGTATTTGCATGAGGAGGACTGCTGAAAGCCTTGGTTCATTCCACTCTAGAAGTGTACCGGTGAGACGCAGCTGGGCCAAAGTCGCGGGGAGAATGATGATGGTGGTAGTGATGAAGATGAAGAGGTCAGGCGATTTAAAGTGGTTTCCATAAAAATCACGGGCAACAAATTCATATGAAATAAGCAAGGAATAATTTATGGGTCTCCTTGATGTGGGATAAATCTTACATAAGAAGCCGGAAGATTTTAAACCATTCTGTCTGTTCATCTGCATCAGCATGCTAAGTAAGCCCACAGGGCTGTATTTATAAAGACAGACACGCATATCTGAGACCTGGTCTTAATCCCAAAGACTTTCTGTGGGTCATGGAAAATTTGTCTGATTTTGGTTGTGGTCTCATATCAGTAAAGTCAAATGAGGCAGTTTGTATTCACTGACTTGTTAGCACCTCATCTTTACACTAGAGCCCAGCTGAGTTTGCCAAATATAAGGAGCTCCGTAAAGGGTTTTTCCCTTTGATTTGTGTGTGAGGGACACATGTGCCTCTGCTGGAAAACATTTGCTGTTCCACTGGTCTGCTTCAGCTCTCCCTCCTGTCTTTCCTACAGGTAGGAGCCGAACGTCACGCCAGCAGAGGGAACCATGTGGGCCTCTGTGTTGTTTTGCCTGATGTGGTTGACCATCCCTCCGTGCAGTGGTGGTCCACACCAACCCAGCGAAGGTAAGGTTCACAGCACATACTGATCTCCCAGTGACGGAAGAGTATTGAGTAGTGGCTGCAAAATGGTGTTTAATCGTAGCAGTGTTTGCCAGTCTGGTCCTTGGGGACCCACAGAAAGTCCACGTTTTTGCTACTGGGAGCCGGGAGGGACCAAAAACGTGGACTGAGTGTGGGTCCCTGAGGACCGGATTGGGAAACACTGGTCTTTAGCATGAAGAAGTGGTTGGTCTTTGGGGCAGTGGTCAGTATAGTACCATATTTTGGCAGCTCCTGGAGGATGGTTTGGAGTATATTTCAGACTGAATGTACAGATTTGATTATACAGTTAGCAATAAGATTCAGTTTCTGCTTATTTTCCAAATCTCTGCAGAGTGATTCTCCTGTACGATATTTCTCTGGCCATAAATGTTTAACGGCTATTAGCTGTTTGGACATTTTAGATGAGGTTATGCTCTAGTTTTAACCACAGAAGTATTTTGTGAGTTTCTTGGATCTAGGGCAGCACGGTGGCTCAGTGGTCGAAACTGTGGCCTCGCGCCTTGGTTTGGTTCCCAGCTCTGGCCACGTGTGTGGAGTTTGCATGTTCTCCCCGAGCTTCCACGAGTTTCCGCTGGGTGTTCCCATTTCCATCCACGGTAAAAAAAAAAAAAAAAAGGTTCAGTGTTTCAGAATTGCCTGTGATGTGTGAGTGTGTGTGTGTGTGTGTGTGTGTGTGTCCTGTCAGTCCATCAGGGGATTCCCCAACCCTCTGCCCGCTGCTCACTGGGAGCAGATCCAGCCCTACACTGGATAATTATAATATGGAAAACGAATATATCAGTGATGGAGAGAATTACAGAATTAACATTTATTGCACCGCTGCAAGTTCAAATGCATTTTCTGAATCTCATTGTTTATGTCTGAATCACAGATGCGATAATCCTGTTTGGCATTCAGCTTATTTGAATAAAGGTCTGCTCTAAAGCTATCATTGTACTTAAACTTTTGTAACAGCTTGTTAAAATGTTGTGATGATCTTGTCCAGCCTTGGATCACTGCAGTGTATAACTGGCCAGGCCTGTAAGCACAGTTGGTGAGTGGTGAGATTTTACTACCTTGGTCTGTGGTCTGTGGCTCTGGGATGCCGGCTGGACCCGAATTCCTCCTGGGAAATCCCTTAGTGTGCACTTTGAGGTCCAGTTCCGACTTGCACATCCAAGCCTACAGCAAAGTCATGGAACAGTCTTCAGAATGAAAGAAGTTATCTTCTGCCACATCTTCTGCTGCTCCAGTGGCCTTAAATTACCCCATGACTACCTGCTCTTCGAAGCATGTCTCGCATTTTGCTAGGATTTGTTCAGTGTAGGCAACTTTAGGCTAATTCCATTGCCTCTAGCTCAGTAATGGAGGGAGATGTCTCGTCGTCGCGGATGAAGGCATGACATTTTGGAGACATCTGGAGAGCAGAAAGCAAATTAATGGCTGCTTGAAACTGCTGTGTGAGAGGCTGCACCTCGAATGGCGAGACCCTGTCTGGGGGTTCCGTGTCACTTTCACTGGCTCTCCTCCAGCGCACATTTACTGCACTGCTTCCTTGGCAGTTATCAGATGGCTTCTTTATCAGCTCCAACCAGCCAGTCCTACCCAAGAGCGTTCACGCCACTGGGATGGTATCCGCTTCGATGCACCATGATTACGGCGCCTTATTCTCCCAGGTGCTTTTTCATTCACTTCTCATCTGAGCACTGCATACAGATGCACTGCATACAGATGTGCCGCTTTATGCAGAGGATACAAGGAGGCTCACAAACACAGTTGTTAGACTCAAGGTTGCTCAATTTTCTTTTAGCTTTTGGGCAAAATTATTGACTTTCTCCTAAATCTCCCCAAGGGCTTTTTTTCCATTTGGTTGAAACCTTCAGCATGAGACCTTTTTTGACAGTAACGTCTTATTACCCAGCATGCAACGCTTCTCCGAGTATTTTACTACTCCCACTGAGGCCCAGTCATCTCTGCAATAAAGCTTCTGACAGCGAAGCAGTTTTTCCCTTACAGGCTTCTCTCATTAGCCAGGAATGTGGTGTTATAATCTTGATTAGGCCGAGATAAAGTGCTACCTTTTCCTGCTCTGAGTGGCTCTCACAGACCCCGCCATGATGCTCCTTTGCTGCCAGGGCATTTTCTGCACAATGTATTGCCAGCGAGGGCGGCTTCTGCCCACAGAGGGCAGACACAGTGTCTCCAGCGGCTTTGGAGCGAGGCTCTCCATTGTCTGTGGGACAGAATGCTGGAAATGAAGTGCTCAGTCCCTGCTAGCCGTCCCCTGAGGGAACAGGCTGGTGGCCTCTTCTAACTAGCGTTGCTGGACTCAGGTGCCTCTGAGGTCCCCGGGGCAGTTTGACAGACAGTCTGGGGGGTTTTCTGATCACCAGACCTTTGGGTATCCCGGGTCGAACCAGGTCCCTCTTCCTTTCTGTCAGGCTGCTGTCTGTCTTTAAGCCTCAGACACATCCCCTTGATCCAGCTCAGAATGAATTCTTAATTCTTCACATTTGAACATGGATTTTATAGCTAGAAACTTTTTGGGCTGTTTGGCCTACTTGAAATGATCTTATGGTGGCAACAAGAAAGCTAATTTTTTTTTGTGTCTGGAAACTTTGGCGCCCCTGGGGGGTGCTGAGC
This sequence comes from Hyperopisus bebe, assembly GCA_026777045.1. NCBI lineage: Eukaryota > Metazoa > Chordata > Actinopteri > Osteoglossiformes > Mormyridae > Hyperopisus > Hyperopisus bebe. The sequence continues at coordinate 14,840,084 of JAODJW010000046.1, forward strand.
TTGTGGTGGGGGGCTCTTGACGTGGCAGCCCGGGTCGGGCTCTTTTGAAGTAAAGCTGTGCAGTGCTGTGAGCGAACCTTCAGTTTTCACCTATCATGTTCCCGGAGGAGTGATGTAATCACACATTGTCACCTCTAAGGGCAGTGTTGAGACTCTCCTTGAAGGACTTGCATATGCTAATTTTCATTATAATCATTTTGCATTTCTTGTTTTACATAGTAATTAATTAATACTTATGGGTAGGTCAGTGGGTACCAGAGTGGATTCTCAATACTGCACTCCAGAGATATGGATTTGTATGTGTATGTGTGCCTGTGTGTGTGTGTGTGTGTGTGTGTGTGTGTGTGTGTGTATTTTGCATGCTCCCCATATTTGTCTGGGTTTCTTTTCTTCAGGATGCGCTGGCTTGCTCTCACACTTCAAACATTTCTTGGCAGATGAATTGCGCTTGATTGTGTTAGTTTATCCTGTGCTAGCTTGTCTCGAGCTGGATATGTCCTCTGCTCCTGGGAGTCAGCCCTCGTCTCCCTGCAGCCCCGAGCTGGATAAGCAGTTATGGGAGATGAATAGAAAATTAGCAGCATATGCACTGTACAGAATAATTAGTGAAAATCTGCATTGTTTAAAAAACAAGAAGTTGAAGCAAAATATTTACAGACTTAACTCTAGAATTCCTGTTTCCATCCTCTCCCATAATGAAGTTTAGTAAAATCTTTGCCCCTTTATCCCCTGTTTTGTGTAGAATTGGTTGGATTTTTTTTGAGAATTATAGGCATACAATGTCATGCCAATGGTGACTTTGGCTGCCCTGTAAATGCCTGCAGTTTCACTGCATCCTGTGATTTCTTATCAGACTTTCCCTGAATCAATGTCTACCTGATGCAGGAGAGGCTGGCAGCCAACAAAAAAATCCAATAATAAAGGGAAGTGAAAAGCTGTAAATGTTACCATCAAGTTTTGCCTGCCAGAGGCCTCAAATGGGCCCTCAGATGGGCCCTGTCAGCTATAAGCAGCTTAGTCTCACACTGGCAAAGTCCACCGGTGTTGGATAGGTGCTGTAAAGGCTGGTGTGGTAGCCTGGCTCCTGCCTTGTCTTCTTGTCAGCACAGCGGCGCATTCTAGTTTTCCATCACTAACATGTATTAATGCAAGGATTTGATGGTATGAGTTTATTTGACTGTTTGTTTGTGATTGATACTATTAGGAGGAGATAGGGAAAAATTGACAGGGCTGCAATGTAGGGCTTGGCAGTTATTTGAAAATTAATCAAACCCGACATTCAGAACCTCAAAGCGACGTAATCTTGCCCATGTCAGTTAAGTGTTGTTTTTTTAAAAGAAATTCTGTTAATACTCTTTCCAGTGTGTGTTCATGTACTGTCGCCTTAAAAACATACTGCTGCGTGGAAGTCTGCCTGAGACAAAGAAAAAGGAAAAAATTAAGTGATCATCCTCTTATAGTGATCAATTTCACCCAGACATGATCACTATAGACAGTTTCCACTGTAATTTATTTTGTTTGCAAGAATTGCAAACTATTTATTTCCTACTTTTTTAGGGAACTTGCTTTTTACATTAAAACTAAAATGTGACCTTTTTCATAAGACATTTTCATTTCAAGCTATTTGTAAAAGCCATTTCAGCTGTTTAAAATATTCAATAAATAACCATAAGTGGTTCATTTGAGTTTCCTCCTGTTATTTTAAAATCATAAAGTATACAGTCATTACAAAAAATATCCCAGGTTTAATAGTTGAGCATATTTACAGTACAAACCTTGTCATGAAATATGTAAAAAAAATAATAATAATAAAAATAAATTTAAAAATAACCAATCATTAATCAAGGTAAAATGTTGGTTTGAGGTCATATTGCCCAGCCTTAGTAAGATGGTAAGAATGTGGTAAAGTCTTGTGTTGTGATGCAGTGGTTAGCATTTTTGCATCACGCTTCTGGGACCCGGGTTTGAGCCCCCCTAACTGTGCTTGTGTGGAGTTTGCATGTTCTCCCTGTGTTGTCATGGGGCTTCCTCCAGGTTCTCCGGTTTCTCTTGCTGTCCAGGATGCTAAGGTGCATTGGAGTTACCAGATTGTCTGTGTATGAAAATGGTGTGTATGGCTCAGCACCCCATCCTGAGTTATTCCCTGTCCTGGGGTGGGCTGGTGCCCCATCCTGAGTTATTCCCTGCCCTGGGGTGGGCTGGTGCCCCATCCTGAGTTATTCCCTGCCCTGGGGTGGGCTGGTGCCCCATCCTGAGTTATTCCCTGCCTTGCACCCATTGCTTCTGGGATAGGCTCCAAACCCCCATAGACCTGTTTTTCTTAATGGTGGATGAAGCTGTTAGTTAACCTTTGCTAAATTTCAGTCTTGGTTAATAGTGGCAGGGTGTATGTGTAGGAGTATTTCCAATCCCTATTTATCAGCATGAGAGCTTTTTAAATGAAAGGAGGCCATTTTGCTCAGAAATCTCATTTGTATATGTATCTCATTTGCATATTTAAGTATCACTATTGATCTGCTACCCAGACAGATTCTGAAGACTGTGCCTTTATGACACTCATAGGATAATACCTTTCCATATTTAGCCTGCAAGGGCTGCCCTCTGGTGGACCCCATTTATCCCCTGCCCTAACTAAAGACTCCTTTAATGTTTCTGTAGGACACTTTCATTTGTCACTCCCGAACTGATTGTCACCCATGTGTCCCTGTGCAGGAGTACCCTGCCCCTCCCTACAGGTAGCAGACTGGAAATTCCCCCAGAGGGCTCGGCACAACATCACAGGTAACGTAGCATGGGTGGGGGGAGGTGCCCCGCGCAGCAGAGCAGATGGTGGGATGACCTTTATAGATGGGATGGCTTTCATCATCCACACGAGCGGGATTATTTATCAGTCCTCCATAATTATCTGGAAAGGACTTTGGATACTTGACCAACAAGGCTCTGAATTTGAGATACAACCAATGTTTTTAGTTTCCAGTAGCTGTGACAGATGGCCTGAGGTCATACTCTACCTTCGTATTGTTTTGTACTCCTGGTTAGCACGGTTTGGGTTGTTGGTTAGCACCTTTGCATAAAGATGGTGGATTTGGGTTAGACGCCATCTCCAAAGGCACAGCAAGGAGGTGGTGATTCCCGGTCCTCAGCCACCAGTCCACCCTCTGCTGACCACCTGGTAAAAGCCTGGTAAGGTTCCATAGTCGCCGGTGGCTGACTGTCTGGCTGTTTTGCCCATAGGTTTCAATCTGGTTCGACAGTTCTCCCTGCTGAAGATGACGGAGGTGAAGAGAATCCGGAACCCACGTGGATCCGTCATTCTGAAGCTGGGCAAGGTTCCACTCGTTCTACCCACCGAGTAAGACGTGTTCTCGCCTTGTGTCCTTCTCTTTGGTTTTCAGAGGATTAAAGCAGTATGATAAAATACACTTACAGTACCAGTCAAAAGTTTGGGCACAACTACTGAAAAGCATTTGTTTTTCAACCAGATAATGACCCAAAGCACCTCGGGATTATGTAAGTGCTGTATGATCTTGAGGATAAGGACAGAGATGGAGTGCTGTGACCGATGACCTGGCCCCCACAATCCCCCCCTCACTTAAACCCTATAGAGCTGGTCTGGGATGAGCTGGATCAAAGAGTAAAAGCAAGGTAGCCAACCAGTGCTTAGAACTTGTGGAAACTCTTTCAGGACTGTTGGAGAAGCTTTCCAGGTGGCTACATCTGGGAGATGGTTGGAAGGATGCCAAGAGTCTGCAACGCTCTCATCGAAATAAAGGGGGCTATTTTTAAGAGTCTAAAATTTTCAGATGTTGAACTCTTGAACTTCTTTCTTGGTCAATGCAATATATAATATTATATTACTTCATTGCCTCAAGGCCTTTTACTCTAAGGTGAATAACAGTTCAAATAGAGCCACATGCATTAGCTGCAGGTGTGTCCAAACTTTTGACTGTTACTGTATATTAGAATGTAAATTATTTAATGTATTTACCTTTTTCAGTACAAGTTATGAAACCTTTTGATATATGGTGCTTATTTTATGTGCTGTTATAATATGTGCTGTAAGAATTTATGGCATGTACTCATAAAACAAACGTGGTAGATTGGTGATAATTTTATAATTTATGTAAATGTAATTTGTCCCTGTTTTGTGAAAGGAATAATAATTGCATTATGGTCAAATGAGCTGATTAGCTGTGCTCCTTGTCGGGGTCCTTGACTTGTGCTCAGTAATTCTCCCAAACAAACATGCTTATGAGCTCGTCTGCCCTGTTTGGATTGAGGATTTTCCGTCGTTGAAGCACAGATGCAGACGTGGGCTGTTATGAGCGCCGCCAGGGAGCCAGACCCGGCTCTTCATCGCTTCCTGTGGTGTTGGCCGAGTAAAGGTCATGGTTTGTCCTCAAGCACATTTAAGGTGAAGGGGACATGGCCTCTTTTAATGAAATTAAATTGTGCAACTTTTCCTGTCAGGTGTCATTCATCGCATTTCTGCGACGTGCGAACTAGTTTGGAGTGGCAGACATTTCCCCCCAAAACTGCGCCCTTGCTGTCGAACAGACAAAATAGCAGCTGTTTTGTTCTCCGCTCAGTTTGGAAAAGTACGGGCCTCTATCCAGGATCTTGTTTTGTTCAGAGAAACAGAAAAAATGTTTAGTGTGAATCAGTCCCAATATTCTTTCAGCCAGTTTTCTTTGTCTGGTTTGCTCCGGATCTGAATATGCAGAGAAAAACATACCTTGTTTTACAGCAGGGATTAGGGGAGCAGGCTATTGGTCTGTGGATGATTTTGGTGTTTCCATGACTATAGGTAGGTGGGTAGGTAGACCGACAGATCCAACTTTGTTGTCACTTCTCAGGACGTATCCCAACCTGCCCTGTACCTGCCCTGCCTGACAGTGACATGCCTCATAAAGTGTTATTCCATTTCCTGTGTTTACACTCTGCCTGTAGCTGCCGGAAAGCTGCCTGAGGCGGAACCCTTCACATGCATGTCTGGGACCAAATTCGGCTTCGGAATATTTACAGATTCTAATTGAAGTGAAATCAGACGATTCTATCACAGCGCTGTACAAAAGTTATGTCAAAATAAAACTAAACAAAACAAAAGCTATATTCAGTGATTATAACCGGTTCCTAAAGGCCGGTGAGTAGAGTTCACCCGTCTTTTAACCGCTAACATTCTGCATGGACACAGTGGGCCAGGCACAGCAGGGTGGGGTTCACCCCGGGTGGGGTTCACCCCGGGGGGGGCAGTCCATTGCAGGTACTGCAGGTAAAGTGCTGTGGAAGGAAGGCCACGTGTCACAGGAAGAACATGCAAACTTGACCCCCCCCCCCCGAAACCCCCTCTATGGGGTACCGTGAGGAGTACAATGATGACCAGTCACGGAACAATTACCTAATAATAATTTAATGCAAACCAATAACTTTCTGAATAAAAGCGAATTAAATCTGAGTTTTTCAAAGGCAGTCAGACAAGTGGACCTGACTGAGTGCCCCCACCCACACCCCCCCCCCCCATTTGTGAGTATAATG
>JAODJW010000046.1:14848857-14861419 GCA_026777045.1 Hyperopisus bebe
ACCCCAGTGAAGAGACTGGAATCATTAATGGAGGGGTCGCTGAATCCCCCCCCCCCCCCACACACACACACACACACACACAAACACACACCCTGCCACTAATCATTTCTCTGTTTCATGCATTACACTGGTTTCCATCTGCTTTTTCCATTCAGACTTGGACCTCTTGCTGTTTAAAATCCCTTCCCTCGTATTTTTTCTCCTCTCCCACCCAAGAGATAAGCCACACCCCAGCCCCGCACCCAGTGTTCAGTGTGGAGGATTCAGTGTGGATTACCTGACCCAGTCATCATTCTGTGTGTTAGGCACCATCTCGGACACTGTTTTAGGCCGCTGGTGTCACCCGCATCGGTATCGCCCTTCACGCTGTGTGAGAGCATGCGGTACCGCGTCAATATCGCCCTTCACGCTGTGTGAGAGCATGCGGTACCGCGTCAATATCGCCCTTCGCACTGTGTGTGATAGCATGCAGTACTGCGTCGGTGTCGCCCTTCACGCTGTGTGAGAGCATGCGGTACCGTGCCAGTATTGCCCTTCGCAATGTGTGTGAGAGCATGCAGTACTGCGTCGGTATCGCCCTTCACGCTGTGTGAGAGCATGCAGTACTGCGTCGGTATCGCCCTTCACGCTGTGTGAGAGCATGCGGTATCATGTCGGTATCGCCCTTCGCACTGTGTGTGAGACCATGCGGTACCGTGTCGGTATCGCCCTTCGCACTGTGTGTGAGACCATGCGGTACCGCGTCGGTATTGCCCTTCGCACTGTGTGTGAGAGCATGCGGTACCGCGTCGGTATCGCCCTTCGCACTGTGTGTGAGACCATGCAGTACCGCGTCGGTATTGCCCTTCGCACTGTGTGTGAGACCATGCAGTACCGCGTCGGTATCGCCCTTCACGCTGCCTGTGACAGTGTACGGTGCCACATGATATCGCCATCATGTCTATGATCTGGCAGAACAGTGGTGGTCATTTTATCTATGTGTTTTGTATTGCTGGCTTTGTGTGTGGCTCACCAGGTCTGGACGCTGTCCCTGTGATTAGAAGGTTGTTGGTTCAATTCCCAGAGTCGGCAGAGTGATTTCATTGTTGGCCCCCAGAGCAAAGTCTTTAACTTCCAACAGCTCCAGGGACTGTCTAACCCTGCTTTCTCAATTGTACATCACTTTGGATGAAGTCTTTTACTAAATAAATATAATCTAGGTAATATGATAAGTGAAATCCCCAGGTTAAAGAATCCCCTCCTACAGGAACATATTAGATTTTTCTGAATCCTGATTTCTGGTGTGCCGGTGAGGAGTGACATGGATGGAGCTTCTCACATGGAGCTGAGGCTGTGTGTGGGAGATGGAGGCCCTGCCCCCTGTATGATCAGCCAATAGTGGTGGGCCGTTCAGACTGGGGAAGCTGAGTGCCTTATGATTGGCTACAGAAAGGCTGCTATGTGAATGTGGGGTAAAACCCATCAAGCTGAATTGTTGGCAGCATGTTTAGAGGAGGGCCAGACCGTATAGTAAATGTTAATGGGTACATTTGGTGTCCTACAGCCGCGTTTCGCTGACCAGGCTACTATATGGAAAGAGTAGCAGCAGAACAGTTTTTCTGATGGAGCTCTTGCTGTTTGGGACACTAATTTAAAATCCTCCCAAATTGTGTGGTTATAAGTGACTGATGCCTTTTTCCACTGATACCGGTGTCTACGTTCGTATCAAGCAGCTGTAGTTGGATGTTTTGTAGGTGATGTGCAGGTAATGTGGGAGATATCTGTAAACAATGCGGGGGGTGATGTTGAGGCAGTTTCCAGGATGTGTTCAGGCACTCTCAAGCTAACTTGTAAAACATGATGTGAAGGGGACAGATGGATTGTTTTTGCAGCATGTTCCCCCCATCGCCTCTGCTCTGTTGCAGGTGCCCCCCCCATGAATTCAAATTAAGTGGCATTGTAGTGCATTTCAGGACCCCTATAGCACTTTCCAGAACCAATGGGGAGCCACTTCAACCCTCACCGCTGTGTAGCCCCCACCTGGATGATGCGATGGCAGCCATTCTGCACCAGTCTACTCACTGCACTGTAGCCAAGGTGGTGAAGGGGCAGGAGGGAATTCATGACTTAAATATAGGGGATGATTAGGAGGCCACATTTGATAGGGCTACAGTGGGCAATTTTAGCCAGGACATTAGGGTACCACCCCCTACTCTTTCACACCAACACCTCGTCCAGAAGCAACCCAGCTTTCTTAGTTCGACTCCCAACCAAGTGCTGGGCAGGCCTAAACCTGCTTAGCTTCAGGTGGAGTACTTGGTCTGAACTGCAGGTGATGTGGAGTACTTGGTCTGAACTGCAGGTGATGTGGAGTACTTGGTCTGAACTGCAGGTGATGTGGCTGCTGACAAGTATGGCACTGGCAGGACAATGAGAGAGGGACTGTAAAGGTGAAGTCCCCGAATCATCCACCCCCATCCCTGTGGTGCTGCGCCTCCACTGGGTCTCGCCTAGCTGTGCTGTATTAGACCCCAACTTTGGCTTGGCAGCCAGGCTGCTGTTTCCCTTGAATTTCCCCCTTCATCATAAATCATTACCCTCCCCATTCTGAGAGGAAAACCAGATGCTTTTAGCATATACCTCACCGAGTGTTTATGTTTGTGTGTCTGGGTATATAGGGTGTTCCTTATATGTGTTTGTGCGTGTGTTTGCATTTAGACACGCGTGTGTTTGCGTGTGTTTTATCCACCTGTGTGCGTGCATGCATGTGGACAGGTTTACTTAACTACAGCCGTACATTTTTCACCTGCCTTCTTCGTGTTCCCAGATGCCAAACCCAAAAAAACAAACTTCCCCCTTCCCCAGAAGACAACAGAAAGCTGAAAAAAAGGAAAAAGATTTAAAAGGAGCAGAAAGTTCTGAAACTTTCTCTGTTATCAGTTTCCTGCATTTTGATGGATTCAGATTAGGGGCTTTTGCAGTGAAAAGGAGTCAATGGGATCCTTATTTCCTGTGTGACTCTGCACAGGGAAGCCACACCTGGAATATTCATGAAGAGAAACTGGGTGGGGGGGGTGCCCTAGAAGGTTTCCTAGTGTTCTGGAGGCAGAGCTCTGTCTCACCGGGAATAAATTCATGGCACCTTTGAAGTACATTGCGACCGGCTACCATCCCTGCTCAGACTTGTGCTCATTTAAATGTGCGGAAAGGACCCAGCTGCCAGCGTCGGTAGGTACGAGCCAAGGAGCCCCTCAGAGTTCCTGCGAGTTCGGCTACAGCAGCACGCTTAATGTGAATCGCCCCAGGATGAATATCCAGCTATGTCAACATTAGCTGTGACTAAAAGCATAAAAGCATTTGCAGCAAAATAATAATGTTTTCTCTTCTGTGATGGCCTGGTCCCCCGAGTCCTGCCTTGCACCCTCTGCTTCATGTCCCGAACTCTGGATTATTGAGAATCTAACTGGATAAGAGGTTCCTGGAAATGGATGAACGTGTGCAAATTCCTTATGGTAACCTCGGTACTGTAATTAGGCATGTTAGTGGCCTGTGGACAGGATACCCACATGTTTCTGCGGTAGATCCCCGTCTGCTTGTGTGTTTGAATGTTTCTGTCTATCGGGAGGTGACCCCCTCCTCTCCCTGTACAGGATTTGCAGTGACTCTAACCAGTGTTAGAATTTAGGGGGACCTGGGGGGTTTTGAGACCCGCCCAAACAAGCTCCGGGACCTTCCCCATATAGGATACAGGATCCAGTCCCCCCCCCCAACAATTGTACTTAGATTTATGCAAACTGGATGCCCCCTCGCATCTTGACTGCAGTGCCCACCGGGGGCCCCGTCGCATTTCATTCGCAGTGGCCAGCCACCTCTGATGCTCCTCCCTTCCCCAGTCAGGTGTTCCCCAACGGACTCCCAGAGGAATTCACGGTGGTCTTCACGCTACAGCTGAAGAAGAAGACCATCAAAGGCAACGTCTACCTTCTGCAGATCGCCGACGAGCAGGGATACCCCCAGGTACCGCCCACGCCATCCTCAGGTCTCCGCTTGAGTGTACATCACATGTCGCTGTATGTGTGCTGTCCGGCTCACGGTGGGCTTTTAAAGGATCATTAAATCCGGCCCACTGATCAATTGATTAATTTTCTAGAGAAAATTCAAAACAGCATAACGGCATTCCACTAACCAGCGTTGGTAAATTTGCCCAGAGAAAGGCTGGTAAATTTTACCATTACCACCTCACCTACCCCCACTGCCCAACTGCAGGTCATATGGTTTTTGGCTAAAAAAGCTAAAAACAGTTTCAACTGAAGATTTCCTAGCGAGTTCCCCCAGTACCCCTAGCTAGGGGTCTTTCTTGTTCTGTGATTTGTACCATATCACGAATATCCATCCTCTTTCTGTCCCACGTCTCGACCCTTCTAGCTCTCTTTGGACCTGAACGGGCCGGAGGGGACACTGGTGATGCGGGCCCGGGGCAGCGGCTCCGACGGCGGGGCGGAGTCCGAGAGCTGCATCTTCGACGGTGAGGGTGTGCAGTCGCTGCTGGACCTGCGCTGGCACAAGGTGGCGCTGAGCGTGCACAAGGATGCCGCTTCCCTGCATGTGGACTGCAGCTCCATCGAGAACAAGCCTCTGGGACCCAGGGGGCAGATTCCCACGCAGGGAAACACGCTGCTGGCCATCCAGGCTAGAGATGGCACCGCCGCGGAGGTGAGGGGTGCGGTCCAAGGCTCATGGGAGTCTCACTTACACAAAAATGTTTTGAGGGCAGAACAAAAAACATATTGAACGTGGGGGAAAAGCGCTGGGGCTGGAGGAGGGATTTACAGAGTAGAGTGGAGATATGGGTTGGCGGCCATAATGTTTTTGTTGGTGGGGTCAGGGTTGGAGAACGGCTGGGGTACAGGTAGATTTTTTCATGGTGGGGTGCATAAGAGGGGCCATATAATAAATAGAGAGATCAACCTTATCATTAGCCAATGGTATGTTTTGAATCTGTGAGTGACAGGGAAGGGGCGCTCTGGGGGCCAATCAGCTTTCAGCTAGGGCCAGGGTCCCTGTGGCCCCGCCCCTGGTCAGGTGAGAAGCATAGACTCATAAGCATGGTCATGGGATAGAGACAGTGACATCTGTAACAGAGGTGAATCGACTGATTTATGAAGAAGGCAGCTATGTGCCGGAGTCTTGGTGACTGGGACCTTGAGAATGATAATGTTAAAGTGTTAGAGTACCGATTTGGCCTCACACCTCTCATCCCCCCACAGATGGACATCCAGCAGGTGACGGTGTACTGCGACCCCATGCTGGCTATCCAGGAGGCCTGCTGCGAGATCCCAGGAGCTCGGGTGAGTGGTGCGATCGGCCCCTGACATGAAACCCGGTTAGCTCTGAGCTAATGGGGTGAGCGGGAGGTGCTCTGGGTAAAGGTGACTGATGAAAATGGCTCCCATTTCTATGACTTGGAACAATGAAGGCCTCTTTTTGAAAGCTTTTCTCTTAAAGCTTTCGAAATTACACAGGCTGATGGTAAAATAGTATGTGAAAAATAGTGAGATACTCTTGTGTACTATAAGGTATTATTAGTCGCCTAGGTCTACGTCTTAGTAAGCCATAGAGTAGACAGTTTTGTTCTTTGAGTGCTTGAGTTATTAGGTATCAGTTTAAAGTTTAAAAGCACTTTGTTTCTGTGAATAGTGAAGGCAGTTGACAATACGTGTAACACAGAGCGAACACAAGCTTTCTGTAAACAAGGAGTGAAAGCACGCTGTCCGATGGGGTGCATTATGAATGTGGAATTCCAATATTAAGGGCTGCATGACCTGTTAGGTGTCACTGACTTTGTTTAGCATGAGGGAACGGTCTATGATCTGGAATAATCCAGCGTTGTGTGAGAACATCAAAGTAGTATTAAGGAAAAGCGGACCCTGAAGGATGTGCTTGGGGAGAATTCGCAAGGCTGGGGGCTGGAGAAACACCGTATTGAGGTCCCGGGGTTTTTTCCATGCGGGAAGCAGGTGTTTGTTTATTTATTTATTTCACCTTAAAGCAGAGACGACTTGTGTCAGACCTCTGTGCTGAGCTGCGTTTGATCTCGAGTGTTTGTGAGCGAAGGAGGGGAATCCAAAAATAAATGCAGAGGAAAATATGCTAGGAGAGTGTGGGATGAGATGATGGATGAGATGGGGGTCTGTGTGTGTGTGTGTGTGTGATTGTGATTGGTTGTGGGTGCGTGTGTGTGTGTGTGATTGTTATTGTGTGTGCGTGCGTGTGTGTGTGTGTGATTGTGTGTGTGCCTGCGTGTGTTTGTGTGTGTACGTGTGTGTGTGTGTGTACGTGCGTGTGTGTGTGTGCATGCGCGCTTGTGTTTGTGTGTCTATGTGATTGTGTGTGTGTGCGTGCGTGTGTGTATGTGTGTGCATGTCTGTGTATGTGTTTGTGTGTGTGCGCGTGTGTGTGATTGTGTGTGTGTGTGTACGTGTGTGTGTGCGTGCGTGTATGTGTTTGTGTGTGTGTGCGTGCGTGCGTGTATGTGTGTGTGCGTGCGTGTATGTGTTTGTGTGTGCGTGCGTGCGTGTATGTGTGTGTGTTTGTGTGTGTGTGTGTATATGTGTGTGCGTGCGTGTGTGTGCTTGTGCGTGCATCCTGAGCATTTGTCTTTGCTTGTGCCTTTATAATCATTTACGCTTGTGATCAAGCCAGCGAGTGTAGAGCCTAAACAGGGCGAGTCTCCGCAGCGGGTTCAGGGTGTGGAGGTACTCCGGCACCTAGGCTCCCTGCGCCTGGAGCGTCAGGAAGTTAACAAGCAGCCCTAATGCGCAAACAAGGCGCATGTGCCCCCACGCTGACGGAACACCCATCTTCAGCTCCCTGCTCACCTGGAGTCGTTGCTCAAAACCCGATAGAACTCGGCCACGATCCCGAGCCGGTTGTCGGGGACCGGTCCGGAAAGGGTACCAGCAGCGCACTACAGGTGTCGGTTGTCGGTTGTTGGATACTTTAACCTCTACTGTCACCCCTGCATCACAAGGCTTCCAGTGGCTTCCAGTCATGCCATATGAGGGGGGGTTAGATTTACAGTACTGTGAAACAATCGTAGGCAGGCAAAGAAAATGATTTTTGGTGATCTTTAAATGATGTTCGTATTGGTGTAAAATTACCGTATTATGTCTATCAAAGTGTGTCAGCATATCCACTACAAAACCTCTCCTAATGTCTCCCCAGTATCTGCAGCAACCGTGCAGTGCACCCACACATTTTTACCTGACCACTAGCACACCTTAGCTAATTAATACCTCACTGGTGTTTTATACTATTTATTAATTAATTAATTAAGTGAGCTGGTTGTAAAATGTAATAAATGCATGGAATGGCGGGAGAGGTTTGGGAACTGAAGCGATGTTCGTCTAGCCATCCTACAGGGTATCAGTAACTTGGAGGACAGAACAAAATTGCGTTTATTTTTCATCATTTTACTGCTAATTTGCATATGTCCTAATGTTACTATGTGTTTTTTTCCAGAGTAAATGTACACTTATTACCCAGATAAATAGCCTTAACCATTTTCCTCATTTTCTTCTGCGCAGTGCTGTATATATGCGGGTATCAGTTGTATCTCAGAATTCAACTGCCTGTGCAAAATCATTGTTTGGATAGGAATTACCCTCACATAATAGTTCCAGGTATAAATCTGCTTACTTGGGCCACTGATCCTTGAATATTATTAGCAAAATTCAGGTCATGATCTTCTCTGTCACTGTCACGGTTTAATCACCTAAACAGGTTGCAAACAATTTGCAAACCTGCAGCCCCCATGGCGGATCTGTGTCGCCCCAAGAGAGTTTGGGAGGAAAGTATCACTAACGTCTATATACATTTCCTAATAATTAGATAAACAGGTGTACTTTCCCCGTCAGGGGATCTCCCCCTAACTTCCCAAGCCCCACACTCTGGGCCCCTACTCACTTCCTGTGCCGTGAGGTTATTGGATCTCGCTGTTGGGATGTGCTGACATCCCTTTTCCCGCTTCTCCCCAGTGCCCACCGGATGCTCCGAAAAGCCGGCGTGCCGCAGATACGGGCCCTCAAGGCAACCTGCTGGAGCATCTGACAACCCCCAACGGGCAGGTAATTATGTCATCATGAACCTGAATGTCAGCTCAGGCACCTAACCTACACACGGGTGGGTAAGCAGGCCGCTATTTATAAAACATCGCCCTATAGCTGCCGTGCCTCATATGTATCTCAGCACGCACACCGTGAAGAAACAATCACTCTCTCACGGTCGAATGGCATTTAGGAAAAAGGCAGTAAATAGGTTAATGAAAGCGGGAAGAGATTCATAGACCTTTTGAGAAGGGCATCACAAGACACTGATGTAGAGTGTAAAACAAAGAATGTACCACCTACCAGGATTTACAGGGAGCCACAGCCCAAAGGGACGTCCTGCGGTGTAGCCGGTGCCTGCATCGGGTGTCTCATCGACTGATTGTCACCGGAAGGTTTCACAGCTAGCTAACCCTGCAAGGCTGTCTGTGTAAATGCATGGGTGTGTGTGCATTGGAAATGAGTTTCAGGGAAGCTTATCGCACAATATACAGTATATGTGTGAGTATAAGTTTGTGTGTCAGCATACGCTTGTTATAAATCTTTGGCTTTGTGTATAAATACTACACTTTTGGAAAACAGCCCCCCCAAAAAAGGGATGAGTATTTGCATTTAGACCTTTTTCATTCTAAAATACTCAGGGGTCTACAAAATGAAAATGCAGTATTTTTGCACTAAAAACAAACACAATAACGTCACTTTTCCTCTCCAATCAAAATACTGTATCTTTTTGATGAAATAAAATTCCAAAAATGTGTAAGAAATATATAATATTTTTTTAACTAACATCTATGGAAATAACTAACCGAATCCATTTATAGGCCATTACATGTAGAGTATGCCATTTCAGTAGCCAACTCTTGTGCTAACTATGTAAAAAAAAAACTGCCTAAAAAGTGTCTAAATATATGCAGATTTTGATATTTGTCCAAGCGGAAGATAATTTAAGAAGTTTAGCAGCTTATTTCGCATTTTCCTACCAAGTTGGCATCAACGGCAGCAGTGCATTTCGCAGCTGCGTCGTACCATGGAGTTCATTCAGGAACCTCATACATTGTTACTTTTATTTCTTGAACCACCAAAAATTATGAATTTGTTTCTGTGTTGCTTGGACATGTTATATTCCACAAAGCCACACACATAGTTCAGGTGATTCAGCTGTTAAATGACTTGTGATGCTCTGGCACTTCTACAGCCAAAAAAAAATGTGGATTAGGTAAAATGATTTGGTATTTGCCTTTTGCAAATGTGTGTGTGAGTCTGTGTGTGTTTGTCTAAGTCTGTCCGTCAAAGTACTGAGCATTATGCCTAAGTATAGTTGATGGATGGATGGAAGGATGGATGGATGGTTGGATGGGTTGAGAAGTTAGGAATATATTATCTCCAAGTAATTCTTAACTTCATAACAATGCCCTTCTAGCTAGGAAACATGTACAGTCTACGTTTCTAAAGCTTTAATTGTATCACTTGATGGGCCTCTATTATGCGTCATCCAGCACATGTGCAGTCAGTCACATTACCCTCCTTGCACATTTTGCAAATAGCTAACAATTTTCCTCAAAATAAGCTAAAATTGCTGAATCGATTTGGTCTCCACAATTCTTTATTTATTTGTTAATATTGCAGCACCTTTCATTTTGACTAAGAACTTATAGTAGTATATGCTTCTAAGACAAAAAATGTAAAAAAAACGCAATGAAAAAACGATTGACGCCTTGGATGTAATATTCGGTCATAATAACAGTGGCCAGGTGGTTCCTCTAGGAATCGATGGGCTTCCTGCATCTCTCTACCTCCTCACCCATTATTTTTGGGCTGGATTTCTCCCTGCTGCTCTATTAGGTCATTCCAGAGGTTTTTAAGGGATTTTGATCCAGAGTCCTTGCTGACCACTTTAAAACAGCATCTTGTCTTTAAGCATTCCCCTGTTCTTTCTGAAATGTGCTTGGAATCATTGTTATGCTGGAGGACCTGTGACGTCCAAGCAGGCCCAGATTTCTGATTCCACGCTGCTCAGTGCTCTCCGAAATGCCGCCGCATTTTCCTGATTTTACCATATCTTGCACATGTTCAAGGCAAGTGCCAGAGGCAGCAAAGCAACTACAAAACATCACTGAACCTCCTCCATGTTTGACTGTGGGGATGCTGATCTTCTGAAGGCTTGCAGGTTTCATTTTGTTTTCTGTAAATGCAGAGATGGCACACTGGGGTCCTCCCAGGCCCCTTAGATATAACCCACTTTCATCCAGTTACCAACGGATGGTACAAGTTGAAACTACTGTGCCTTGCATCTAAAGGTCAGCATGAATCTCTGTGGCAGTTCGTCACTTTCTCCTCCATTCCCACAATCCTCTGCTGCAATCTTTGATCAGATTCTTCATAGCATCACATGTGGTGAAAACAGGAAGTGAAAGGCCTCTGCAGATGGACCTGGAGCCCAGAGATTATCCATGCTTGGCTTCGATCTGCTGCCTGTCCTCCTCAGTCTGCTCTGTGGTCCTCTTTCTTTTTTCCATGCTCCTTGCGGTACAAACAACAGCAGAAATGGGGGCCTGCAGTGTTTCTCCCTTTTCAGACTGGTGGAATGAGTGAAATTTAAACTGCAGGCACTTCCAACTCGCCGTTAGTGAGTTCTGCCTTCACATAAATTAGAATCACCTGCTAGAAATCCAAACATGTTTTGCCCGTTTAGGACTTTTTTGGCCATTGTGCTAGAAAATTAGTATCAGTAAATGACTTAGCGTTTTGTTTCATGTCTCTTCCACTGCATATCAAAATTTTTTCTTTTTTTTTAATTTTTTTTTTAACCATTTTCTGGAAATGTGCATGGCTGCCAGTGTTTTTATCCATGGCTAAAATGGGGAAATGTGTTTGTGTCTGGGGTGGTTTGGAGATGCAAACATATAAGGGTTATAAGTGTATTAGATATAGGACCACATAAACAAAAAACTATTCATCTGAAAATAGATACGAAATAGATCTGGTTGCCAGGCTGGATAGGGTGTTTTTGGAGAAGTCTAGACTAGACAGATAAATTGATGTCAGATTGTATTGCTTGGCAGAAACTTAATTTTATTTTACCATGAAAATAGTTTTTCCTTTTTCAAAGTATAAATCAAATCCTTCTAGAAAAGTGGATTTCATATTTATTTTTAGGTTACCCAAAGACCTGTGTTCTGGTTCCTGGAGACCCTGGGTGCTCCAGGTGGGATTTACATCTTCAGTCCTGGTTGAAATGCTCAAAACTCAACCCCATGCTTCAGAGAGCCCGCAGGAAACTATTAATGACTTTTCCTTGGGCCATCTGAACAATGGAAGAGCCACAGAAAATCTCCATTTGCCAACTAATCTTGTTGCATTCAGCAGTGATCCTTTAAAGTGTTTCTAAATCTCCCAGCTCAAATGGTGAATTTTGGATAAATTGTTGAGTCAGATGTCCTATTACCGCTGTGCAGCCCGATTGTATTAAAATAATCTCACCCAGCACTGTGCTATTTCACATTTTCAGAAGGACCCTTACTGATAAGTATCTGCCTGTGCTTCCTGAGCACCCCTCAACGCCAGCTGCCTCAGTAGGCATCCTGTTCCCCGCCCATCCTCGTGTGCCGCCATGGCAACGGACCTCTAGATCTGCACAGCTGACCAGATGCCACGTTGTTTGTGTGCAGTAAATTTTCAAGCGAGCCTCAGCCTAATCTCTTCCAGAAGTCTCGCCCCGAGTTCACAGTGACACGTAGCTCCCCAATCCCACCCCCAGTCCTTCTGCGGGCCTCTCTCGCTCAGTCCTCGTCAGCCCTGGATCACAGCTGAAGTTTAACAGTTTTGCAGATAGCATTACAGAGTTGCTGTCATGTAAATGTACACCCTTCATAACCGCTAGATTAAACATCCCAGGAAGAAATGTCAACATCGTTGTAATTGTTTAACGTTTTAACCATATCAAAAATAGGCCATCGTTTTATTTGAGTTCATCTTTCTCATTGCTGAATCACCATAATGGACAAATCATAACATCATCCCATGATTTAGAAGCTCTGTATCCATGTTTAAAGGCTATACCATCTGTTTTCATACAACCAGCACTGGACAGTCTGCAGACAGACGACCTTAGTCTCCAAACATGACTCAATGAAGAAAAGAGAAAGTTTGTGCGCGCGCGTGTGTGTGTGTGTGTGTGTGGGTCAGATATTTTTCTCACATTGTGTCCCCACAATGTGATTAAAACCTGTTATTTTGACATTGCGGGGACCATCCTTTCAGTCCCCACAAGGGGAAATTCAATTTTATAATAATCTGCAACTGCAGTCAAAAAACTTAAGATACAGTGGTACCTCAGTTCTCAAACTCAATAGAACTCGAATTTCTTGAAAGTCAAACAAACCAGTTTGACGTAGAACTCGGTCTGAATATCAGAAGTCGAACCGTGAACGCTGACCTAATATAAATTGTACGTGCCAGGAAATGAGTCATACTACAAT
>JAODJW010000046.1:14877150-14895810 GCA_026777045.1 Hyperopisus bebe
CCCCCCCCCCCCCCCCCCCCGGGTCCTCCAATCCTGCAGGGTGAGCCGTGTGGTCCGTGTGAAGCGGGTCTTGCAGAAGTCGGGGGCAGTCCAACTGTCATGAAGATCCCGGGACCCCCTGGCCCGCCGGGGCCCCCTGGTGTGGGTGGGGTGGGAAGACAGGTGAGCTCATCGCATCAGATTAATGAGCACAGGAGCTGGGAGGGGGGCGTGATTATGATAAATATGTATTATCAGCCTCAAACTGTCTGCCGCGCCATTTGCACGTATCGGATTCGTGTATCTTGGAAGCGTTATTGGCAAGCAGAAGAATAAAGAGGCTTTAAGGAGCTACTCGTCTGTATCGATGCTTGGCTTCTGTCCTTTTGTGAAGACGAGTCCAGTTCAGTCCAGACCTGCTCATTTAATCACAGGACCGACGGACTAACCTTAAATAATCCACTTACGAAATTTGGCAGGCCAACTGTAGTTTTTATTCATTTATTTTACAGTTAGTTACAGTTAGTCTTTTTGGAGTTGGCAGCTGCTTACAGCTATAAAAATCAAAGATAATTAAAATATTGGTACAGTGTAGCGATTTTGTGGCAGTCAGGGTGATGATGTCATACTAACATTGTTATTTTGGCTGTTTGTAGGGGAGACCGGGACCTGTGGGGCTGAAAGGGGAACAGGTGGGTCCTTTACATTAGATTATTACGTTAGATGAGCTTTATTGATCCCAGAGGGAGATTCCTGTGCATTCAGCAGTGAGTACATAGAGCACAGATGAACATACATGCAGTGCGAAGCAGACAAGGCACAAAGTCAGTACACAGTGCAAACTCACAGTGCGCAGTATGAATGTTAGTGTAAATACTTCTATTGGATAAACATCACGGTTGATGTAGCAAGTAGAATGATGGATGACAATGGTAGGTGGCATTGCAATCTCAGCACTATGCGTGTTCCGGCTTTGGACGTGCAAAGGCACGCTGCTGATTTGGCGTCTCGACACAACCATGCCACATGTGAAGGTTGGGCTGGGCTAGAGGATGTCAGTCTGTCGTTAAGGCCCAGAAATTATGATTAAGCATATGGCAGCCAGCATGCAAGTGATGCACGTGTATCCCTGGGGAGGGCAGGGCACACAGGGGTTTGCGGGGACACCAGGCACTCATGGAGAGCCAGGGAGAGACGGCCAGCCTGGGATCAAAGGAGAAAAGGTTTGTCTGTCCTCTCAGTCTGATGCATGCTCTGTTTACTAGCTCGCCTGTTTCTCTGCATCCCTGAGTCTCTTCATCTAATTATGTCATTTATTTTCCATTATTCATCTTCGGCATCCACGTCTGTCTGCTTCCTCCTGTATGTGTCTGCCTGTCTGTCTTCTTTCAGGGCGATTCCTGTGATAGCTGTCCGTCTCTCATGGACGGACAGACAGACGTGGTTGGCGTGCCAGGAATAAAGGGTGAGAAAGGAGACTCCGGCCCCCCCGGGATTGGCATTCCTGGGAAGAATGTAAGTCTGCTTGCTGCTCCCCCCCTCCCCCCCACCTCAACTTGAAATGGAATGAAGTGAAGTGAAGTGATGCTTCATTTGCCATTTGCACAAGTACAGATACTTCGGAATGCTTCTTTTCACGTATCCCATTATGCTCTCCTGTGAGACACGCATATATAGTACTGTGCAAATGATTTAGGCAGTCAAAGATAATGATGTTTAAATGATCTTCAAAACTATAATGTCTATCAAAGCGTGCCAGCTTAGCCATTGCAAAACCTCTCCTAAAGTCACCACAGTATTTGCAGCAGCCATCCAATACACTTATGCACATTTTGACTAAACCACTAGCACACCACGTATGGCTAATCAATACCTCATTGAGTTTTTAAACTAATTTAATTAATGAAATAAGTGAGCCGATGGCGAAATTTAACAAGTACATGGAACAGCTGATGTGCTGAGGAGAGCTTTGGGAACTGAAGCAGTGTTGTGTTGACTCTTAATTTGCATATGATCTAATGTTAAATTGCGTTTTTTATTCACAGTTAATATATACTTCCTACTAGGGCAGCATGATTCTGGGTAAAACATGAATCACAGTTTTTTTTTTTCACACAGAATTGAGATCATGATTTTCTCTCATGATTCTTCCACAATATCTTTCTCTAGTATTTCTCTTATTAATACTGCTACTGCTACTAAAATAATACTTAATACTTTTTATTAATACTTCTATTTTCCTTACTTATTGTCTTTATAAAGATGGAACAACACTAGTAGAGATGCACAATATATTGGCTAACATATCAGTGTCGACTGATATTCATTAAAAATCAAAGATATTGGCATCAGTGTGATGTGTTAGTCTTGGCCGATATTGATGGCTGATATGTAAGCTTTATCAAAATTCAAAGTTAATAGCACCAGAGCTGAAGACATAAAAACCAAAATATTGGAGATGATTTCATTGGACAGTCAGCCATTGTGTGTATTGGAGGACGAGGGATTTCATCAGCTCATCCTCCAATTATCAGACGTCCCTGCTACTGGCCTGTGACATGTTTATAATCCATTATTAAATCTGGCCCGCAGATCGATCTTTCCACAGAATAAAATTAAGAAGTAACGTCATTCCGCTAATCTGCGCTGGCATTTCCGATGAGGAACGCTAAACGTCAGCTTACGCCTGGCCTGCTCTTTATTATAACACCTGTGTATCTGCCCCCTCTTTCTGTCACGGCGTAACACACTCCTATCATTTGTCGGTTCAGCTAATGGAAAAATTGGAGTCCTTGACTTGATGCAACAGAATCTCCCCACTCGTGCAAACGTGGCAAAATCGGCGACATTGTAAGAATGAGATCGCATTGAAATCGAGGAATCGAGACTGAGATTCAATCTAATCGTGCAGCCCTACTTACTACCCAGATAAATATCTATAACATTTCCTTTGGTTGCCTCAGACTTTAGCACAGTACATACAGCAATGCCTGGGATCACAGGGCAGGATCCGCCATTTTCCAACACGCCTGGAGCTTCTCAGGGGTTAAGTGCCTTGTTCTTGTGCCCAGCAGAGACGTGACTGTTCCGACCCCCAACCGACTGGGTCATCTGGGATCTGAGGAAGATATCCTCCATCCTAAATCATAGTCACTATCTTTTTTTTAAAGATTATAATGGATTGACTTTTGTTTTTTGATCAAAAAAAAACTTGCAAATACTGTTCTGTCTATTTGCCTCCTCCCAGGGCATACCGGGCCCCCCAGGTCTACAGGGCATACAGGTGAGTGAAGGGGTTTTTAGCTGAGCAGGATAAGGTGCATGCCATGAAGTGTGTTAATCTCCCCACACATATCACCGGCGGTTTGATCTTTAGAGGATTATTGGGCTGCTGAAAGGCACCTCTGAATGCTGCATGCATGTTAAGGAGCTGTGTGCGGAGGCCCTGTGCAGAGGCCCTGTGCGGGCTTTATCTGATGCTGTGTTTGAGGCTGTGTTATTGGATTAAGATGCTCCACTGTGTGCCTCTGACCTGGTGCCCTGTGCTGATAATGTGTCATGCAGGGGGAGCCAGGAAGTGCGGGAACTGGGAGGCCAGGACCTCAAGTAAGTGTTATCTGGTAAAAATGTTCACGATTCTGCGTAGTGATAGTTCCTTGGGGTAGGTTATCGGTTTTTGAGTTTAAACCTTCATTAGATCGTAGCCCTGTATCCATCCTGACCTGCGCACATGGCAGGCTTCTCATTGAGTAATGTCACATGAAGAACAGGAAGTTTGGGTTTTCCTGTAAGGTTGGCGCCTGACCTTAGATTTGCTGTAAGACAAGCAAGGCAAGCAGAGCATAACAAATCCAGATGTATTTTTAAAGGGATGCCTGATCTCCTTCCCCTTGACATGTCGATCAGAGAAGGCTTTGTGTCGCTCATGTGTTCGCGCAGTCTTTGATTGAGTCCTTCTCCTGCACGCATTTTCCTTGCTAGGGAAAGGAGGGACCCAGAGGGCCACCTGGAGTCGCTGTAAGGCTGCTCCCGTTCCCCCAACCCCTCACCGGCACGCGAGACGGGCGCCTCACATGAATCACCCAGGGTTTCCTCGTGATCCCAATGGAGCGGCTTGCAAAGAGCGACAAACCTGCTCTGAGCCCGTATAAGCGTGGAGTTCTGTTACAGCCCTTAGCACACACACACCCCTTCATGCTGTGTGATCCAGGAGTCTACGCTCCTTATTAATGATGATAAAAGCGGTGTTATAGCCTCGCTGCTGCATTTAAGCTATGACAAATGAGCAGGTGGGAGAACTGTAATTTAATCTGTGTGATTTGTCGCGAATAAATTGCCGTGTGTTGATTTTTAAAGGGCCCCCCCGGACAGGACGGCGCTCCTGGACCAGCGGGACTCAAAGGAGACAAAGTAAGTTGGGATGAGCCTGTTAGGCTGATTCCCCACCCCCCCCACCCCCCCCCCGGCCTGTTTGTGGAGGCGTGACCAGCGCTGCTGTGCTATCATTGATCAGGTTTTACCTCCCCAGGGAGAAACGGGACCCCAGGGGCCAGAGGGACCCCCAGGCGCTGGAGTACCTGGAACCCCAGTAAGGGTGGTGCTGGTTTGGGTGTTAGCTAGTGGTTTAATTTAGTATCATGATCTGTTAGCAGCCCTTGAGTATATGACCGTGTCTCTCCTGTGTTTGGAGGAGAGTTTGTGTGTCTGAATGTGTTCCTGCTTTTTGGACTCTCTGTAGGGAAGGAAAGGTTCTGCTGGGTCGCCTGGAATCCCCGGTCAGGATGGACAACCTGTGAGTGAGCGAGTTTGGCTTCCTCCTCTTCCTCATTTGCTCCATCCTTTCTCGTCATTTTCTTGATGTCACCATCGGGCCCCTGAGCGAGGCCCCTAACCCCCAACTGCATCAGGATCAGGGACTGGCTGACCCTGCTTTCTCAAAAAAAAAAGAGTTTTATAAATAAATACAATGTAAATGTGATATATGAACATGCTGTAATGTTATAGGAGCCTTATTTGTGTGTTTTTTTTTTTTTTTTTTGCCTCAGGGTGCCAATGGAGCTAAAGGGGACAGGGTAGGTTTGCTAGTCGACCATCCTTGAGGATGAAGAGAGGTGGCGCTCTGGAGCTCATTTCTGTAACATCGCCTATCTATATGTGTTCTAGATTAGAGCAGTATAGCCCTATATTGTGTTCAGGGTAAGGGCACCTCCCAGAGCAGTGTTCCCCAATCTGGCCCTTGGGGCCCCGCAGATGGTCCATGTTTTTGCACCCTCCCAGATACCAGGAGCTGAGAGGGAGCAAAAATGTGGACTATCTGCAGGTCCCTGAGGACCAGATTGGGGAACACTGTGCTAGGGGAACGGCTGTGAATGTAAATGAATGCATTGTTTCGCAAGGTAAACTCAGACCCACGAAACAGAGAGCTGATGTCACACTGAGGCGTCCCTCTGCTCTTTTTAGGGAGAGCCAGGAGAGTGTAACTGCCTGTCACCCAACTACAGTGGAAACGGAGGCCCTGTGAGTAAAACACGCAGCCACGCAGATGTGCACGTGCACACGCATCGCCCCCGGATGCACACACAATGCTGCAATGAGCTGCTCTGACATTGATTGCTTTCCCCTTGCAGGGAGCCCCTGGAGGCCAGCATACATGGCAACCAGGTCCTCAGGTCTGAACGACGCATCTTTATCGCTCTATCATCGTAAATATGCTGATGAATAATGACCATAGTACTAATAATATTATAATGTTGGTGTTGTTGATGAATGTTGCATTGCAGGTAGAATCTCGTGAACCAAATTAATCAGTGTGCCTGCTTGTTAGCTAGCATCCATGAGTTATTGCACTCTATAAATATGGTCGTAGGTATGATACCTAAAACAGTTGCTTTGAGTGTTTTGCATCCTGTTGTCGGGTTCCGGTCCAGCTCAGCCTGCATGTGTGCTGAGGGATGCTGTGATAGACTGATACTGAGCGGCCCTCAATCTGGTTCTTGTCACAGGGACCCCCCGGACCTCCCGGACCCCCCGGTCCGCCTGGGCCCCAGGGGTTCATGGGAATCCAGGGACCGCAGGTATAGTGTGGGCTGGGTCCGTCGGCTGTGGCACGGCCTTTTGGCTTCTCTTACTGGGACAGCGGGACACCCCTCCCTGTCCCTCCTCCCCCCGACGCCCTTTCCCTCCAGCACTCCGCTGTCTGGCTTTGTCGGGTGTGCGCTTGGGCAGCTGTGGATTCTCGCTAAGACTGATTTCAACTGCAGTCAAAATGTACTGGGAAAATGATGCTACAAAATCAGACCACTTCTATATAAAAGATAATTTAGCAAAAAATACAAATCAAAATAAAACAGTAAGTGAAATTTAGATATAAAATAATATTTAAAATGATTTAGCTAGGTATTTAATCAAGGCAACAGCAATGACTTAAAAACTTGTTTTTGCTTAATAAGTATGTTGTAACTAATTTTAAAAGTGCCACTTCTTGCCACTAACACTTATGAGGAGCGCTTGGGAGGTAAGGGGTGCCCAGTTATGACATGGGGAACATGGTGATGACATCACCATGGCAGCAGACTCTGATTGGAGGAGATTGGCCCCCAGTTTGTGCTGTGCAGAAGCAGGCTCTTGCATGCCATTGGCGCTTTGAGCAAGGCCCTGGGCCCGGACACCTTCTTGCTTTGCTTTTCCACATTTTTACCAGGAAGTTTCTCCCGTGTTTCCCCTGTCTCTGGGTTTCACTTCCGTCAAGCAATTGCAGAGATGACGCAGCAGCTGTGTAATGAAAATGAAATTAAAAACAAAATCTGAAATGTAACTGCTAATACTTTCTGTGCTATTCAAGTAATGCAGCACTAATTTGGAAAATTGAAAAGAGAATTTATTATTGTGACTCAAATACTGTAAAAGCCAAATCTCACTGCTGAAGTATAAAATCCTGATATGAAAAGGTCAAATATTAACATTGCTTATTAAACATGACCCTCAAAGGAGAGGTCCAGAATCTCTGTGTGGGAGAGATTTCTGCTCTTAAAGACCTGGCAGAGCTCACTGTGAGTGCTGGAGAATTAATGTAGTTTAATGCAGAGCTTTTTAAAGGAGTCTGTGCATCCATAAACATTAACTACAATTCCTTCCCCCTCACTAACAGACGGTACCACAGACTGTATGGGAATCTGTGATGGAAAACATTACGCAAACACTAGAGAAGTATGATAGATGGTATATTATATGTTGTAAGTTTAGTGATCTTTTGTGTTTGTTTTGGTTTCCCAGGATGTTCTCTGGGTGTTTGTTTACTGATCAGATCTTAAAATCTGAAATCTGCTAATTTGGTCTATAGCAAAGCATTCTGGTCTGTGCAGTTCTGTGTGACTCTGCGAGCAATTCTCACACAGTGAACCCTGCTTGGTCTTTAACCTGGTATTGTGATTATCCTCTAAAAGACTCCTAAAAAGAACCAAACTGTAACCTAATAAACGATTGACGATAAAATAAGGGAGCGCCAAACTTTTCTCCACACGTACCTGTGCTGGCAAGGGCTATGGCTACACTGTGCCCGCAGGCTAAATCAATTCAACCCCAGTTCCTTCTTTCAGGGTCTCCCTGGCAACGATGGCGTACCAGGGAAACCGGGCCTGCCCGGCACCTCAGTAAGTAACCAGACTGAGGGCGGAGCTAGTGGAGCAGCGGAGAGGCTTGTGGGTGACCCCTGATGCGGAGGCGGGGTCTTGGTGCCTGTTTTGGACTGGAGTGCTTGGGACAGACATTTCTGATTTGTATTTAAAACGGGTGCCCTGTAAACAATGGACGTCCGGTTCCAAGATGGCCGACAGTGCTGTTCGTGTTCGATGTTTATAGCCGTGCAGCCAGATTCCATCGGGATTTTCTTCACACGAGAAGGAGCTCAATGGAAGGAGCAGCATTCCCTGTATGCTATATTCTTCCCTCCCGAGGGATTCACTTTTGATCCGTTATTTCTCTGGCGGAGTCCCATGCTCAGCAGAAGCCGTAGTCTAGTGGGAAGATGCATTGCCAACAAAGATTTAGCTCAGTCTCAGTACAGAGCGCAATAAAACATGCTGAGAGGACCCCCGCCCCCCCCAGCTGCCACCCCCCAGCCAATGTCCCAGTGCTCCAGTCCAAACAGCAGCAGGCCCAAACCACCAGCTCCTCTGCAACACTGGTAGCACAAGCACATCTGTTATATGTCAATGGATTAAATTCAGCTCTGAAGACCTGACCCATTTTAAGCCCTTCACGGCTAAATAGCCAAAGCTAATCCTCCAACAATTAAACATGCAGCCCATTAGGCACAGTTACTGCAAAAAAGTTTCAAAATAAGCAAAAAAATATGCTTCTCAAAATGTAATGTATTAAATAGATTCCTTAAACTGACATTCCACATTGACATATAATTTTTGAGACCATTTCCTTTGAGTGATTCTAATTATGTTTGCAGTATTAATTAGCAAACTTTGCAGTTTGCCAATGTCAAAGATGTACAAACCGGTGACAGCACAATTTGCTCTCGTTCCCTCGTAGTCAGTGGTCTCACTGCTCAGACTGTTAAACGCTCTAAACTTTGCTCTCTCTAAACCGTGTTACAGATCATCCTGTGGTGTTGAGATTTTGCAGTTCCACCCTCTACCCTTTTTCCCAAACACCACAATCAACCCTCTAGACTTTAGCATAGACCTGACACACACTAGGATTCTCAAATACGCAGTCTAGTCTTTTTAGCCAATAGCAAGTCCTTTGTTTCCCTTTCAGCTAATACCAACAGGTTCCCTTATTAACTTCAGCATTTAAGACCATGCGCTCCTTCTTACTCTGAGCCAAGAGGAGCATGATCGTTTTGGCTAGGAATATATAAACATGGCAGTCTGTCTTAGAGTCTAAACCCATGTTCTAAACATTGATCTCATTTACTTATTACGATCGAGACTTTCAGTAGACCGCAAAGACTGTTCAGTCACACTCGGATTACTGGAATGGTTGCATTACACATTTAAGAACATAAGAAACATTCGGCCCATCAAGCTCATTTGGGAAGAACTTAACTAATAGCTCAGAGTTGTTAAAATCTTATCTAGCTCTGGTTTAAAGGAACCTAGGGTTTTAGCTTCCGCTACACTAACAGGAAGACTATTCCATACTCTAACTACATGCTGTGTAAAGAAGTGCTTCCTCAAATTTGTTTTAAAATGTTCTCCCTCTAATTTCCACTTATGGCCACGAGTTCTATTATTTAAACTAATATTGAAGTAGCCATTTGGCTGAACAACATCCAGACCAGTTAGAATCTTATATACCTGGATCATGTCCCCCCTTAGTCTCCTTTGCTCGAGGCTAAACAGATTCAGCTCAGCTTCATCACAGAGCTTTGTGACCCATTTTTTTGCTACTCAGAATTTACAAAAATGATGTTACCACTAATGTGGCAAAACCACATGAGTGAATTAATGTGCAGTGCTTCTCAAAGTGGTAGCAACTCGGTGTGAACTCC
Source organism: Hyperopisus bebe (assembly GCA_026777045.1). Lineage (NCBI taxonomy): Eukaryota > Metazoa > Chordata > Actinopteri > Osteoglossiformes > Mormyridae > Hyperopisus > Hyperopisus bebe. The sequence continues at coordinate 14,886,635 of JAODJW010000046.1, forward strand.
TAACAGCACATGTCCATGCTACGCCTGTATTGATAAACGGAAGTCATCATGCATTTGTGTGCCTCTATATAAGTATGTGTGTTATTGCAATGTTGCTGTTCATGCCCTTTCATCCTTTGTCATGTTACCATTTACACTGTGAATTGAACACCAGGGCATGTGCATATGCATGCATGAACACACAGGACATAGGCAACACCTTTAAAGATGTGCAGAAGGCCCACGTTGGAAGTGGTGTTTATTTTTATGTCCTGAGCAGCAGAGGATTGATTTCTCACACCACAAAGTGATCTGTAACATTGGATAAACCGCATTACAGGAAGCGCAGGCAATCTGCGGTAGGTTAATCATTTTCCAGTACTTTAGCTTAAAGGTGTAAGATTATTCAATAAGTAAATGTTTAATTAAATATTTCTCACCACTATAACATTCAAACAAATCTTGTTGATCATTAAAATGTTCAATTGTTTGTTAAACTGATTTCCTGATGTCTTTTTTTTTTTCTTGTTCTCAGTTGAATTGTTTTGCAATTAATGGGCGAAATGTTGCGGGAAACTGAGCCCAGTACTGGTCATTTGATAAAATGTCATGTGTGTCGTTTGATAGAAAGTCAATAAATCAGGTTCAGAATTCAAATTGATTGGGGGGGGGGGGGGTGAAACCCCCTTAAGAAAAAGCCAACCATTTTAAAGCTCCCCACCCCCACAAACCCTGCTCCAAACTTACTGCTCTGTGCTGTACATCAATGTTTATCAAACCAGTCCTTGGAGACCCCCAGACAGCCCACATTTTGCTCCCTCCCAGCACCCTGCCAGGGAGCAAAAAATGTGGACTGTCTGGAGGGTCCCCAAGGACTGGATTGAAAAATACTGCTATACAGAGTCCCCATGAGAAGATGTGACTATGAATAACCCAACCCAGCTTCCCACTATTTGAGGGGAGTAGAGCCTCAATGACCGTTGAAGCCACACAGAGCAGTATACTGTACATGTGTGTTTATAGGAAGACTATACTATACTGTGATATACAAAGGTGAATTATTTGTGGACTGTTTCTTTATTGTTGCTGCCCACATCATTGTCCTGGTTTAGGAAGAACTGATATGACTCTGTGTGTTCTCTCCAAATGCCACATTGACTATGTCTTTCCTGTAGCTTCCAGAGCCAATCCTGCAGGACTCCAGCAGTTCCACCCAGGTAATCAGTCCAGAATCATCACATTACTCATTTACAAGCTTGCGATTTTATGTGTGTGTGTGTGTGTGTGTGTGTGTGAGAGAGAGAGAGAGAGAGAGAGATTTATCTCTTTTTTTGTGTCACATGCTGAATGTCACATGCTGTAAATGCTGAATGTTTATTTACAGTGTTATGCCTCACGGCACACAGATTTTACCGATTCCAGCATCTCTTCTTCATCTCCATGTTAGCCTGAAGCCAGCCGTCCAAAAACAAATGGACCTGTTAAAGCCCGCCGATCGAGACGAGGCTGTAACGGAGCGATTCGCTCAGATGGCACACGGCGATTCGATCTCCAGCTAAACTGTGTTAATCTGTTTTTCCTAATGCATTCTTAGCCAACTTGCACTTCTAGGGAAAAGTGAGTTTGAGATAAAAATTACAGCGTGCCTACAGACTTCCTCGGTTTAATTAAGGAGAGCTTTAATTAAGTATCCACGGCTCTTGTTGAAGACTGAAAAACAATATGAAGGCTGTAGTGGCAGCGCCAGCTGGAATCCCACGTCCTGCATGTGCATGGCTGCTTTGTGTTTGTGTGCTTGTTGGTTAGTTTCTGTTTGTTTGTTTGTGTGCCTGTTGACCGGTTTATATTTGTTTGTGTGCCTGTTGGTCAGTTTCTGTTTGTTTGTGTGGCTGTTGGCTAGTTTGTGTTTGTTTGTGACCCTATTGGTTAGTTTTGTGTTTGTTTGCGTGTCCTTTGGTTGGTTCATGTTTGTTTATGTGTCTGTTGTTTGGTTTGTGTTTGCTTGTGTGTCTGTTGACTGGTTTGTGTTTGTGTGTTTGCTGGCTGGTTTGTGTTTGTTTGTTTCTTTGTTTTTCTGATTACACCCTTCCAACACTGACTGTGTAGTTCTGTCTTTTGCTTGTCTGTCATCCAGGAGCCCTGCAAGGACTGTTCCCAGGGACTCCCAGGGGTCCCTGGCATGGGGAGCATGAAGGGGGAGAAGGGAGAGCAGAGCAGGCCTGGGCCATCGGACGGCTGTGAATGGGTGAGGGAAAAGCTTGGGAATTGATGGAGCCGAGGTGGGGGTTTAGATTACGGAGAGGGTTAAAGGAGAATGTTGATCATCAGGATGGGGTGGGGAATGATGCACAGTGGCAGGATTTGGATGGGGATGAAACTGGCGAAGAGATTCTTCTTTTCTCTGTTAGACTTTTTGGTTCCTCTCCATTGCCTTCTGGCTTTCATTCTTTCCATCTGTATACATGATGCAATGATGGATCTTGACACCCCTGTCAAGTGGCTCGGAGAAGCTCTGTTGTGAAAAGCGCTATATAAAATAAACAGAATGTAAGGTCTGGGGGGAGGTGTGAGGGCTGCCCTGGGGGGCTGCCCACATGGTACAGATGCTCTGCCACTGAGACTGTTTTGTCACTTCCCTCTCAGTGCCTATGGAGTGACTGTTTGTTCAATCTTATTTATTCTAGGGCTGTCAAGTGATTCAGTTCTTAAAATTGTGATTAATTGTGCCCACTGGCGATTAATCTCTCGATTAATTGCAAACCTTGATGATTATTCGGACGTGTTGCAAGACTATTCAAAAAAAGATTTTACAGACTGTTAAGTATATAACATTCATTTATTCCAAGCAGAGGTCTTAAAATAAAGACAAAAATAAATTATGCCTATATCAGTGTTGCATGGACCAAGTAAAGCAGCTAAGATTTAAAAGCATTTCAGGAAATCGACTCAGTCGACTTTTTTTTTTTTTCTCTCAATTTATGACATTGCTTTCAAAACAGAAGGTGAATGATTAGGAAGAAATACAAAATCTAGATCAAAAACCTATTTGGCAAATGGCTTTAAAAACAGAAGCCTGACAACCATTGACTGGATTGATCCTCATTTTAATGTATTAACCTTCGATAAAATAAAACAAATATGGCAAATTACAATATTTTTATCCTCTGAGCCATCTGGCAATTTTTTAAAGTGAAATGAACCCAGTAACAATGTTTCCTCACCGTTCCCCTCTGTCAGCTTCCCCATGAGACTGTGTTGATTGTAGCTGTGAATTCTGGGATTCGGTGCAATGTCACGGCCACAGCTCCCACGTTGTTTACAACCACGACAGAATACTATAGGTTCCTATAAAAAAAAAACAAAACAAAAAAAAAAAAAAACGCTGGTCATACTGTTTTTCCATTGCTGTATCAAAATGGATGCAATCAAAGAAATAGTAACGAGTTATGACTTGAAAATGAACATTAATATGTTCACTTTGACAGCCCTAATTTATTTATGTATATATTTATTTTGCAGTGTTTTGAAAGACTACAGAGAGAACAAGCCACGTTTCCTGTGAGTCTGCGTGTTCGAGTTCCTCTGGGGCACTGGGTTCCTCCTCTTGGCAATGATTTAATTAAGGGACAGTGAGCTTGCATCCACCATGGGTGTCTGCTTTGTTTGGCTGCCTAAGCCTTCTGTTTGAGATGGCTGCCGTATTGTGCTGGACTCATTCTTACATCTGTCCTTGGTTCTGAGTGCTGGCAGGGCGGTGGTTCAAGAGCTTCTGGAACGGATCAGCCTATTGCCTGGATGTATCTATAAATGCATCCAGTGATTGTTCTGTTGATGCTGGAATAGCTTTTTGTATCTGGGGTACAGCCCAGCGTTCTGGGTTACACAGAGTCCGTCTCAAGGGGGCTCATGTTTTTTTTCTTCAGGGTAACGACGGCGGACCAGGCTGTGCAGGAGTTCCTGGCACACCAGGCATCCCAGGACAGCCAGGCCTGAAAGGAGAACCGGTGAGACCAAAGAAGATGGTTAAGGGCATATACAGGGGTGTAAATAGGGGCAGGAGCATGGGCCAAGCTGAAGGCTGATTGGACCCAGTTCCTGTCACTCACCAACTCAACAAACATCATTGGCATGAATGTATAGGGCACATTAATCCAGGGGAGCTCAGATTTATCCCTCTGCACTCTCTCTTCATGGCTCCTGTGGAATTATTTGTGTTTAAGCCCCCTGCTCCATACATGGCCTTTCCAGCCAATAGTACAGAACTGGTTTCAAGTAGCAAGCTGTGATTGGCTGAAATACTGTATGCGATGTCACTGTGACAGGAAATGTTCTTTCCACCTGTAGGGTCCTCAGGGTCAAAGGGGTTTTCCTGGGTCCCCCGGGAACATGGTAAGTCCCCACAGAATATCATTAAAAGAATGCGGTACTGTTGGTCAGTCAGGTTTTACTGCAGTGGAGTAGTTGTCATTCTAGGGGTGATTGTATCATTTTGGCATGTTTTTACTGACAATAAGAGATTAGATGGAGTGTAACGCTTATTTGTATCATCAGCTGCTCCACCTGACTTATTTTTTTGCTTCAGGTTGTCTGGTGTATTTAAGCTTAGTGTTTAGGTGTTTTCATTAACAGAAAAATGCATTAAAAAGTAATGGTTTGCTGAAGCCATGGAGCCCCCTTGTGTAAGGACTCAGAACTACACTGTGCCTCACGTCATTAGCACATTGGTAATTTTGTATAGCGGTGCTGTTGGTTTAGCAAGGAGGCTGATTTAATGGTTTGGGGTAATCTGTGTGTCGACTTGGAGTATTTTTAGTTTGTTTACTTTGGTAGGAATTTGTATTGCTTTGCTTCTTCTGTTTTGACAGCGGTTAAAGAATGGCATCTTTTCACCTTTAGACATCGTGATCCATCCCGCTAACTACCTGTCTGTTCATAGGGCCCCCCTGGGTTCCCTGGTCCTCCAGGCCCCCCTGGATTATCCGTAAGTTTCTGCGATGGGATTCCCCCCCCCACCGATTCACTCAGCTATAAGATTCAACCTGTCAGGAAGCTGCTGTAAAGTAAATAGACAGCAGGCTTCCATGAAACAGTTTCTAACTGTCTTTCTATCCTGCCGTCGGAGATGAAAACACTTGGTTTGCTAGTCTAAGTTATTAATGTTTACGCTTCAAATGCACAAACGCATCCAAAACTGAAATGCATCCAAAACTGAAATGCATCCAAAACTCGTCCAGCCATCTTCTTCAGCAAAGCAGAAGCTTTGCATTTTTGGTGCCCCCCCTACCAGCAGAGGACACTGAAGGTAGCACGGTGTCAGGATTCCACCTTCCTTGGTGTACTGTATGTCCTCATTCTGGACTGATAATAACTTCCCATGAGTTTGAGATGAGCTGTTTTGAATACGGCTCAATTTATCCCTGATGCGCACCATCTTTCTCTCTCTTCTGAAGCTTGCGGCACAATCTATTAGGATATTCAGCTTAGTTTCTTTCCTATTGTGTTCCAGCTTAATAGCGTCTCTCGACGGTTAGGTGAACAAGCTCCTCTGAGCTGCAGTCTGACATGGATCTTGTAATTACCCAGATATACAGGCTTTGAGAAGCTTTCTTCCCTCCAATGATTATAGAATGAGAGAATTGATGCTGGGTGTACAACGAAGAGCAAAAGACAATATGAGTGGTTTTCTCAAAAGATGTTAGCCTGTCGCTGGCCTTTAAAGCATGAAAATGAGATTAGGAAATCATGAATATTTTAGTCACAGTTTTTAAGCACCTATCTGTGTATTCCAATGAATGACAATAAAACGTCCCACTGTCCTCTGTCATATGATCTCCGTCGCTCCCGGCAACACCCCACATCCTCATCTCAAGGCAGTACCTGTTCCTGCACCAGCTCTTCAAGGGACAGTGTGCCTGTTTGTTTTGTGCACCCATATCTTTGCTCAGGGAACTGAACTAACAAATCTTTCCAGAGTTATCTTTCGGTGTGACGAAGTTCTCTTTCATTCCTTCAGCAATGAATATCTGCTGGCCTTCATACCAAAGCTTTCATTAGCCTATCAGTTGGGATACCACTGAGAGGTAGATGCATTGATTTAAGAAACGTAGCTTATAAACACACACATTTTTCTAAAAAAGTAATATTTGGAAACGTTATCAGATTTCTTCTGGGAGACCCTGCTGTTGCTCCCCCCAGTTATATTGAGCTGCGGTGTCGTCCATTTTTATGAATTACATTGAAAAGTGAGTTTCAGTGTGTCTGTCCCCAGACAGTAAAGGTGATATCTGTACGGTGTTACTTTATTTACTCTGAGTATAGGCAAGGAGCCCTAAAATAAATAATTTAGCTGATTACCACTTCTCGCTGGGGGAATTAGCCCAGAGGAAACGTCAGTATCATGGAGAACAGATCACTAACATGGATGAAAGATGACAAGGGGGGGGGCGTGGTTCATTACACAGCTGGGGGGCACACAGAGAGGCCAAAGGGAGCCGAGCTGTCGTGGTCCTATTGGAGCTCAGGACCCATGGAAGGGACAGCATGTATGACTGTGACCAGAAGGCTGCCGGTTCAAACCCCAGAGTCAGGAGAGTGATGTCACCACTGAGCTCTAACACCCCGTTTGCTTCAGGGACTGACTGACTCTGCTTTCTTAAAAAATGTCCATCGCTTTCCATAAAAGCATCTGTTACATAAATGTAATACAGCAATTGCATTCTGTTACCCCCCCTGATATTAAGTTAACAGGCCCCCCTTGTCTTACCTGGGGAGCAGTTTGTGGCTCAGTGGGTTATGACACCATACCTGTGATCAGAGCTTTGACAGTTCAAACCCTTGGGACAGCACAGTGATATTGTCACCAGTAGGATGATAAAAGTTATGCAAAAGATAACAGTGTAAATGACTAAAGGAACAAACTTCATCACTTTTCTGCCCCGCCCCACCCCCCCAATCCAGGGTCAGCAGGGAGAGAGGGGACTGCCTGGATTCGTCGGCCTGAAGGGTGAACAGGTCAGTGCCTCAGCACCTGGGGGTGCTGTGTGACTCAGTGTGTTAGGACACCGTGCTTGTGATCAGAAGGTTACCAGTTCAAATCCCTTGGAGTCATCATATTGTTTCTATATATCATAGTTCATAGTTTGGTTCAGCAAACTACATGTTATCTCAACATGTATGTTGCTTCGGATAAAAGTGTCTGTTAAATCAATGTAAAAGTACTCAGAAAAGTTAGTACTTCTGTAAAGCTATTGTGAATGATATTCATGGAACTTTCTTTAGGGTAACTTGCTGTACCATGTCACAGCAGCAGATGCTAGTATGTAATGTGCGAAGTGTGAGCATATTAACTGATTATTTTAACATTTATTTATGCTTCCCCTGGGGTGATCCGTCATACTTTATTCACCTTTGAATTAGTAAATTGAATTGTTAATTCACGTGGGTTTTTTAATTTTCTTTTATTACATTTCCATCTCCGCAGTAACCAGCTACTCATTCAAGGGCAATCACCAAATACACTGTTACGTTAATTAGATGGCCCAGCATCGCAGCCCATTACGAAATTGTTGCTGCCTGAATATGGACAATCGCTACCTGTGCAATGGCTGTTTAGGTTCACATGATTTCTCTTGTGGTCATTTTCAAAGGTGCATATTCATAGTAAACTGTAACCTTGTGCCTTGTGTCCCATTGTTCATCTCACCTTTTTCCAGGGGCCTCCGGGAACGCCCGGCTATCCGGGATCCATGGGATCCCCTGGCCTCCCGGTAAGACCCTGCCCTATTTGTGTGTGGTACATATTATGCATTTCATATTACACGTATTTATGTCTCAGTGAGTTGCTAACCCAGTCTCATTGGGCTGTCATGCACAGTGACAATAAAGTTTTGAATCTTGAATGACTAGCCATTCCCTCACCCAGGGCCTGAAAGGAGAGCGTGGCCAATCAGGTGCAGTAGGACAGAAAGGAGAATCGGTAAGTGTTTCATTGCAGCACATTCTCATTACCTGATATTTCAGCTTGAGCCAAATGAAGCTTCATGAACCATTTGCTGTAATTTTTGACCCCACTAGATGGTGCTCTTGGGTTGCTTTGGGGCATGCGTTGAACCCTTTTATGAACAGAGAGAACCATGTAGTGGGGTTAGAAAATACAGAAAATGAGTCACAAAGCTTCATTTGGCCATCACTCCCTTTTTTCCCTTTAGGTGACTAGTTTTGTATTTTAAAAGCACACATTTTGATTCTCATGGACTCGTATCCCATCTAGGCCAGTGCTGGTGAACCCATTCAGTGACATAGGCGGCCGCCTAGGGTGCCATCTTCTGAGGGGGTGCCAACTTAGCGAGCCAATTTCAGTTTATGCCAGATGGTGCCTGCGCACTAGACGTACTTGCCCTAGGCGCCTCTGAGACCCTGGATCAGCACTAACTGGTGAATTTTAGCATTTAAATGTGTTTTTCCTTCCTTGACATGTTAGTGAGGGAATTTCACAAACAAATTGACGTTATAATGCCTCAGAGATGGTGCACTGCCCATCTGTGCCGGCTGTGCAGCAGCGGTGAGCAGAATAGCTACTGGACATTACCTCAGTCCTGCAGCCCTGCTGGGAAGAGTCTCACTAGTTGGCTAGCAGCTTCAGAGACTGTGGCATGTTGGTGACTCGCCCGCATGTCGGTGACTTGCCCGCATGCCGTGCCTTCCCAACTCAAAGGCTTTGTCTTGACAGGGACCTCCAGGAATGGCAGGGTTGCAAGGACCTCAAGGAACGACAGTGAGTGGGAAATCCTGTACATGCTCTTCTCTTACCTAAATGTCACTAGTTTGTTATGCTGCTGTAACCTGATGCTCTTTATAGTAAGACAGAAAACCCTGCCCATGTCTTGTACCATATAGGGACCTAAAGGAGAGATGGGAGTGGCAGGGACCCCTGGACAGAAGGGAGATCAGGTAAGAGTGTAATTGTCCTAGTCCTGAGTAATTGACATATGGGTGTAATTGTCCTAGTTCTGGGTAATTGGCGTATGAGTGTAATTGTCCTAGTTCTGGGTAATTAAGGTAGAGTGTAATTGTCCTAGCCCAAACCAAAGTATACTGCAAATATAATCTTACATTTCACTCCTACACCACGTTCCAAATTATTATGCAAATGATATTTTTCTCTGATTTTCCTAAATAGTCGATGCAAATGACAGTCA
>JAODJW010000046.1:14916245-14932089 GCA_026777045.1 Hyperopisus bebe
GAACACGATCCCACGCAGTTATCGTGTCGCACATATAACAGCACGACTCCGTGTTGGTTCTGACGGACTGTGTCACCGTGCTGAGCGACAGAGAAGCCTGTCTAAAATGTCACTGCATGTGATCAGCTGGGGCCCAAGGCCTACTGATGTGTGGCTTCAAAGCCTGCTCTGGAATAGTTAAACATCGCTAAATCGGTGGGTACTCCAGTGAATACGGTTTCAGAATAACCTAACACCAGCCTGGGGGCAATTTTATTCAAACTCTCAAGAGACTAATCAGAATTCTGGAGTCGTCTATATCATTTTTGTTTCATTGTTAGTTTGCGACTGACAGTCAGTATGTGTATTGTGCTTCTTTTTTCTACAACATGTGAGATATTCAGTGGGGTTAAATGATACCACACAGTCATTGACTAGTTAAAATGTTGTTCAGTAGATGTTTCCATTGCTGGCTTTGACGTTCCTTGATTGCGATCAAGTGATGCTGCAACGTGGGCCAGCTGACACGTTACATCACAGCTTTTGTGTCCTCCAGGCGCTCATTAACTCAGATTAATTCACCTGGCTTTGCCAGCCATGCCATTCCCTGTAGGACGCCTTTCATCTCAGTCATCTGTGTTCTGCTTCAGCCAGGACTGACTAATCGCAGCTAGATTAGTGCCAATCACTACTCAGGAGGCATCATTATCACTAATCCAGCTCCACTGGTCTGGATCATCATCCCACGGTGTAGTCGGTGTCAGGTGGATCACCTACAGATCACCTAAATGCACATAATTTTCCATCAATCCCCAGGGTAGGTCATCACCACTCTGGCCTTGAAGCACACCTTCCTTTCTCATCTGTCAGATGCTAAAATGCTGCTTTTTATCCAAAGACAGCTAAACTCGGCCCCCCTCTTTAACCACTATCTTATCTGCGGTCCTTCCACCCTTCAGAAGCTAGCTGATTTTCTCTTCCTGTCTGAACTGCTTAAAAATCTACGCATTAAACGTTGTTCATGTTCAGGGTAATTTCCGTAGCCAAAACCATCAGCTGAGATGCTGGTTGGAGTTCTTGTTCAGGAGAATACCTTGTATATGAGAAGCTGATAGATGTCCTATATGAGAGGGTGTTTTGATGGTGCTGTGGACCAGCAAACTGCTCCTGCACGTACCTGCTTGCCGATGCTCCCGGGATCGCCTAGCATCCCAGCACGACCCTTATGTCCCTGGGGGAGAGAATACCATCGAATTACTGGCCAACCATTCCATCAAGGTAGAGAGACCATTTGGAGATTCTCTCCAGGCTCATGATTTCTTCTAACCTTAACTCCCTGAAGACCCTGGGGTCCTTTCAGTCCTGCTGGACAGTTTGTGGGACACTGGAAGGGAAGGGAAAACTGGTCCTGATCCGTGCACCAGACATAAACAGCACATACTGATCATGCTAAAGTGAACTGAATTTAGAAAAAGAGTCAGAATTCGCTGGCTGGAAGCACCTACAGGTACTAGGAATTTGTCTTGGCAGCACTGGTGAATGCATTTGGAAAAAAGTAGAACATAGATTAGGAATAATTAAGAACAGAAATAAAATTAAATACATTTAAGTATGGGCAGTAGTGAAAATCAGTACAGTAAATTTCTAAAAATTAAAGGAAGTGAAGAAAAGAAAGAGAAAGAGAGGGAGTTTGATAGAAAGGCAGTTTGTTGTGATCCTGAACAGAATTTATCATGGTATGTGTTTGTCGGTCCACATGCCCTGCAGTCTGTTTGTATGCTTTCCTGTCTGTCTGCATGCCCTCCCGTCTGTCTGTATGCCTTCCTGTTTGTCTACATGCCCTCCCGACTGTCTGTATGCCTTCCTGTCTGGCTGTCTGCTGATCACTTACATTTAGATGGTTATTGTACGAGTGGCAACAAGTTTGGGCTGAAGAGGAGGAGGAGGAGGAAGAGTCTGAATGGGAAAGCAGGTCTTACCTGGAAGTCTGCACTTCCTTCCTCTCCTGTGAACTTTCCTGGACGGCCCTGGAGAGAAGGGGAAAGACTGAATGAAAAAAAGGAGACACGCTGACATCATTCAACCTGAAAGGACTCCCAACCAACCGGCTGCTAACAGTGCTTATGGCTAAGCTAAGCGCTAATGTGCTAGCTCCGCTATGCTAGCTGGACAGAGTAATGTGAGCATGCTACAAACATTACTCAGCAAAAAGCCTTTCTGCACTCAGCTAGCTCATGAATATGTATTGCACTGAGGCTGGGGATGGAGATTAACTACATTTCGGGGGGCAACTATTGGCTCTTAGCAGCCCAACCTCCTGCAGACAGGTGGAGTTACAGATTATAGGTCTGTCTGAGGTTGGAGGTGCACGTCAACCTTCTGGTCTGTGAGCTTCACGCATGGAGCAAACCCCAGCTTCGGTGTGAGTGACTAACATGTCTGGAGAGTCTGGCGTTTGGGGGGGGGTATCAGAGATGGGGAGAGTCGGGGGTGCAGAACTGTTGTGTGGATTCATTCGTCCCGTTTCTCATTTGACTGGCACTTTAAATGTGTTTCTTACTCACTCCAGTCAATCTTGTGATTGTTGTATCTGATGCTGGTTACCCCCCCCCCCCCCCACCAAAGAAGCCTCTTCTGTTTTTCATGTTTCCTCTCTGTTCAAGCGCTCCACTACTTACGAACTTTCAGACATACGAACGAAGAGGACTGAAAGTCCAAATTGTGTTCATTGGGCTCCCGTTTCCTGTCGAAAACATCAATTTTTTTTCATGTGCGCCAATTCCGCCTAGAACAACTTCTGGCCGCTACTCCCGCCGCGCAGCAGCGTAGCGTGCCTACTCCCAGTATCCTAGTTCTTTGTACTTGCGTATATCCTTAAAATGATGTTGTATAACGACTTACGCACATTTCAAGTTACGAACGGCCGTTCGGAACGTAACTCGTTCGTAAGTTGAGGAGCATCTGTATTGCTTCTTGAAAGCACCTGCTTCTGTGCTACAAGCTCATCTGGCCTTGAGAAGCGGCCATCAGACACCCCTCCACTGCCCAGCAGCGTTTTGCGATGTTCCGATTTCACCTGAGTGCTGCCCTTTCATTCTCTACACTTCAGCTACTCGCAGTTCTGCGGTCGATCACATTCTGCACCATTCTGTAGCTCCCCAGCTTCCACTCTGTATTCTCGCTCCTCCAGTTATACAGCTAAACAATTCACCTCATACAGTTTATCTTAAAAAACCAAGACACCTGCGGTCCAAGTGTCCAATATCTCTGCCAACTCCTATATTCTTTTCACATACCTCTGAATGCATATTTCTTTGGAAGCGTTAACTCATCACTGACTGGGAAAAAAGGTAAGGTTACAGAGGTCATATTGGTCTTTCACCGAGTGAGCTTACTGGTTTGCCTGGGGGTCCTGGTAATCCTGGAAGCCCGGGTGGACCCATCAGGCCCTAATTAGGAGTGGAAGAGCAGGAAGAAGAGGAACAATGTTATACACTCACACTGGCACACACGCCTTGCAGAACGGGCTTGGTAACCATGGTGATAACCCAGCTAATACCTTGATGCCTGCTTTTCCCATTACACCTGGCAGACCAATTGGACCAGGCAGTCCCTGGTAATAACAGAGGAAGAAGAGATGCAGAGACAGAGGAGAAGATAACATGCCATTAGATCCAGCAAATACGCTTCTGAAAGCAAAATGTACCTTATGGGAAATGAAGGGCACATGCTGCATATAACACTAGCAGTGTTATTAAGCATAGATAACACCAGCAGTGTTATTAAGCACAGTGTTCCCCATTCTTTTTTAATTGTCTCTATGGAAAAGCTATATAAGGTACGTTATGGCAACTTTAAAAATGTACTGCACCAAACAAACTCTGATCGGACGATTTGGCCTTAGGGAGCTTTCCGATGAGTCCTGGTATGGTGACAAACACTGCGACACTTTACTGGGCCCTGTATGGCTGGTCCTCACTTTGCAGATAGACAATTAAATTTCAGTTACATTTAATAACCACTGGATGGCGCTAAGCTTCATGAGACACATGTCTGTTTATCTCATTTTTAGAGGAAAACTGAGACATTCTCACAGGAATTCCAGGGTTTGGAGAGGCTAGTCTTTATTCTTGGGCAACTCTGGCAATGGCTGGTAGGTGCTGGCGAAGTTCTTCCACAATTTGCAGTGTTTTACAGTCAAGACAGCAGTGACTGCTTTTGGAACACTGGATCTTCTATCTGGCTATACTCACAGGCAGTCCGAGAAGTCCAGGCCCCTACATGACAGTGAAAGAATAACACAGTTAGATTAACAGTGAAGCACTGGTTCACAGTGAAGTGGCGGTTCACTGACCCACTATTATACTTATTACTACTATTATACTGTACTTATTATGACTGAAAAGTTTTGTAAAACTCCTGTTACATAATGGACGAGGAAATAAGAGAATATTGCAGAGAACATGTTTAAAATGTACCGTTAATAAGGGATGAGATTTCTAAAAGCCAGCTGGTGGTCTTTTTTGTTTTATTTAACTTTCTTGTATATACATGTCTGCTCTTCAAATAATAAAAGCAGGAAAGCATTTGGGCGAGATAAGATTCTTGACAGAAGCACGTTTAGTTGCTTGTGTATTATGAAACATATATTCTTCCTATTTTCATTTTGGGACCTGAAAGTAAAGGTAAGTTTGACAGTCCTGACAGTCCCATTGACTAGATCCTCTTAATATCCCCTCACAGAATGCTGTTTGGTGTGTATTAAACATCACACTGCCTGATGTTGATGGACTAATCACTTGGCACGGAGAAATGGCTGTACTTACCGGTGGTCCAGGTCTTCCTACTGGCCCCGGCTGGCCCTGGAAGAACCACAGGATGGGTTAGATTTGGTTCTGATTTGTGTTTGTTACAGTTGGACAGTATAACAGTTTGTGGAAGGTATGCAGCATTTGGTCTATGTGTTGGATGTAACTGGGTTTTAGTGAAGGAGGTAGATCATGTCTGAGATGCTTCCATAAATTCAGATAAGTAGCAGAACATCTGATGACGGCAGACACTGATTTTTGACAAAGTGGGCGTGCTGCTGTGTCATTGGCTGGTTGGTGAAAGGGGAGGTCTTGCCTTGGGGCCAGGGTTCCCAATTGGCCCTCGTTCTCCCTTTGGTCCAATCAGGCCCTGGAACAAAGAGAGAGAAGTGCTAAACTTCACCAGGCCCACTGCCGGGATCACGGGAGGGGAGAAGGAGAAGGACCAGGGGGGAGGAGCTTTGCATCATGGGAGTCCAGTTGAGGTCTTTTTGTCCCACCCAGGAGTTTTTCACAGCAGTCCTGAGTCCCACCACAAAGGTACCATCTCACATAGATTTTTCCAGGTGTTTGGTTGTCCGTGTTTTATATTTAATTGATGGTTCATTTTTGGTCCATTGAGGCAAATAAGGCTGTTAGGGCACCCTTGCGTGAGGTGTGACTTCCACACAGATACATTATTACATTAATTCCTTCTGCCCCTGTTTTGTAAGCTAGTGTACAAATTGCTCAGAGATCCTCAGTAACACTAGGGATCTAATAGCTGACAGACTATAATTTCTTAGAATATACCTTGTTAGCGTAAGGTGCAGGGAAACTTTGCCATCATTAGGGAGGAGTTCTGCTCTCTAAGAGGCTAACAGCCCCTTAACAAATGTTGACATTTCAGTGCGATGAGAAGAGGCTGGGATTGAAATTCCTGGAGGGATTAGTTTACAAATCCCTGCTGAGTTGGGGTTTTAACTTTTTATGAGACTGAGACACAGCAGGAGGCATCCTCACTGTCCTTTCCCTACAGCAGAACTCATAAAAAATTATAAATACTCATTTGGGAAACCTTTTACTCTCTCCATATATCAGCTGTCTATATACTGGAGCTCTAGAATTTTCATCCTTCCAGGGTCTACACAATGTGGCATTTATTACCTGAAACTACGACTCGGTGCCCCTTGAGACTGTATAGTCACTAAAGTGGATCATGATCTTTGACCTTCTAGCAACACCTAAAGCGGTTCTCGTAAGACGCCAAAAACCCCACAGCAGGACTCACATCAATTCCATTCTCTCCTGGTGTGCCATCCCGCCCTGGCTCTCCTGGTTCCCCCTTGGCACCCTAAAAATGATAACAGAGGGGTAAGTATTCACAAAACACAGTCTGTGTAATTATTCTTTCTGAGGTTAGCCCCTCTGCTGCAGGGATGGTACTTACTACTGGGCCGGGGGGGCCTGGGAGTCCTTTCTCCCCCTAGAGCGTGGCAGAGAGACAGAGGGAGCTTACAGGGTTATTCACAAACACAAACACAATTCACAAACTTTACTGGGCCCTGTACTGCTGGTCCTAACCTTGCAGATAGACAATTAAAATTCAGTTATATTTCACAACCACTGGATGGCGCTAAACTTCATGGGACACATGTCTGATTTTACCTAGTTTTTAGAGGAAAACTGAGATATTCTCATTGCCATTTTATTTAGGGTGTACCTCAGCCTCGTACCCTGTGTAACCTGGGATAGACCCAAGGCTGCCTGTCATTCTAACCGGGACAAGCAGCTGGATGGATGGATGGAATGGAATGTAAATATGTACTGTATGTGGGCATGTTTATAATTATATTTACCTGTCATAGCTAACTGAGCCAGTTTCACGCTTTGGCACACCTACTGCGGTTTAAAATACACACAATGAAATTTATATATATAAATATTCGCAATAATATATATTGCAAATATTTATTTTAGTTGTTATGCCCTTATAGACTTGATTTTCATCTATTAATTTCATGTCTTTACAAAAAAACTAATGTCACTGAACCTATCTTCACACCTGGATAGCTGTAAATTGTGCTTTTACAGCACTAAGTGAATCGATAAATATAAAACTGCCCCCCAAGGGTTAAAAATATGTGGCGGCATTTGATAGCACATCAACCTATTCACATTTCTCAACCTAATGCAAGATCGTTTCCAAAAGGAAGAGAACTTCGCAAAGAATATTCAATACCGGAGCACAGTGTTCTTTTTGTACTGCAATGTTTTCGTTTCGGGCGCCCTCTGGTGGCATGACTGCAATGCTGCGGTAGAGCGCTCGCTTCGAATCACGTAGTGTACAATGGCTGTCTTTGTACACTGCTCTCAGCAAACTGGTGCGGCAAAATAACTCCAGTACTCACGTCGATACCATCAGACCCAGGGATTCCTGCGGGTCCTGGAGGGCCGAGAGGACCCAGCTGTCCTGGTGGACTGGCCTGTAATGAAATACAGCCACTGGCATGTAATAATTCGATTTTTGATTTAGTAATACTGCTTAACAGACCTATTTTACAGCATGAGGTATAACTAATTTAATTCATTAAAACTCGGCTACTTAAAATTTAAATTTGAAAATGTCCGTTTCAAAATTAAAATTTGAAAATCTATCATTTTATTTCCTCATTTGCTTGCAGATTTAAAACTGCAAATGGCATAATGAACGCAGATAAGTAGAGAGTCCAGTTCCCTTTTCACACTGGTCTGTGACCTTTCTTGTGCGCTTGATGGCTGTTTGCTAACAGCACCTAGAGAGAAAGGCATTAACTACGGGCTGCAAGGAGCAGGGTGCGAATTCCCATGAGGGCCCCGTAGCAGACACTGAAATTTAATTCTGCCATTGATGCAGCGAAAGATTTTGAGGCCTTCTGAAGAAATTTCTTCTTATATGAACGGACCTTGCAAATGAAGAGTTATACCACACTGGTTCATCATAGGAACATGACAACACTCACTTTTCCCCATAGCCTGAGTATGTAATATGGAGAAATGAGCTTCAGTTATGGCCTTTTGGTTTAACACCCCCCTCCCTCCCCCCCATTGACAGTGGCAGGTTCAGTGCAGCTGATGGTGCTCTCTCCTCGGTGGGCTCTATCTTTACAGTGACCAGCTAAAAGAATTAAACACAGAGCCCTGTGTGTCTCTCTCCATTTCCTCTCTCCCTATTCACACCAGCTTCTTTCCACACAGTTTTCACTGCTTACACGATGCATTTACTTACTCACCTAGGCACAAAAATGAATCACAATCATCTCAAATATTCAGATCCAGACTTCCTTTGCATTTTGCATTTTAGCTATACAGGACCTATATTCACCAAAAAGTGAATCACAAAGTTGAACACAAACACCAGCAATATAACCCGAAAACCCGCTCACTCTCATTCGACATCTCAAACACAAATATATCGAAAGCCTGGGACTTGAATGCACTAAAGCGGGAGTCACATCGAATGGTTTCGGTTGAGATCTGTCTGGTTCTTGAGAAGGTCCTCCTGAAGCCCTCAGTGGTCCCTCTCAGAGGCAAAGGGGACCGTCCAGGGTGTCCCAGCTCTGAGCAGCAGCCAGCTTTGCTAAATCATCACCTCCCCACCATCCCACGAGCACCTCGCACTCCTCCTCGGACCGCCAGCCGTCACAGGGACTCCGACGCCTCACTCACCACTTGAGCCAGAATCAGGCACACAGCTTGCAGCAGGATGAGGGTCCTCAGAGTCACAAAGTATCCCTCCATACTGAGTCCGCCAGCCGCTCCCTGTCCACTCTTGGACGCTAAAGATGTAAACTCACTCAAGGCAAAGAAACAAGAAACCAAACGGGGGGAAAGCAAGGGAAAGCCAGCCCTACATCCAGCCCCTGGAAACACTAGGAGCCCTTAGCACCCGACGCTGAGGATCTGACGGACCTGCGGGCTTCTCACTAACCCTGGGGGCGGAACCAGACCCCAGTGGCTCATGAATATGCTTAGGCTGCAGGACTCTGAGGGAAGACATTGGATACAGCTGCCATTATTCTCCACCTGGAATAAACTTCAGAATGGTGAGAACTTTCCCGTTTTACTGGAGCACTTGCTAAGGATTGTGGGATAGCACGTTTTGCATCTCAAGTGATCAGATACACATATTACGAATAACTTATATTCAGATCATTCGTTCTATGTTAAATAATGCAGTGCGGTGCTAGAGACCACAGCCCTGTAAGAAATGCTCAGGTGTGTAATTATGTAAGGGTCAAAAACAATTGTTTTAATTTAAATAAATGGAGAACATTTCTCTGGTTATTAATGTATTGGTCACAGGTAAAACCCCTTCCTCGTTATATTGGCTATTAATCAGTAAATTGTGAATTAAAATCTCAATCTGCCCTAAAATAAATTGTGACGTTGCTTTTATTATACTTTGTAATACTAATACAAGTTTCAAAAAAGGATAATTAACTTTACATTGGTATTGTGCAAACGTATTTAAATAGATCTCACCGATATAAAACATTCTTAGGTCTGTTGTTATGTCGCATGTATTTCTGATCGGTGTTTACAAATGCAGCCTAAGTAATCACGCTTTGGTTATGCTGTTTAAAAATCCTCACCCAAATTATATGTAGCAAAACGATGTGAAGTGTATTTGTTTTATTTCTAATGCCTACCCAAAAAACAGCACTCGTCTCTTTCAACCATTTATATACACAACATAACCTGAAGTTGCATTTTTAAAAAAACAAACGGTACCCACATATAAAGAATCAAAAGAATATTTTTAATATGGCAGCATATTTAGTGGGGCATTGTGAAATTCCAATGCACCTACAAGATTTTAAAACTGCCCGTCTTAACTTTACCTTTAACGCCTGTCCCCAGGTTAAACAGCAGATGGCGCGCTATTTCAATTAATAAAGCGGGGGACGGCTTCATGAAGTGCACCTTTAGTCGAAATATTACGGCTAAGATTACGGTTATTGCGGTATTTTAAGTAAATATTTGTATTCCTGTTATATACTTTACTGCGGATTTGGATGTAATTCCAGTTGGTTTTATTTGGCGATTAGCAATCGAGAAATGGGCATAGCTGTGAGAGACAGGGTCAGAATTGTGTAATAGCTAGTGTTTAATAGTGATGAATTTAAAGGGCGGCGGAAACAGGAAATCCGACTGAGATGTACGGTAGTTGAGCCGTAGTTGGGTTTATGATAAGTGAGGACGGCAGACGAGACTGTTTGAAAGAGAAACGGGGCTCGCTGCTACCGCACGTGAGGCGATCCCTTAGAATTAACGCAAATATATAGTAAAAGATTTATTGTGACGCTACTGCACTGCGCGCCCAGAATTTAACAATCTGATAAGGACTGCGGTATTAATTATCAACAGTTATCTGTACATTAACAGAATTATCGTCTTGTTTTTTATTCATTATAAAACGGCACGCATCTTGTTTTTGTTCTCTTTTGACACTGTTTAAATTAAGTAAGTTGGGGTTTGAAGAACAGCCAGGTCTGAAATATCTGAATATCGGAATCTGAAATATATCTGAAATGACCGGAAAATCGGTGAAAGATGTGGACCGATACCAAGCTGTACTCACTTCGCTGCTTTCGCTGGAGGAGAATAAATTCTGCGCCGATTGCCTTGCAAAGGGTAAGAATCTGTAACATCGTTTCATTTTCAGCAACTATTTTGCCAGCAAAAACGTGTATTGTGGTTATTGGGTATTAAATCATCTTCCCCTTAACTGTTTTGACGAAGATGGTGTGTGCAGTATTATTTAGGGTCTTAACTTCTACTTTGTGTTTATTGCGGTAGCCTCCAGTAAATTATAATAAATCTTACCTTAACGTGTATAGCAAAAAAAAAAAAAAAAGGTTTCCGACTGATTCCCTTGAATGTTTTCGGTGGTTACCTCCAACATACATTTTCAGTGTTATGAATACGCACAAAATCGTTGATTTATGCATAAAATATAATGTCGTGATGCCTGCTTTTTCAGCTGGTGGCGGGTGGGGGGGGTGGTTCACTGGGTCATCGATCTGACTTGTTCATGCATGTTTAATAAAAACGATTACCCTTTTTAAACAAAACAGTTGCAAATACAAAGCTTTACAATATCACGTAGCAATAAAACGACCCCCCTTTTCCATGCAACATAACGATGCTTTTTTTTTGCACTTGGTGTGATGCCCCTTTGGACCCGTAAAAGTACATTATGGTCATGCAACTTGTGCACTGTACGCTGTAGCCCTCTTAGGGGTCTCGATCGAGCGTGCCCTTGTGCGCACGGACGCACGGAGCGGCTCCGATCGCCGGTAAAGTCACCTTTACACCCACGGCATGGATACGAGCTGCTACTTGTGAGCGCAACTTCCTGTTCTTTGCGGCTCGCGGCGCTGCTTAGTGTCATTGATCGATGACGAAATTCACGATCATCAAAACACACGATTCACGAGGAAATGCGGAGGAACGAGTTTTTGTCACAGCGACCTGCTTCTTTTTACTGTATGTCCTGTGTGTCCGTCAGTGTTCACTTTTAATCATGCGTGGAACACTGAATTTCATGCGAGTGTAAATATTCCCTCTTCTCTGAGTTGGCCCTTTGTTACTTCCAATATGTCAAGTGTTGAAACTCCAGAACTTTTATTTAACCCCCCCATTTGTCTGTGATAAACAGAAATAGGCATATGTGATACTTGGGGGGGTGCCCTTATTCCTGCAATGTATGTTTAAAGGACAAGCCAAGTGTCTCCCTCTATATGCGTGTGAGCTACTCTTCTATGTGCCTAAAATTATTTTCCTTTATCTTCATGGTAAACAGGACAAAAAATACTGTACAGTTTGCCTGAGTTAATTTGGGCCCCTGCAGTTTGATTTAGTATCTACATATAGGACTTTCTGTACACTGCATACTGGCAGCAGTAGCTAAGGGTACCTTAACGATTGTGGCTAAGCAGCTCTCACCAGTGACAGCAGCAGACTGTGGGCCGTGGCGATTACTCACGCTGATGAATTAGCATCAGTCGCTTGGGCACTTGTGAGCCAGAAGCTAAACATTAGCCATTAGCATTCATAGCTAATAATTGGTTCATGTGACATTCAGTCATGTTGGGCAGAAGCTGAACGCCAGCACTTTGGCACTGAGTATAAATTCCACGCACAGCCATCGTCACTCATCGACCGTATTTTGCAAAACCATAATTGTGAAAAAGGAGAAGTTCGTACAGCTCAGTACTTGTTGGGTTATTGCATTTTCTTCCCCCTTTTCAAAATAACAGAAGTACAAGCATCCTTGCTGAAGTGACAGACTCAGTCCTTCTCACCATTTTCTTACATCAGCCTGCTATTCTCGCTTAAATCTGAGGCAGTAAACATTGTCAGTTCTGGAAACTTCTCCCGTTACCTAGAGATTTCAGGCACCTACTGGTGTCACTGAGAATGCTCTGTCTGATAAACAGGGGAGCCCCCTCTGCTTGCCATCCAGCTGCATTGAGATGCTTGCTGACGATTTTACCTGCTCAGGTATTGGTCGCTTCCCAAGTCAAAGACTCCAGCCAATAACAAAGTGAGAGGAAAGGGGCTAAGGAGGGCATTGCTAGGGGGGATTGGATGCAAGACCCTAGAGTGTTAGAGTCTTCACCTGCTTGTGCTCTACTCTCTACTCTACTGTGTGACCAGCAATGCTTAAAAAAATCCCACCCAAGGGGTTTCCCTGCCTCATGCCGCCCATGGCAGGCAGCTGGAAGAGAGGCAGTGAGATTACAGTTCCTTACAGTTACGGTTCAATGATTTAGCAGGTGCTTTTATCCACAGCGACGTTCATATTTTGAGTAAGCAGGGTCAGTCCCTGGAGCAGCTGGGGGTTAAGGGCCTCACGCAGGGGCCGACGGTGACATCACTCTGCCGATCCTGCAGTTTAAACTGGTGACCTTCCAATCATGGACACCTGCTGAGCCACAAGTGAGTGAGAGAGTGGATTTGTATTTGATAGTTCGGTTCAGATGAGGTAGCCAAAAGTGACGGTGCTGCTCTGATTCGGAACACTGAGCTTTCAGTAGGGGTTACACTGCTCTGAAACTGGACCTCAGCTGCAGGTCTAAACAGGCATGGCAAGGGGGGGGGGGGGAGAAGGGGGAGAGGGAGGGAAGGCAGCGCCGAGCCAAACGCGTCTTTGTTTCCGCGCAGCTTCTCCATGGCAGATGAAAAGACGCGCACTCTTTTGCATACGCGTCCTGGCGTCGGTATGGAGACCGTGCTGTGGTGGGGGGGAAGGGGGCTGGGCTTCATCGGGCCCTCAGGCTGCCGTCTGCCAGGCAGCATGTTCTCTGCGTTTCCAAGTGCGCCGTACAGAAGTTTAAAAAGTTGTCTGAGCTTATAAATCTAACCTTGTCCGTCTTCATTCCTTTTTAGATTGTTGCTAAATAAAGACTGCAGAATTGAACATGTGACGCAAAATTTCCCAGCCTTCACCACGAAGCAATATTATAGACCTTTGTTTTCTCCAGACGCTGGTTCTTTTTCTCCTGGGCCATCTAACAGGTATCCTGTCCAGTTTGCTAACCCAGTGAAGTAAGAGCGGTTTTTCTGCCTTTGCATCATGGGATAGTGTCTACATGTCAGCTGTCGCAATGGTGGGGTCCTTGCAGTAGCACTCTTTTGAAGTTTTCCACTCTTGCATGCTGATTATGTGTAAGCTTGGCCCCTGCCCTGCTCTGCTCTAGGTTTGACCGTTGGCCTCCCCTTCCCCTTGTGGAGGTCGGTTTCCGGTCTTCAATTGTCCTTATGAGCCAGTTGCTGAACTGGGTAACCAAACAATACAACAGCGACAGCTTTTCTTTGTAGTAAGCTTTGTGTTGCCATAGCAAAGTTGTGTGTGTATCTGAGGGTCTGGTGTTGGATAATAAATGAACCACGGGACCATCTGCTCAGCAGAGGATCTCGACAGCCATGGGGGGGGGGGGGGGGGGGGGGGGGGGGGCTTATTCCCTAGTCTTTTGGACATTTCTGGCTGCCTTCCGGGTGAGTTCCTCAAGGCTATGGGAACTGGAACAAAGTGGAGGACCGGCCGGCTATGGCTGAGTTGTTTCAGAATGATTTGCTAACATGGGATGGCTGCTGTGCGTCAGGCTGATCTTGCGCAGCCTTGGGAGGCTTTGGGTGTGCAGACATGCAGTGGCAACAGTGGTGTTCATGGTATCGCTACATCTTCAGTAGCTTTGTCAGTCACTGGCCAGTGATGAAGAGAGGAGGGGGCTGTAGGGGGTGGATGGTGGCATAGGACTGTGGGGGATCAATGACAATGAAGACCGGTACCTTTAGCACCTGTGCCTTGGCCTGAGATGTTCTTCTGTCACTGGACCAAGGTATGGGCTGGTGCACACTACAGCTGATCTCTGTCCCTTGCTACGTTGACTCTGTCACTTTCTGTCCCTGTCCTTGAAACCCATGGAACAGTTAAACTTTAATCATGGCTGTCCTCTGCCCTATAGGCCGAGCTGGGCTGGGGCCCATGGTAACTTTTGTAGAACAATAATGACAAATCACCTGGATCAGGGTTCTTCAAATCTGGACCTCGATCCCAAATACAGGCCTTGTTTTCAGTTCTCCCAGGTACTGTAGTTAGTTTAATAATACCTGATTCT
The DNA here is from genome assembly GCA_026777045.1 of Hyperopisus bebe. Taxonomy (NCBI): domain Eukaryota; kingdom Metazoa; phylum Chordata; class Actinopteri; order Osteoglossiformes; family Mormyridae; genus Hyperopisus; species Hyperopisus bebe. Next base: position 14,930,680 of record JAODJW010000046.1, read on the forward strand.
GATTGGTCAGAGGCTTCACACCTGACTGACAGGTAAAGGAAGGCTGGAAAACCAGCAGTGCTCGGACCTCGAGGACCGTGACTTGAATAACCCTGACCTAGATATAAGGTTACAGTTCAGCACAGATTCTGATATGCTGGTTCCTTTTTAAGTTCGTTGACAGCAAGGGTAAATATTGATGCATTTCTTAAGCTTAAAAAGGTAATTGTTTCTTGTTGAGGGTGAAAACGAACAATATCGGCTTTAAAACACATACATGGTAAACATGCGTGGTGTAATGTGTTCTTACCATCTCTGTGTCCCTCCTCAGGTAATGCCGTTACTCCTCTATTGATTCGTAATGCCTGAAAAAAATCACAGCAGGTCACATGGTTAATAATATGTGGAGCATTCTACTAAATTTCCACTGGCATGGAGTTAAAGGTTTGCTTCTGATTTAAGAGGAAGTCTTCTTGCTCTCCTCAGTGGTACAGTATGAGTATCTATGTCAGCTGTCCTATTGCACCTTTGTGACTTCCTTGCACCCTTTCGAGTCACAGAGCAGAGGCGGAAGTGGTTAACACCATGTGGCTTTTGCAAAATACATCACGTGGCACTGTAAATCCTGCATATTCTGAATTTTAACCAGTGTTGCCCTAGTGACTTGTCAGAGTTCAGTAATTATTGGACACAGCTGTGTTTGTTTGCAGTTGTATTTGTTGCCTGAAGTGTAAGCCAAATGTTTTGCGACAGATGTCAGTCATTACTTGTTCTAATGACTCTTCTAATAGGTTGGCTGGAACCAAAATCTGTATTTTGCTCTGTTAATTTCATACAAGCCTCTTCTGCGACAATGACAGCCGCTCTGCCCGTAACTGAGAGAAGATGGGTGCGTAGTGGAAGTGACAGGAATCAGCAGGGGAAGGTCAGCCTCAGCTTTAACGTGTGGTGTTTCTGCAAAAGAGGACGCAGACCTGTGACAGAGCTCTCTGCGGTTGGGGGGAATGTGGCCCGGGAGTTAATGGTTGTACTGGAAACCAGTGGGAAGGCCAGGTGGCGGGTTCTTTTGCATTCTGTGCTGGGGATTAACTTTGGTGTGTAAGTATGGATGCAGAGGGGTCACCTTGTGCAGGACAGGCCTGTCAGCACCTAAGCCACGCGGATGACTCTTCTGTGGGCTATACCCTAGTACACGTTTGTACCTGTACCGGTACCCTGGTAGTTGTTAGCTATCACCTTGGCCACAGTGCATGTTATCAAAGGTAGAACAGCAGACTCCCTTGGTTGAGCCCAGGGGTTTGGGATTAGCCTCCACGCTTCTCTTCACTCTGAGCCTTGGCTTTGCTCTCTGCTGCTTCCTCTGGTGGGATGGGGGAAGTTTGTGCGCCTGCTTGTATCTGTAAGAATGTGTAGGATGGGGGGGGGGGGGGG
>JAODJW010000046.1:14932122-14950306 GCA_026777045.1 Hyperopisus bebe
TGTGCGCCTGCTTGTATCTGTAAGAATGTTTAGGATGGGGGGGGGGGGGGGGCAGGGTGCAGACAAGCTGTTCCCGTCCCATTGGCTCTTACATGCTAGCAGTAGCTATTTAGTTACTGGATGGATCAGGGAAGTTTCATAGTAATACTCACCTCCGTAAATCTGGGTTTCCGTCTGCTTGGAGAGGAACCTCCCCAGCCACTCCTGACTCTGACCCACAGGTCGTGACCCTTTGCTGGGACGGGGGGTGTTTGTGCAGCCTTCCTTCCGACACGCCTTTCCAGACGCCGCCACCTCGGTCACGGCACTCGCGCTGACCCCCCGGGAAGATGACTGGGTCTCCTGATCTGAGCCCTTTCCCCTATTCTCAGTCGGACACGTTGGAGTAACACGCTTGTTACTTCTCACTCGTTCAGCTCAGGGTGAGGTTTTGCATGACGCAGTTATGTAGCTGGACCTGAGATTGAGTGATTTTCCTAAGGGTACAGTACCAGCGTGCATTACTGGGCTGGAACTTTATACTTAAACCTGCAGGCCTTTACAGCTTCCTGCAGATACTGTGAAGCCTAATGAGGGATTTCGATGGCGGGTCTCTCAGCCAGCGGTGCTGCTGCGGGGGGCTGGACCAGGGGGCTTTGCTGCCTGCTCCAGCTCTTGTGCTGCGTCGTATCATTTGCAGGGTTCTTCTACAGATACACAAACGGACCCAATCACCCGCGGCTCCGGAGGCCCTGCTGCAGGCCGCCTGCATGGCTGTGCTGTGGCTGTGGTTTAGCTTTTGTCGCTTGGCTCGCCACGGCCTCCCAGATGGCCCCCAATGAAGGAGGCCGAAAGTGTGAAATGAGTTCTTCTGTTCAAAGTGTGTGAGTGACCGTGGGAAATTTGGTCATTAATCTGGTTATGATGCTTATCGCACACCCAAAGCAATAAAATCCATCATCTAGGGCAGAGTTTCCCAACCCGGTTCTCGGGGAACCACAGATGGTCCACGTTTTGATCCCCGAGGATCAGGTTCCATCTACGTGCAGCAATTCCAGATCCATGACATGAACTAGGAATTCCTGTGTTTCATGAAGCTATAAGCCCAGTAAAGTGATTCCTGTTTGAATCCTGTGCCAGGCTGAGGGTGCAGTTTTGCCATCTAGTGGCTGTGGGGATGAATTGCACAAAAACAACACTTCACATTTTGCTCCTAAGAACGAGGCCAGCTTTTCTAGTTCAGCAACTCCCGAATTCTCTTTGAAGCCTTGTGTAGCCTCAGAAGGCTCTTATATAACTCTATAACTGAAGCTTTGAAGAAATTTCCCTATTTCGTTGCTCATTTACTCATTTCTAGACGTGAGTTCCATCACCAACCTAAATTCACAACCGATTCCAGGTGTTCTATTTTCTGTTTGCAGCAAGTGCGTTGGAACTTCACGTCCAGCAGAAAGGACAACAAACACTGTGCAGATGATCAGCAACAAGCCATCCACATGTGGTAGTGTGGGGAAAACACAGAATTCTTAGACTTCAAAAATCTAGATAAGCTGGCTGTATCTGTATATGTGAGTAATAACCACGGTTACCTCGGTTGTAAATTGAAGATGGTCTCCACCACTGGTGAGAGTCTGCCTGCCGCCCCCACCTCTGTGAAGACAGTTGGAGTGCTTGGGGGGGGGAGCGGGGGGCTTTCATCTCCAAGCTTGTCTCCTGACACGTCAATTTCTGATTAGTCATCGCGATGAATGTCATAGTTAGATCCTGCGGCTCTTGGTTACTGCAGATGCCTGTAGCTGTGCTGGCCTGTGTTACAGCAGTCTGCTCACTAGCTGTGCCGGCCTGTGTTACAGCAGTCTGGTCACCAGCAGTGCGTAATGTAAGTGCAGAAGCAGGCCAGAGGTCACACGGTAACCCCGCTTCGGTGGACGCTGGTCTGGGGTCAGGCTTGCGGGGGAATGTTGGGTATATATCATACTTTAATTGTAGTTAGTTCTTCCGCAAGGCGGCATGGTGGTGCAGTGGGTGGCTCTGTCACCTTGTACCTCTACCACCTGGGTTCGAGTCTCTGCCAAGGTTTGCATGTTCTCCCCATGATGTTGTCTGCATGCTCTGGTTTCCACAGTCCAAAAACAGGCTGGGGCTAATGATAGGTTTATCGGAACATAACACCATCGTAACCTGGGGAGTGTCTGTAATTTGGGTCTTATTATTGATCTGATCTGAACGACTTTGTCGCTGTACATGTTTCAATTCCAAGAGAAAAAATGTGTATAAATGTGGAAATTGCAAATGAACCATCAGTCATATGATAAAATAACCATACAGTCTCTCTCCCACTCTCTCTCTCTCTCTCCCCCTCTCTCTCTCCAGGCCCCAGATGGGCCTCGTGGAACCTGGGGGTCTTCATTTGTATCCGCTGTGCTGGAATCCACCGGAACCTAGGCGTCCACATATCACGGGTCAAGTCTGTGAACTTGGACCAGTGGACCCAGGAGCAGATTCTGGTCAGAGGTCTCACCCTGTGTGACTCCCACATAGGCTTCCTATCCACACTTCTATGTGCCCAATTCTATGTTACAAGTTATGAGGGTCCCATAATTCATACCACTCAGCGCAGTGACTTTGTACAGGATCAGTATATCCGCATGTTACACATCAAAGGACTTTCTGATGCCTTTGTGTGTCATATAAAAGAGTGTGGGGATGAATGCGCACAGAGTTTCTTAAATGGCTGAACCCACAGAATTCTCATTAGTAGCATTATTTTTAATGTCAGATCTGATTCTGTGATCTTTCTTAGCCGCCTGTAATTTAAAATTGACTGTTAGGAGGAGATGTGCGGAGCCAACATCTCAGGAAGAGTTAAGAAGTTGTAAGGTTGATGTGTGTGGTACAGAGGAGCTGCGGATCCCCGATGCGTCTTTGCTCCGTAACATAATCAGATCAGATCCTTATGAATTTGTGCACAGAAGGTCGTAACCCAGAACAAATGGAACTGGGATGTTCTGAGCAGATTGACTCATCCCGGAAATATTAAACACTGAGTGCGCTTTTGCGTGAGAATCCCGACTAGCTGGGGGTGTGGAGGGGCAGCGCAGAGACCTTCTGGCTGGGTGACTGTTCAGATTTATGTGGCTGAGTGCGCAGGTTCCACAGAGAGGTCAGATAGAGAATGTGCCTGGTTGTCAGTGTGTCTCACGGCAGAGCAAAAGGCAGATTTGAAAACCAAAGAATCCCAACATTCTTGTACAAATAACAAACACAATAATGTATTATTATTGTTATTAATATTGTTGTTGTTATTATTGTTGTTGTATAGAAGGAGAGTGACATTACATTTGCAGTTTGGGCTGCAGGGATCTCGGTCTGTGTGTTTGTGAACACTTTCTGCATGCGTAATGCCATTTTTGGGCCTGGTTCTTCTCCTGCAGTGTGTCCAGGAGATGGGAAATGCTAAAGCCCGACGTCTCTATGAAGCCTTTCTGCCAGCCTGCTTCCAGCGGCCCGAGACTGACCAGTATCCCTGACTCGCTCTCCCTTGGGACGCCTTTGAGTCCAGTGGGGAAGGGGATTAAATTTAGTGTAGACAGAACCATGTGACCTCACAGGAATGAGGAAGCAGACCGACGTGTTTTTTGGGGAGGGAGAATTTTCCTTTTTAGGGTACAGAATACCGGAGGGGGGGTGGCTTGTGTATTCTGCTAAAAATGCAATTGCAAATTCTTGCAAATTCTAGCAAATTTTCACATGTAACAGCAGATCTCCTACTTCAGCACAAACAAAGCAAACCACAGATCCACGAAGCAGTGGGAACAGGTAGCATTTTACACAAACCCTGCGACCGGCCTCCGCAGCACTACAAATACTCACTAGCTGGACTTTTCTACCCTATTGCTGAAAATATGGAGCATCATTAAAAATGTAGCGATAAAAAGTTGCGAAAAAATTACCTATAAACAGTAACTGCCCAAATTATATCCGTTTTTAGAAACAAAAAAATGAGATTTTTAGGCCAGGCAAATGATATCAGTAACGATATTGCTCACTGAGTATTGCGATTCGATATCGCTCAATCAGTTGTATTTTTAGACTGTACGTTTAATGTTGTGTCAGCAGTAGCATTAGCCGAATCTCAACATGCATCACATGCCAAAAAATTGACCGCCCCCCCCGCCCCCCCCACCTAATTCAGATATGTTCTGTGCTCCATGGCCGTCTGGCCAACAAGCAGAACACTTTCTCCTTAATGAAGTTCTCACAGATCTGCTGAGGTCTTCATCCGTGACAAGTATGACAAGAAGAAGTACATGGATAAGTGCCTCGACGTCCAGGCGCTCAGGGTGAGTCTGGAAGGGCCCCATTACCTGCCGCAGCCCAGTGTGCTGCACGACTGCAGGCTGCAGCTCTGCGCGCTTTCAGTACGGCAGCTAATCTCCCTGATAACAGTCAAACGATGAGTGCATAACTTCATTTTAAATTTATGGTGATGCTAATTCTCAACTAATTTCCTGGGTTGCTGGTATCTTGCAGAAGGAGAAGTCTAATGACTCCATAGTCAAAGAGGCACCAGTTGTGTTTGAGAAGATGAAATTGGTGAGTGGATGTGAATTAAACTTCCTGGCATGTCAGCTTTCGTGGTGAATTTGTGGTGATTCAAGTATCGTCATCCTTAAATGCGTTAACGTAAGTTAGCTTTTATATACCATCCTAAGTTTGCTTCTTAAATTTAAACCCCCTTGTCCTCATTTGACCCCTTAAAGCTTTACTGATACATTGATTGTCTTGATTTCTCTCAGAAAAGGGATGATTCCCAGCAGCTGAAGTCCAGCCCCACAAACCCAACTCACATCACAGCTGACTTGTTAAACCTTGGTAATGTGAACATACCTAACGCATGCTGTCATCGCTGTTTTTACGCAACGCAAAGTCTACTGCAAAGTGCTTTCTGAAACGTTACAATGCAAACAACATGGCAGGCGTTGCATTTTTCATGCTGCATTATTCCGGCCCGCATGGTGGGTAGTGTAGGATGCATGGTGCATTGTTGACGCACCGTGCAACTCAACAGCTCCTGCTGCTGCCCGCGTCGTGCTTAGAACTGTCCCTCTATGACGTTTCCTAGATGTTCCAGCCCCTCTGACCAACGGTGGTTCCAGCCCCGAGTTGACGGACCCATTGGATTTGTTCGGCTCTGTCTCCACCACCTCTGCCAATCACGCCAAAACACCGGTGAGCAGCAGTCATAGGTGGCACTAGCGGTGGCATGTTACTCGAAACCTGGTCCAAACTAAGAATGATGCATCAGATGGACGTTGTCCTGCATCCCACCTGAGACCAAGTCGCCTGTGTTGACTGTTACCTGCCTCTGACTCATCCCAGCCAGCTTCAGTGTCCATGCCTGCGAAACACCAAGTTGGCAGCTCTGTTCCAGAGAACCTCAGTCTCTTCCTGGACCCTGCCCCAAAACCTGAGGAGGTGCCTAGGAAGATGTCCAAAGACTCCATCCTGTCTCTCTACAGCACCGTCACACCACACACCAATAGCATGCCTCCTCACGGTGAGTTTCGGTACTCTCGGATTATGTAACCCTGTTGCACACCAAAACATGTTTCTTGTGAAACCACAGAAGTCTGCGTTGCTGTTGGTAACGTTGAACATTCCACTCTGGAAGTAGCCAATAACAATAAACTTAAAATTAGAGATGTGAAACCAAGATCCAGTAAGCAGACTTCCTGCTTTTATGTCCATCTGCTGGTTATTAATAATCGATATTCTGAGGAGGAGTATGTAAGAGGAAGTCTGGCCTCCGGGTCGCTTTAGGCTGTCCATGTGTTTTCTGCATTGTGGGATCTGTTCTTGGAGAGTCTTCATGCTTTTAAAGCCTAAAACTGTAGAATTGGACCGAATCTGAGGGATGATGAATTAGTTTGGAAGGATGCTGGACTGGCCGAGTGCCAGGAGCTGGCCTTTGAAGAAGCGGTTTATATCGGCCTTTCAGGACCAGGGCTTGAACATAATCGCCTGTTACCTTGCGGGACCTCAGTAGGTTCACTGTTTTGTGTGTGTTTGTGTCTGCCTGTCTGTGTGTGTGTGTGTGTGTGTGTGTCTCTGTCTGTCTGTCTGTGTGTGTGTGTGTGTGTGTGTGTGTGTGTGTGTGTGTGTGTGTGTGTGTGTGTTGGCTCCATAGGTGGCATGTATGTGGCCCCACCACATATGGGTTACGCCGCAGCAGGATTTGGGCAGTACCAGCCCATGGCCCAGGGCGGGATGATGGGAGCCATGATGGGGATGCCCGCGGGCACGCTGGCACAGCCTGGCCTTCTGTGCCCGGCCGGAATGCCGGCAGCGACGCCCTACGCAGCGGGGCTGCCAGGGGGCGGGATGGGCATCCCCGGCAGCATGGTGGGAGGGCTGCCCTCTCTGCCCCAGCAGATGTACGGGGTGCAGCCGGCCCAGCAACTCCAGTGGAACATCACGCAGGTGAGAGGAACCCGCCGTCACTGGCCCAGGTCCCAGAACTACAAAAAAAACAGTAAAGATTCCATTTCCAATTAAGCTGATTTTGAATGATGAGACAAGGCCCCGAATTGCAGCACCCATCCAATACACCCATGCATATTTTGACTCAACTACTAACACACCATGTATGGCTAATCAATACCTCATTGAGTCAATTAACTGAGGTGGTGAAATTGAATACATGGAATGGCTGAGGTTTGAGACTGAAGCTGTGTTCATCTAACTTTCCAACAAGATATCTGTGACTTCTGAAGAACAGAAAAATTTCCACATGTTCTAATGTTAAATTGTGCTTTTTTCTGAAGACATTTAAGTGACCATTCTATACTTTTAAACAAATCTGCATTTTTTAATCCTGGTATTAATACGCTTCTGCTGGCAGAGGCCACGCTGAGCAGCAGGTTGCTTCTAGGTTCAAAATTTCTAAGACGGCAGTACACAAGAATAAGGTGAAGCAGGAGATACTGGGAACGACCAGAAACCAGTCAGATAAAGGGCAGTCAACACAAAATTGTACTGTGGTCTCTTAATTTTTTCTAAGACTGTGTACTTAATTCCCAGACTTTCTTTGACTGCCTAAGACTTCTGCACTGTGCTGCATGTCTGCGGGCATAAGGCTTCTGCACTGCGCTGCACCTCTGCGGCCATAAGGCTTCTGCACTGTGCTGCATGTCTGCGGGCATAAGACTTCGGCACTGCGCTGCATGTCTGCGGGCATAAGGCTTCTGCACTGCGCTGCATGTCTGCGGGCATAAGGCTTCTGCCCTGCGCTGCATCTCTGCGGCCATAAGGCTTCTGCACTGTGCTGCATCTCTGCAGGCATAAGGCTTCTGCACTGCGCTGCATGTCTGCGGGCATAAGACTTCGGCACAGTACCGTTTGCTGGTGCTGTAAAGCGTTTTTTTTCTTGCAGATGACCCAGCACATGGCCGGCATGAACTTGTACGGTGCCAACGGCATGATGGGATACTCTCAGCCCATGGGAGGAGGGGCGGTGCCCGGATCGAGTCACATGCTTGGGACACATGTGTGGAAATGATTGCGGCAGTCTGAAGGAGCAGGGCTGGGGGTGGCTGGTAAATGGACCGGACTTTCAGGGTGTCGCATAAATGAAGGTGCACTTCTGGGTTTTGGGGGGGGGGGGCAGTCAACCAATTTGCCCCCCCCCCCCCTTCTTTTTCCTTCATCTTTTACTCCCTTGCCATTGTTTTTCGAGATCTCCATATTTGCCTTCAAACGTCACCGAGAATCAGGGTCCCGCTTGGCTCAGCATTGCAATGCCGGCCGGCAACGACCCCGGCCAAGCCGATATTTTGTGGTTCTGAAAAATTTGTGTTGTGTGTGTGTGTGTGTGTGTTTTTTTTTTTTTTTTAATAAGGCAGGTCTTCCCCCGTTTTGTCTCTCTTCCCCGCGACAGACTGTCCTCGCAGGCTGCAGATCCCCATGCCTGTGCTGACAGTGTGGGGTCACTGAAGGCTGCAGGTATAGCTGCCTGAACTCGCTAAGCTAAGACCTTGTCGCTCACCAGTTTACTTCAACTTTTCAGAATTTTTTTTTTTGTTAAAAGTCTTGGTTCTGCCTGCACTCTGGTAACTCAGGAGGATGACGCCCCATTCACTGTTGCCCCGCCAGTGCCCACGCAGCATTTGTCGCAATTGTTTGCTCCACAGACACACCGGCTGCTTGAATTATAAACCGATAGTATTTCTCAATTTCCCACGCAAATTAGTCCTAACTTAACTTAGCTATTTGTAGGACATCCTATGTTTAAGGGATTTTAAGTTAATGAAATTTATATTCCTTTTGTCACAACTGGGGGGCTAAAAAAACAGGGCCAACTGGGCAACCAAAGATATGCGACGGCTTTTCTCTGTGGCCAGGCGGGGTAATTGTAATGTCACATGACACCCCCCCCCCCCTTCGCTTCCGATAAGCCACTGAATGCAGGTGGACACCCCCACACACACAGGCAAGGAGGCAGATGACATGAATCAATGCTGGACGCTGCTCTGTGAATGTTCACACAGGGATGTCATAATGAATGTACACCGCCAGGACAGAGAATGTCTCTTTAGAAATGTATCCAGCACTGTCAGCTCTGCTTATTTGGTTAGTCAGCATTGGCCGTGTTGAGCCTATAGGAGGGCAGGCTGAGGGTCACATGGGCTTCTCATGTCCGCTGCCCGCAGGGACCTGTACCCTTTGGCTTAGTGTGACAGGAAGCTGTTTGCCCTCTGAAGTTGCAGTAGCGCGTGTGTGCATGTGGGTGTGTGCGTTTGAGAGAGAGAGAGAGAGAGAGAGTCAGTCTGTGTGTGAGTGTTTTCGCATGGCTAGCCCTTGGGTGGGTGGCAGATTGTCCACTGGGGGTAGCTATTTGACAGAGAACAGTGCCCCCCCCCCGTCTCAGAGCTATATGATCTTGGCTTTCTGAATGTCTGCAGGATTTTTGCAGGTTTGCTTTTTCTGTTACTTATTGACTTCAGCAGAAAGCGTGACCTTTCCAGTGTGTTACCCCTGTCTGAGGCTGTCCTTCCTCCCCTGTTTGCTTTATGTGTGCCACTGTGGGCATACACAAGCATGGTAAACCCCTCCTTTTGCAAATAGGAAGCCATGTTGGATATCTAGGCGAAATGTGAGTGCACTACGGGCAAGGAGACAAAGACAGAGGGTTCCTACAGTGAGGTGGGCCACTTTCTCCAGGATACCCGCTTTAATCCGCTTAATCAGCCAGCACTCTCCACAGCACCGCTAGCTCCATCCTGGGCATTCTGTATTTAGGTGCAACACACGGAAAATCCCCTTCATTTAATGGCGTTTCAGTTCAGTGACAGTAGATAGAGACTGCCCTCTGGTGGTGAAGAGAAGGATTGCGTTTTAGTTGCATAGCTACTCTGTGGCTGTGGTAGGTTTTTCCAATAAAGGTATAGACCACTATCTAGGAATCTGGTTTGGGTAAGGGGGCAGTGCGGAAACTATGCAAGCATATGGGAGCGTACACACACATGCACATAGGAGGTACAAAGAAGCTTCCCACACACTCTCGGCAGACTCATAGGGCCTGTACCAGCTACGCTATATCTTTTTTTAATTTTATTTATAATGCTCCTTTGTTTTTATTAGCAGAATATTCCATATAGCTACTCTGCCATGGACTGCAGTAATTTCTTATGTTCTTCTGTTAATATTATCTGGCGTTGGGTGAGGCATGTTGTGTGCCGTGTGGCTCTCTGTCATCACCCTGGCTTCCTGTAACAGGACCAGAGCCAGGCCACCTTCCACAAGCCCCGCCTCCACCTTCCCCAAGCCCCGCCTCCACCTCCCCAAGCCCCGCCTCCAGCTTCCTTTTCATTTTCCTTAGGACTATAATTATTATTGTCATCGTTGTTGCTGTTGAAATGCATGATGGTAATTATGTAAATAATTTGCTTTGTTCTTATTGCACCTCGTGGGCCGCACTTGATGGAGACGTGCCACATGGGCGTAATACTGGGGAATTGTGGGTATTTGCATGGTACCTGTAACCAGGTACACCATCCCAGAGGTGGGGGGCAATCGCCCTCAGCTCTGCGTCACAGGTCCCCGGTTCAGCCTTTCTCTGTGTGACTCCCCAGTGTGCCATCAGGGCATTGCACACACGCACCCCAGTCTGGGTCCAAAGAAGCTTACTTACAGGCCCCTCTGGGATGTCACACCAAGGGATGCAGGTAAACAACATGTAAGTCCAGGTCGCCATGGTTACATGCAGCTGTACTTTAGGCATCAAGATATGTTTGAGTTTTTTCTTAGCAAAATATCAGCACAGAAAATGAATGTATGTTTTTTTTATTATTTTGTGCTTTAATTTTCATACATTTTCTCTCGTGTGTGTGTGTGTGTGTGTGTGTGTGTGTGTGTGTGTGTGTGTGTGTGTGTGTGTGCAGATGTACGTTTTCGGTCCCATGATTTTTTTTAAGCATAATTTATTGGAGATGCTGAAAATGTAAATGACTTTTGCATCTCTGGGATCCTTAAAATATGTTGATGTATAAACACAGATTTGAATAATATAACATACTTGTCAATATGTAAAATCCAAATAAAGAACATTTTGGCATTCATTTTAGCACTGATCTCTGATGTGGGAAAGCGTATGTCTCCAAAAAACAAGCTGACGCTGAAGTTTCAAATCTTTATTGACTTTGTTTCCAGCTGTCAAAGAACATGCAGATACAGGCTTCTGAATCAAAAAAATTAGCAAAGTGTTATTTTTTTTAACTTTGTGTGCTTTTCTTACAAAACTACGTGCACCTTGGGTAATCAATTTGCAGCGTACAAACCACAAAAATACCAGTTTTACATTATCAAATACTGCACATAGAAAACATTTACAAAGCACAAGTATAAAAGTACAGCCTCCAGTCCAACCTCAATTGTTCCTGTTGCTCATACAAGTTCTGTCATTATGTTTGTTCCACGGCTTAAATTTAGAGATCTATTATGCAGGCAGAGCCAGTCAGAAAAGACCTTTGATATATGCTTCTATAATTTTTTTAAGGTCTAAACTCCAAACTCAAGCAACACTTAGGCCACAAAACAGAATTCCCAAAAGTTTCCTTATACCTCTGGGCCGTTTCTTGTCAAAAAAGGATCTAATGGCACATTGAATAAGAACCACCAGCTGGGATTTTCTGAGGTGATTACAGAAGTACGCTTGGCCAGAACTAAAGCACAGCACCATTGGTGCTGTGGGCGGAGCTTGACGAGTTAACGTGGTTCCCTGTCCTAGTGCCATTGGCTGCAGCAGCCACATTACCATGGCAGCGTTACGGGTAGGGTGTTTGCAGTGAGGGGGACATCACATGGGGCGAATACTGATAGTTCTTTTACATGTGGAGTGATTTGTACTGGACCCTATACTAAACTATACTTCTCCAAAAGTGTCTCTGCTGCATGATGTCAGCCAATAAAAACAGATCCCCAAAGAATATGACTGGGACTGATTGGATGATACAGATGAACACAAAGATAACAGTGCAGACAAACGCAGACAAACACATCATACTTTCTGCGGATGGTTTACATTCTCCATTCACATGATGAAGTCTTCCTGTCAAATACTTCTCTTTTGGCATTGAAGTTGCAAAAATCAGTAAGTTTTCTTCAGAGAGATCTTTTTCATTTGCATCTCGTCTTGCATAATGAATGCGACCGAATGTGTGAGACGGTACTAACCTGCAACTTCCTGTTTCTGCATTAAGCTAACAATGCATCGCAGCAGTAAGATTATTGCCAAATAAGAATCCTGGCAATATTATGGAAGGCTGTGTTTATGCTACAAATAATGCAAATAATCTTACTGCAGTTAATTTTTTTACAGGTCCTCAGAAATGAATGCCTAGAATCGTTTAATCAATAATATACTTTTAAAGTGGCATATGGCATATGCATTGTCTGCAAATGTTTCCTTGACGATTTACACCACATTTGTATCTAGGCAGGTAAATTCTCTAAAATCTCAGGAAAAATGAACCCTAAGGCCCGTTATTAGAGCTGGTGTTTCAGTGGGTGGGGTCAAAGTTCAAAATCCCCGCTACAGCTGTTTATGATGTGAACCCAGAGGCCAGCTTCATAACACCATTGTTAAGTAAAAGCAACATAGCTCAACCATGACGACAAATTTACACTTAACATTTTGTGTAATGTTTCAAAAATACATTCATTAACTTTTACGACCATAAATACCTCAGTAAAATTTTTAAGCAAAATACTTTTTAAAACCTCAAAATGTGTCTTTGCTACAGCAGTTGAACCAGGTCTTTTAAAAGAAATAAGGCAATTAAAAATGCACAAGCCCTCATGGTCACAGTATTCCAGCCTGGAATTCCAGCCTGGAATTACTGTAAAATTTTCTCTGAAACATCACTGCTTAAATCAGTCACGTCCTTTACCTTACAAAAATAAAATAAAATTAGATTACAACATCTTGACCCATGTGATATATTTATGACATCAAACATTTCATTAAAACGTTTCATTAAAATTTGACGGGGGCGGTGGTGGACATTCTAAGCGTTGGAATGACATTCTATACATTTTTCTTTAAGACCATTAACATTCAATTCCATCATAAGCTACGATTCCCCTCTGGCCCCATAAAATTACATAAGGTGTAAACGAAGCCCTTCTCTCATTAATAAACTCTTACTCTTCTTATTCTTGTAAAAGATACAGCCGATCCATTCAATGACATGCTGGCTACGGCAGTTTCGACCGTGGTGATTGTCATCCTGTTAGTGGTGGCCCCGCCCACTCTGATATCAGAGATGTGCACCGTTCCTATGTGTGGCCCTCCAACAGTAGGGGTCATCATGCAGACTCCCACGCTGCCGTCACCCAGCTGTGCAAAGGCACCCTCGCACATTCGTGCACATACACTAGGACAGGCTTGGCTGATAAACAGTAGGTGTTTCTGTTATTGTGAAAACGTAACCTGGAGTTGTTAAGATGTGTGGTACCAGTCCACAGTGATGCTAATGCCAGTTATTCCAGTGCCCCCCTCTGGCTTGATTTTTAATTAGAGAGTGTATTTGAAGCTTTTACTTCACACTGCACACGGTTATCAGTTCAATGCAGGGCCAGTTATGAAGTGGGCGCTTTCAATTAGGGCAGGCCCAGGCAATGATGATACAGAAGAGCTGCTCTGGGCTCTGTTCTGACATGAAAGCTCCCAGATCTGTTCAAAAAAACAAATAATAATAATAATAACTGCCCCAGAATTTACATCCTGGCTTTTCGTGGTGACAGGTGCACATTTGGTCAAGCGCCAGCCTATCCAGTTGACGTTCACACTGCATTCTACTAAGAACACATACATGTACACAGAGCAAGTTTTACATAACTAGCGTCCTTGCAGCACTGTCACAAGAACACGTAGTTACATCGATTACAGTCTAGGGTGCAATTTTTTTCTTCATCCAAGCAGTGCAAACCCTTGTCCACACCCTTACCCTACACGGCACTGAAAATCAAACAGCGCCAACCCTTATTCTTCTCTAATGATTTCCCCCCTTGTTATCTCATACAATGAATACAGAAAGTTTCATGATTTCCCTTGTTGGTGTTAATTAATAAAGTTCTTCTCCTTAAAGGTAGTCTTTGCTCCTGAACGAACCCACCACAGAGGAAAGCACGGCTCCTGGTGAGAGGTGACAGTGCTTCCATTTCTTCTCCGCTTTGTAAGCTGCACTAGAGTATTCTGCGGCTACTTCGTGTACGGTACAAAGAAACACATACGAACGATCTCAAAGTCCTTACATATAAATCACATTGAAAAAATATATCCAATAGTCATTTTACATTTTGTACCAAGGACAAAACATTCAACTGTGAATAAGGGATTGTGTTTTTTTCAGTACATACATATATATAATTTCCATTTTTGCTCTCTCTCTCTCTCTCCACCCATTTTGCACATATTTGCAAGGTGCTTTTCTTTAGAATACTGTGCAAATAATAGAACAGTAAAAGTTAATTTTCTCACTAATTTCAAATGCATCGAGGCAGCGAAACACCTGAGAGTTCTCTTGTTCAATATCACGAAAAGGTAAATGCATATTAAAGGCGATTAGCGACAGGGGCCGGCAGGAGTTATGGCGAATTGAGGGGGCGGGACTGTGGAGTCAGTTCCACCAATGGAACTCTGGTCTGTCCTGCATCGGACCGCCCACTGGGAGGGGCTAGGGCCAAATCAACATCCATCCGTACTGGCCTCGAGGGAGACAGAAGGCGGCATCAGCGGCAGGACAAGACTTCAGCACCTTAGCACAGGGTACGTTAAGGATACCGCCGGCCTGCGTGGCGTTATTCAGTTGTAACGGCTTCATCACCACGTTATGTCCCCTGCTCTGCTGTTGGCTATTGCGCCAACATCAAGACAAATGAAATAGATTAAGAAGCCGAAAAAGATCTTCTTTCTTTTCTTGTTCTTCTTATCACTTCATGTTTCGAACCATCTGGGATCCCGCGTGGCAGTAGTGCCATTACGGCTCGCGACAGCCTGACGTTACTCATCCGGAGCAGTCCTCCTACTCTGCAAACCTTTTATGTGTAATTTGTCACATTATATTTGAAAGTATTCAGGGAATATAAATGTTTTAGTATTATAATCCCCACTGGCTTACAGCGCTAAGAACTGCAGATACTGCCCCCGTCCTTAGAGGGCCGGGTGCTGGAGGAAAAATCGCTTCTATTTTTGTGATCTGAGGATCCTTTTTTAGCGTGGCGACCGGCTTTTCCCTTCGTGGGGCTTAGAGTGCAGGAAGTCTTACGTAGAAACTGGGATTTCGAGCAAACAGAAGTGGAGAACACGCCATTATCAGTAACACCTGTAATCAAAAAGGTACTTTGTACTGCCACAGTCCTGTTAAAACAATACAACGGGACGTTCCAGGGAAAAGTGAAGTGTTTCTAATACTGCTGTCTCAAGCACAGGACTCCCGAAACGTTTTATACAAGTAGCAAAGACGTTAAGTTAAGATACTGTGGAATGGCTTTCTCAGTGTGCGTGCCAGCCAGGCTCCAGGACACCGGTTCACACTCCGCTCCGACACTCCATCATTACACCTCACGCGCTGGGATTCCGGGGAGCTAATCCGAGCGCGCGCAGTGAGGGATTCCGGGCTGTGAATTCATAAAGCAAGAGCCGACTGCTGTTCACCGTCACTATTTCACGTTGGAGTTTAAAAACGGCCAGCGGAGTTTGCGCATGCTGAGGTGACGAATGTTGCGTGCTGGAAGAATGATCTACGCGGCTAGTCACTGGTGTTCACAATATTCAACGAGAGTTAGCTTCAGTGCTCTTAAATTCCATGTGTAAGATTCTCTGGCTCCCTTCTACTGTCTGAGTAACTAGTTGACCTTTTCACCACCTTCTAAACAGTGCCTTTCAACATTATCTCATCACTTGCTTTCAACAACAGAACTCCACTCGGCAAAAACGGTCTAGTTAACCTAAAAACATAAACACACATTTATAGAAAAAGGACCAAAAAAAATAAAAATTTCCCTTTAGAACCTCAAAAATACGAATTATAATATCAGTAACGATAATTATAAACAATGAACAAAATCATATAAGAGACTTACAGTAAAATAATGCATCAGTAGCATGCAAACAGAACATTGCAGTGCAGTTTACAATGTAAACACTGCAACCCTAACTTCTGTTTTGGAATGATAATTCTTTTAAATGATTATTCTGTATCTATCCATTTTCCAAACCACTTATCCTTCTGGGTCGTGGGGGGCCAGAGCCTATCCCAGAAGCTATGGGCACGAGGCAGGGAACAACCCTGGACAGGGGGCCAGCCCATCACAGGGCACACTCACACACCATTCACTCACACATGCACACCTACGGGCAATTTAGTATCCCCAATTAGCCTCAGCATGTCTTTGGACTGTGGGGGGAAACCAGAGTACCCGGAGGAAATCCCATGATGACACGGGGAGAACATTCAAATTCCACACACGTAACGCAAATGGACACTCAAACCCAGGTCCCAGAGGTTTGAGCCAACAGTGCTAATCACTGCGCCACCATGCCGCCCCCATTATGCTGTATTAAAAATGATAATTCTTCTAAACCGATTATGAGTTCAAACATTCGCATCAGGACAGCACTGTGACGTAACGAGGCAGAGGTAAGCACAGCCTTCAGAAGCTTCTCAAAATGGCATGAGACAAATTTCCTATCAGTTAATCAGGGTCCCTTGCACTGCTACCTCTCTGTCCAGGTCCATACGGAGCAAAGTGATGTGGGATTCTGCTCCAGAATGGAATGACATGCCTGTCATACGGATCCCACAGACAGAAGGGGTAACGGACTGAAAAACCCTGTGGACATTCGTATTCGTACCGATGCACATTCGTATTTTCACTCGCAGGCAGAGAACAAAGGGCCGTCTCCTTCTGGAACCTACAAGCCACGCAGGGGCCAAATTAACATTTCTCAGACTATTCAAATTTTCATTCGGCTGAGGGAAACCCCTAAGCTGCCCTGTTCAGGTTTAGAATCCACTGGCAGTCAGACTATCGCAAAAGTATGGTTTTAAAAAAAAAAAAGTGAAAAAAGCCTCCCTGTATTGATTTGCACATGACATCCCATCTTACACCTTTTTTTCCCTTTCTGATTCATAGTGAAGAAACAGCCACTTGTTTACAGCACATAGGACAGGATGCAGGACAGAGACGGAGTGTCTGATATGTTTGGCGGGTCACTGAGGTCACTGATCCCTGGAGCGTTTTATCGGTATTTAGCTGTAGTTGCCCTGCTTTGCTTACGGGAAGCAATGGCATCTACCCAGAGCGTGACACAGAAGAGGGTGTGGTCAGGCTTTGTGTCCATTCAGGCCATCAGGAATATAGTCTCTGGAAGAAAGCTGCGGCAATGAGATGCAGGATGCCAGGAAGCCTTATCCTGCTGATGTTTGTAGATGGAGCTCCGCCAAGTCAGGGGGTGGAGAGAGAGAGAAAAAGGTTTACAGCAAGACAGAGTGGTGGTGACCACAGGGGAGAGGACAGGGCAACCAGGTTCCTGGCAGTTTAGTGTCCAAGGAGTAAGATGTTCCATCACCTGGAACTATCAGCTCTCATCTTGGTCACAACTACATTTCCCAGAGTGCTTTGCCGGAGACCCCCTGCCCCGCCCCCGGCTTCCAACAGCGCCTAGGGTTTTGGCAGCGGATAGCTGCAGTGGATGCTGGTAGATCTGCTCGGTTTTTTTGTTCTCCCTCTGATGTTGCCAACGTTGGTCTTGTGTCCGAGCTCCCAGTCTCAGGACCATAAGGCTATTTCGCATCCTCTCTGGTCCTGATTCAGTGCAGAAGACGGTCTTTGAACAAGATTAATAATATTTAACATTAGCAAAATAAATACAGTAGAATCTATCTTTCTTCTATAAAGGCAAGCTAAAAATAGCACTTTGAATAAATGTTGCAATTAAACGTGCAGAATGCTGTATATACAAACATGAACACAAGGATACCGATATACCTATCTATATATTTATATATATATATATATAAGCACTGCTCTCAAATTATATGTTTTTGCGCTACCTCATGTAACCGTAGTTACGTGCCTTTTGGAACGTGGTGGGCAACTGTGCACTTTTTGGCTGAGTGTGCCCATTTGTAACTTGGATTATTATGAATTCCTGTTAAGCTGTTTTTTTTTCTTCTTTTTTTGCATTTCATTGAAGTCATTGACTCTGCTACATATCCATACTTCTATATCTGATGCGTAATGAAACGGCCATAGTAATTGCTTTGGTTTTATAAAATAAAATCTATCTAATGGGTTTGGCATAGAGAACATTCAGCAGGCATTGGAGAGGCCCAGGCGAAGGGCCGTCGGAAATTAGTGTGGAAATGAGGTTTTGCTCCTGAAAGCGATGTCACTATAAAATGCACAGGAAGTCAGCGTCGGTGGTGAGGGAGCAATGCTGGAACATTGGTGTGGATGCTACATCTTCTGTCTATTTCGCCTTCCAAAAAGGAGTGGCATTGCTTCGGTGTTCAGTGTTCCTCTTGTCATCCAGGAACAGTCCAGTAGATCTGGATGTATAACGTCAGGGAGATCTGCCTTCCGGAAGGTATCATGTCATCCTTTGGTTATGGGGGGAGCGGTGGGGGGTGGAGGGGAG
>JAODJW010000046.1:14950406-14967882 GCA_026777045.1 Hyperopisus bebe
TGGTCCTAGCCGCTGTTCTCCTAAAACTGGGCGGGTACGGCATAATACGAATAATAAACTGATAAGACAGAACCATCTCTCTCCTCCACCCTTACCCACAATGCCCTGCTCTCATGGCCCAGAGTATATGAGAACGAGAGCCAGCTGTGTGCTTAGACAGTCAGCGTCGTACCTACATGCCTTTGTTTGTGTGTATGAGCGTAGGCATTAATGATCCCTCTATGAGGTCTTTCAGTAGGAGAGAGAGATGGTAAGAATGTGCGTCTTCACTGAGGAGCGTCTCCTGTGCATACGTGCATAAGGATGTGTGTGCGTGTGTGTGTGCATGTGTATGTATGTTTCTGTGTGCGTGTGTGTGTATGTGTGTGCACGTGCAGATTGTGTGTGTGTCCATGTGTGTATATGTTTCTGTGTGTGTGCGTGTGCGTTCAGGTCTGCACGGATGCATCGGTCCCGGGGCCAGCCGGCCGGGCCGGCCACTAGGTACACGAGGGGCTGGTGGCGCTTTCCAGGGAAGATTGGGACAGGCGGCGGAGCAGCGGGGCGATGCTGGGCTCCGCCAGCGAGGAGGTGGGGAAGAGCTTGTACCAGCCGCTGACCGTGGAGGACAGGTCTAGCTCATCTAGCAGGATCTGCGCCATGCCCATGAAGCACTTGTGGTCCATGCGGCCATAGTCACCCCAGACGATCACCTGAAAAACACAGCGCTGTGAGCACAGTATTCTGGGAAGGGTAACTGGCATCTTACACTAAGCAACCATAATATGATTATATAATCAAATTGGTACTGAACTGAATAGATAAAGGGCACAGCAAGGTAAATAGACAGAGTGGATAAGGACGGACAGCAGCAGACAGGATACCAAGGATGACATTCAATTATTTAGCAGCTGGTTTTTCCAAAGTGAGGATCAGAGAACAGGGTCAGCCAGTCGCTGGGGCAGCTGGGGTTAAGGGCCTTGCTAGCGAGTCCAGTGCTGGGAAGACTCTGCTGACCAGGGGATTTAAACCAGTAACTTTCTGATCTCAGGGACAGTCTGAACCAGCAGCCACATACCACTCTGGATTAAGGATGTAAGAAAACAGGCCCGAAGCTACCAAAGACAAGTACAGGGAAACGGACGACCTCCAGTCTGACTCTGAGTCTGCTGACTGGGTCGCTATCCGGTTTATTGACTTGTGTGTTGGGAATGAGAGCATGAGTCCGAGTCAGGACCCACCTGCAGGACCCGGCCCTGTGGGTTCTCGTCAAAGAGCAGCGCCTGCTGGTACACCGGGTCCAAGGACTTCTTCACCACCTTGGTTTTCTTCTTGGCCAGACAGGCGCCGTTTTCCAGCACGTACACCTTCACGTATGAAGCTGGAGCACGAACAGGTGGGGTCCACATGTCATTGGTGCAAATGACGAGACACTTTGGTCAATTGTGCACTGTGAGATGACTGACTGACTGCTTTACCCGCAATTATCGACACTGTGGGAAATTAAGGTGTCTTACCTGGGATGCACTTTGACCCTGGTTTTGGGGTTAATCCACGTGCCTGGATGACCTCTACCTCCAGCTGGCCACCCCTGTCCACCATTCCCACGTGAACATCTCCTACACAGCACAGGACGACAGGAGGGTAAGTGACAGTCTCCGCAAAAAGCACCATATGGCTTGTAAAGGGCTTCAAAAGACCAAAGTCATTGAAGCATAATATAAAAGTATAAAGACTCTGTAATGCGATAAAACTAAGTGCCCGTCTGTTTTTACAAGAACCACACTAGCATCTTGGACCATGGATCAGATGCACCGGGAATCTTGAGTGAGCCAATGTGTAGAGTGAGTTCTGTAGTTCCACAACGAAACAGCAGATGGAGCTGCTGAACTAAAACATGAGCATTGCTATAATGTGAGATAAAGACCCATCCCCACACGCTCTGCATTTCACTCTTTGGCTGGCTGCTATTTTAATGATTAATTTTCAGTTCTAACCAAGAAGACACTCACCCATAGGAGGTGTGGCTAATGTCTGCCGGCCCACTATCTGGGCGGGGCCTAGCCCATCCAGGAAGTCGCTGAACTGACTCTCCACCCCCAAACGTGTGGTAGGGAAAATGAACCTGGTGCAGAGGAGAGAGGGTAGTGCACACTCGTAAAGATGATGAAGTATTGAAGCAGTGCATCTGGAGATTTATGGTACATAATGAAGCAGTGTATCTGGACATTTATGGTAAACAGTGAAGCAGTGCATCTTGAAATTTATGGTGAATGGTGAAGCGGTGTATTTGGATATTTATGGTACATAGTGAAGCAGTGTATCCGGACATTTATGGTACATGCAAAAGCTAAACTATCCGTTGTTATAGACATCGCTCTTTTACTGTGTTAATACTGCATTTGAGTCTGGCTGTTCACAGTAACATTTCATATTACAGTGCCATGGTACAGAGTTGAGTCTTGGTGTTCAGAATGTCATTGTACAGTGTTGAGACTTCGTGTTCACGGTGCCATTATACAGGGTTGAGTCTTGGTGTTCACGGTGCTGTTATACAGTGTTGAGTCATGGTGTGCACAATGCTGTTGTACTGTGTTGAGTATTGGTCTCTCTGGTTATAAATACTCACGTTCCATCAGAACTGTTACTGTTGGTGCTGCCGTCCGTAGAATCGCGGCTTCCCTGCCTCGTGACACGGTTCCGCATCTCCACGGCAATGCCGGTCTCCGTGCTCCGTCGGATCGTACTACGGAGCTTCTTTGTCCCACCGTC
This sequence comes from Hyperopisus bebe, assembly GCA_026777045.1. NCBI lineage: Eukaryota > Metazoa > Chordata > Actinopteri > Osteoglossiformes > Mormyridae > Hyperopisus > Hyperopisus bebe. The sequence continues at coordinate 14,953,158 of JAODJW010000046.1, forward strand.
TGGTCACACACGCAGCCACACACATACATAGATACACACACATAGAAAGCAAGGGAAGGGAAAGCGCAATGAGGTAAATGAACAGATAAATTCATTCAACTCATGCACAGCCGAGATCATTTTTCAAAATAACCCAACGCTAATCAAGCGGAATGGGGAATGAAAACAACAGATAGCTACATGTTTCCAATAAAAAAATGGGCAATGGGAGTGCACACATTATTGTCTTTGTCTTCAAGAATTTGAGATTAATAAAATGTGTAAAGCAACAAAAACAACTGAAATTATCGCATCATGTAAACAACATTCAAACAATATATCAGTCCTCAAAGCATGTACAAACACACACAACAGCAGTTTCCATAGACAGACAGGCGCTGTAAGGAGATGGGTCTCATCTTAGTCTCTCTGGTGACAGGAAGCCAGAATCCTGTCTGAGGTGACCTCACTTCCTGTCATTCCCAGAACCAGTGAATCAGCATGACTTGTCAGAATGGATCACTGGGGAAGCGTTGCATTGTGGGAGCACGGGTCGTTTGGAAGGGCTGCGGATTGCAGCTTTACTGCTTTGCTGACACGAGTAAAAAAAAAAAAGACCTTGGAATTATTTTCAGAAATCAGCCAAAGGATGCATCTTAGAGATGATTTAGTGTGCAGTTTAACCCAGAGGGATGTTCCTGTTCTCCCTCTCCAGGGTTTGTATCCCTCATCTTTCCATCCAGCCGGTAGCGTGACAGTCAGGGGCACCTGGAGGTTGCAGGTTCAGTGCTCAGTGCCACAGCTGACCAGCGACTATCGAGAAGGACGCAGTCATACCGTATATGGGGTGGCGACGTATGTAACTCCCGAGGAACACTAAGCAGCTATTGGCTTATAAAACACCACTGTGCCGAGTCATTTCTACAGCTACACTTCCTCTCCAGCAGGAAGCAGATATAGATCTTATGTCAAAAGCACGGCAGAGGCACTAGGGTCGCGTATACAGCCTTGCGTCAGCATATCACCTGATGCCGTCCCACACAGGCCGCGCAGAGACAAATGCTCGGGGACGTAAGTTACGGCACCTTTGAGCTTCACGCTATATTTGCGATGAGTGTATAAGGCCTGGTGAGGGCGGGGCCACTGCGCAGCGGGATCTCGGGCCGCGGGACCTCAAAAGCTCCGGAGCTCCAGCGGGTCAGTGGCAAATGGGCGGCATGAGGGGCCGAAAGGTCAGGGAAAGGTCACGCGGCGTGGTGAGAATCACGTGTCACAGCACACCGGGCTGCAAAGCCACAGCACACCCCACACACTGCAGACAAGGGGCTGGGGGAGGGATGAGGAGCCTAAGCAAGCCCCAGAATACAGATTCAGCCATGCCCTTCATGTCCTTTGGCCTCTGACCGCCTGAATCCAGCCACAGATCCAACATGAAGCTTCCACAGTCCTCTGCTGGGGTGAGGGGGTGTAAATGTCGGGGGGGGAGGGCTCGCTGATGTTGCACAGAACCTTTCCCGCACGCCCACCCCACTTGCACGCACACACACAGACACGGACACGCATACACACAGCCATGCACATACAAACCCTTTGCCTTACAGAGTTCCAGGAAAAAAGCCAGGCCACATTTCTAAATACCAGAGCTGCGGTAGATTCTGTCCACTGGGATGATTTGATGAAATATTAAACAGCCCAGCAAGGGGGTGACTGGAGTTTAGGTGTGTGTGTGTGTGTATTAGGTTTATATTACATTATCCCCCACAATGTGATAAAAACCTGTTATTTTGAAGTTGTGGGGACCATTTTTCAGGTACCCGCAAAGATCTGTGAATGCAATCAAAAACCTAAAAAAGTCTCATATTCAGTTTGGTTAGGGTTAGGGCTGGGTAGGGGTTAAGATCGTCATGTTGTGATTAGAGTTTTCCCCATGGAAATGAATGGAGAGTCCCCACAAAGTCATAATTACAAACCTGTGTGTGTGTGTGTGTATGTCTGTGTGTCTCTGTGTGCGTGTATTGGCCTGTGGTGGCCACCTCAGTTTTTATCTACACGACTTCCCCTAGATTCGCAAATGTTTGGGAGCCTGATGCAAAGAATCATGGGACCGCTCCCCAGCCTGTCCCTGTCACTAATACAGCCTAAATGGTGGCCCAGCTGTCCCTTTGCTTCATGAATGGGCCCTTAAGGACCACCAGCTTGTAGACTATCATCTCTCATAGTCCAAAGTAAACAGTGTATATATACCACAGGTAGGGAAACCTGTGAGCTTAGCTGATGCTAAAATTAGCTGCAATCTCTGAATGAGACAGCGGCAGTCTTGGGAGATATTCTGGGAGAGTAGTGCTGGTGGGCAAACACTCTGCCGGTGGATGTGCCTTTTAAAGTTCAGGGAAGAGTGGAGGCAAAGCTGGATGCAGCCCAGCACAGTATTGGCTTAGTGACGGGTAAATAGTCTCCAGAGAGAATGTCTTAATATAAGGATGGCATTGGTTTATGCCTTTTTCTTCCTTTCTTTCAGGCAAGAAAAACCAGGAAACATGGCACTGCAGACGAACCTACACCCATTCAGCATGGAGAGCGGCACGGAAACACCGCCATCCTGTTCACGAGGATCTCGCTCGTGGTTTTCGCCCTTGTCTGAAGTATGTAGAACTCTGGGTTGATGGATGTGGGGTTTGTTGACCTTTCTGGCAGCCCCCCCTGCTGCCTGTATTCCCAGACTGCGTTCATCTGCGTCCCGAGGACTTACGTTGAGCTGCGATCACCATGACGATATGAAGAGAAGGGGGAGCAAGAGAGCTTAAGCACGTCTGCGTATGTGTGTGCGCGTCTGTGTGCGCACAGTGGTGTAGGAACACAACAGAGAGGTGGGAGGGGGCTGCGAGCTTCTATTTTTAAGCCTGTAGTCAGGAATATCTCTGCCGTGTGGGGAGGGGGGGGGGAGCAGCTCCGACGAGGGGGGATGGCTGTCACCTGCAGCATGTGCACACGCAGCCTGTGGCGCATGTTTACCCCAGCATGCGCTTCCATGTTTTCAGACCCGTGAGTCGACATCCCAAATGTCCATGATGGGGTTAATAAGAAACTCCTACAGAAATATGGGCTTTTTAATGCGAGGGAACTGATGCAGGCAGAATCCCACCCAAGAAGACAATTTTATTAAGCCAATATGACAGCTGGAGAAAGACGTCTTTATCAGCTTTCCAATGCAGCATAAACTCTCTCCTGTTTCCTCTGTTAGGACAGCAGAGACGATCCCACACCAGCCCGACGGCCTGCTTGATCTTTCATATCAAACACATTCTTTTTTTAAATTCCTTTTTATTGTAATGTTTATGCCTGGTCTTATAACACAGGTGAGGTCCCACACGATTTCCTAGAGGTTCTTGAGGGCTTCAGCAAACAGCCATGGTTTGACCGAGGCGAGTTCAGCATCACACATATGATGCAAATGCAGACATATGATGCACGAACACTCTCAAAGACAGACACGCTCGCAGAAGCACACACACCCCGGTAACCTGTCCGATTTAGGCTGGAGGTTGCAGCCGGCTCTCTGCGTGGGCCTGTCTCGCCTTCCCGGCCACTGTCGGACCCTCGGTCTGCAGTGCTCTCTCCACCATAGGCTCACTGGTAATCCTCTCTGTTTCTGCTGCACTTCCTCCGCCCGTTTCCATGGCAATGCAGTCTGCATTGCACCAAGATGCCCCGCGATGGGATCCTGTACCGTTTGCACCGCTCTCTTCAGCTGGACCCCCCCCCCCCCCATTTCATACATGCGCTACTCTATCTGTCTGTCTCCCTCATCTGCATCTCTTTGTCTCTCTCTCTGTCTGTCTGTCTCTGTCTTTCTGTCTGTATCTCTCTGTCTGTCTCATTCTCTGTCTCTGTCTCTCTGTCTTTGTCTGTAGGTCAGGCCTTTCACTGTTTCATTCCCATTTCTGGGCTGCAATTTCATCATTTTTCCTCCTTGTTTTGCTCATATTCCTTCCTTCCTTTGCCTCCCATCTCGTCCCGGTCGCGAGCCCAATTTGAGTAGACTCTGCTCCATATTGCCCTTCATCTTATCAGAGCTTCTTTGTTTGAATTTTACTCATTTCACATCTGTCCGCATGGTCCTTAGCTCAGTAGCCCTTCACCCCTGTCCAACACAGCTAAAAGAACTGTGTGTGTGGGGGGGTTGATCTACACAGCTAACATAGTTGTGGGGGGAGGAGGGGGTCACTAACAGTGTGAAAATGTCAACAGTGTACCATAAGAAAGTTATTTCCAGTTGGACTTCAAAGACTTTGCAAGTCTTCTGCTCCCTCAGCACTGCACCTAGTCACAGACCACGCTACCCCCCACTTTTCCAAGGGGGTGGTCTGTCACTGACTCTACCTGCTTATGCTAACACAGCAGTCAACACCATATCACACGAAGCAGAGTGATACCATCAAGTTCGCCGTCTCCTTTTCTGAATCTCCCCGCCATTAACTGAGGAGGCTCCTCCCAGGCTTGCCGATGCCTAATCGCTCACCAGCGGGAGCTCGGGGAGCAGAGCAGGCTGCCACGGCGCCCCCTGCTGCGGCCGGCATGCCCCTTCGACTGTCACGTGTTTAATGAATGAGTTCAGGCAAGGCGCCTCCCCCCCGCAAGGGCACAACAGCGCCTCCTCTCTGTGAGACCTATGCCCAGTTTTCCACCAGCTGCTTGTTGGCCCAGTCAGGTTTTGCTGTGCCCTGTGCAGCCTTTGCCGCAGGGAGGCAGAGAGGGGACAGCAAAGTAGGGATCATGGGAGACAAAATGCCCTGCAGACAAATTAAAGGGGGGGGGGGTGTTTAATTGGCTCTGTATCCCCGTGTTTGTTCAGTCTAAGCTGTTTACACGCAAATGCACAAGAACAAACACCTTATATAACTTACTGCGACATTCTCATTACAGATGTACAATATTTGCGTTTCATATTTATAGATAACCTACAACATAAATCAAACATGAAAATAACACGGAAACTGAATCCAAATCGGTGATAATTCAAGACAGAAAACAGACACAGGCGTGACGTGTCACCGCACGGCCCAGCTCAGTCACCCGATAAACACAACGCTATGCAGATATAACCTGTTTATTTCCACTGTAAATTGAAATCCATTTTTCTGGATGTTTAATGAGTTTTCGAGTTGTTAAGTGAGCAAATCCAATCTCCCATTTGGGCGTGATATATTTTGCTGTTTTCCCGCAGCCGGACTCGGTCTCCGCCGCTTCCTCATTGGCTCTGTGCTCGCCTGCAACATTCTACCGAGCATAGCAACAGTAACCAGGCAGGCGCTGGCGGCAGCCACGCACATTACCCGGCGATGCGGGCCCTTCCAAATTTGGAAAGAGACACTACTGAGAGATAGCTCATCCGGGGGGGGGGGGGTCACGTCGACCTGCTCCTGGGTGGGCAGTAGAGACAGGTTGGGGGTGTAAGATATGGTCTGTGTGTGTGTGTGTGGTCCAGGTATATATTACATTGCGGGGACCAAACCTCTTATTTTGACGTTGTGGTGAGCACTTTTTCGGTCACCAGAAGAGGAAATTCAATTTTATAAAAATCTGTGACTGGAATAAAAAAACTAACAAAAGTATTTTGTTTGGTTACTTTTTGTTAAGGTAAGGGCTGGGTAGGGGTTAAGGTCATCATTGTTGGGATTAGGGTTTTGCCCATAGAAATGAATGGATGGTCCCCACAAAGATATGAATACGGGTCTGTGTGCATCTACGTGTGTGTGTGTCCTCATGCATGTATGTTCTACATCCTTCTGATTTACACCATCGAAACTTTCATCTTCACAGATAAAGGCAGCCTGTGGAAAGTGCCGGAAAACAGCCCTTTCAAGACCATGAAAGGGGGCCTTTCACCCGCTCACATTGCCTCCCCCCTTGCAGGCTGACTATGGAAAGTGGGTGGAGACACTGACCACACCCCCACCACAGCAGTACTTGTGTCACCTGTAGGAGTCCTTGTCACGGAATGCCGGCTTTGAGAGGAACCAGCAGGTGGCACAGCAATTAAGGCACAGTGTTGGTCTAATGGCTGCCACAGATCTCATCCCAAGATGGCCTTTTGTATTGTACCCTTGAGACAGATAACCTAAATTTCTTTAACAAAAAGGCTAGCTCTATAAATTTTAACAAGCCTGCAGAGAGGGGAAAGTCACTTTGGGTAAAAGCCTAAACATCCCCATTATATATCCAGAAATAAGATATTTGAGGTATTTTTCAGTATAAATGAAAGTCTGGATGTTGTGGGAGATCTAGACACCTTTTAGTGCCCCTTAAGTAACATCAATACTGTTAATGAGTCACACAGTTTGAGCAGTTTGAGTCTCCATTCCCAGCTAAAAGTGCAGCTGGAGAGCCATGTGCTAGCGTACCCCAGGAAACAGCCCCAAGAGCTGGGCCTTGCACTAAGGGCACACCATCAACAGAGCGCACATAAACAGCACACTAGCCTGAAAGCAAGTCTGCCTCATCCATCCAAACAGATTATCCCACCCATAGCACACTTCTCTTTTACAGTGCAGCACGCACTGTGCAAATATGTAAACCTCTCAACCGAGGTGTAATTCATTACTGCAGCCATGTTTGTCGCGGGGCGGTAAATGTCAGAGCGGCCTTGCGTAACGCCGACTGGGGGATGGGGGTTGGGGCAAGAGCAGCCCCCTCCTGATGTTTCCCAGCGACCCACTGAAGTCGTCCACAGCAACCTAGTTACATTTTCGGTGTATGACGGCTATGATGTTGGATTTCCCAGAATGCATCAGCATAACATCCTCAGACTCAAACCTTCAGCAGGTTCAGCATATTGATGTACAGGACGGGGGGGGGTCGTCACTCTTCACACCTGAGCTAGTTGAGTCTCTCTGGGGCCACGTCGAGACCCTCAGCCCTGTCACACAGAAATCAATAAACACCTCTGGTGTGAAATGGGCATGTCTGTAATTACACGCTGTATATAAATCACCAATTAATGTAAATGAGCTCCTGCATCACTTTTTTTTCAGGACTGGACCACTTATTCTAATTGGAGGGGGTGATGTGATTTCAGTGCAAAACCTATATGTTCTTTTCCTTTCCCAAAAACAATGATGAGCACTGGGGTGAAAAAGTCTGTGTCACTGCAGGGCAGGCCCAGTGCTCTGCCACGCTCTGCAGCTAGCCGGACGCACGTTTTGCATTTCCCGCCGCTTTGCATCACCCCTCCATGGAGGTTCAACACATCTGTCAGAGTCATGCATAAAATGACAGTCGCCGGAGTGTCTGGTGGTGCTGCTTAATCGTCGCGATGCTCCAGTTTGGCCGCAACTACATCCGCAGCATTTCCAGCAACGGCGCCTTACGGTAAGGCCGTCCCACCCCTGGGGGCTACAGACTCCTTCTGTAAACCACTGTCTCTCTGTCTCCTGGACAGCTCAGGAAGGGCTTAAACCAATTCAGCCGGAGCTATGATCGGTGGGCCATTCAGCAGGAACGAAGCCGTCAGCAGGCACCATGCAATGAAGCTCAATAACTGGGCGGCCGTTTGATTTTTCAGAAGTGGTTCAGCCCACAGCAGGGCTGTCATCAAGCAATATCTGTCCTGAAATTCAGCCACAGTGACTGCTGGGAAACATCACCCCGATCCGTCCCCTACCTATCACCCACTCATGTTCTGTTTCCAAACAGAAAACAGGACAAATTACATTCACAATTTGCAAAATAATTCATTCTAATTCTGAATTTGGTGCTGTGCACGCTTCGCGGCTGAGCGTGATTTGCCAAGGTGTCATGTAAGCTGAGAAATAAACTGCGCTTGATGTAGCAGATTTGCGTCATGCGACCGTGACAGAAGCGGCCGAAGTTCTGAGGCGTCAACAGAGCAGGGGAGACAAAGGGGAGTTTTAATTTTTTCTGTCTCATCTGTCCACGATGATACGAGACGATCACAAGCAACTGGCAACGTGAAGTCGCAGACTTTCTACCTGCGAAATCTAACTTAGCAATTAGACTGAAAGCTTGTTAGGGGATTTAGCAATTGTAGTAATTGAGTCTTACAGTAAATCAACAAAATTATTTGTTTAATTATACCCATCCATCCATTTTCTGAAACTGCTTAGCCTATTCAGGGTCACGGGGGGTCCAGAGTCTATCCCAGAAGCTACGGGCGAAAGGCGGGGAACAACCCAGGCAAAACCCACTGCAGAGCAGCCACACACACACACACACACACACACACATCTAGGAGCAATGTGATAACGCCAATCAGCCTCAATTAATTAGATATGTACACAAATTCAATTTTATAATCCAGGAAAAAAGTTCATTCTTTTCACTACCATGGTCTGTCTGTTGCCCGGTGAGAATTTTCTCGTCATGATCTGTAGGACACAAAATGGTGAGCTTAGCTAATAAAGTGCTGAGACTGAGTAAATGCTAGGCTGCCCCAAGGGCTCTAAGGCGTCTAAGCGCAGCGGAGATGCTGATCCTGGTAATGCTCGCTCAGCCCATGTTGTCTTACGCATTTCCACACACCGTACTCGTAGCTCTAGCTAGCGCATCGAGCGAGCCGCGGATCAAGCGCCGCAAGCGCTGGTCGGGGCCCTAATCTTCCTAACTCGGCCCTGGCTGCCTCTTCCAGGTCCCCGCTGTACGGATCTGCGTGGGTGGGTGAAAGTCTGTGCCATTTACGCCAGAGACTTTGGGCCACAGACACACGCAGTACCACTCCATACTTCCATTCTTATTTTCTGGTCCACTCGGTCTCTTTTCAAGTGACTGCCGTAGGTTGCATTTTCACTGGCCTGCTGGAGTGACTCAGGTTAAGAGCCTTGGTTAGGGGTTTAACAATAACCGTGTTACATATGAGGCCACAAGCGCTCGATAGACCACCCAGAGGAAAGGAAGACTAATTAAACACAGCGTTACTTTTGGGCTCCTCCAGAGGCAAACGCCACCCATCAGGTTGATTTCCAGACACACGCCGGCAGCTTGCAGATACCAGTGAGCCCGCAATAGGGCCAAAGGTCTCGCCATGGTGTTTCTCGTCCACGTCAGCACACCTGACCTGCTGGAGATGCAATCCTGCTCCGTGCCAGCCCTGAATATGCAGCAGCTTGCTCGCTCGCTGTGAAGTCGGGGCTCTTTCTGTAAAGCACCGCGGCCGTTTCCTCTTCCTGTTCCCTCCCCGCTCTGTTTCACTCCCCCACCGTTTAGAAGTGTGGCGTTTTAAGCATGTGCGACATAGGGCTGCCCAAGCCAGCCAGGCCCCATTTAAGACCAAAGCTGCTCGCCGATGTAGAAAAATGAGGGTGCACCGCCCTGGGCGTCACATTAACATTAGCATTAGCATGTGGTCTGGGAGAGGCCCCTACTTCTGTTGAGCCAGTCATTTAGGGATAATCACCAACTAAGCAAATTAACATCCCTAAATGACAGAACTACCATCGAGAAACGGCAATAAAACATACCAAATATCTTTGTGCCTGCTTTCGGCTTAGGTGGCGCTGTGTTCCCAGCGTTGGCAGAGTGATGTCACCATTGGGCCCTTGAGCAAGGCCCCTAATCCGAATTCTCCAGGGACTCTCTGATGCTATTTCTGATAAATGCATCAGCTAAATAACTTTATTTGGAATTATATGTAATGTGTGCATATGCCTAAATACAATTAATTTCTGAAAGGAATGAAGGAGGCAAACAAAGCATCCCCTGAACTATCTACTGTACCAGTTTTTTTCCGGTCATCTAATGCATGGATCACAAAGGGCAGCATGACCCAGCCAAGCTGTAGCTGAAAACAAAAATGGGGAGAATAAGCTACTTCACAGCCTTTGAAAAGGAAAAGCTGACCAAGACATCACCGGTAATGATAGTTTGCAGCAAAAGGACCCAGTTACAGACAAGCTGATTGTTATCACCAAGCACAGGTGACTGGCCAGGACAGCAGACCTAAGAAAATCTATATTGGGAGCACAACTGAGTCACTGCTCAAAAAAGGGGGAGGTTTGGGTGTGGCTGGGGTTAGTGTGGCCCTCACAAAGGCCAGATCTGTAGTGAAGCCCCAAACCGCAGTCAGCCATCGCAAGCCTCCATAGTGGGCTCCGAGATCCAGAGACAAAACAACTTGGTAAGGAAGAAAAAGAAGAAGCAGTCTTTCCAGCGATGACTGGAAGCCAGCAGCGCAGCCAAAAGCCGCATCCAGATTGCAGCGATAATCAGAGCTCCACTGAGAGGTCTGCAAATCCCAGTATGGTCTGCTCAACATTTACCCTACATGGGAAAGTGGCGAGTCACGGGAAGAAGAAAAGTGAGCAACTGAACATCAAGAATGTTTAATCGACCCTTAACGAAAAACAACATGACGCAGATCCTGGAATTTTTTTTTTTTCATTTCAATCTCTGCTGGTTATCCAGGGTTGGGTTGTGGGGGCGGCAGTGTAAGCAGGGATGCCCAGACCTCCCTCTCACCAGTCACCTCCTCCAGCTCCTCCAGGGGAATACCAAGGCATTCCCAGGCCAGTCCAGGGATATAATCTCGCTTGCGTGTCCTGGGTCTGCCCCGGAGCCTCCTCCCGGTTGGACATGCCTGAAACACCTCCCCAGGGAGCTGTCCAGGAGGCATCCTAGATAGATGCCCAAACCACCTCAACTGGCTCCTGTCGATACGGAGGAGCAGCAGGTCCACTTTGAGCCCCTCCAGAATACCTGAGCTCCTCACCCCATCTCTAAGCCCAAGCCCAGCCACCCTACAGTTGAAGCTCATTTCTGCCGAGACCCACACCTGCCCGGCGCCTCTCACCATGGCCAACTCCAGAGTGGAATGGAGTCCAGCCCCTCTCCTAGAGTTTGGTTCCAGAGCCCGAACTGTGCGTTGAGGTGAGTCCAACTGCATCTAGCCGGTATCTCTCTACCTCCCGCACCAACTCAAATTCCTTTCCCACCAGAGAAGTTGCATTCCATTTGCAGAGAGCCAGTTTTGGTAGCCGGCGATCAGTCTGTCGAGGCCCCGGCCTTCGACTGCCACCTGATCTACACTGTGCCCGGCCCCCGCAGCTCCCCCTGCAGGTGGTGGGCCCACAAGGGGACAAACCCATGTTACCCCTTAGGGCTATGCCCGGGCGAGCCCTTGGGTGGAGACTCAGCCATGAGGCACTCCCATACGAGCTCCCACCCCAGGCCTTGGGTAGGGTATCATCCTCCTTGATATACTTTGTCATAGGGGTCAACATGAACCACACTTAGTCTGGCTGCTCACCTAGCACCAATTTGCCTGGGGAGACCCTACCAGGAGCAACATAGCCCCTAGAATGACAGGAGCACACAAACTCCTCCACCACGACAAGGTGGCAATTTATGGAGGGGCCGACTAGATTGTATACATACAAAAAGATTCCAAATCTAAAAATGTTTCTTTTTTGTGGATGACTTGGGCAGAGCTTGATGGGCCCCCAAATGGCCTCCTCTCATTTGTAAATTTCTTATGTTCTTATTTGAATGATTTTTATTCAGTTCCTCCTCCCGTACATTCGAAAGCTGCACTTTTTATGTTAAAGCTGATTCCATCCTAAAAGATTGTATTTTTATAACCACAATAAATGTTTCATTATATGCCAGTCAGAATAAACAAATAGTTTGCAGTTGTGGTTGCTGGGGTAATCTGTTCTTATTAAACGGACAGAGCAAGCATAGTTGCATAGTCCACGATGTACAAAATGATGGTGCGCTAATCATATACCCAGTCAAAGGGCTTAATATGTTGGAGACCCATACCTCGCTGGCAGGGATGGCTCTAACTTTCAGGGGTCCTAGGCAAATCTTTATTTGGGAGGCCCTCCTGCCATGAAAATTGACGATCATTTCACTTCCTCTGCAGCGCAGGTAATTCAGGGGCCCATGGCAACTCGTTATTCTGCCTGTAACTAGATTGTCAGGATGTTGTCGATGATCGGATGCCCAATAACATTCACACTGTGAGCCTAATGGGCACTCGTGGGAGTTTTACCTACTCAAAAATGTTCTGAGGGCAGAAGGTAAAATTAGAGAGATAATCAATCAGATTTTAGAGGAGTTGGGTCTGAGCAATTACAAAAGGCAGGACCAAGTTACTTGGACCCACCTCCTCTACAGAACCGCCAGATTTTTACAGCAAGGAGCTGGCTGATTGGCTACTGTTGCTGAGCTTGCAAGACTGGACTCGGGTGAAGCAGAGCGATGGGCTGGAGCCACGTGAGCGGTGAGGCTGCTGGGACGATCTCCCACAGCTCCCAGTATGCTGACCCAGTTCCCCAGGGAAAAGCCAGCCAAGTGGGCCAAGAGCAAAAGCTCAAGTGGGCTTAACACTCCTCTATCTGCGAGACTCGGTGGTGGGGCGGCTTCTCCTGCTGACATTCTCCACTTACAGCAGTGCTGGAAGAAAACTGGCCAAGTCAACAGCTTTATGTCACTTATCATTATGAAATGTTTTTGGATAATTTATTAACCTATTTAAGTCACTGAGTGATGTTATATCTTCCGATCCACAGTCAGGGGCGCTGCTGGAGATTTTGGCCTGGATGAAAGCATTTCGGGTGCCAACCCAGACCAATCCAATGTCCCAAATTTTTTAGGGCCCATGTCACTCAAGGCCCTTGAAATCGTCCCGTCCTTTAGAGCACCCCGGTCAATAGCCTAAAACACAAGGATGTACACACATCCATATATGGGGAGTTCAGAGTCAAACAAATGGGACGATTTGGACTGAGGGAGACAGCCAGACGGCCTGTAGGAAGCCCACAAGGGAAAACATTACCTGTGGAAAATGACCTTGTGGCACCTTGACCTGCGGAGTCACACACCTCCCACATGGCTCCCTATTCCACATTTCAGATGACGGAAAGTCACGTGACAGCCAAGGGGGGAAAACTTCCATGGCCCAGGTTCCAGTGATAACCAGAGCCCTCCCACTCCCCACCCCCAGCTGCCAATTAATGGGCCGTCCGTAGTGTGAATCACACACTCTCAATATAAATAATGCTTTAATTGATACTCTTTGTAGAGATGAGATAGAACGTGTGTGAATCAGGAACTCTGTTGTGGATGTAACTGAGCTGAAACCCCCCCGGTGATGGATGCTGCTTCCCCTGGCCACCCTGACCCTGCCATCAGAGCCCAACGTCTAAATTTAGTCACCGCTCTCGCCCGATTAGCGCCTCGCTGGTGCCGACGCCCCCGCGGAGAAAATAAAGAATAGGAGCGAAAATGTGGACAAGGATGTCGGCTGAGAGAGAGGTCCCGCCGGTGAGGTGGCAGGGCATGGGATGCGACAGAATTTAGGAGGCCAGAGAGGGCGTAGTAGGGTCATGGGGGGGGGGGGGGCATTTGCTAGGGAGCCTTGCCAGCTGGGGACAGCTCCTAGTCCAACTGTAGCAAACGGCAACACGACTCCATCTGGCCATGATGTCACCACTGGCAAGGGCACCAGTGAGGTCATCGTCTATACTGCTCCTCGCTCCATCCCTCTCTCCTGCTCTCGTTTCTCACCACCCATTCAGCTCTACCTCCCTGTGGCTGAGATCTAACTCGACAGGGGATTTGGAATAGGCCGATTAGCTTGGCTGCATTTAAGGGTCAAAGTACATCCTAAGTGAGTGGGACGGTATTTTCCGGTTTGATAGGGACTCATTGCGCCTTGAGATATCTGCCAGAAGGTCCTTTCCAGATGCATCACGAGTCTGAAGCCCTGGATGAATCTGAACAAGTCCCAGGTGATTAGTTTAACTCAGATATTTTTACAGCCACACTCTCAGTTTGAGAATCCTATACATCACAAGAGTCCTGAACCAAAACTGCATTTCCAAAAACCATCATAGTGCTACTATCATCACATCAGAGAGGGACAATTCGATATGGTGATCATCAGAGAGATCAGCGGTGTTTCTGAGTACCAAGAATGCAAAGATCATACTTGTGGTCTTGGCTAGACCAGTCTTGCTAACTTGCCTTCTAAGAAAGAACTTGGGGTGCAATGAACCATAGGATTGGTCAGGATGCAACTGCTGCATCCTTGATATTTGGGTTGGGGCAAGAACGACTTTCAGAGATTTTAACCATCCTCTATACCTCTGTTCTTAGTATTAGAACTGGTCTTCAGCAGTGAGTACACAAGAACAGAAGTATGGCTAAGTACGCACACTGAGAAACACCCCAGGTCTCTGGGCTCAGCCCCCAATGTCTTAAGGTCATAGCAATGCCTCTTATCCTGAATACACAACATATGACACAGCATGGTAATATAGGCATTAGTCTGCCAGATGGGCAACTAAACAATATGATTGGCTTGACGTGGCCTTGATGACTCCTGAGGGGGAATAAGGAAAATCTCAGTCTCTCCTTTGAAGTGTTGCACAGTATAAAAATGACCCACTGGCCACAGGGTTGGGATAGTATGCCTGTCTCAAGCCATCACCACCACCACCACCCCCCCACCAACAAAAAAATCTGCCCTCCCAGCATCCTCCTGGCTCGCTTGTGGTCATAAAGCACTGCGAAAAGGTCAGGCTGGCTGTAGGAAAAGAAAAGGATGAGTGGACCTGACAGATGGGGTGATGGAGTGAGCTCCTGTAGCTCTGCTTACAGCGTCCGTGAGCAGGTGATGTGGTGGGGGGGCGGGGGGGGGGGGGGAGGGAAGCGTGGTTTACATTTTAACTTTGATTCGTTTTGTCGTCGGAAAGCCTCCCCCATCAGGATGCCGCCGGTCACCCTGCCA
>JAODJW010000046.1:14969506-14987261 GCA_026777045.1 Hyperopisus bebe
TCAAGCAGGCCGCCTCGTACACCCAGCCACCTCAGCTCTCAGGTGACCGCTATCCAACAGAAGGCCGACACCATCACCACGCCAGAGCGCTAGTGGCCCGGACGCGCTGAACGGCGGCGCACTCCAGCTCGGCGGGTGGCGGGAGGAGACGGCAAGGACGTGCACGCATGCTAGCTACGCTAACCTCCCTGGTGGTGCTAGCTTTGCTAATGCTAATGTCACCAGTGTTTGCTAACGTGAGCTACACCCAGTGCCTCAAAAGGTCAGGCTCCACCTCTGTTCTCTTCCCCTGAGGGCCAGCTCGAGTCATTTTTTTGTGACAAGAAACACTGTAATAAAACGTGAAACCTGATATAGCAAGAGGGCTTGCTGGTATGCATGCATCTCCCAAATGGAGAAAGGAAATTGCTCTTCCTGCTCTATGGTATATGATGTATATGCAAACAGACTTATATTGCAAATTGATGTTAGCTGTTATCTCGCGCTAAGATCAGTCACACTGAGCAGCCAGGACGGCCGTCGGCTTCTCTCACCTGGCTGGTTGAGCTGCAGCGAGCTCTTGCTCCATTGTGACAGTCCCACGATGGCCACCATCTTGGCGCCTAGGCTGGAGCGTCGCTTCTTGTTGCCCCCCAAGCCAGGGGCCTCGGGACTACCCCCGCTGGGGCTCTTCTCCAGGCTGTACATGGCACCGCTGATGCTGGAGCTGCGTATGACATTGCGTCCCGCCGCCTCCACCGCCGCTGCCATGCCCCCTGGACCGGACACTTCCACTGAACTGCTGAGCATCATGGTCCTGCAAAATCCCCGGGGGCTGGGAGGAGCCGGGCCTGCAAGAGATGGAGCACTACGCCTTTAGGTCCTTACTGTAGGATTACACTGCAGGTGGGGGGCATAAGAGAGGCCATAATTCATACCGAGGAGCTCAACCTTATCATTAGCCAATGATATGTTTTGAATTCAGTGAGTGACAAAGAAGGGGCTCTTCAATGTCCAATCAGCTTTCAGCTAGGATGAGTGCCCCTGTGCCCCCGCCCTTGACAGTACATGGTTTACATACCTGAGATACAGATCAACACTCTGCTCAAATTTCCCCAGGTTATTGTGGCTCTAATGCCATTTTTTAGGGACAAACTTCATGTGGCACTCTGAAATTCCCAAATCATAAGGTCTGGCCTAAATCTCTACCTTGTGTTTAGTTTCATTCCTTGTATAGAAAACTGTGAATTGTGTGTTAGCTTCATAAAACTCTCACAGGTTTTTCATCTGCAGGCTAGTAGAGAAGCTAACAGATACTTGGCGGGTTTAAGTGGCTAACACTTTCCCTGTCTCTTCTGACCTTAAAAACAGCAGATCTACCGTTCTGTGCCAAACATTAACGGTCAGCGTTACTCATCCCTGACCTTCTGCAGCCTCTGGAGCCCAGAGACAGAGGCTCAGCTTACTGCCGCTGGGGTGAGCAGGGATGTTCCAAAACACTCCTGTTAGTACTTCCTTTGCACCCCTCTTCGTCCAGTGGCTCCTGCTTTTTTTAATTGCAGAATCACAATGCGGAGATTAAGCAGACAGCTCAAGGGCATATTAAATATGCGAGGGCCTACTGCCGTGCTAACGCAGCGCGCAGTTTTCGCATGGATTTCAGTTGTCGTTATTTATCTGTTCCTACATCACATTCAAAACTGATTAATAATCTATCTCTTCTTAGCTTAGTGTGACTTGCCTCCAAACCCGAGGCACGTGAGCTTGCCACACACACAGAGCACTTCACGATGAGCAATATGACTCTAAGCTTCAGCCGCTACGCCCCTTTGTTTCTCCCGTTCTACAGTCGCTCATTACGTTATTTATCTAATAAATGCACATCATGTCATCAAAATGACTTCCATGGCTTGCCCTCTCATTCATTTGTACAGCTGCAAAATCTCAGACACAGCTTGAATTCCTCTATTAGGAGCAAGACGGCAGCTTTTGGAAGAATGAAAGAGATGGAACAAACTGCAAAATAATCCTGCTACGGGCACAATAAAGAATGCATAGCCTTTCACGCCATGTAATTCCCTTTCGGCATAAACAGTTTTGCTGGAGCCAGACCTGTATTATTATGGAAACATATAGAGATCCGATAGATAACAGGCAGCACTGTACATAACAGAATAAAGTAAAATCCCTCTCTCTTGGGTCAGTCTGTGGCTTTTCCAGGGTATATACAGCTCTGGCTGCTTTAGGACTTTCTGGGCCGAGCCACAAGTCTTCCACGGTACCAAGGCACAAACAAATAATTCATGGCCGTCGAATTCATGGCTCTTGCCTTATTCATCCCATTCCCGTGCTCCTCATGTCACAATGCTCCATTACTATTCTTCATCTTGTCACCCCCGACTTCCCCATGGCTTCAAACAGCCACTTGATCTACAAAGGTCCCTCTGCTGTGGTTTAATCACCAGAAGAGCTATACAATTACACTGTAGAAATGGGCTGATATTACCGGCAAGGTGGCGAAACTGCAAACAAATCGCAGTGGGTTTAATTAGCCCTGTTGCTAGCGACATGAAGATATCCATCTATCTTCGATCATGCGACGCTGCTGCCTGCTTCCTGGGCATTCCAAACATTTCATTTATCCTTAACATTCCACCTGCTTGGCACTGTACACTTTATTGAATTATAGATTCATAATGAGAGCTGGAGCAGAACGAGACCTCCGGGACTTCAGTATGTGTTCAACGCATATAAACGGCAAGCAGTGTCTTTATTACCATGTAGCATAAACTCCCAGCATGTGTGATTTCCTGCTCTCAGCACTCAGAGATTAATAGCATGACTCAACACCGCTATTAACTCTTGCTTTTCTCGCTCGCATTTGCAGTGTGGACCTGGCCTGTAGAGGTTTTCCTCGCAGGCACCCCAAACCGGCTACTCGCTCCCTCCTCACTCCCCAGGGATGATCCTAGGATTTTTTAAGGTAGGGGATATAAGAGGGGCCTTAATTCATAACAGAGCGGCCAACCTTATCATCAGGCAATGATATGTCCCAAATGTGTGAGTGACAGGGAGGTGACACTCTGAGGGCTAATTAGCTTTTAGCTGGGTTAATGCCTCTTTAGCCCCACCCCCGTATACTACCCTGCCTCAGCCCCACCAATAGGGTACTTCCCTCATGCTCTTGATTCCATTAAAGGAAGCAGCAAAGTGTTGTCAGAAGTCGGGACTCAGGGGGTCTGGAACACATGTTATGGTGATAGTGGACTAGAACAGAAGATGAGTAGAAGACAATAGATTGTACTTCCTGCTTAAGGTTGCCATGGAAATGGGGTTTCTGAAATCCCAATGGGCTTGGGCACAGCATTCTCGTTCTCTGTTTATTGATCTGTTAATTCGTCTTACATGCAGCATGGCCATTGTATAGCCTTACATTGTACCGATCTTGCTGTGTTCCCGTAACATCTTTCAAATGCTATGTTTATTCTCTTTGTTTTGGGTTAATTTATGTTCTTACATTACAAGACTTATCTGAATAAAAATAAAAATGGGATATATACATGCATGCAAACACTTCAGACTTGTGGTGCAATGTCCAGCTGGCATTTTCTCTCCTCCATTTTCTGGGGTAATTACCTTCATACATCTCCTGCTATCCTACAGCAATTTTCCTGTTCTTTACCAGATCATAGCCGATATTCATGTCTAACTCATGTTTTGCTCATGAACGGAGTAAGCAGCTCCTGCCCTGACATCCACATAGGCTTGATTGAATCCATCAAATTCATAGTCTCTAGATTAATATTTTAGCATTGCCTCATGTGTTCTTTAAAGCATTATTATAGCCTCTGTGAGATTTAGGAAATAAGTTAGTCTGTGTGAGGTGTCTGCAGTGTTTGTCTTCATTCTGGACCTTTTGTTCCTTGACCGTTGACCTTGTGTAATATTGCATAGATGTTGTCTCATATGAAGCATAAAGTAGGTGTTCAAAATACATCCCCACCTAGGCGGCGCCTAGTGCCTAGTGCTGAGTAAGAGCACCCATGGTGTGTTGAACAGGAAACCAATTCCCTCCAATCAGTGTAATTTACCCAAGACGAGGAGACCAACATGGCTGAGCACTGAAAGCATCCAGTAGTATGGGAAGAATGCCTGCCGTCATGAGTCACAGGCAGCAAACGTATCTCCCAAGACTTGCACCGTATTTCCTAGGCAAAATGTGCAAATCACCAGCCTGAATCCATGAGTCACAGTCAAAAAGCTAGCCTGCAGAGTCACAGCCGATGGGATAAAAACTGCTAGTTTAATGCCATGAGTCACAGGAAACCAGCATGCAGTTTGGTTAGGGTCATGTGACCTACTATACACCAAATCAGTGAAAACCCATTTAAGTGTGGCATTGTGGGTCATAAGCAACACGCACAAACCAGTAGTCTGGTGCTGTGAGTCACAGGTAACAAGAGCTACCTGCTGTGGGTCACAGCAAAAAAATCGACTAGCCTGCACAGTAAATCACAGATAACTAGTAAAAAAAACTGCCAACATGGCACTGTGACTCCTTGGGAAAGGGGTGACCAGGCACTCTGAGTCACAACCAAACAGATAAAAACTGCAAGCATAGCTTCATTAGTCGACGGCATCAGCCATGTAAGACACGTTGAGTAAAAACGATTAGCCTGGTGCGTCAAAACACAGGTAACGGGCACTAGACTGCTAATCGTGATTTGTGAGACGGTGGACAAGTGAGACACCACTAACTCAGCAAGAGTCATAGGCTTTAGACAACATGAATCGAAGCTAACACGCTAAAAACACGGAACATAGCAGTGTGAGTCTCACACAGCAGGCGTGTAAGAAGCTTAACTCCTTACACATTAGGTATGTGAACAGGTGAAAAGTTGTGGTGACAGATTAACCTACTTCCAAGCCTGTGGGTAATACCCTAAGCTAAAGCTGCATCTGGGTTAATCTACATGGCTGGAGTGTCAGGTGACATCAAACGAAAGGCAAAGTGCCGGCCCAGTGACTGACCCCCACCAATGTGGTGGCCCCCTGCCCTGCAGCTCTACCCTTTGATGGTGGCTACAGCCAAATTCGGGGCTTTTGTTCTCAACGTCCTCCTGAAGCGATTCAGGCAAGGTGGCATAGGCCTCCGAGACAAAACGTGGGAACTGGGTGTGTGGAGAGGGTAACTGGGTGGGGGTAACCAAACTAATTATTCTGATAAACATCTATGCTGTTTTATTTTCATTTTCATTTGAAAGATCCTGCCAGCTGGCCAGAATGAGATTATCGTTATTATCGCTGAGGGAGCAAATGAGTGATCTCGCTTCCCAAACGCGCCTGTGTGTGTGTGTGTGTGTGTGTGTGTGCGCATCAACATGAATGCATACATGAGCTCCAAGCCAAGTGACATGAATCGATAAAGTCGAGGGATTAATTATTCATCTGTTCCCTTTACATTGCTTGCTTCATTTATTTTGGTTCCAAGACATGTTTATGCATTTGCGGTGACCTCTGAAATGAAAGAGAGTGGTTTTATTTGCAGAATGCTCGCCAGTCGAGACTTTACCCAAACTGTCCTCGTGAAAAGACGCAGAGCACGAAACCAGCACTGGCCCCGCAAGTTAAAAAGCCCAGCTTTCATCTGCTTCAAAGCCAAGCCAAGTGCGACTATTAAAAATTGAAAAGTGTCTCAGACGCCAACCATCTTTTATCTTGTAATATTTACTTTTTTTTGGTCCTGTGTGCTTTCCAAAAATAGTGCTTCACTGAAAAATATAGCATCCTGACTAGTGCATTTTTTTAAAGTTGCAGCTTGGCTATTTCACTTGGCAACTTATGATTTGGACACTGGCTGGTCTCAGGCTACAGGTGGTTTAATGATTAAGGACCTGGGCTTGGGATCGACATGTGGGGCCGATTCCCTCCTGAAGATTCGCTGTTTAAACAAGAGAGAAGTATGTCAACGGAAACACTGCGGTAAACGCCCAGAAACACGTCAGTCAAAGTCTAAATCCAAAAAGCAGGGAAGATACATGGGGTGAATTTGTCTTTTGTGTTTTTGGGGGCCTCTGTATACCGATCTATTCACAACTTAGTATGGCTGCTAATATTTTATACTGCTCTAAGAATATAATTAATCCAACACATAAATAAAACAACCTGGATTAACTATTGCTGACTCTCATGTGAGACAGCATGGTAAGATTTTACTATGCCTTTCACAAAAAGGTGTCCACATGTATAAACGAGACCGGCGTATTATCAAACGAATTCTTGCATTATATAAGCGTGTGTAAGCAGGAGATCTGCGTAGGGTAACGTTCAAAGTGACTGGACACCGCTCTCGCATGTCCAGCTTCTGGCCTGAGGCCGCTCTTGCGTTCTCCTGCTTCTCTTTCCCAGTTCCATTCCAGTTCCCAGGACCTGAGAGGTCTCTCGTCTCCAGCCCCCAGATCTCAGTTTTTACATCACCTGGTGAGATCACAGGAGGCGCGGGATCGAACTCCGTCTCTCTTTCATGGCAGAGTGTGCGCATGTCGCATGTGTGAGCGTGTGAGCGCATGTGTTGTTGTCACAGCGCAGTATGTGAGGTTTGGCTATGACACCTGCATCACCAGCAGGAGGAGGGACGAAGGCCAGCTTTCAGGGAGTATAGTATTTCACTACAGACACTGTTCGCTGCTATCTGGGAGTTTTAATGAAGACATTTGAGATCTTTTATCTAGGAAATTAGCAGTGAAAGATGCTCTTTCCATAGAGAGTCAATGAGTTCTATCTAAGCACCTTCTGTCATGCTTGGTTTTTGGTGTAAAATATAATGAGATGTGTCTTCCAAGACTATTAACTTCTTAGGTCACAGAGGAAGTGGGTTTTCAAGAACTACAGCTGATCAACAAAAGACCAACAGCATAAACAGAATGGCGAAAGTATCAACGGTGTGGGTGGGCCAGCGTGGATCTTAGGGCGCATGTAGGTAATGGGCGTCTGGATCTCTTCTGCATGACTACCACACCACTCTCTCTGACAGGAGGTCTTCCAGTTCACACCGGTTCACGTTTACTGGAAACCTGCTAAGGCATGTGCATATCCGGCCTCTCAGTCACATGCTCTACGGGACCAAGGTCTGTGCAATTGGAACGGTTATAGAAAACGGGCAATTTCAGTTTTCTCCATCTGTTACATGAGCCATCTGGTAAAAAGAAAAAAAATAATACATGTTCCTAACAGACTTAAGCATTGTCATCCTGGAATACAGACCTTATATCAGGAAACATCACAAAAATAGAAAGATATTTTAAAACACTTCAACAACCTCGCCTTGAAATGGAATAAGTAGATACAGGGCATTCCAGAGAAATATCACAGCCATTTTTTATTGTTGTTCTTTTTTAACTGCAGAAATGATTTCCTTGTAGATGCAGGTGCTTCAGTACGTAGACCACTCATGGTCAATGGTACACAAGTGCACTAGCCCTCATTGAGAATGTAGAGTATTTTTACTAAACCTGAATGGCTCCATTCCAGCAGAAGCTGACAGGGCCACCCTAGGGACTCAAGCCCAACACGTCCTCAGCCTACACTCACGTCTGTGCGTTCTTTAGTGTACGGGCCCGCAGACCGGTCCTTTGTCAAATTCAACTTCTCCGAAACCCGCATTTTAGAGGTGCATTCTGGGATTGGTGAAACAGCCCGTGAGTTTTCTTCATTTGCTGCCTGTCTCCGGCCCCTGCTGGAGCGGCGTACAGAATACAGAAAGAGTATTAATATCACAGGGGCAGCGGCGAGGAGGGAAATGTGCAGAGGCGTGACCATGTCCATCTGCCCACCGCCACAGATGAGTCCTGACAAGTGACTGTAAATGAACGAGGGAGGGAACATATGCTCTATTCTGATTATTCTCACAAACTGATGTGTCCGTTTGAGTCACGAGCTGCGCTCTGTCAGCTATTATAAGATGCTAATCTGGCTGTAGAGATATTCAACGAAACACTGCAGAAAATAAAAAGAATTTAATTAATAGCATTTGAAACATGTTTCACACTGTTAGGTCTGTCACAACATGTGAGTCAAACTTTGACTAGATATATGCCTCACATGCATTTTTAATCGTTTCATTGACCTGCTTAGTCGAGAAGAACCGAAACGTTTCCGTTCCTACAGCGCATTTTAATTAGCAAGTCTCTCATATCTGGCACCAAGCAATGTGACTTGCTATGCAAATTATGATTTCAATAAAACAATCAATCTGAACTGCACCGCACCAACCTGACCGGCGGCTTCCGTGGAGAACAAGACCGCCCAACCGTGGCTGATTAAATACCCATTTCCCTATTTCCTCTGTTGATCTAGGCAGCAGCTCAGGGGGTCCGATGCTTCCTGAGACCACAGCTGCCCTTTAATCCTAATCATCCGCCACTTCATCTCCCAGCCCTGATATCATGTCAAGTCAGCTGACCCCGGGAGCTCCTACTGCGGTAATCGCTCCTTCGGCTCCTTAAGGCTTTTTACACTCCGTTAGCAGCGGTCACTGTCATTCTGGGCTCATTAAAACAGCCTATACATAATGTGCCGCCTTATAAAAATTAATGGACATAAGTCACCCAGCACTATAAACTCGACAAATCCGCAGAGCATACTGCAGCAACGCGTTGTTCTTCATTATAACTCTCGGTATTCATAAATCAGCATATCGATCAGTGCATTCAGTTTTTTCAAATATATATTATATATATATATAGATCGTAATCCATTGCACTCCACACCATGAATCTGTATATTTTTCAAACTGCACACCTTTTTTATAACCAGTTTCCGTTTTTTTTTTTTCAATTAGTGAAAGTTATAGAAGCGCAAAACAACAGGTTAAGGGGATGCTGGTTGCAGAGCAGTCCGGGAGAGTGCAAAGCCGCCGTGAGGCGTTTAGGTGAAGGCTGACGGGGCGATCGCCGAACCGGTGGGAGCGTGCACCGGAGCGCAGCCCGCAGCTCCGCATACAGCGCCAGCGCCCGGGCGGACCGCGGCACCAGCCCGTTTCGGGAGCCCAGAGAGCCGCACCGATTCCCTGCACCCTCCGCAAATGCGTGCACATGGATGTCTTGCTAATAAGCAGATCATACGTCTGCGGTGCATGTTTAATAGTCAGAATATAAGGGCGGCCAAGAGACACATTGCTGGTCAGAAATAGGCGCAAATCACACGACTCTAATCCTTTGTTTCAGATCTATTTATGAAATAGTTAAAATTTTTCTCTAGTATTCATCTTGCTCAAATACTGCATCTTTTGAAGCAGTTTTACGCGTGGATATTTATATTACATAGGTATAACTCAAAATAAATACACGTGTAACATTAAAATTACGGTTAAAATATTCATGATTATGCAAAATTACTCTTAATGGCATAATAGTGAGTTAATTGCCGTTAATCTTCCAACTAAGCCAAAATTATCATTATGAGGTAAAATTCATCTCATCACACAATGCAAACCAAATCACTCACCGGTAACAGAAAGTAGCGGCTAAAGTGCAGAATCTGTCAGAATTGGTCAGACGGTCGTGTGCTTCTGCCCGATCACTGAAAATGTCATGTTTTTATTTTCCTTTTTTAATGAAGCTTTATTCAGCTTGGCTCCTTCGCGACTTGGCCGTAGTGCTCCGGATCCACCTCTGAGAGCGCCAGTACGCGAGCGCGATAGGCGGCACAGGCTGCTCCGAAGCGGGGAGGGAGGCAGGGAGACGCTAAGCACAGCCTCCCCTCGCTAACTCATCTCCATGGTTACACACCTGACCCGCTTATTCCCATAGAGCAGGCGGCGGTAGATTATGCGCAACAGTCATGGGCTTTTTATACTTCACTTGCACACTTTTACATAAACTAACGCACTAGCAGTAAATATGAAGGACAACCAATGGCTAGGAGAGAGTTTGATACGGAGTGGGCACAACTTAATATAAAGGCAAAGGTCTATTTGGGGGGGGGGGGGGAGTCAAATTAAATATTTGAGAGTACCCAGTTTCTACATCCCTGATGACAACATATTGTTTCCTAATAGGATGCCGAACATCTTTTTTGCTACCAGATCGCTATTGGTGTCACATGTTACGTTCTTCAGAACTATCACCCTATTCTTCCACAAATAAGTCCTCCAATATTCACTCATCTGAGTCGGGGCCCTAGCTTCAATTCTGGGCCCTCTGACAAAATGTCATTTTGCCCAGTTTTACATTTCCAAAGGCCCCTGTGAAATGCCGGGCCCCTGAATCTGCCAGAGTATCCATGGTCCTACTGTGGGGCGAGGGGTAATGGTGCTGTATCAGGGGGTGTCTTCACGTGGGCTTACAGGGTTTGGAGAGCTTCTGTGGTCCAGGGGCCTCCGCGTCTTTCAGTCTGCGGTCAGTGGCCACACTTCAGTTAATATGTGACATTTTACAAATCAGTAAAACGAAAATGTAAAGAAGAGTGACATCTATGAGAGACACATGCTCCCATAGGCTGCGCGTTCAGGTACTGTGGATGTTCAGGTACCGCACACGCTCGGGTACAGTACATGCTCCACTGCAGGAGAGAATGGTACCTAACCTGAATTACTCCAGATGTGTGATTGAATTAACATTGACTGAACAGCTAAATGTAAATGTTAATGTGGAAGAGTATGTCATTTGCAAATTGATTTGGCAAAACTATGGGTTCATAAGCACATGCTACTTGTGGTGTGCTCCCAGCCTGTTCTTACAGATCTGTACGGCTCGCCTCATGGTCACCTTTCATCGTGCAGCGTCGCGGTTGGGGACAAAATGCAGCAGTGAGTGTGGATCCTAAGAGCAGGCTGTCCTTCTCTGACCCCTTGTTTACTGCCTGGGATGATCCTCCAGTACAAGAGCCCTCAGCTGATGGATCGAAAGATAGAAATGAAAAAATATTGTTTACAGTCCCTGTTTCCTTTCAAGGACCAAGTGACGGTACAAACTGGGAGCCTCCTGCTCCCCATCTGATCCAGAATGCAAACGCACCACCTCCCACCACTGAACACACAGCTGTACACTAACACACTTATATTGACTAGTTGTTTTTTATCTAATTTTATTTAAATGGACATTTTCATAAGTACACAAGGGACTGAAGTTATTTTATATATTTAAATTGTATTTCATATTTGCCACGTTGTGTTTTATTTCATTGAAATACTTCTTTTTAATGGAAGTTATTATAATGCTGAAGTTGTTCTCATGTAGCAATGCCAGGAAAGTGTTCAGCTATTTACTTCTAAAATCAAACAAAATTAAATAAGCAATGAGTAATAATCTGGCATGGAGAGACACTTAAGGAGAAGGATGTCCAATACATTTGTCTCGAAAGACCATCCTCTAGTGGACTTTAGTGGGCCCATCCTTTCAGGCTGATGCGTAGCGCAGTGAATTACTGGTGTTGCTGATGCAGTGAGGACAAGCGCTTCTGCCAGGCCTGAGCATTACACCCTCTGTCTGCCCGCTACATGGCAAAGGGCCCGAGCGAGAGGGACCAGGAGCACAAAGAGCCTGCCTCAATTCAGGAGATGGTGCAGCAGTTATGGGGAAAGACGCTGAATTTCACTTTCAAGAACCAGGAAGTTTCTTTGCTCTGTTTTGTTCTTAAGAACTCCTGTTACACCTGCTTGCTTCTATATGGATGGCATATTAGACAGACAGACAGACAGACAGAAAGACAGAAAGACAGACAGACAGACAGACAGACAGATAGACAGATAGATAGATAGATAGATAGATAGATAGATAGATAGATAGATAGACTTTTGAAATACTTTATTCTTCCAAGAGGACATATTCCATTCAATTACATTGCATAAACTCTGACATTTGTTATATAAATGTGTCTCCCTATGATTGTGTAAATCTAAAGAGCCCCATGATTTGTGTCATAGTACACTGACACAACAATGAGCACAATGGCATAGTCCCACAGTGAAGGGCAGCCCGTTGCTCATGGTCACTGCTGCAGAGCATGACTGTCCCCTCAGCTTTGGGACACTTATGCCCTTTAATGCGACTACAGCACTGCTGAATGCCCAGCATCACCGAGGCTTTAAAATGAGCCGATTGCCCTTTTAAAATGTATGTTCAACATTTTGCAATTCATACGTTTTTCCTTTCTTTATGGTTTAATTGTTAGCACATTATATAAGGTGCCTGATTTTACTTTCTACGAGCATCACAGAGGCTGCGCAGCACCATACAGCCGCAGGTAATTAATGTGCCCAATGCAAGAAGCTTCTTATGGAAGCAGTTTTGAGCCGCTGTAATCCACGGTAACGGCTGGGCCACAGCGCCTTCCTGCCACAGCAGACTATAATTAGAGCTGTGTGTTCGTGGCAGCTCGCTGTGGCAGAGACAAGTGCAGGGTATTGGTTCTGAGGGATGTTGCTGAGCTAGTTTTTCGTACAATGAAAGACTAGCTCAGAGCTCTGTTTTTTTTTTTTTTTTGGCAAAGCCAGAAAAATCAGATTGGTCCTTAAGTGATTTTCAAAGAAGTTTGACTGGAAACCATTTGCATGACATGTATTGATTGTTTGTGTAACAATAGGCCTGCTCTGAGACTGAGAGAGGAGTTTAATGTCCAAAAGACCCGGGCAGATGTCTCGCCCCAAACACATCGGCAGGTGCTTTGTAAGTCTGCAGTTACGGAATCACCTGCGCGTTCAGCCTCACGGTTTCAGAAGTTACTCAAGAAGTTGCATATAGCATGGATTCTCTCTGTGCTTCCGTTCTTCTGTCTTGTGACGAGGAGTAACCTGTTTATAGGTCGGCAACAGCAGTGCAATCACATCATATCACCACATTGGACCCTCTGGATTGTTTATGATAAGCAATTAGGAAGCCGGAGGGCGTGCATTTCAAAGATGCAAGCAAGACTGAGTCTACTGGTGTGTTGACGATGTCTGATTCAATAAAGCACCGTGTCGTGTCGCATTCAGGACCAGCACAATGTCCATACCAAAGCAGCAGTGAGGGTGCTCTCCCATGTGACCTGAGGATGGGCAGGGTCATAGGTTCCCATTCAGGGACCGGAGCTGAAGTGGTCAGGTCCATTATGGTCTGGCTGTTCCAATCTCCCACTGCTACAATTGTACTGAAGGAGGGTAGGGACCTGTGTGGTAGAACATCTCCCCAGAGTGCCCATGACGTCAATATCTAGGTGCCAGAGCCAACAACAAAAGGTAGACTGATATCTACCGTAGACCATCCAAGTCCTTTTTATCTACCAGTTGGATCAATCGCCTGTTGGCTTCTCACAGACATTCTGTGATGAGAGACAGGCCTCTATTTTGTCTTATTGAATCTTGGCACCTGCAGCTCTCATCATTGTACCCCCAACCTTCACACAACAGCTGGCTGATGCCAAATGCAGTGATATGACAAACTTCTTAATGTTCTCATCAAAGGTAAAGTCTTCCTTTTATTGAAAATGTGCATAATACAGCTCACTGACAAAACAGCTCTCTTAAAGGGCCAGACTCTTTGTCCACTGCAGGTTTTCATACTTGCTTTGTGTTACAGTTATGTACATAGACTAATCATCATCTGGACATTCATGTTATGATTCCGCTGATGAGTTTACTGATTCTCTAGATATGTCTAGGTGAATTAACTTTCTGATGCAGCAGAACTTCGGTATGTAATCCTGCAATCCATACACTTATCCATTAATACCTGAAAATATCCCATAAATTTGCTTAGTACTGTGGCAACTGAAGTTAAATCCGAAGCTCTGCATTTCGTTGTCTGAGTACTTGCACTTTGTATAAAGAGAATGAAGTTGAAATTAATCTGCTGAAGGTCAACAGTCTTCACACTCTCATCCTACTGACGCGCTACTCACAAGTCAAACCCTGCATGGACATTGACTGCAGCTG
This sequence comes from Hyperopisus bebe, assembly GCA_026777045.1. Classification (NCBI taxonomy): domain Eukaryota; kingdom Metazoa; phylum Chordata; class Actinopteri; order Osteoglossiformes; family Mormyridae; genus Hyperopisus; species Hyperopisus bebe. The sequence continues at coordinate 14,983,398 of JAODJW010000046.1, forward strand.
TGTTCATAATAGGGCTCCGCATATTATCTGGAAGCTTCTTCATGAGTAACTGGTCCAGCCTGAATGAAACGGAGACTGTGTACTGGGAATGCTGTCCATGAAGGTCCTCTGGCGGCTGCTGGATTAATGAGGTAAGAAGAGTAGATCCTACTAATTGGAGACTCTTGTCAGCTGTCTGGCTCTCGAGCACAAATATCTTCCATTCCTCACTTGCAAAGGAACACAAAAGAAACAAGGAAATAGTGGCCAAGACAGCAGAAAAGAACAGGCATCAAAGCTTGAAAAACCTTTCGATATTTTTAACAGGTGGCTCTTACTCAAACAGAGTAATGGGTACAGAAGGTCCTGGACCTAAGGGGACTGTGCCTAGCGTTCCTGGAAGACGTGTTCATGTTCTGCATATTTATGATTGTGTTTTTCTTTTCATTTGGCTTTTGATTATTCTTTCTCTCAAACTCAAGTGGGGGAGCCTTAAAATAGAGCAAGGTATGCAGGGGTAGCTGATCTCATTTGATAAAACCTGAACAGCCACATTATTTTTGTTATGTAAATCTGAGGAACAAGACTGGAATGAAAGAGCCTATAAATAGCAGACAGCCCCCACCTCAGTGAGAGAGAGAGGGAGAGAGAGAGAGAGAGAGAGAAGGAGAGAGAAGGAGAGAGCGAGCGAGCAGAGTGTCAGTTGAAAAGAAAATATTCCATATATTGATTAAGGATAGAATGATGATTTGCGGAGGGCCCTGAACTGAACTGCAAGGATATGTGTTTGATTGTTGTGCTACAGAAGTTCAGCAGAATAAACAGCAAACTGCAGCATTACCTGTCATCATTACTGACTTTCCATTTGTTGTAATTCACTTTTCCTCAAGGCAATAGTCTTGGCAGGTGAAAAACAGTCAGTGTGCAAAAAGACACCAGACTTTTAATGTGTCCCAGCATCCCTGCAGGGGACACATGTTAACCTCAGTGGGCACCTGCTCAGTTTACCAAAGAGACATTTTCCTTTCACTTATGAAAAAATTGAATTTTCTGTACATTTCTGGTCTAAGACTTTTCTTCTCTCAAATTTCCAGCTCCTCAAAACCACGCTGACCACAACAGCATGTTTCTTTTGTTATGTAGAATAGGCAAACTGCTGAATTACAAAGTGACTGGAAATTATCGTAAATTTTCAATCAGTGTGCCTCTTGGTTCCTATAATAACAGTACTTTGCTTTCTTAAGTACTAAAATGACTGTTTCACAATTGATTATAACCACAGTATGGATAGCCCTCATTTCTGAATGCAAATGGTGCATGGAAATCCCTTTAAATGTGTCGAATCACAGAGAATACAGGCAGCAGGTGCTGGCATTGAGATCAGTAAATACAGATGATTTGGAGAGTACATGAGTAACACGACACACAGATATTCAATATGGCACAGAATTGTGTCTGATGAGCTCAGAAGGTGAACCTGCAAGGAAAATCATTTCAATGATGTGGTTATCAAAATAAACTTTAAATGACTTTAGGGTGAATGTACCCCTTTAGGCCCCGGTGCTTAGGAAGGGAAGCAAAGACGAAGTAAATGGAAAGTGAAATAACTGGCCCTCGTTTCAGTAGTGTTTGCGATAGCAGGCTTATGATCATGTGACTTACAGTGATAACCCACTGATGATCATGTGACTTACATACACAATGAGAGTGATATGTCTTTACCTTTAAGGACATGCCACATGCGAGTGATTATCCATCCATCTTCTAACCGCTTATCATAGCCATAGAGGCCTGTAGGCAGCACAAGGCAGGGGTAGACCCGGGTTGGGATGCCAGTCCATCAGGGTGCACCAACTCACAATCACGCACCATGGGAAACTCAGAGACTAACTATATGTCTTAAGATTGCCCACACAACACAGGGGGAAGTCCACACAGACAGAGGGGGGATTCAAAGCCCCCAGCCAAGGGCAGTGGTGCAACCCAAATGTAGTCAGTTTAGGTCATATTTGGACTTGAAGGCAGAGTTGTGACCCGTAAATGTCACATGATCTGACAATAATTATCCTGCAGTTAGTGCCAGTGCTTTTGGGTCGGTACCATGGTGAGGGATCCATTCAGACGAATCGCCCCTCCCCCGATCTACAACTATTACCTCCACTGCCATCCCTCCAACTCTGGCTTCCTTGTAGCACCACAGGTGCCCCCCCCCCCCCACCCCATGAGAATCTTAGGCCAGCCCATGAGATCTGTTCTAACTCCCACTCTGGGCAAAGGAATACAATATAAATACTCCCCCCCCCAGTGTACAGATGATGTTTGTGTGGTGATGTCGCGATATTTGTCAGGGCTGTGCGTGTTCTTGTGCAGAGCCTGGGTGTTGACTGCACGTCACAAGGGAGAAATGCCTGCTCTAAAAATAATCCCTGTTTGCATATGTTCTGTTCTCTGGGTCACCAGGCTGCAGACCCTAGCGCTGTTAGTCTGTATTGTTCACGAGGCCTGGACAGAACAGACACTCATATGACACAACTGACACAGTCATACGTGCATTCACGCTCACACACTCACACACACAGAAACCCTCACTAAGAAGCAAAACGAGTCAGCTTGGTTTCACTACCGACAGAGACAGAGACAGAGGAAGGGATCAGGAAATATCACACATTACCATGTAGTATCTGTTTGCTTAGCCTTCGTGTGAGACATTACATTGCCTTCAGCTGGTTCGACTCTAGCTATGGCCAGAATGGGGAGTTGCCACGGGCCCCCAAATTACCTGCATTGTGGAGGAAGTGAGACAATCGGGGGGGCAAGTAAAGCTTTGCCTGGGGACCCTGAAAAGGCAGAGTCGGCCCTAGTCTGCAGTTAGACTGTCATGTTCCTTTATAATTTATAGCAAGTGACTTCACTTCCAGATACAACATATAAACAAATTTGGACTGTTACTGTAGCTTTAAGTAACACTGAATTGTGTGATTATATGGTTTCTTCTACAAGCACCCAAATCATTTTCTGAATGACATGCATTTCTGGACCGTGAATAATATCCAGATTTCATGCAACGTACAAGAAATCTGACCTACTGGGGGCTTTTTATTGGATCCACTCCACCATACCTATGTAAGTATTTTATACCCACTTGGAGACCTGTGCTTTATATGTAAAATTAATATTCCTAATCATTTTCAAATGCTCTGTTCATGACTGAATAATGGGTTCCGCTAAAATAATATGTCGGTCTAATAAAATGATTAACAGTAGCAGAGCTTGTGATTAGCAACAGTACAGACTATGACGTGTGTTATAAAGCACGATGCAAAGATTCAATTATTTTCTCTTGTTAACAAATGTGTCATAACCTAAAAAATGACATTAATGTTGGTGACCACTGAGGTTTGCTGTAATGGGCACATAATATGTACTACGATGGACAAAGCCAATGAACAACTTAGTAACATCGGGGAAACGTGACTTCTGCAGTACCCTGGTGCCAAAAACTCCAAACTAACACTGAGCATTGAGGGTTCCTTTGAAAGGCACCTTCTCATAGTGGGATGGGCACCCCCCACCCTCTCCCACACATACGCGTTGAATGGGACACTATGTTTGGTGAAACAGTGTTCTCACATGTGTGGGAAACTCCATCTCATGTGTCCCCACTTATAGGGGCCCTTACATGGCACTGCATCATACTACACTGCATGAAATGTCATCATGTAGGGGTGGCACTTCATAATGGCATCCTTTTCCACTGGAAGGGTACCCATAGGGGCCACTTAGACCATTGTGAGGGCACCGTATAAGGCACTGCGTCACATTCTCTCCATTAGCAAGGGACTTCATGATGGCACCCTTTTCCACTGGAAGGGTACCCATAGGGGC
>JAODJW010000046.1:14987361-15000198 GCA_026777045.1 Hyperopisus bebe
CTGGAAGGGTACCCATAGGGGCCGCTTAGACCATTGTGAGGGCACCGTATAAGGCACTGCGTCACATTCTCTCCATTAGCAGGGCACTTCATGATGGCACCCTTTTCCACTGGAAGGGTACCCATAGGGGCCGCTTAGACCATTGTGAGGGCACCGTATAAGGCACTGCGTCACATTCTCTCCATTTGCAGGGCACTCATTAAGACACTCGATCACATTTTCTTAGCCACATCATCATACTATCTGACATGAAGGGACACTCACACTAGACAGCCTATAGTGGCATATTTGCCTTTAGTGGTGTGTTGTCACCATGGGAGCACCTGGGGAGGTTCAGTTGCCCCCCTCCTTCTAGATAAAAGCCAGAAGTGTTCTTTAGACTGGAATAGCGATATACCACGGCACTCTCTCTCGCTTGATTCATGATCAGTGAGTAAATGGCCTGTTGACTAGGTACCAGACACCTTCTGGGGTTGTACTTATAGGCCAGGTTCATGTATGACATGACCCCACCTCGAAAAACTCCAGATCAAGACATATGATTATGAGTTAAACACCCAGATATTCTTCAACTATTTTCCCATCTGACATACTCATTATATGTTTGACATTCACATAAATCACCTCAAATGCCACATGCACACTCATTTGTCAAATTGTATAGTCATGTAATTATATAAAAAGTATACAGGGTGATCCATGACTGCATACCTATAAATTATCTGGTTAAGAATCACATCAACACTCAAAAAAGAATGACTTGAACTACTCAACCATCTGACAAACTGAGAAGTATACCAATTTGTCTTTGATCCTTAATCATGAAATTCATGTAGGTATTCATTGAAATATACAAAAACCTTTCATTAATAATACCTAGTTGTGTCACCATTACTTTGAAGGCTAGCGCATCCTTCTCATAGAAATGTTTACTGCATTGTACTTATATGACATATTGTGTTTTAAACAGTTATTCTCTAGTATATGTATGACTACAGTACATCACCGACTTCACACACACTTCGAAGTGGGGAATTAAACAGAACGCTCCTCGCTGGTATTGTCAACGTCATCTATATCAAATACTGCCATCTCCTGGTGAACGCTTTTATTTTTAAAATAGCCGTATTCCCGTATATTGTTGATCTAATTTGTTTTTACCCGTTTGCAAAAAAGAAAGAAAGAAAGAAACAGCTGGCAATAACTCACAGCTACCCAACTGGTAAATTGAGTAGTGTGTTTACTGATGCTTCTATGAAATGTGCAGTGCATCAGAAAAGTAGATATTACTTTAGAGCACAGCCATATTAGCAGCGTGCGCGTCTATGCGTCACCGCAACCCCATTTCCGCTTTGAGGGCGACTTGTCAAAGCTCGGGGGCCATCTTGTTTCCCGTTGCAGTTTAAATAAAATAAATAATAGGCAGAGCTGGACCACACTACGAAATCGTAGCGAAAACGGAATCGGTGAGTATGCCTACGCTTTCCTTTTGTTCGTCCCCGTTCATGTGCATGTATTGACGCAAGTCTCATTATATCGCCGCGTTTCGATCAGTTAAATATTTCTGTCCAATTGTCAATTGTTTTGGAAGATGAACGTAGGCGCCATTTCCCTCGCCGCTCTCTGAAGCGCTTATTGGTGGCCAGCGTTGGGGAGTAGAGGAAGTGAAGAAACTGTAGCACTGTGTCCGCCATGTTGGCTCTTTTTAAATGTAGGTTGTATTAGCTGTGGGAGCACTGATAGAGCCCGAATGGCGTTAGTTTCAGAACGACCTGAACTCTAGAAACCTTGATTGGTGGAATCTGGTCCGAGGTTTGATTGGTCTGAAGGACAGATCCAAACTTAATCTTTATTGGTTAGAGCGCCTTTCCACAGCTTTTGCAAATGTTTTAGGGAAACTTGCTTTTGATTATCACACTGTCTGTTGTTTCGGAGGATATATCTAATAATGTGGGGTGGCGACACAAATAGCTTGCTGCAAGTGCCTAGTGCCTTTCCCCGCTGAAGCCTATCTTGAGCAGGGTAGCTTAGCAGACGCCGCGTAAATAAACTTGTTCATTTTAATACATGAGATAACTTGCCTATTTTAAAACATAAAAAGCAGTGCAAGGGGTAGGTGCCTTTAATAGCGATATCTGCTCTCGCTGTAAGCCTGTGTACTGCTCCTTTCACTCGCCAAACCTGGCTCCTTTCGGCATATCTTTTGTTTCCCCTGCTTTGCCGAAGCCCGGTGTGACCTGGTGTTACGCTTCACTAAATGCCGTGAATATTCCTGCAGAATAACGCTGGCAGGCTTACGGCTACGGCTGTGTGACCCCACTGCACTTCGCCAGCTGTTACGCCGAGAAACGACTTGCGACTTGCTGAGGACATGTACGGGTGTAAAACTTGAAGGTGGCCTTTTCCCACATCACTCCGTCCATTGTCGATATCAACTCAGTGTTCGGCGCAGCAGAGTTCATAGATTTTAATGAAAAGCCAGTGGATATAACTTGATGGATGTGGTTAAAGTAACACAGAGTTACCATCGTTTTCCACGATGGAGCCACAAAGGGGAATTCGCCCGGGGGGCGGTGGGGGCTTTTATTTCTGTTATTACGCTGTTATCAGGGGAAAGGTGTCATATATGTCATAGGAGCTTGAAGGTTAATGTCTGCTTGTTAAGGTGTGTATATGTGTGTGCACGTGGCATGCAGCGATTATAATAATGCACAAAGCGCGCGCTCCGACACGCGGCTATAATGCTGCACAGCGGCAAGAAAATGTAACTTCGCTGTCCGAGGGCATTATTAACCTGTATATCAACGTAAAGGTCCCTGCATCCTCATACAGCCGTCAGAAGTTTTTCGCACTAACACACACACATTGTAAATTTTCCAGGCAGTCTGCGCAGAAGCTGTGAAACTGCCATAATAAAATGTGGTCCAGAGCTGTAGGATTTTTTTCTGAAATGACTTGTGTGACAAACGAGCAGCTGAATAGAGACCAGAATGTACGAAGTGATCTCTGAATGAGTAATGTATTAACTAGTTCTTTGCTGCTCTGCTACCTAATAATATTCCAAGCTAGTCTCTGAAGTTTCCTTTTGTCTGGTGTGTTTATGCCATGCATGATCTGTAAATTAAGTTTTATTCTCCACCCTTATGCTGTTCTTGCATTCATTCTCCAGTGTCCTCTATTCCCGCATTAAGTTGCACCCTGTTTTGCAGACTTGTGAACTGATCTTTCATGCTCTATAACTGCTGCAGTTTGCCAAGCTCAGTTAAAATGGCATCGAGAACAAGATTGATCATCCAGGGGTTTGTCTACATTGATGTCTTTCTTGTCATTTTGGTTGTAATTCTTTTTGTTTTAGACTTTCCATTTCTGGTCAGCAGTGACACTTGTTTGATGTGTGTTTGAGGTGAGCAGGGAGGTGAGGGACTGCTCACGTGAGCATGGAATTATGTGCTATGTCAGTGCAGTGCGTTACATAATCTGGGAAGAAGGTGGCTTCCCATCTGTCAACTTGTGCTGTATAATTTCACCTGAGAGGGAAAGTGTACCCCTTTGTGCGGGGCGGGCGGCGTGCACATCTGTCTCCGCATCTGTTTCATCCTGTTCCCTTTTGAGCGGGCACGCCTTCTGCGGGAAGGTGAGCCCGTCTATGCCGCCCTTGGCATCCGTCTTGGAGTTCTCCGAGAGGCGGAGTCCCGAAAGACGAATGGCCTCACCGTCCCCCCGCCTCCGCCGTTGTGGACTCTCTGTCCGCTGTCGTCCTGTAATAATTAACCGGCCCGCTACCTGCATAACTGCACACATCCAAAATAGAAAGGGATCATTTTGTTCTCTCTCTCCGGCTCCACCTCAGTGTCTCTGCCCTCATCTCGTTATCTATCTCCTCCCTCTGTCCATCTCTCTGTCCCCTCCCTCCATCCCTTCCTACTTCTGCTTGTGTGTGTGTGTGTGTGTGTTTGTGTGTGTGTGTGTTTGTGTGTTAAGCAGGTTGCTGCATTTCTCCTTATTGGTCTGCCTCGGGGGGGGGGGGACAGGTTTTGAAGCCCACAGCCATTCTGCTTTTCTCTTTTTTCATTATCTGTTACTGGTTTTCCTCTTGTATAGTTGGGCATTTTGCAGAAGCACCTCAAGACATTGCCTTTGTGTGGCACCTAATCTGACGTGCTGATCTTCGCTTGAAGTCTGTGGACATCCATGGACCTTTTCTCTCCCTTACACAGACTGGCTTTGTCTCCTGTACTTTAGCAGTGCGTCCTTAGTTCCCCGCCGATGGCCTCGCTGGCACGGTGCTGCCGTGACACCTCTCTGTTCCCAGTCACGCTCAGCCTGTGGAATGTGTCCTCGATTCCTTGATCTCTTCAGGTGCTGTACAGACTTGGTGTAACATGACATGCTCCCCTCAGGTTAAGTTTTAAGTGGATAATATAATGATTTTAATTGCTGGAAATTAATTTTCAGAGGCTGTTAAAGCATGCCAACTGCATAAAGGTAGCAGAATATAAGCAAGAAGACATGAGAATGACGAAACTTTGGATACTGCTCCCCCCTTTCTGAATTAGGCTGTCGACGTTTTAGGGGCTGCAATCTTTGGCTTATGTTTTTCCTTGATACTCAGTGTTTCACCATAAAGCAGAACACAAGTGAGATAGTCATTAGTAATCTAGTGCTTTCTGCATTTCACCAACAGCAATGGTTTTGTTTAACTGTTATACATTTATGGTATTAATGTAGTAATATGTCTATATGTCTGTAGACGCATAGTGTGTGTGTTTATGTACCATTTTGCTATCCCTTTGGTATGACATAAAGGTCATCAGACCTAGAGATATCTGGTACATTCAGACAGTTATAAAATTATGTTGTCACCGGGGATAACGTTTGCCAAATACACCATCTGTCACTAATCACTGATAACGACATTCAGTGAACATCTCTAACTAGCTTTACGACTGACATGCTGTAAAAAAAAAATATGCCAGGTAGAAATGTGGTTATAGTTTATTGCGGGTAAATATCTAATCTGATTCCTTTAAGGAATAATTAAAAAATGAAGGGCATGATGAACTGACACAAACAAGCTGTTGTTCCTAATTGCAGTTGCAGGATTTTATTAATTTTGGCGTGTTGCTTTCGGTAGATGGTCAGGACTGTGTTCGTGTTGGTTTCTTGGAGTTTCAGCTCGTGGCTCTTCTCAGACACTATTTTTTTGCCGTCTGTGCGGAAGGTGACCGTACCTGAAGGTGAGAAGTCGCTGAGCTCCTGTAAATAATCCCCCGGCTGAGATCCGTCATAATGCTGGTACAGAGACTGGTTTTGTTAGGATTGTTTTTTTGTTGTCGTAGTCCCCTAAAGGCTCCATCTGAAATGAATGAAAATGTGGTGGCATCTGTGCTACCTGTGAAAATGTTTTGACCAATCTGGTGATGCAAGAGTGCGCGTGTTTTGAGGAAGATGAGGTGTGTGCGCACGTCTGTGTGTGTGCGTGTGTGCACGGAGCAATCTGATCCAGCGATCTGCTCGTCTTTGCTCTTTAAATCATGTGGCCACAACATGCTGCCTCTCGCTGAGGCTTCTACCAGCCAGTCATGGGCAACGAGGTCATCTGCATCACAGCCGCGTCGTCCAATCAGCTGTGGAGAGGGGCGGGCTTTAGAGACATTTAGCTTGACATTGTAAATAAGCAGGGAACAGTTGTCAGAGAGCGTCCAGTTGTTTCCTATCTCTCCGTCTCACTATAGAGAATGACAAAGGAGCAGCAGGGGAGAGACGGCGGAGGCAGGCGCTTGCAGGCTCTGCTTCACCTTGCTGAGGTGCTTTATCATTTTTTATATATATATTTTTTTAAACTTTTGTCTTTTTTTCTGCTCTCCTTTCTCTGTTTTCCTCTCTTCTCTGACTGACCCCTATCCTGCAGCTCAAGGTAACTTAAAACAGGAAGTTGGCTGCCGCTGAAGGCGAGGGGAGGGGGTTGGTGGGTGGAGAAAGGGGAGGAGAGGGAGGAGACAGTGTTGAGTGATGGGAGGCACAGCCTGTTATAGGGCAGTGTCCTGCACCCTGATTGGTGGTGCAGCTGCTTGAGGGGTGGGACTTAGGCATCATGTAGCAGGCTGGATTGATAGCTTGTGAATGTTAAAGGGAAAGACTGGATTCTTTTTTGTGTGTGTCTGGGACTCTTCTGAAGCTCGAGCTGCTGCAGCTTCACCTTTTCTCTGCCATTTTTCTTCTGTCCTCTTCCCCCCCCACCCACCCACCCATGGAGAGAGGCAGCTGGGGGGGGGTCAGCCGAAAGCCAAGCGGCAGGGGTTGCTCGGACTATGTGGCTCGGACTGACCGGTCCCAAGGAGGGAAGTCGGGCAGAGGAGAAACAGGAGAGGGGTGTGTTTGTGGTGGTGGGGGGGGGGGGAGCTTGGTGCTCACTATGGCTGCAAGCTTCCAAGGCAGCGCACTGTCTTTTGTCTGCTTCTGGGATCAGGCTGTGCAGGGGGGGGGTGGAGTAAGGTGGAGGGACACTCTCCCTGTTGCCCCTGCGGTGAAGGAGACCTCCGGTGCGTGCTCTGAAGGACACACGGTGAGTCTGACTGCAGTTGGTTCCTTGGGGTGGGGGGGGTGGGGGGGGGTATTGAGGTAGGATCGGCCGTGTTGGGATTTTCAGCCCTGTCGTCCTTTCTGCTTTTGCCCCCCACCCGTAATGAGTGTGAATGGGATGAGTAGGTCTCTTTTTCTGGGACAGCTTGGCCACTCACACCCTCTGCTTTTCTCCTGGGGGGTAATCTGAGCTCAGCCCTGAGCCTCCCAGCCGTCCTGCATAGTGGCAGGTCATCTGATGATCGCACATGCCCTTGGTCTGTTCCCACCCTCGCGGTGGTTTTTTTTTTTTTTTTTTTGTCAATATTTGCGATGGGGAAACGGAGTGAGAGGTTAGTGAGCAGCCGGGTCCCGTTGCCGAAATGCCAGTTTGGGCACGTGAGGCGACCCGTGCCAGGATGGGTGCCCTGAAGAGACTCGCCTGACGTCTGTGCCCACTGGCAGACCGCCGCCACGTGCTTCTTTATGACAGGTGTGTACACGTGCACCTGACGCCCGCGTCCCCCCACCCTGCCTGTGCATGCCGGAGAGGGTCACACTGTGCCAAAGCTTGGCCGTGCGGTTCGGAACAGGTCATAACCAGCCCAGGTCGGCACACGGGCAGCGAATGGCCCGTTTTCAAGGCATCCCTGGGTGGGGGAGGGGGGGTTGCACTTAGGCCGCCTCGTACTCTGTCTCTAAACTAATTGAAAGTTTCCATCTGTGCCATTAACAATATGGCGTGGCGACAAGAGAATGTCTTGCTAAATATAACACTGTGCTACAGTCCTTGCTGGCAAATCCCTGTGCGCATCACTGTTTGCATAAGATTTGAATATAATTTGGACCACATACTGTACAGTGTGTTAAGGGCCACAAAAGCGAAATGAACACAGAGTACTGTATTGCGCCCCCCTCTGTCAGTAGCTCTGGTTTTCTCTCACTCTCTTTGTGCAGCATGTTAAGCTGATGGCTGTTTTGTTTTGGTTTCTATCCGTCTCTCTGGCTCCCTCCGGCCTGTTTCGCCTGTAAAATTTCCCCTCCCTCTGTGGCGGTGATGTCAGTGGCTGTGCATGGGACAGGATGAAGGTCGTAGGAGGAGGAGGATGACCCCATGATGGGGGGGGGGGGTGTCTCGTTGAGGTTTAGCGACCGGTCCTGGAAAATATCAGCAAGGAATCCTGGGGCTCACAACTTCTCTCCCCCCCGCCCCGTGACCTTGAGAGAAGAGTGACCTGATGAGGGACCCAAAGGTCGCAATGGCAGTTGAGTGCTACACTGGGGGGGGGGCAGTGGGCAGTGGCTCATGCACGGACATGGTGCTGACTGCAGGTCCCATGGAAAGTAGGGAGTTTCTAGCTCAGTTAATCCGTAACGCGCTGCACGCCGCTGTTCCCGTTTGCCTGGGTAGATCATTAACAAGCACAATGAGCCGGTCTGTTTTGTGAGCTCCCCCCCCTTTCCGGGGACTGAAGTGACACTCACCTTTTTTGTTTAGCTTTCTATGTCAGGTTACTCACCCCCTCGATAGATGTGTGATCCTGTGAGTTATGGCGGTGAACATGGTGTATAGTACCCTTTTTTTTTTTTGCTGACGTAGAACAAGGTCTTCCTTCCTCTATGGAAGATTTTTTGGGAAAAATAAGACCTGGATCAGTTGGGAGCACGTTCTCCTTGAGTGATGTGGCCGCTTCGAGCTCCCGTCTGCTTCCTGTCTTAATTTCATACAGTAACAGAACTGACTCATCATGTCAACAAAGCTCTGAGTTTTAAGCTCAAAGTTCTCTACTGACATCCTGCTAACTGAAGGACTGTAAGTGCATCTCCGTGACGAAGGGACAGGCCTTGATGCATGCATCCCTCTCCCCGTATCAGTATTGCACCCCAACCCTACACCTGAGACATGCCGTTCCCCAGTCTGCCTATACAGTTTCACTTGTTTCACCCGTCATGGAGAAACATGCCGGCCTCGTGCATCGCCCAGGCACAAGCGGCTGTTGGCTAATAAATTAACACACGAGCATTTCGATAACGCGTCTCGCCGAGTGCCCGGCCTGCCTGGCCTGCGCTTTGCTCTCCGCCGGCCGCTGTGCCGCTTCCTCCTCCTCCTGTCTTATCCGCTCCCATCTCCCGCACTCCGGCTGGGACAAAGGCTGGGTGAACGGCGCTCTGAAAGGGGAGGCAGGGAGCAGAGGAGACAGAGACCGCCAGCGGCCATCTACCTGGCCGCCACACAAAGAGTGTTTTTGTGCCCGTGTCCGGCGAGTGGACGCATCCGCCTGACCAGAAGGCTGGTGTCTGGGGTTGGGTTTCACCAGGTCCCACTGCGAGGGTCACTGTTCCCAACCGGGCAGGTAGAATAATGGCTTTGCACGTAGCTATGTAAGCAAAAGAGAGGGAGACGGAGAGAAAGAGTGGCCCGCCTCGTGAGTGGTGTGCTTCACTTCACTCGTCACCGAAGTTAGGTAAGTTTCCCACTGAATCTAGAATTAGCCAACAGCTATATAAGGAGGGTGATTAAATTATAGTGTTGTGCTAAAATAGTGAAAAGTATCCGTGCTTCTAAGTGCTGCCGGATTCTCCGGCACAGCGGTCCGGATGCCCTCACGCTCCGTAGTCCCGTGCAAACACACGTATGCGATCTCGTGATCAGGTGTTCTTCGGTGTGTCCTCCAAGGTCCATTTCATCTGGCTCCAGGGCCACGGGATGGCCGGACCAAACCATTCAGAATAAAGGTTCCGTCCGGCTGGGCGAGGCTGTACTCCAGGCGGCTTTTGAATTTAATGCGAGCTAGTCGGCACTTTTGTAACTAAAAGCTGCTGTGTGTGGGTGTGTGTGTGTCTGTGTGTGTGGGTGTGTGTGTGTCTGGGTGGGTCTTTCAATGTTTACAGCTTCTCCGTCGCTATCGTTGTCCGTGTTTATTGTCTTATCTGACACTCTGTACTTACCCTGGTCTTTTCTGACAAATTCCTATGGTATATTTTTACATTTACATTTGTTTTGCTCCAGATTACAACATTACTCACTGACAAGAATTAGTGACACATTGTGGTAATGCGCACCATCGCGCAAAAATGACCTGCTAACTTGGACAGAGGGGGAGGTCACCGGGGTCAAAGGTCACATTGACACATTCAGAGTTTGATGACATGGTTGATGCATCGTTTGTTTACCTTCCTCGCCCCCTCTCCCCCAGCTGTGACAGTCCCCGCGCTACACTCATGGTAATCAGCCAGATGACTTTTCTTAATAATACGTGGCAAAACTGCTGATTATCATGGACTGTCGTGTCCAGTCGGAGACGCCGGACACTCAGCAATGCAAAAATTGTGCAGAGACCCGGCCTGGTTTTGCTAAGGCCGGTTGCCACATATCACACTCCTGTGAGGTGCGACACACAGTCGCTTTGAGTCCCTGCTCCATGGAAGCCGTGTACCTTCGTGTAACTTCTTGCCCAGATAAGATCTCACTGGTTTGTGATTGGGTGGCTGTAATGCTAGCCGCCGTAAGATGCAGTTTGTCTGGATGGACACCCAACGTGGCCAGTGACATCACTCAGCAGTGCTGTTCAGGACATGCCTTTGGGGGCGCTGTCTGGGCTGCCTTTCCCTGCCGCCGCCATTCCATTTCTGGTCCACGGTACTTGTCTCGCCTGTCCGCTTGCGTGCTGTCATCTTAATCCACTTTCTATATTGTTTCTACTGCTTTTGTCTGTTTTTGTTTTCTGTTCTGTTTCGCTTTCCCCCGTTCCTGGCCCCTCCAAACACACACAGTCCTCTTCAGCTTGGCTTTGTTTGTTTTCTCACCAATTGATTTTTTTTTCCTTTTTCTTCATCAAAAGCTGCCTGCTCTTCTGTTTTCTCCTCCTTTTTCTTCCTCTCTTATTGCCTCTGTTTCGCTCCCCCTCTCCTCTTCTGCACTCCTGCCTCTCCTTTTCTCTGTTCCCCGCCAGTTTTTGTTCATCTCTCTCACTTCTCTGCTTCAGTCCTAAGTCTTGTCTCTGAGAGACAGTGAGGTACAGTTAGTGAAGGAGAGCTTCAGCAATGCAGGGTTCAGGCTGGGGCTTCAGCAGTGCATGCTGGGACAGGCCAGCTGGAATTCCTGCCATGCCATAGTAATCAGGCATTGGCTCTCACGTGTGTGTGCATGTGTGTGTGTGTTTTCTCCTTTGTTTGAATACAGCTTGAGAAAATGTCCCCAGATCACATCATCTGGAAAATAGCTGTGAGAGAACATCGCCATAAAACAAGCATCCTTCAGCATTCTCCACTTTTTTTTTCTCCAGTAACTTAAATGACTAAGTTTGCAAATTTTGTAGAATTGGAGTCGACTGGGACGTTTGGTTCACCTGAGTGTCAGTGGGAAGATGGACAATGGAGCGTGCGATAGGGAGGGTGCCGGAGTCACAGTCAGCTTTATTAATGCACACATGCACAGCCAGATGAGGTAGCAGGCTCTCCTAGTGCAAGAACGGCACAAAGTGATAGTGTTAAAAAGAGCTTAGAATAAATACCATGTAGTGTGACAGTGTCTCTAGCACGGCGTCGTACATTCTGTGCCATAGATATTTAACACCAGCATTTTTTTTTCTTTGGAGTTCATGCTGATTTTTGCCTGTTGTGTACTGATGTCTGTTTTTGCTGGAGAAATTGGCTTTAATCTCCTTCCTCAGGGGTCCAGCAGGCGGGTGGGATCCTAGAGCGTTGACCTGCGAGTGTTGGGGTGTGTGGCTGCGTGTCTGACGTTCCCCCTCCCACAGGAGCCAACATGTCGGCGGAAAACTTCGCAGCTGCGAGCAGCGACGCCCAGCAGAGCTTGCAGTCCTTCTGGCCTCGCGTGATGGACGAGATCCGAAACCTCACTGTGGTGCGTACCTCTAGCGCTCTATGGCACTCGCGGGGTGGGATGCTTTTGTCACCTGGCTTCACCCCCCCCCCCCCCCCCCGATCATCGAAGCACTGCTGTATCATTTTGGGGTCTGTATCACGAAGTTAGCAAGATAACTTGTTGGATGTATCCTGGCTTACATTTAGCCCAGGCTACCTTAAATACAACAAGTTAAGGTAGTCTGGCCTAAGTGTAATTCAATGAAGATTAATTGCAGTTAAAGTGGGGTACCTTTTAATCTGACAAGTTATCTAGCTAGCCAACAAATCTCACATTGTGATACAGGCCCCCATGGTTCCCTTCTACACACACACAGACACACAGAGACACACAAACAAACGCTGAATTTCAGGAGTGTACCCAAGCAGCCCATCGGCTCCTCTGAGCTCGTTTGATAGGGTTTGACTTCCTCTGGGAACATGGCGTCCTGCTCTAGGGCCTAACGGCCTTTCCCGCGGACCACAGCGCCGCTGTCCCACAATCCCTGCTGGGCTGAGATTCAGCATGGCAGCAGGCTGCCAGATCATCCCTTCAAGCTAATTAACTCTTATGTTAATGAGTTAATAAGTCATATGATTGGTAGTACACTATCTTCCCTTGATGACCACAAATACGTACTTTCATTTTCACCCTCATCTTCAACTCCTTAATTTCTCTGCGTGTGCTTCAGTGTGGTGTAGCAGTAAGGAGCCCAGATCTGTGGGCTCCAGTAGGGGGTCGGAGCAGCACTCACCGCTCTGTGTGCGTTTGGTCTTTCCTTGGTGCGAGTGTGTACGCATGTGAGACACTTCCTAACCACCGCACCCCTGTCTTCCAGAAGGATTTCCGTGTCCAGGAGCTGCCCCTCGCCCGCATCAAGAAGATCATGAAGCTCGATGAGGATGTGAAGGTGGAGGCAATGGCCTGCAGGGGGTGCCGTTGGGGGGGTTGGGGGGGTCACTGGAGTCCGTCTGTGGCGGCAGTTTTTCTGTGCCAGTCGATAATGGTCGTTGATTATATTTCCTAAATCCATCCATCCAGCCACAGGCCGACCGGGCTTTCCCGGCGGCTGGAATAGCCTGTAAATGGGCGGGGCCGTTACCGTCACACAGCTTTCCGGCTTGTAGGGTGGGGCAGCGTGGGAGTCAGTTCCCCAGCATTACAGGGTATACTGGAGTAGGGTATACCAGAATAGGGTATACTTGTCGTCAGGACATCCCAAAATAACCACCAGCTTAAGCAGAACTGGGACTGCACTGTCCACCCTGGGACTGTGAGGTAATTAAGGGCTTGGGTGGGTGGCGGCAGACGGTGCTGTGTGTGTGTGTGTGTGTGTGTGTGTGTGTGTGTGTGTGTGTTTTTTGCACACACGCACGCTGCTGCTGACCCCCACCCTCCTGTGTGTGCCC
>JAODJW010000046.1:15004678-15035582 GCA_026777045.1 Hyperopisus bebe
GGGGGGGGGCGTGTTCGGGGTTGCTGATTGTCAGAGTGTAGCACTGGGGCTGCTGCAGTTACCACCCTGTGAGGGGGGGGCTCATTGCCGATGGGTCAGAATGCTCACTGACAGAGCGGCCGTCATGCCCCCCTTCAGGTGGGTGAGATCCAGCCCATCATTCTGGCCAATATTATGTTTGATATTGATTAATTATAAATGATGACACAGGAGGAGAGAATTCACACCCGCTGGCTTCGCACGTTTCGCCAGCTGAAGTGGAACTGGGCAAATTAATCACTGAGTGAACATGCAGCTAAATGCATATTATAATGCATAATCATACATTTACTTTTTTTGTATTGCCATTTTAACCCCAGAGTCGTGAAATGCAGAGAGGGAGGAACGTGGGACGGTGGGGGGACTTGGCAGAGAGGGGGCGCTGGAGTGCTCATGGCTTACTGCTGCGTCACACCGCCCTGCCCGCTTTGCCCGTCTGTGTCAAGCAGCACATGTGTGTGTGTCTGTGTGCGCACGCGTCTGTCTGTGTCTATGTGTGCGTGTGGCGTGTCCTCTGTCTCGCTTGCTCTGTATTCTGAGTTCTTTATCCATCGCCTCACCGCCCTGTATCCTCTCCATGCCATTCAGTACTTTCACTGCTTATAAATGCCATTATGTGCATGGATGTCTGTACAAGGCCTGCCGCCCGACACTGGCCGCAGGCAGCGATGCTGGGATCCGCTGTCGTACCCCAGAGCGTAAAAGACCGATTGAATTCTCTATGTAGTTTGCAGTGGCCGATACACCTACTATTCCCTGCTCTTCCCTACCGTCCTCATGTTTCTTGGTGTTTGTGTTTAATGTGTCCTATTAGTCATTTCCCAGTGTAGTTTCATTTCAATTGTCCTTTTTATTTGTAGTAAAAATGTCCTAATTGTCTGTAAAGTTCTCTCCAGTCTGAAACAGGGGTCCACCTTCACTATACAGTAAGTGACAGTGTGGATGAGCTAAGTGATCCCAAAGCCTGCACCGTCTCCTTAGTGTCTCCCCTGTTAGAATGGCACACTTTTAAATACAGTGCAGCCCTTGCCATAGCCATCGTGCTCAGCTGGTTCCATGCATCGTGATGTCATCCCCAACACTGGCTTGGCCCGTGTACCGTGAGGCTACATCCAAGCTGCGGTTTCCATGCTGCCTCTGTCTGTCTGTGTGCGATGCATGTGCTGGCTGTCAAGTAAAGCTCTTGCGCTCTCTCTCTCTCTCTCTCTCTCTCTCTCTCTCTCTCTCTCCCCCCTCTCTCGCTTTTGGCACGTGTCCCTCCCCAGGTGTTGCAGGGGACCACCATGCAGCAGCTCCAGCAAGTACAGGTAGCCCAGTCACAGGCCACGCCCATCACGGTAAACACCTGAGACACGCCCCCCTTCTGCCCAACATGCCACACCCACTTTACCCAGAGTCCTCTCAGGTGTTACCAGTGAAGAGAGGGTGATGCTGAAGGTCGTACATCACACCAGAAAATGATAAAAGGCGACGTAATAAACAGCCTTCTCCTGCCATCGCTGTGACCAGCTGTATTTTACAGTTCTTCAACCCCCCCCCCCCCCCCCACCGTTCTAAAAACCCCCGACTGCTCCTCAGGCTTTAATGTGGCTTCATGCTCAGCCCTTGCTGGGGGCGGGGGGCGGGTCATCAGTGTGTTTGTGGAGAGCCTAATCTCCCCAGGTCATCGTCGCTACACTGCCGTTACAAGAGGTCTTACTCTGCGGCCCAGTAATTAATTAAATCCTGTATCCAGTGACATTCTCAGAAGGTACCGGATCGTCTGTCCCTGTTCCGTGACCGGGCCAGTGCTTGGGTCACAGGCAAATCGAGGTGTTTGGTTTTCCCCCTCCCACATTGGTGTTATTTTCTCCGCATGTTTTGGATTTCATGTGCGCTGTCCAAACTGGGGGGTGTCAGCCGGGGAAGGCAGAGCTCAGTGCGGACGCCCCCGCAGCCCCAGTGTGTCACGGTCATGCTTATGTCACTCCCACCTCTTCGTGTCCCCACCCCTGTTCCCGCTCTACCCAGAGTGCACCGGTAACGATGCAGGTGGGCGAGGGACAGCAGGTGCAGATTGTGCAGGCAGCACAAGGGCAGGCGACTGCGCAGCCGGCCGGGCAGACAATGCAAGTCATGCAGCAGATCATCACCAACACTGGGGAGATCCAGCAGATTCCGGTGAGGGGGGCTGGGGGGTGAGAGGGTAGGGGAACGAAGCAGTCAGTGACGGCAACTGTTTTTTCCGCAGTCACTGGCTTTTAAATAGGTTAAACAGAAACATGTAAAGCAGTGGATTAGTTTGGCACCATTTTGGTGCAAAGATTTTTTTCTCCAGTCCGTTGTTCCCTTTGAGAAATCTGAACAGCTGGCCTGACATCAGTGTTTCTGCCATGGTTTGTTGTACTCTGCTGCACACAGCGTATAGTTTCTATCATTCCAGGGATTTAGTACATTTAGGGCCCTCGTTTCAGGGCAGCTCCCCTTTTGCACACTTAATTTTGTCTCCCCCTGGTGGCACTGTGCTGCAGGTGCAGCTGAACACTGGCCAGCTGCAGTACATCCGTCTGGCGCAGCCGGTTTCTGGCACACAGGTCGTCCAAGGACAGATCCAGACGCTGGCCACCAACGCCCAGCAGGTGAGGCACGCGAGTGCAGGTCTGCTGAGGATACCATCTGCCGCCTCTGAATGCATTTCGAAATGTTTGAATAAATCCTTCAGTGTTGCTGTCGTCCCGTAACACTGTGTTTGTAGATCACAAGTGCTTTGTTTTTGTTTTGCAGTCGGTGGATATTTTATGCATAGAATTTCAGGTTTCTTTTTTCTTTAAGGTATCTCAGATACTTCTATATGCTTCGCCTTTGCACCAGACATTAGACAGCTTGGTATTTTTCTCCAGATCAGTTGAGGTTTGCTAAAGCCCAATGAACCCCACAAACACTGTGTCTTCTGTGCTGTCCCTGGGGTGGGGGGCAGTGGGGTGGCGGGTCTCTGTGATGCTTTTGTGACCTGTTTGTGTGCCCCCCCCCCCAGATCACGCAGACAGAGGTACAGCCGGGACAGCAGCAGTTTAACCAGTTCACAGACGGCCAGGTAAGGCAAAGCAGAGGCCGGGGGGGGGGGGCATAGAGTCACATGCAGTCACCTGTTTGCTTTTGAAAAACTCCGATATCGCTCATTTAGAAAACCATGGATATAATTCAGGTTTTTATTTATAAAGTTTGCAATTAATTATTTGTAGGTAATTTGTTTGTGATTGTTCATCACCGCGTTCTTAATGACGCTCCAGATGAGGCCCGGGTATGAGCCTGGGTGCCCCCCCATCCCATGGCTCTAACATTCGCCACTTACTCCCACAGAGCTTTAACAATGACCCCCCCCAAACCCTCTCCTGTCAATCTGCGTTTCCCTCCGTAAATCCCAGTCATCACCCCTTGCATTAGGGAAGACGGCTGCATGACTGACAGCAGAAGCTGGGGGGGTGCCGCTATGCAGCTAAAAATAATCCTAAATTTGAGGAGGTGTGCGTGTACCTCTGTACCCTTCAAACACAGTTACTTGCCCCCCTGTCTGAGTTGCCTTTTCCGTCTGTAATTGATTTAATATGGGATCAATCCATCTCTGCATCCGGCACCCTGGGCCTCTGGTAGCCCCTCCTCCTCTTCCTCTTCCTCCTGTGGGAATGCAAATGGGGGGTGTTCATCAGAGCCTCTCTCCTCTGCTACCACAGCAGCTCTACCAGATCCAGCAGGTGACTATGCCGGCGGGACAGGACCTCACACAGCCCATGTTCATACAGTCCACCAGCCAGACGGCGGACGGTCAGGTGACCGCGCAAGTTAGCGCCGACTGAAGCCCCTCCCAGTGACCGGAGATTACCCGCAGCGCAATAACACACTGGTCTGAACCCCCACCTCATAGACCAAAGCCTGCTCATCCGAGTCCAGCTCAAACCTGCCCCCAGCTTCTTAGCCACCCCCCCCACACACACCTGTGTTTGGTCAGTGTCTTTTTCCTCTTCTATCTGCTGTCCCTTTGGCTGTTGACTTCCGTGAGTCCACCTGTCTCCATCAAAGTGTACAAACGTACCATGCCAACTGTCACGCTTCCATTTTATTGTTCTAAAGCGATTGAGCCATAAATGTGATTTGAAAAAACAAAACAAGGAGCATTGTAAATTCCACTGTGAGATTCACTGTGATTCTTAAGACATCAGTTGTGTTCCCATTGTTTACATTACCTAGTGCGCAGGATAAGCCTGGTCTCATGGAGGTCTGCATAGTGTGTGTGTGTGTGTGTGTGTGTGTGTGTGTGTGTGCGCGCGCCCGTGCGCGTGCGCTTTCGGAGCGCTATGTCTTTAAGATCCTTTTGCGTTTCACTTTATGCCGTAAAAACCTTTCTCTGGACCAGGTAGCAGATCAGGAATACTGCCATCCATTCTGGAGGCCTCCCCCGTCTCTCATCTCATTCTCTCTCTGTCTCACTTTCCTGCTCCCTTCAGAGTTGTGTAAAAACACAGCCTGTCCAGAAACAACGTTTTTATACCATCGTTTCATTTATAAGAATTCATAAGTGTAACGTAGATGTTTTTTCTTAGTATTGTAATTTTTCCCGAAATTTATTTGCCCCTTATTGTATGATAACTATTGATCTTGTTGTTTTGCATGTAGTTAAAACAGCCAGCATGATATGCAATAGATAGGTACCGATATTTTTTGTGGTTAATTTTTGTAAGCAAAGTTTTGTTGTGAGAAAACGAAATAAATAATAAAAATGTTGACATTTCCTGATGTGTGGCTTTGTCCGGTATGTGTAATGTGTTGTAAAACCTTATTTAAATTTGGTACTTTCAGGACGGGTGTTTTCAACATGGGGTAGTATCATCATCTGGGTGAAATAACACGAGAGATGGATACGGAGGGCCCACCGGTTTTGGGGGTCTCTGTTATGAAGGTCACCCTGCGCATGGAGCTTGAACACGTGCTGCCCCACCCCCAAAGCAGGATAATCATTTGGGAAGTGGATGGACAAATATTGTTCCGTAGCCTTTATTTGCGTATCAGTAACCTATCACTGTTCATATTTGTGTACGACAAAGAATCTATTTTAGGTTTCTCATTATTTATTCCATGAACATTAAAATATTAATGCTGCTCTCTGGCAGTAAGTGTATTTGTTTATATATGATGAGAATGAACATTGTATGTATATAATATAAATATAAATATTTCCTTCTTTTTCGGAGGATAAAACGATTGTTCAACGTGCTAGTTCTCCCGCATTTGAATTTGGCATGACATTAAATGCGCTGTTTAGCTTTACACGAAGCGTTTTCGTTCGTCGGCATGTAGGTCATAATACGTCTTGCATCACTTTGTTCTGGTTTTGCAGGGCAAACAGCGGTAGTCTCCAAACTACCTGGAATTCTATAACAAGAGTTTTGCGCCAGGACTGGGGAGGCAGATTCAGCCGAAGGGATAACACTGCTGTAGCTGATACCGGTGTTGACTGATGGAAATACGCCCCCATTTTCAGTAGCCTCTTCTGTACTTGCCAGTCCATTGCAATGCTGACAAAAATAGCCTGGACACATACAGTAACCTTCAAAACCAAGGGCAATTAAATCTATGGAACATCACTTAGACATATGTAAAGTGAAGGCCATTAGCCCTCACATATACGCCGGAACAGCATGAACAGTGAGCCTATATGGACGAGACAGGCGTTCAAAGGGATCATATACAAAAGCTGCCGGGGGGAGATGCGGTCCCATTCTGAATGACGGCACTTTCTGCCAATATTCCATCCATCCATCCATGCATGCACTTTCTTAGTAACTATTAAGTTTCAACTAGTTCCATTTCTCCGTCTGTTTTTAGGTTCTTTGCTAGTCGTTTTGGTAATATTTGACTCTTTCAGCGTGAATCGAATATAACCTTGAATCTAGAGAATGAACTGAAGTTATGCGGTTATGAATTGAACGTAGTTTTTAAATACAGTGACGAGCTACACGCAGCTTGTACCTAAAGCAGGTTACTTAACCTCAATTACACCAGTATAATATTCATCAGTATGGACTGGTTATGATATCCTGGGGGAAATGTTTTACATCTCACCTCGTTTTCAAGGTCATAACGTAAATCAGTGAGCGGGCATGTCGTACTAAAACATCATTTGAAATGTAACGTAGCCTATAGAGTATAAATTCGACTCGACTTTGTGAGGGTTCCGGTCCGCCCCAGCGTTCTGCACAGTGTACTATCACGGCGAACCGCACGGTGGTGCCGCTTTGTTACTTTGGACAGCTCGGCGCACCTAGAAAGTTATTTCTGATTATATCTGTTTCCTTTTTTCTGTTTTTTCCTTATCAACATCCATCCTTCGATACGTATTGTTAAGCTTTCCTATGTGACATTTGTGGACCCATAATTGCGCTTAATAATGTACCGTTTTCCTCTTAAGTTTTCGTGCAAATCGACGTGGGAAACAGCGAAGAATGGGAGTCACGAGTTGAGGCTTTTCGGGACTTTTAATTTTTTAATCCGATGTTAATCTGAGCAAGGAAAATAATTAGCCTACACTAGGCTACCTCAGAAAAAAAATAGAAAAGACCTATTTTATGTTCCATGTGTACTTTCTGTGCATTCCGCCAGGCAATCTTTTTTACGATGAACATTATTGAACTATTCACTGATAGCCAAATAACATCATCATGCTTTTATTTTTGTTGGCGGCATTATCCTGTTCACCGCCAACCTATTATTCTCGATTCTCCCCGTGTTTAACACTTTTCCATCTACACTCTGGTATATTTCATTACATTTGTTTGGTAGACGGTTATGTTCAAGCTTGGAACAACATGTACTATTTCGATTATCGTAAACTATTCAACTATTCGAACTCGATGAACTCATTCACACGCTTATAGTTATATTATTAATGAGAAAGGATCTACGCTTTGTGGAAAAATATGAAGTGGGGTTTTTAAGGCATATTAATGCCTAATCCAGGAATTAATCGGATATAGCAAGGGAATCGGTGCTGGCTTCACTCGGATCCAGGAATCTTTGAAATTGTAAATTAAACTGACTGCTTTGGCACCATCCTGGAATTTGTAATCTGTCTGCTGCTCTGGGCATCAACATGGAAGATATCACCAGTCTTAGGAGTTGACTGTTTGTCTTATTTCAAAATAACTACGAGAAGCGTTTGTCTTTGCACTCTGCTGCCCTTTACCATTTCAGGTTCGGAATTAACGCTTCAAAAGTAAACCTGCTTGAAAATTAATCGCGCAAAGCATGACACGAGTCTGCTTAAAGGATTATGTTAATTTCATCTATTTTGTTTCTGTTTAAATACAAAATAAGTACAGAAACTAATAGGTACGGTCCCTGTGAACGACCCTGCGTTAATAACGCTTTGATTAAGATTTTTTTAAACGAAATAACGAATAACCACGTTTCTGGAAAGCCCTCTACATTATAGCTTATGCTTTGCCACCTTAGGTCAGTGACTAATGTTTGAATTTGAGGGTTATTAAGGGATAGAGGTTTCTGTAAAATGTTGGTTACTGTCTACCTTCTTTGGTGCCACTGATTAGAGAGTTGGTGCAGCTAACCACAATAGACAGCTGTGATTTTCCAGCGTTTCATTTTTTTATTTTTATTTTTTGCAAAATTTTCTTTATCACAATGCCATAATCATGAAGGATCAGCAAATGTTCCGGTTTTGCATTTTGGATTACAGTGGAAGAGCAGCTTGTTCCTTCATATGACATGTTCGTGCTGGACCAGGAACCGTGGAAAGTGAGGAAAAACACATGTGGACCCTCATGCGGGGCTGTGGTGAAGTTTAAGGCTGGAGGGGAGAAACTGGGGCTCGTACCTGTTGGAGTTTATGCTAAAGAATGGACTGAGGCAGGACCCACCTGGAGGGGCCGGATATTTCACCCCCACCCTGCTTCACAAGCCTTTTATCTAAGGTGGTGGGGGGGGGGGGGGGGTATGCCAGTGTTCACTTAGAGACTGGAGGGGGGATTTTGAATAACTTCATACTGAAAGCAATTTAAAGTCACCAATTTGCCGAATCAACGTGGGTTGTAGGCGGAACCTAAAAGAAACTCTGGTGCACAGAGCGCTATTTAAACCTACAGCCGGGGGAATGTCTAGCTAGGGCTTGACTTTTTTTATTTTTATTTTTTGAAGAAAGGTTGGCATACAGGCTGAAATGCCTGGGGCTTGGGGCTCGGCTTAAAATACACGGGGCTACAGCCCCGAGTGATCGGACCTAACGACGCCCAGACCCACAACCCGCCGGTGACAAAGCAGCAATGCTAGTCCTGTTAACCGATAACCAATAACGTTCAACCAAAATGTATCTACTTCTTTGTCGCAGCCTTACAGTGTCAAATACAGCTGCAGCAGAGGTTGCAGATGTCGCCTTTCACAAGATTGGCTTTATTTTCAAGCAGCAAGTTGGACAGATTATGAACAAATCATACCAGCTAAATGTCCCCTGAAAGTCATTCCATTTGAAAGAGGTGAGGATTCACAGTGGGAAAAGCTCCTTCATCGCATGTCATTTATCTGAAGTCATCAGGATAAGTCTTAAATAAATTAGGAACTCTTTTATGTATTTATAATGTTTGTCTAATGCATCTGACAAGTTTGAGGTAATAGAGAGATCCCAGGAATAGCCACAGACTGGCCAGATGTTTATGACAGCAGCATAATAAATATTATTCTAATGGTTTAATCCTGAATTTTATATTCCAGACTGCCGTGTGTCATGTGACATGCCCTAGCACTATTCTGAGGCAACTGGAGCTGGCGCTGTGTCATCACTGAAGCTGTGTCATCTCAGTGTCCTCGGGGGATCCGTGGGTTCATCTGCAGTCCCTAAGGACATCTGTTTAAAAGATGTGGCTCAGACCAATGGCATGCTCCGGGATGACAACATTATCCAATCAGAGACAGCAATAGAGGAATGGAGGCTTCAAAACTTATGGTGGATGGGGCTACCTGTCCTGCCAGTCATTCTCTGATTCAACCCAAAAGGAAGCCATAATGTAGCTGATAAAGTATACCTGTGAGTGATTGACAGCACACAGCAATGCCACACACTATGGGCTCCCATTACTGATTAGAGTTCTTTACGAGACTTAGCTACAAACAGGTAGAAATGAAGAAACACTTCATGTTTACTTAAGTCAGTGGGACTTAAGATGCATTAATGTGGCTTTTCACACTTGAGACCATATCTAGATTTATTACAGGAAAATGCAGATGATGTGCAGACAACTTGCTTTAAATCAGGGGTATGCAACTCGCGGTCCTCGAGGTCCGAGCAGTGCTGATTTTCCAGCCTTCCTTTACCTGAGAGACAGGTGTGAAGCCTCAGACCAATCAGAATCAGTAATTATTAAACTAACTACCTGGGAGAACTGAAGACACAGCCTGGATTTGGAATCCAGATCCAGAGTTGAATAGCCCTGCTTGAAATGTCCTGTGACTGGAGGATATGTCCAGCTTTCACAGCAGGCCCATACAGTCACCTATGGCATCACCAGACCTTCCTATATCCATTTGTTGTATGTTTCAGTCACAGTCATATCTGCATATAGCCTTATCATACCATGTTGGGGTTGCTTTTATTTGTAATTAACATACAGACCAGGGGTACTTAATTATTTTTCACTGAGGTGCGAATTTCATCAGGCACACAAACCCAAGCTGTGCTGTGGGAGAGTTTCCCTTGGTAAAAATTGACGTTACGGTCAATGACAACTGGAATGTAAATTAGATGTATATTTAGGCCAGTCAAAGACATGTAGGATACGGCTGAACTCACACCAAACACATAAATCCCGAAACCCTGAGGTGAATACGTGAGCTCAGCTAATGAGAAAGTGGTTCAGCCATTTCAGCTTCTGCCAACAGCTACAAATGTCCCATCAGAGAAATCTCAACCGAGCGGCGATAAGGCCTTAGGATCCTTAACTTTCTAGATTCTACTCGTCTGATGTTTTCATTAAGCTGAGTCTGAAAGAAGCATGGAAGGCTAGATTTATTTTTAAAAAATAAAAAAAAAGAAGATAAACAGTGTCTCGGAACAGCCATTACAAAGTGCAACCCAAGTGCAGGAACAATGAGCTGGGGTCTGAGTGTTGGGCTATTTTTATATCCAGAGAAGGTCCCACCAAAGCGGTCTGATCCGAAACAGGGTGTAGGGAGATTGGCTGACCGCGGGCGAAATGCTGTGCTGAGTGAGGTACAGGGGTCAGAGTTGTACTAAGCGTGTTATGCTTAGTTTCTGCATGTTAGGAGGAGAACTGCAAGCTGACGAGGAACGCAATGAGCGTGTGACGTCTTCATGAATTTGCTGAGTGTTTCTTCTTCTGTAAGGGTGAGCGTGTAAGCATGCGTGTAGATCTACGTGCCTGCATCTGTCTGTGTGAGTTACGCCGCATGCGCGCCTGTCTCTGACCTTGTCCACCTGTTGGCTGCCATCAGTGCTCTGGCTAATGCTTTAGTGCTGCTGTGCTTCACCCCGTCACTGTGTTAATTGCTACAGTTGTGCGAGAATGAGTGAGGCCCTGTCTGTGTTATGTAACACGGTAGATTTGTTCCTCACTGGTCACTGCGCATTCCAGCTCCTCGGAGTCTCCTGCACTTTGGCTTATGGAAAATCTGATGCATGTTAGCCTTGTGCATTAGACTTTCTTGGTCTCGCGTGCACCCTTCTGTCCTCGGGCTGTTTCCCCTGTGTGGTGACAGGAAGGACCAGGCTGGGTGTTACCTCCAAACTAAGTAACACTTGATTGATGGGTGGGACAACATTTGCAGCTTAGTTGCATAGTGGGAACTTGCAAAGTTGCTGCCCAGTCCCGCTACAGGATTACACCCCAAGAGAACACAATCCCAGTGGGTAATGATATGGCATGGTCGCATGGTCCAGATGCACAGGAGAGTGGGAAATAGTTTATCAAAAGCAGAATGGTTTCTTTTGCACATCCTTCTCTGCTAGGACGGTTTCCCATGTGGAGGATTATATATAGATATGTAATTTGTTCCTACATTGAAAGGATGTATACAGAACGATACACGTTAAAATATTTCCATTAGTTGGTTGACTTTACATGAGTAGTGTTTATCAATTGCGTTGCAAAGAAAAAAAAACTAGTTTTTTTTTATGCACGCACACACACACAAACGTGCGAAATATGTGATTTTACTTGAGGCTTGTCCAGTTTCCCATTTTCCCGACTAATCGTTCGACCATTGCCGTTAAAACCCATGATATGACATGAACAAGGCAAACCCTTACAGCCAGGGATGAAAGTAGAATTTTGAATTTTAGTTTTTATCGTCATAAAACATATCTGTTCAAGAGGTCCCTTATTAAAAAGGGGGGAAACAAACACATCAGACAAAGTTAGCGAAAAGAAGCTATTCTCCTCCCCTTTACTTCCCCCGTCCCTCCTCTGCGCCTTTTCTTTTTTCCGAGGCGCGCACGCCGCTCGTCTCCAGAGTCGCGCTGTTTCTGATCCGTACGCGCACTTTGCCAGACGCGCTGTGCCCGCACGGTGCCGCCGCTCGGCTGCCCTCCTCGGGGGTCTCATCCAAGTTGAGATATGCTCCGAGTCCGATCATCTGAAGGACTCCACCGCTTCACTCTCGGAGATCCGGGTCAGCCAAGGGCGTCGGAGGAGGCAGCAAGGAAACAGTGAAGTGCCGTCCGCGGCGCTGGATTAATTACGGGACGCCATGAAAAAAAACTGACTTGAGTGACAGTGAAGTGATTCCGAATTTCCACCACAAATGCAGCCATATAACTTTACGAAGCTTTTGCTCCAGCCTAGTCGACGCGCATGTTTTCGTTCCGTGAGTTATCGCTATTATTATTAAACGGAAATGTTGCCAGTTATTTTTCTGAATTGATATAAATTAGGAGAACACTTGCTACCGTACTGAGATCAGACTACCGGATGCAACTTTACTTTCTAAGGTAACAGTGTTTAATTAATCAAGATTAGAAGAATGCCGTGAGGAAGAAAACTCTTTATAAGATGCTTGCCGAAGGGCATTTTAGACGCCACTTTAGTGCAGTGCTGTGTGATTTTAATCATTCAAGCGACGTGTTTTTTAAGTAGTTTTAAATGATGGTTTCCAAAACTTGAGGACCGCCCGTCGCCGTTGTTGGCATTTCAGGGTTAAGTACGTGGAGACGTATGACAAAAACACTTTAACAGTTCGTTTGCTGCATTTAATTGCGAGATTATTACCTTCATTGACACTGGCTATGTCGGCCAGCCCGTCTAATAACGGCGGTCTCAGAATGCTTGTTCCGCCGGCCCCCGGCGACGAGCGCCAGGTTGAGTTCGTCGCCCTGACTGCCGTCCACACTGAGCGGAGCGAGCCGTCCACCCCGGAGCGCGGACACCCGTGCCAGCGGACCGGGCTGCTCGGAACCCCGCTGCCAGGGCCGCCCGGACCACGGACGAGCGCGTCCGCCTCCAGCAAGCGGTGCAGAAAGTTGCAGAACTACCTGTACAACGTGCTGGAGCGGCCGCGGGGATGGGCCTTCGTCTACCACGCGTTCATGTGAGTATGATCACCGCCGGCATCATTCATCTTAATGCACCTGGAATACAGTCCTTTACAGTGCCAAAGCGAAGGGGATTCTCTGGGTAAATGTATTGTTTATAAAGCGGGGTCTTTCCCAAAGTTAAAGCTGTCTGGCGTTCCTCGGGTGCACATTTAAGCATCCGGCGCTGGGTCGCATGGAGACTTTAAATAGGTTTCCCATAATAATGTTGCTGGGAACGGCCCCTGAAGCTAGCAGTAGCCGGTAACATTTTTATGAAAAAGTGATTTTTGTGATGAACTGACACCGCCCTACAACTTCTCGGACGTGCGTTAAACGTGTTGCACCCGGACGCTTTTTACGCCCGAGCGTGTCACCTGGGACCGGGCTGCTTCTGGCGGTCGGGGGCTTAAGCCGCCCCCGACCGGCTCCGCCGAAGTGCGGGCGGCATTTGAAAAGGCTTGACAACTGGCCTGAACGCTCCGCTTCGGTCTTCAGATACCACTCGTGCTGGACAGATAACGCGCACGCGGCTGCGGGACTGTCCGAGGCGCGCAGCAAAATGCGGGCATGTGCGATGCCAGCGACAATGACATTTATAGTTAAAATATGTTTACCTCACTGATGCGACACACCGACTCTGCTCTATATAGTTCCGAGTACCGAAACAGTTTATAAAAATAGAGAACCGCTTAATTGTCACACTTAAGAATAGCCTATGTGAGTCGAACAACTCAAAATGCAGAAAAAGTGCATCTTCGGGTGGTGCGTGGATGTGCGTGAACCGAGAACAGCGGCTTTATCACGCACATGTGTAAATAATACTGGGTTATTGGTGAAAAGCATCTGATGTTTGTGTCGGTCCGGTTAACAGTGTGTTTTAAGCTGTTTTAAGCCTTTGCGCTTATCCAGAGTCATTGGCTGACACTTTGTACTTTTCCATGTTAGAGGGCCTGACAGGGGGTGGAGGTGTCATTGATTAGTCCCCGGTACTCCTAAAAAAAAAAAAAAAAAAAAAACCGACAGCCTCCTATGTAAAACGGTGTATTGTCTACCTTTGTAAAAATGCTGTTTTTAAACGTGCATTCTCTGTTAAAACAAGTCCATCATCATTCAGTTCTTATTTTGCATAAATAATAGTTATAACTGATTTCTATTGAAATCCACCCCACTATTTGGAATAAGTGAAAGCGACCTGCATTGATTAATATGAGTGTTAAGTGTCAAGTAGCTCCTCAGATACTTTAGGAAGTTCTTTCTGAGAACAGCTGTAGCCTGTGTTTAGGCTCCTCCTATACATTTGTTATGGTAGCAGGAACTTTGGGTTAATGGTTGTAGGACTCGCTTCTCACCCCCTGGGCTGTATGTTAGGGGATGCTGTTCATCAGCATGCAGTATGGCGGGTAAAGTGCAAATGTAGGCATTTTTCAGTGTAGGCAGTGTAAACAGCAACAGATAAAAACTCAGCTGTGAAAAGGGAAAGTGATGTCACTTTAAGCTGTTGGATCTACAAATATGTATTCAGAATAATGGTTGTGATTTCTAGAGTACAATCCTCTTAAATTTGGATAGATAGAGAAAATATTGGTTTGTTTTGGGAGCTGCTTTTTGCCCCCACTCAGCCTCCTGATGGATGACGGTGGCAGTTCTGGATTCCATGTGTGATGTGACTGTGTAAACGTCTCGGAAAATGCTTACAGTTAAATTATGTCCTAACGGCTAGGATCCCCGATCCCTGTCCCACGCCTAGTTGCAGCCCTTATGTGACTTGATGCTCTGCTTTGCGTCAGTGCTTGCGTGTTCTTCCCTCGTGCGAATGCTGAAACAGCCGTCATGTTTTCGTCCCTTCCGTGCGCCCGCCTTAGACCTGCGTCTTTTCACATCTGCTCGCTCCTGCCACCAGCTCTTCTCACCCTCTATGAGTTGCGTGTTTCCTTTCACCGCTCTGCCTGAAGCAACTTTATGACAACCTTTTCCTACCAAGTCAACTGCTCTTCCTCCCCCATACACTGTAATGGATTTTCTCCATGGGCCAAATTTGTAATACAATAGGTGTTCCGTCACTATCTGCGTTACACTCTATAGCATAATTTGAATGAGCCTCCATCAACACACCTGCCTTGTTTCAAGGTTCCCAAAGAAAAATTGCAGCGTCAGATAGACCTAAGGCATTGTGTATTTACTAATGTCTACAGATCTTCTCGTTCCTGTTCCGGGTCTCTGCGCTTGCTTTCGCCCATGTGACAGGCCGTAATTGATGTGCACAGTCACAAACCTTTACGCACGTTCTGCTGTGCCGATATTGAGGAGTGTGGTCTGTAACGTGCCGCTTCGGCATTTGGTGATTAGAAAGCGCCAAGCGGAGAGGAGTTGCATTTCAATGAAGGCTTCCAATTCTGACATGAAGCAAAAAGCAGAAATGACGCATCCTTTAAAAGCCGGACCTTCGATATATTTGGTTGGTTTTTTTGTCATTTCAGCGCCGTAATTGTACTTTCTGTTCCTGAAATATTTGGTGAATGCAACACTTTTTTTGTAGTATTGTGGAAAACCACAATAGACTGGAATTTGTTGTTGAACACTGGTAACCTGTCAACTCTGTTTAGGAAGCTCTGGGTACGACGCGTCTGCTTGATCTCACTCGTCCTCCATGCCATGGTCATCAGAGGGGTTCATTCACTGAAGATGTGTGTGTATTATTAGCCGCCGTTGTTGAACTCACTGAAGTTGTATTTTATGGCTTTGGGGGAGTGTAGCCTGTTTTCCTGGTTGCTGCCCGTATTTTGAGCGCAGTGTTTTTTTCCTAGTACTCGGCATTAATCATAAAATTGCATAGTATGGCTTAAATTACAGGCGGGTGGCATTTTTATTTGTTTTTAGGTCTTTGGATGATTGGTCACGTTCCAGTCCAGTGTATCCGTGTGATCTGTTGTCATATGCGAAGTACTATTAAGCAGTCAAAGGGAGGAGAGCTGGCAGCCTCGTCGATGGCGGGTCGAGGTTCTGCGGCAGCGGGCCGCTTATCGGGACCATGCAGGGAGTCTCTTCTCCCTCATTTACCTTAACAGATTCAGAAGCCGTCTGATTGTTTCTCAGGGTGGAAATGGGAGTGGGGGGATGAGGTGTCTGTAATCCTGTGATTTTTATTGCCAGCCCCTCAGTCTGAGCATATGAGCTTCGCAAATCGCAATCTTTAAGTTTGTCCAAGTTTGTTACCTTGTATTTTTAAGCTGCTGTTTGGCTGGTTTGGGATACAAACACTTCCAAAGCTCTTGCCGGAGCAGAGAAAAGTTCATGCTGCCCACTCCTGCCCCAAATACGGTTCTCATCGGACCAGATCCTCAGAAGAAACTCTTAACTATTTAAAATGTCAGGAAAAATAAGACTGATTACCCACGAAAGCAGGAAATAGCTCAATATAATGCTTTAGATCCAAAGGGGATCCTAATGACGTCACTATGCTGGCAGCCTGCCTTTGGGTGACCTTTATAGAGTTTCTGAGCATTGCCTAGTCTGTCTGTCTGTCACTCACTCACTCACTCGGTCAGTGACCAGGGATGAGTATAGAAAGAGACTTTATGGAAACCAGAGGCAAAAAAACTAATGAACGCTTGGCCCGGCTGCTGTGATCAGGCGGCAATTGTCATAGTTTAACGGCTTCTGTGGAAGCGTGGGAAGGCGATAAGGACTGAGGGTGTGGAATGTTCCAAGAATCCATTCATAAGAATGAAGGATTCTGTCAGACGACTCATAGGAGAACTGGAAGTAACACTACATTGTTTTTACAGCAAACAGATAAAAAAGGAGTAATTATTATTATTATTATTATTATTATTATTATTATTATTATTATTATAATAATAATACTTTGGTTAATATTTTATAGTGGAGGATAAAATTTTACATTTTATTTTTTTTTCTTGCCAAAAGTGATGTCCAGTAGTTTTTGAGAAAGCAGGGCATTTTTGCAGTGAGCTGGGATGGAGCGAAAACGTGGACTGTCTGAGGAACGGACTGGGAAACGCTGCCCTAGAGTAACTTGGGGGGGTTAAGAGTCTTGCTCAAGGGTCCAGTGGTGAAATTACTCTGCTGACAATGGGATTTAAACCAGCAACCTTCTGATAATGGCCACGATGTCCTCGCCCGTTGAGCATCACGGCACTTCCAAGAATTGTTTGTTTCAGGTGAACATGTCTGATGTCACCAAAACGTCAAAAGTCTGCGTCCCCACTGGAGGCACCAGTGGGTTATAGTAGCATGTTAGTAGCCCCTGATTGGTTAATTAGGTCTTCAACCTGATGGATTAGGTGGGCAACCCTATCTATTGATACTCTATCCATCCATTTTCTGTAACTACTTATCCTATTCAGGGTCGGGGGGGCTATCCTGGAGGCTAAGGCCAGAAGGCAGGGAACAACCCAGCATGGGGTAGCAACCTATCACAGCACACACACACACACACACACACACACACACACACACACACACACACACCCCCCATGGGGAATTTGGCAACTCCATACAGCTTCAGCATATTCTTGGATTCGGGGGAAACCGGAGTACCCAGAGGAAACCCCACGTGGAGCTCTGGCGAGACTCGGTCCCAGAGGTGTGACATTACTCCGCTAGCCACTGCACCACCGTGCCACTCCTCTACTGACACTCATCAGTATGTTTTGTTTTTTGATGAATGGCGCCGTGCGGTCCGCAAGCCCCCTTCCTCAGCCACCCACTCGCCGTTGCTCCTCGTCAAATTAGTTGGGCATTCCTCTGTTAAATTTTCCAGTCTAGAAACTTCTCCAGTTCAGTTCCACCGAAATAGTGTTTTATTGACATAGTTGTATGATTACTGCAGCATTTCTCAAACGCAAACCCACAAGTGAACAAATTCACACTCAGCGGCTCTTGTTGTCATGCCCTTTCTCCCCGCCGTCACACCGGCATCGTACTATAAGCAAAATATGACTGCACAAGCTGGGCCTTTGGGTTTGCAGTGTTTCGCTGTCAACGGTAACGCTGAGAGCGTCTCTTTCATACCCTCTACTTTGGCTCTGCCTTCCAACCCGAACATTGACCGTGCAATTATGGCAGTGGAGCTGTCGCGTGTGCCTGCAAAGTGTTTGTGTCGTGGCTGGGTCAGTGGGGTGTGCTTTGGGTCTGCAGTTTAAGGCATATCCAGTATTTGACCCCTGACCCCCTCCCTTAAATTTTCAACTTGCTCCGCATATAGAAAATCGCAGTCCTCCCCCAGCTGTGACGCTGTGACCTGATGGCAGTGTGTCCGGCCCCAGGGACGGCACTGCTGTAACCTCCTAAGCTGGTCAACTGCTTCCAGCTGGATACAGCAAGTGAAACCGCTGCCTCGCTCGCACGTGAAACCGCTGCCTCGCTCGCACGTGAAACCGCTGCCTCGCTCGCACGTGAAACCGCTGCCTCGCTCGCATGTACTGCTGAGTGAACAACTTTCATTGTTTCATAGCCAGTGACCCATTACTTGCCAGTGCATGCCGTGGAGACTTTCCTGGAACCTGGCCCTTGTCCCTTTCCCTGTGTTTTAGCTTATAATAAAAGAACCATGTTTTACAAAAAGTATTGTTAAGTTTATAACTGGAATTATGTGTCCAGGACAAAATTGCTTCAACTGGGCTCCTCTTGATACCCAGCCCCTCCCACCTGGGCCCTCTCCTCCACCCACCCCACTTGGGTCATGGCCTAGAGCAGGGGTGCCCAATCCTATCCGCAAAGGGCCGGTGTGTATGTAGGTTTTTGCAGCTCCCTAACTTGATTACTAATTAGAGGAGTGATTGGCTGAAGACTCCTCGCACCTGGGTTTGAACAGCTGACCTACAGGTCACCCCAAAAACCTGCACTTCCTGCACCCCAAAAACCTGCAACTTCCCCGGCCGTCCGCCCAAGACAGCAGGGACTGTAACACTGTTGGATTTTATGATGGTTTGGGGATAAGGAACGCTAGTGGGTGCCATGAGAAGCTGGTTGCTTATAATTGTTCATAAAGTGTGAGATTTCAGTCTTCCGGAACCGCAGCCTGACCAGATGTGGCTGCGGTGGCAGGATCTGAGAGGCAATGAGCAGCCAGCTCTCAGCCTGTGGAGGCTGGGCAGACGGGGGCCCCTGCTTAGGCAGGGGGTTGTGGGCTTCCGGAGAGCTTTGATCAGGGAGGCGTGGGGGGTGAAGGTGACCGCGGGGCAGGACAGCAGCATGGACCGGCAAGACGACCAACAGCGAGGCTGCAGCGGGACCTGCACGTCCGCACCTACAGCGGCGCTGCCGTAAATCTTTTATTTCCTCTTTATTAGTTTTTGTTGCTTCTGCTAATAAGCAGCGTGACTTTTTTTTTGCAGAATCGTAGGGTTGCATGGGCACACAGCGAGGCGGATAAAATGCTTAGTTAGGCAATTCTGGGAACCAGGAGCTGCTCGGGGACGGTAGCAGCTCTGACAAATGGAGCTGAAATCTCCGTCTTCTGGAGCTGGAGGAGAGAACATGCCAGCGGATTCTAGAAGAGCTGCTGTGTGCCGGCATGAGGTACAGGGGGTGGGAGTGATGAAGTGAACAGGAGCACATGCGTTCAGGGAGGAATGGTGTGCGAAAGCCCATTTGGATTTTGGCCGTAATCTTATCGGTGGTTAATAATGCATCGTGCTTTTAAAGGAATTTATTCCCAATCAAACTCTGTGGTCAGACGTGGGCTCACCTCCCCCTTTCAGCTGTTGTTGTGGCCTGGAGGTCAGCATGTCAGCCATACCCACAGTCCTTAGCGCCCATGGCCATGCCTGACTAGCTAAACTCCAATCAGACCCTCATCCCTCTACCGTCACTTTCCTTGAACTTGCAAGCCGGACATAGATGAGCTAAGCGGAGTCATGTTGTGTTGTCGGTTTAAAACGGGAAAATTTGTCTATTTGCTCACGCGAGTCAGTGCAGCAATTATATTGTAGGGCAGAGAATCTCACATTTTAACCTTTTATGGAACAGCTGCTACACTCAGGCTAAAACTGAGCTTGTTTATTCTAGAGAGCTTAAACCCATATTATTTATAGATGCCGGGAGACGATCGTCACAGCGGTCCCACAATGCTTTTCTTTGAGGCCATCAGCAAAAACACATGGGGAAATGGAGCCTTTGGCCCCATTGTGTGTGTGTGTGTGTGTGTGTGTGTGTGTTTGTGTGTGTGTGTGTGTGTGTGTGGGTGGGGGGTGGGGGGGTATTGCTGCTGATTATAGCGGCCACTTCAATCCGCAAACTGTGGGGGCTAATTACAGGTGTACAGCAGCAGACAGGGCAGTTTAGTGAGGAGAGATGCTAAATTAAGGTCCTGTACTCTGTGCTGAGCTGCAAATGTTCTTTTTTTGGGGGGGGGAGTGTCCCACTATACTTTTTACAAGGAGTCCTGGTGGCACATGGATTTTGGCCGCCCGCCAATCATTGGCTGATACCGCTGGCTGCTTCCTGGAGCTGGCAAGGAAGTCGGCGCAGTCATGGAATTCAGCATGATGTCACTGTCACCTGGGCATCTGGGTGATATTCAGCTTTGCTGTTCTTTGGGAAAATGTCCATTGCGACACCTGCCATGTGTTTGGGTGTCTGTCTGGCTCATTTAATGTGATGTGGTCTATTTCACAATTTCACATAAACTATAGGGTGCATTCCAAATCACATACTTGTTTGCGTGTGGTGGGTGTAATAGTTTGCAAAGGGAACAGTATGTCCAAATCCTCAGTACGGATGAGACGGTAGGCGGACGGTACCCTGACGGCGTACTACATTCTGGCGGATCCTCAGCACGGATGAGACGGTAGGCGGACGGTACCCTGACGGCGTACTACATTCTGCTGGATCCTCCGTACGGATGAGACGGTAGGTGGACGGTACCCTGACTGCGTACTACATTCTGCTGGATCCTCCGTATGGATGAGACGGTAGGCGGACGGTACCCTGACGGCGTACTACATTCTGCCGGGTCCTCAGTACGGATGAGACGGTACGTGGACGGTACCCTGACTGCGTACTACATTCTGCTGGATCCTCAGCACGAATTAGACGGTACGTGGACGGTACCCTGACGGCGTACTACATTCTGCTGGATCCTCCATACGGATGAGACTGTAGGCGGACGGTACCCTGACGGCGTACTACATTCTGCCGGATCCTCAGCAGGGATGAGACGGTAGGCGAACGGTACCCTGACGGCGTACTACATTCTGCCGGATCCTCAGCACGGATGAGACGGTAGGCGGACGGTACCCTGACGGCGTACTACATTCTGCCGGATCCTCAGCACGGATGAGACGGTAGGCGGACGGTACCCTGATGGCGTACTACATTCTGCCGGATTCTCAGCACAGATGAGACGGTAGGCAGACGGTACCCTGACTGCGTACTACATTCTGCCGGATCCTCAGTACGGATTAGAGGGTACAAGGACGGTACCCGGACGGCGTACTACATTCTGCCGGATCCTCAGCACGGATTAGAGGGTACAAGGACGGTACCCGGACGGCGTACTACATTCTGCTGGATCCTCAGTACGGATGAGACTGTGCACATTCTGTGCAATTTTGAAGGGTACAACCAATGGGCGCCATGCAATTCCACAAGGCCATAGGAGCAGCATAAATTTAAGTAGAAACCAATGCCCAGTTATATTTAGTTGATTATGTATTTTTTCATTGAAAGTTTGAACTTTTGTGGGGGAAGAGTTACATCATTGGTGAGCATCCAGATCGAGTGTGATCCGGCGATCCATGTGTCAGTGTGCATGCATACTGTTCTGATGCATCCATATGGTTTGTATTGCATTAATGGTTGAGAAGTACGTTTCTAACAGTATTCTGTACCAGCTGCATAAGCATGCTGTTTGGAACGCACCCATAGAGTGTGGCGTCCCTTTAAAAATGAAGAGTGTTGTGTGACTGGACAATCAGAACAGAATCTGCCACTTGCATTGGGGGGGGGGAGTCTGAGTTAAAGGGATAGATGCATGTTAAAGGCAAGGCATTCTCTAGATCCTTTCATCCACTCTGCTTAAGTGCCTGGATCATGTCTTGCTAGCAGGGGGAGGGGTCACAGCCTGGTATCTTTTCCCCTCTCATCTTCTGGAGAATTTCAGAGGATGGGGCTGCCGATCTTGTATCAAATTGGCCAGATGATTAGATTGCTGTCACTGTAATCACGCCGCACCTCAACGAAAAGCAGACGAGGCTTCGGGGGGGGCGCGGCTTCTCACCCGCGTGGCCTCTGGGCTTTAAACTTCTCCCTCTGGCTGGGGGTTAACCTACGTGTGTCTCCTGGGTTCCCCAGGGGGCTGCTTTTACCAAGAGAGCCATTTTAACAGCATTTTCCCCCCCCCCCCCCACATCAGTGTCCAACTGCTGTGACAGGACAGGACCCTGCCGTTGCCTTGATATTTGTTTTAAGTTTCCATATCATCCAGGGTGGGGAAAGAGTATTTTTGCTAGGGACAGACAAGGCTGGAGACAGAGTTGGGGGGTGGAGTAGGGGTGGAGGAGGGTTGAAGGTGTATTCATTTCCCCTTCCTGTGCAGAAACTTGTCCCTTGAGCCTGTCCCTGTCTCACAGGACGGGCAAGCAAGGCTAGGGTTTCGGGGATTGGGGCCACGTGCTCCGTGCTCACCTTTCCGTCTGCTCATCCTACAAAGACGACGCTGATCCATGGGGGGGAGGAGGAGGAGAGAGTCTCATTAGCCCCGCCCAAGCAGTGTGCCTGTCCAAGATGGTCAGGGGGAGAAGAGTCGTGCCACACTGTGAAGGGGGGGTCGAGTCTGAAACTAGGGGCAATGCAGTGACAGAGAAGGGGTAAATATGGGCACTTACCTGACCTGTTTGAGGACAAAGATCCTGAAATACCACTCCTGGATCTGGAGGTAGCACAATCTACAAATGTAGGAGCAATGTAATGGAGTTAATGTTTGATAGCTAAAACTTAACTGTAGTAAAATCTGACTTGGATGTAGGATGGATTATATGGGGGTAGGGGTGCTGCTCCCGTTGCATTATGGGAAAGAGCGGTTAGGTCAGCACCATTGGCTGCTGCCTCTGCTCCAATCAGCACTAATCTCTGTACATCTCCCGTTGTTCCAGCCAAGCCAGTCCAGAAATACCATTCCTCTGGGCACAGCGGATATGCTGGGGGCATTTTTATTTTAGGCATACGGAGCAGTGTGGTCACCCAGGAGCTGGTCCGGGCCTGGGCCCAGGTGTCCGCCCCGCAGAAAAGGCCTCGTTTTCAGTGCTGTTCCCCCTTAGCTTGTTGGAGCTGGTGGGGAAACGACGAAGCAAGACTGCCCTGAAAGGTGAAGGATGTAGCTCCCAATACAAGCCAGCTGGTTTATAATTACCGATAAATGCTCCTGTATTGCTCCCAGCACTGGAGGGCTAACCACTAACCACTGACCGGCCCGTAGTACCTGTGTGGGTTATGCTACAGTACTTCCATTATTTCATGGTTATTTGTCATATATTTTTTTCCTGACAAGTAGCATGCATAGCCTGCAGTAAGGATTATTTATAGCACTGGTTAGTTGTCTTGCTCACTGATTTACCAGCTGTTGCTCCTGCTACAGCTGCTTTAGGGGGGTGTGGGTCTGGTCAGAGGCCCAGTTTCTTTACCGGAGTGCGGGTCTGGACAGAGGCCCGGTTCCTTCAGTGGAGTGCAGATCCAGTCAGAGGTCCAGTTCCTTTAGCGGGGCGCGGGTCCAGTCGGAGATCCACTCACCTTTCCGTCTGCTGGGGCACGGGTCCAGTCAGAGATCCGGTTCCTTTAGCGGGTCACAGGTCTGGTTCTTTTAGCAGGGCACGGGTCCAGTCAGAGATCCGCTCGCCTTTCCGTCTGCTGGGGCACGGGTCCAGTCGGAGATCCGGTTCCTTTAGCGGGGCACGGGTCCAGTCGGAGATCCGCTCACCTTTCTGTCTGCTGGGGCACGGGTCCAGTCAGAGATCCAGTTCCTTTACCGGGGCACAGGTCCGGTCGGAGGTCCAGTTCCTTTAGCGGGGCGCGGGCCCGGTCGGAGACCTGATTCCTTTCCTTGCGGGGTTAGAGGGTGACGGCCAGTAGCGTCAGAGTTCTGCCAGTAATGCAGCTCCCCCACCCAAGTTTCTGCGGATAACATGTTATGTTCTCGCAAACAACGGATAGCTTTCAGATGTCACCCAGCGAGAGGAAAGGTATACAAAGGGTTCGGGGATCCCACGCATTAACACTGTATTATATACAAGTACAGCACAGAAAGACGTCACCTTCTGCTGGGCTTGGTGTGTGTGCTTGTGCTTGTGTGTGTCTGTGTATGTGTGTCTGTCTGTGTGTGTACACAGTAGCCGTGACCTTCCAAAGCTCTCTGGTGCGAATCTGTTTACAGCGCCTTGCTCACTGCCCCACCTGCTGTCTTGATGATTGAAAAGCTGTTTCACAAGGACTCTGGTGTCGGCATATGAGCATGAACTCTTAGTGAGCCGTGGGATGCCCCCTGTCACGGCTGGTTCTCAGTTACCAGGCGGACACTTGTTCACCCTAAGAGTTAAGTCCATATAAAAATGAATCGATACTCCACTCCCGTCTATCAGCGAGCACCTGCATCCTAATGGAAGTCCAGTTCCCCAGCATGTCGGGAAGCGGGTTGCTTTTAGCGCACTCAGCTGGACGCTGCTCGCGTTCCGGCCGCGATCTAGAGTGTTTCTTTAGCAGCTCTGCTTCTGGAAGTCAGGCACTGGCTCTGGCTGCGGCCTTGGGATGCCGTCTGTGTTCTGAGACTGACCAGCCTGCTTCGCTCCTCGGTCTACAGGACAAACCC
The DNA here is from genome assembly GCA_026777045.1 of Hyperopisus bebe. NCBI lineage: Eukaryota > Metazoa > Chordata > Actinopteri > Osteoglossiformes > Mormyridae > Hyperopisus > Hyperopisus bebe. Next base: position 15,029,110 of record JAODJW010000046.1, read on the forward strand.
TGCAGCGGCGGAACCATAACACTGCATTTGTCACCCACTCGGGGGGTGGAGAGCGCACGTCCAGATGTTGCACAGTGACGGCACTCTGCTCCACGTGGGTCAGCTTGATCAGCGTGCGCTTAAAGCCCCACTGCAACCAGTGGCCTGGACTACGGAGCGGGGTTACTGGCTTATCGGGGTAACTTGTGGGATTTAAGGTAGTCTGCACAAAATGTAAGTGAACGAATACAAAGTCCATTTAAACTGTGGTACCTTAAAATCTGACAAGTTACCCCGACAAGCCAGTAACCCCGCTTCGTAGTACAGGCCACAGTACTCCCGGCTCTGAGGTCTCCTTCACAGATCTCACTGCATCACACTGCACGGCTCCTAACAGACATGGGGAATCGGGAACAGAACATTGATTTCACATCTACATTTTTCTTTATTTATTAGACACAGGATCAGATAGTCCCTAGAGCCCTTGGAGGTTGAGGGCCTTGTTCAGGGTCCAACGGTGATACTTACTGACCCTTGGATTGAATCCAGTGGCCTTCTGATCACAGGCACATCACCTCATCATGTGTACATCTCTCGAATTGATTGAAACCTTCTGCCACTGACTATTTTAAGTTAGATGAGAGAATACGAGCTTCTGCTGCCGGTTGACAGAGTGCAGGGGCAGGACTGGGAGCGACCTGCTCTCCTGGTTGTCGTTACTGGGGGAGCTTGTTGTGAGCATCCAGCCCATTGCAAGTGAGGTGGTATTCACTTCCCTCAACTCGCACCACAAACACGATGCTGTTTATCTGGGTATTTCTATTCACACATAGCTGCCAGTTGTATACTGTATGTGGTGGGGGGGGGGGGGGGGGTGGTGCATTTTTGGGGGTTCTGGGTCGCGGGGCCCCCCTCCACCTCTGGGCTGCCACCACTCGTAACTTCTGGCTAAAGTGTTGTTAAGACCATTTTAATTTATACCGGCAGGTTCTGTAAACATGTGGGGAAGCCTCGCCATGGCAACGGGAATAAAACAAACTCATAATATGGAGCAGTATTTATAGCTCCCAGCATGCCCAGCGGCCTGCCGTTCGGGGGGGGGGAGTGGTGCTGTGGAAACGAGTCACCCCCCCAACATCTCCCGCTCCCACGTCCTCCTCCGACTCCAGTCTTTAAATCTCCCTCCACTCTGGTCCACTAAAACCCCTCCAGATAATTAACCCCCCATGCTATTCCTCAGGAAATAAGGGGGGGGGATGATGGGGGGAATCAAAAAATTAAAAAGACTTCTTCCCGGGGTTAATGCGGGGGCCTCTTTCCTCTGCCCCCCCCCCCCCCCGAGGCAGAGCTGGACGAAGCGGCCCTCTGCTTACAGTCACAATTAAGCATGTTTGGGCAGCAGTCATGAGTCCTTGCCAGCTCTTTGATTCGGCCCGATGAGGATTCGCTTTATATTTATTGGATATTCCATTTGAGCTGGGGGCCTGAGCGAATTCCCCCGGCTCACCGAAGAAAACACTAAGTGATGCATTTAGTTTCTCTTTGAACTCTTTTGACAGGAAGCACCTTTACAGCATGCAGGTCTGAACAGACGTCTTGCTTGTAGGGTCAGCACCTGCCCACCCGCTCTGGCTCCAGCCGCATCCGAAGCGCGTCTGATTGGTCGTGTCTGCGTCTGCGTCTTTGCCCTGCCCATGTCCCCTGGCCTCCCCGTGCTCTTTTTACCTGAGGGAGATGCACGTGGCTGTTGTCATGTCATAAACTAGGTTACTGTAGAGTTATGTAGGGCTGTGGACTTGGCATGTGACATATAAAATGCACTATAGCACTTTAGCATTGCGTATGTGTGCTGTAATATAACAGACACACAACATGGGCCAGCAGATACAGATCGGATATGCTGGTTTTGTAGGTTCCCCTGTCCTATTCAGTGCATGTTAAATGAAAGCAGTGAGGGGAGAACTTAAAATGACTGAAACTGTATGTTACAACCCTCACTAGTGTGGTGAGAGGGCATGGCTTGTGTTTGACGGTTTGATGGGAAGGTGGGGTTTGAGTCCAACATGATTGGTGTGTTGGGAAGGTGGGGTTTGAGGTAAACATGATTGGTGGGGTGGGAGGGCGGGGCTTGTGTCTGACATCGCTGGTGTGGTGGGAGGGCGGGGCTTGTGTCTGACATCACTGGTGTGGTGGGAGGGTGGGGCTTGTGTCTGACATCGCTGGTGTGGTGGGAGGGCGGGGCTTGTCTTATGATGTTGATTTATAATTCTGCAGGCCCATCTCTGTCCCTCTGTCCCAACATGAGAGATGCGGAGTGTCCCGCAAGCAGCTGTCCGTGTCCTGACAGAGTATGGGTGGGTTCAGTTATACTGGCATTGTATGAACGGCTGTTTGTATCTTGAAATCTTCGTAAGTCTTTATTCAACATCATTTTAAGGGTATATGCAAGTACAAAGAACTAGGATGCTGGGAGTCCACATGCTACGCTGCTGCGCGGTGGGAGTAGCGGCCAGAAGTCGTACTAGACAGAATTGGTGTGCAGAAAAAAAAAATTATTGCGGACAGGAAATGGGAGCCCAAGGAACACAATTTGGACTTAGTCCTCTTCGTTCGTATGTCTGAAAGTTCGTAAGTTGAAAGTTTGTAAGTAGAGGAGCGTCTGTACGTCACACATGAGACCCTGTGATAAAGACATGCAACTCGACGTTCTGTTGGTTTGTGAACTATGCATGGATTCAAGGTGTAACTACGTGATTCGTAGCACCTGCCTGATTTGTACGGAGTAGTATCTGGCTGGCAGTCCGGTCCACGCATGTGCAGAACAATTCGCCACTCTCAAGTCTCGCCACTTGTATGATTTCCCCACTGCGCTAAAGGGAATGAAATAAAAAAATAAAATGTGCATCGTGTAACAATCTTGATGCGAATGTCTTTCACGTTGGGAATCTGTAGCCATGTATCGTTTGTACCTTGCAGGTCTGCACCACACGTTTAATGGCGCTTTCTGATTCATGTATTCTGCCATTTTACAGCAAACTACAGTGGTCGCTTTATTGTTTAGAGATCTAGTGTTAAGGATTCCGCTGACCGGGAAAAGAAAAAAGTTTTCTTTGCTTTTTGAATTCAATGTTCACGCCGGTCGTCTATTTCCAGAGTTTGGATCAACACTGTTACCTAAGCATCCCATATCTGAATCATTAGTTTAGATTTCCATCAGTTGAAATTGCTGCTGTCCAGCGATAGGGTATTTTGATATACTTATAGTTTTGTTCACTCTGAACTGAAGGGACATACACAGTCATCCCACCATGACTGGGATAACTAACGAGAGCCATAAAAATGCAGACAGATACAAACACAGGTGCTATGCAGGGCTTAGACAGACAGGCAAAGAACACAAACTATCCAAAATCACATCTGGCTGAATATCCCACTCTGGGCTGGTGGGCATCGCTAGCAAGCCAGTCGTTAAAATGTTTCATTGCCACTGTTGCCTCTTGATTTGGTCTCTGGGGGCATCGGGCAGGGGTAATGTAAAGCACTTTGAGATTATGTAATGGGCTATACAATTAGAACTGAATTGACTAGTGAAAAGAAATAACAGGATCAGGGTGGGTTGTGAAATGAAGGGGTACAAATCGGGCATCGTCGTAAAATACACAGTAAAGTATAATGCTGCTCATGCGCAGATGTGCCAGGTGAATATCGGGCATGCGCAGCATTACCCTTTACTGTGTATTTCACAAAGCAAAGTTCTCTGTAAACTTGCTTGTGCCGTATTTGGCACTTCTAGAGGTTACACGACAAATCTATTCAACCACCTTAAAAGGAAGCATTTGACACAACTTTGTTTAATGTTTAAAATAAACTTTAACTCGGGATTTAATTACCGTCTTGAAAACAGTGTCTTGAATGCAACATCGTGTTTCAAATTGTGCTAATATAGAAGTTCTTCGGTTTGTTTGAGTTTGGGTCTTCTCGACAGAACGTTTCAAAACCGGGAAGAAAGATCGCACCCCCCCAATTCAGCCTGGCGCTGGCAGTGAAATTGGAGGAGTCCTTTCACCAGCGGAGGTGGTGGTTGCCGGTAGTTTCCACTGACTTTCCTCGCTAGCAGGAGACACTGGCCGCAGCTGCTGTTCTATGTCTGGACGCACTTGAGCAGCCCGACAAGTGGGGCTGGCATCCTGCTCCGAGCGGGCGCCGCCACGCAGCCTTGCCATGCTGGCTCTCAAGCCCTCCCTTTGAATGCTGAGGCCCCAGGATAACAACATTAGCTCTGCAATTTAGTACTAATAACACCGACGATAGCATTAGTGCCGATGATAGCAGCGGTCCGTCTCCGCAAAGGCCTTAGCCAGTCTGCTTGAGTCTTTCCCTCAGTGTTGGCAGGCTTCTGTCATGCCTACTGGTGTATCATCAAAGAGGAGACGTCCACTTGGAGGTCGGGGGGTGGGTTGCCGCTGTGATTACTTGAGTTTCTGATACCGGCAGCCAGTAACGGGCCTGTAGTCTTCCGATTAAATGGCTGAGGTCCAGTAGGAATGAGCGGCGTATGTGTGATGAAGGAGTCTAATGGCCGTCTTGACTGCCAGTGATGGTTGCTGTAATGACACCTGACCCAAGTGCAAATCGATTTGACCCCAGCAGAATCACATGGAGTAGGGGTATGTATACCCTGGCAGATTCAGGGGGCCCAGTACCTTACAGGGGTCCTTGAATACATAAAATTATTAATTTTATGGGGGGGGGGGGGCAAGGTGATATTTTGTCAGTAGGTCCAGCATTTCTATTGATGCCTCTGACTGCACTTGACAGAACGATGAGGTCCTTCTAAATCGGAGATTGTTTCCCAGAATCCTTACGTCGTGTGGCCTTTGTGTCACTAATCTCCAAGAGTTCCTTCCAAAGCCTTATCTAAATCTGTTTTACATCAGTGAACTGTAAATTCTGAATTTAGCCAGCAGTGCCTCCACCTCAAATTATGGACAACCGCCGGCCCATTTGCAGTCTTTGGCTGCGAGACGGCGAGTCATTACGGCACTCTCGTAAGCCGTGAGAGAGACACTCGGGGACCGGGCAAGACGTGGGATTTTGTTTATATAGCAGAGTTAAAGCTGGACATAATGGTTTTGGCGGTAATGCGATACAAATAAAGCAGTCTCCCTGTGGTCTGTGTGGAACGTCCTTTGAGTGTTGTAGGGGATGTTTTGACGTTTTGCTTTTGCATCAAAACAAGTAAAAACGGATCCTTGTTACATTATTTATTTTTTGTCAGTTACCGTTAGCTTGTTTGTACCCTTCAGTGGAATGGATCTGGATTAACGGGCATATTGAATGTTAGCACAGTAGCACCATCAACTGTGGTTTGAGCGTCTGATGTTCAGACCTCAAACACAGAGCTTGCCTTTGATTTGGCATTCCAAAGGTCCCTGGGATTCGTAACGTTGATAGTCTCCATTCTTCTTAAATCCTTAAGGCTTCCCAGCATGATAAGAATGACATTGAAAATTTATTGTAGCAGGATTCAGATGCTACGCTCAATTCAATGGCTGTCTGGGGAAAATCCTCCTTTATGGATGTTGCTTGAAGGTTAACATGGTTGGTCAGTTCTGTATGCATGAGTACGAATGCGTGAAGAGTTCAGACCATGAGTGACCTCACTGCATTTCTGTATCCTCGTCTGCAAAAATCTATCTATTCTTGCACTGGTCAAAAGCTGCAGCCGCAGTTCCCGTGCCTCATGGTGGTTCTTTGTTCAGTGGAAATTCGGTACATTGCTCCTGGTTTTGATGCAGACATTCCGTTACAGAAAGGGATGTCATCATGTGATCTACAGCAAGCACAGAGACTGTGTGAGATCGTATATTTTGACTCTTTGTTTAGGGGCATGGTATGTAACCAACCAAGGTATATTACTTGGGCTATGCCAGCCTGTCTGCAGTGATTGCAGGGATTTGGGAGCGCCCCCTTGTGCACATGGACAGCCATGCGGGCCCAATACTCGAATAGCTCTTCAGTGGCGACCCAAACCCCCAAAGTGTAACACTGAAGTGCTGCTTAAACTATAGTTTTTTTTTTTTTTCTCCCACACGCAGCAGTTTCACTTTATTTGTGCACCACATTCTAAATGTTGGCATTTTTTATGCCGTGCTCTGGGTTTTAGAATTTTTATATATATATATTTTTTTTATTAAAGGCTGAAGTTAGCGGTGCGATGAATGGTGAAATGTCAGCATGCAAACCGTGCAAACCCGTGCAAATGGCTGCTGTCGCCCCCCCCAAAACCCTGCGCTAATTGCCTCAGCGCTAGCAAGCCTATTGTCTGTGTAAATGTCACGTCTATCTGAGATAGGGGCCCCTCCCCCGATGAGCGGCTGAGCACAGGCCTCGCTGGCGCCGAGCGCATCACCTCTCTGAGACAATGCATGCTGCAAAGAGAATGAGTGCTGGCCTTTCACGTCCCGGGCTGGGGGGGGGGGGGGGGGGTGAGG
>JAODJW010000046.1:15035682-15052283 GCA_026777045.1 Hyperopisus bebe
GGGGGTGAGGCTATGCTAAGACAAGAAAGACATGAAAATGCTAACGTGTAAAAACGTCTACATGAGTACCAGCCCTGGGCGAGAGATTAGAGACTGAAATCTTCACCTATTCACCGTGATGCGAGTTTCTTGGGGTTTTTTTGTGAGGGTGATTTTCTTAGGCTGTTGTTCCATGGGAATAGTTAAGCTTCTCCCTCTTGTCGAATGTGAACAGGCCCCCCCCCCCCCCACACCCGCATACGTCCGTGCAGAAGGCAGCCTGTAGGCTTTACACAGCCCTGGAGATAGACGCCTTGCCCTCGATTATCTCAGATAAAGTGTGAGAGAGCGAGCCGGGCTGACGTGGGCCTGCGTGGTCCGATGTGTGTCCTGGGCTTCATTCTACATGCCGGAATATAAGGCTGAGGGACTGGATGCGCTCAGTCACTGGGAAGACGCTGCCTTCCTTTACATTTCTTACACTATAAGCCACAGCTGGGAACATCAGGTCCAGAAAGTAAAACTTTATGCTCAACTGATTTGTTGAAAGAAAATCTTGGTCTGGACACTCTGGACCTGAACTACCCATCTCTGCATTAAGGCTCATTAATACTGGATGTTCTGGCAAATCAGCTCAGGTCCGATTGATTCGGCGAAGAATGCGACAGCAAACTCCTTTTTTCACTCCTTTTTGTTGCTCAGTTCCATGCCACCTGTTGCACATTCTTCGTTGAGTTCAGCACAAAGTTTTTTTGTGATCCTTCTGCATAAACATTGCAAAGATTCACATGCTTAACTGCAATAAGAAAAAACAAAAGATGAACTCCGTCTGAATTCTGCTAGGACACTTACATTTGTATTATTTGTTTGTTTAACTTTTGGTGGTATTTAATGGAGGCCTTAGGGGTTTGGTCCAGGACGGAACATGATCCAGGAGTATAGTACAGTTTCTGTGCCTGTCACTGTGCTTTTGCACCTCTGCAGTTCTGCGTGAGAAAAGCGGCCTTGTGGGACCAGTGTCATCTGTCCTTTTCCTTAGAAAATTTTGTCAAGCGCTACCAAAATATGCTCTTTCAGTCTCTCCACTAAAATGCTGTGCTAACTGTTTCTGTAGCCTAAAAATATCGCAGTGATTCAGAAATGATGGCTGGCATTGTGGCCATTCATGACGGTTTCTGAAGGTCTGATATGATGCTGTGAATGGTCACATTAGCCTCTGTGTGTCTCACTCCCACGCAGACACAGTACATTCGTGCATAAGATAGTTAGTGGATTATAGATCCCATCTGGTATCTTTAATTAGCTGCCATTTATTGTCTGTAAACCAATCGAATCTGAGTGTAAAGAAGAGAGAAAAAAATCTGCAACGTAAGGTGGATACCCTGCCTGCAGCTGTGTTAATTCACACTTATGGAATTTAGACGAGTATACGTTGCATTTTGGACTGGCCAATGGGATTGAACGGTAGATGCCAACACGAGCAGCTCCTGCATGTGAGCCTACGTGCCATTCGTCCATGCAGAGCAATGACTCGGGCAATTTCACGAGGGACTGTCCTGTAGCTGTTTGCTGAGCTCTCTACTGCCATCTGTGGCCTCACCAGGTAATGACTGTGGGGGGGGAACAAAGTATTATGTTTGTATGAGAATAATGAAGAAACTTTTTTTTTTTTTTTTTTTAAAACTCAAACTTCCATTTACTCAACGTTTGTTTGTTCCAGATGGTCCGATTGTGAAAAGTACGCAAACAGGCCGACAGTGAGATGGGGAAATAATTTACAGTGAAGTATTTTATCATTCACTGAATTCATAAATCAAAATCACTGTGAAAAATCATCCTTTAGGCAATTGATGCAGGTGACTGTGTTCCTGGGGCTGGTTTCTGTTTGAGCTGCACTTCATCATCCGTACTGCCATCTGGGGGCTGGGTGATCTGCTCCGCCAAGTCCCAGGACCCCCTGTTTAGCGGTAACGCATCTCTATTCTGAAGAAGGGCGTGTCCGTGCGTGATGCCTGTCTCACTTAAAGCATAAGCGGCTGTGTTTATGTGTAAATGCAGAATTGGCTCTGGAGACGGTAAAGCAGTCTGCCGCTTTGTGGGGGGGGGGGGGGTGTCTTGGTGGCTTCGGCTTACCTTCCTGTCAGCTTCAGGTTGCTGGTTACAATCCCACCCTGAGCAAAACGGTCACATCTCTGTTGTGTGGGTATTAAAGGTCTACACACCCCTGCTAAAATGGCAGGGTCTGTGTGATAAAGAAATTAAGCAAAGATCAATCATATCACAACTTACTGCACCTTTGTTTCAAAACTACAATCTGTACAAAGAAGGTAAAAACAAATCAGAAACTTTATGGTAAAAAATGAAAATAAAACCGTATAAAAATGCTATTTCTTGCCCTCTCTGTGTTCGCAGTAAATGTGAAATAAATTCTGTTTTCTCGTTTGATTTTTATCGCACTAAAACCTGCCACTTTGACAGGGGTGTGTAGATTTTTTTTTGTCCACTGTATGTCACACCCCCGCCCCCCACCAGTGGGGCAAATTTGGCCCCCGACCCAATGTCAAACTCTTCCCACTGGTCTCAAAGGAGACCAAGGTGGGCTCTGTGAAAAAACGTGTTTGTGCCAGTACTTGTCATTTTCGTTTTGAATGGTCCGTTGAGCGGCTGCTGCCCTCCTGTTAGAAGCGGCCGGTGCTCCGGCTCCTAATTGCGTCCTGCTTTGCTCTAACAATTGCTGCGTAGCACGAGAAGCACAGCCTGTGCTCTTACCGAAGGCAAGCAGTGCTTAAGATGCTCACTGTGCATTTCCCGTGGTATTAAATGGGAAACCCGCTCCCCGTATAGAGTAATAGAGGCTTTTAAGTAGAACTGTGTGCCTATGTTCATATATTGATCTTTCGGTGCCCAGAAATCCTGCAGTTTTAGACTGCCGGCCTTTTTTGGGCTGGGTTACCTCAGGCTCGCTTTGACAGAGCTCCAAATGCGCATTCTATTGACTGATACAGAACTGGTGGTTCTAGAAGTCTGCCGGTTGGACAGGAAAGCAAAGCTTGAAGATCACCTTGTATAGTCCAGGTCAGTCGCCACACTCCAGGGTCAAAGGGCAATCAGGCCTGGAATCTAAGTATAGACATGTTTAAAGGGCCAGATCATTCTGCTTCAAAACCTGAACTAGACTGACTGGACGACACTGTTGTACTAAGTAGGACCCGTCTTTAAAACTTGATCACTGTATACTGATGGTGAAGTTCAGAGCCACTGCATTCTCTCAGTACACGCCTGCTTACAGAACTCGGCTCGGTGGCGCCCCCACTATGTGGAGTGTGTGTGACTCTGCAGTGCGGTCGGCAAAGCCAGTGCATATTGCCCTTGACAGCCCTGTCAAACAAAGGCCACGCCGTCTGTATGAGGGGTTTCCCCAGCTCTGCCTCCCCCCCCCAGCCTCATATGAAAGTTTAATCCCTGAACATGTCCGCCAATCGATCCTGTGCTGTACCTGCACATGGGTGTTCAGTGACGGCCACTGGCTGCACTCTTGCTGCTCTTGTCACTCGTTTATTTAACTGTCATCCCATCAGTCTGCCTTTCATGTCTCTCTCTGCCCTCTACCGGCCCTTTAAATAGTTTGGATCCGACATTCACGAGTGGCAAGAAAACTGGATTGGGCTGCATGTGTCTGCAGGCGTTTATTTGCGGACAGTATGAAGCATTATGACTGTGGAGTCTGACAGCGGCATCTTTATGGCACGCCGGCATGGTGCCCTGCAGCGTGTGTGGAATCTGCATCTCCCCGCGTCACCTAGGGCCCCTGCCAGTGAGACTTAAGTGGCAGCCGCGAATTGGCCACAGAGCATGGCTGGGAGTGTTGGTGCGTCTGCCCAGGACTGCAGCGGAATCCCATGCTGGCTGTAACGCAGCCCGATACCGTGTGCTGCCTGGGATGGGCTCCAGACCCCCCAGGGCTCTGACAGAGATAAGCGGGCGAAGATGAATGGACTAGCGGGAGAGTTACAGCGATGGCGGTAATGGCGGCTGATTTATGGCGGCTGACAGGCGTAGCGGTATAGGCACGAAGTGCACGGATATTACGGCTGCTTCCAGTCTGAAGCGTTCCGCAGCTGTGATGCTCCCGCCTCCTGTGCGGCTTTCCCAGACCCGCCCAGAGGCGCGCAGAAACGATGCAGCTGGAGGGGCATTCTGGGAAGCCCCCCCCCCCCCGTCCAGCCACCCATGTTCATCCAGCATGGAGTTGACTTTTGGTCTGCTATTCTGGGGAGATCTCAGCCCACAGAGATGGAGTGAGAGAGGGAGAGAGAGAGACCTTTGGTGGTTGGTAGCTGCACCATTTCTATTGGCTGTGGGATGCTGCCACCCTACCTGGCAGGGTTTCAGGCTGGAGTCGCCATGGCGACACAGGGAATGGGCCAGGAAGTAGATATTCCCCTCCCCCAAGAACAGGACCCCTGCGGGCACAGGACTGGGGCAGTTTCAGTCATAGGAGGACACGAGCGGTCCAGCACGTTGGGGCTTTTCACTGCGTTTCCCTTAAGAGGTTGGCTTTGGATTAGGCCCGCAGTGCAGGAGATGATCACGGGAAGCTTCATACTTGAGATTCCTGAAAGCCAGTCCCAGAAGAGGCCCAGATGCCATCCACTGCTTAATCGCCAGCTCCGAACCCCACCACTCGCTTTTTAGTAATACTCCGGCCGTGAAAAGTGGCCGCGTTAGCATCTAAAATGATAACGTGACAAAACCGGAGACCCGAGCCTCAGCGGGGGGCGAGGGGATGGTGTCCCCGTGGCCCGGGGGGGGCGATCTCTGTGCCGGCGGGGTAAATCTGTCAGTGCGCTTTCCCCGCGCTGGCTTGGGAGCGGCAGCCCGGGGCGCCGTGAGCGCCTCGTCTCTGGGGCCCGCCGCACCCTCAGCCATGACCCACTTTTTTCGGGAATCTTACTGTTTGAACGGGAATAAAAATCACTGACAAAGTGGCTTCGCCGTTGACCTCCAAGGCCAATGTCGCTGATTTTGTGCTTTCATTTCATAGTGATTTTTTTTTTTTTTCCTTTCTCCCTCCCTTCCTTGATGGGGGGGGGGGGTGATGCAAAAACTGCCACTCAGCTGAAATGTAACCCCTTCCACATGGACATCATGTGCTCTCGTGTGTCTGTATTTTTACCTGTTCATCATTTTTCTCCTTATAGATTCTAGTCGGGGAGGACTAAGCAATTTCAGTAGTTTTACACCCTGTGCCTCCGTCCGGTGGGATGCTAAGGAATAAGCTCTGGCTAGTGGCTATTCGCTTTCACTGGCAGTGTCACGTTCAGGGATCATTTTACTGCTTGTTCTGATCAATAGCGGAGATGGGTAGAGGCGGGGGGGGGGGGGGGCACACCCACCCAGCCCCCTCCTTCCCATTCTCAGCCTTTGCTATCGATCAGAACGAGCAGCACGACGAGTATCGCGGTTGAGAAACGCAGTGGGACTCTGCCCAGCGATTTGGACGTGCATTTCATGAATGGAAAGCAGGGGCGATTCTAGGATTTATTTATAATGCAGGGGGCATTAATTCATAGAGAGGGAACAACTTTATCATTAACCAATGATATGGTTTGAATTGGTGATTGGCAGGGCCAGTGGCACTCTGGGGGCCAGTCAGCTTTCAGCTGGGGCCAGTGCCTCTATGGCCCCACCCCTGAATACGCCCCTGCAGTGCGTGGTCTGGGTTTGTCAGTATGTCGATAGGTGTCTCCCTCACTGGTGAACACTGGCACACAGGTTTGTGTGTCTGCATTGAAGGAACTTCTGCCATCTTGTTCACTGATGATTCATGACTTCAAAAACATCGAGATAAGACCCCATATTTAACCATAATCCTGATTCAGAACCGGTGCTGGTGTGAAGCTGACTTTTGATCAGCTGCTCTCAAACCACACACTTTATTCCTGGCTGTGTCAAGTGGCTGAGGACCAGTGGTGGGGAACTGTCTTGGAGAGCCGCGTGTTTTTCCATTCCAGGGGATACCAAGCCAAAACTGGTGCAAGCAGTGTATTTTTTGGCACGTTCTGCCAGTACACTAAAAAATAAACCGTGTTGTTTTTCAATGAGCGGTAACAGACTGCTGACAATCCTGATGAAGTTTCCGGTATGTCACGCACTCCCTGTCTGCAGTCCATGAATGAGCCCTCTGTCACACTGCATAACAACCAAAAAATAGCACCAGGTGAGATTAAGGTGTTCGGACACCAGTGACTTGACCTGACCCATTATCTGAGTGAATGTTTAAAATAGCCAATCAGATGGTGACTCCCTAGCCAAGTCGCTTATTGGTCGGAGTCTCCTCGGTTACGGTGTATAATCAGACATGGCCACGCCCCTCTGTCCCCAGACAGCTCACTTCACACTTAAGTCCCACGTGCCCAGTGATCTGCCTGTGTCCGTCTGTGGCGAGGTCACGAGGTCTGGGATGCCATGTACCTGTGTGTCTCATTGCTCCGTCTGTACAGCTGTGATGTTCCGTACTTCCATAAGTCCTGCGGTCTGTTTTCCCTCAGTTGTTCAGCCGTTTTTCTACATCTTCAAAGGAAAGGATGTGATTTCCAGTTGTGAAGAATCATATATAAAGCTGATTACGAAGACTCATCATGTATTATGGTGAAAAACAAAAACTTTGAAATATTAGTCTTTCCTCTCACTTCAGAGACGTCCTTCTCTGGTAACCACACGTCTGTCTGCGTGTCTCTGTGTCTGTGTGCATTTCAGCTTCCTGCTCGTCTTCAGCTGTCTGGTGCTGTCTGTCTTCTCCACCATCCCCGAACATCAGAACACCGCCAACGAGGGTCTCTTCATCCTGGTAAGAGCTGAGAGGGCCCTAACTGTAGTCACTGGCCTCCACAGACACTGCTGCTCCACCTCATCCTCGGTCCAAACCTCACCCAACTTCTCGTGCCGTGATGGGCCTCCTTGGGTTTTCTCGGTCTCCCTCCCATCTTTCTCCCTTCCTCTCTCTCTCATACTTGCACGTCTGGCTTGTTGGAGATGCTCTTACGGGAAGTGAAAGAGCCGCGTAAGCAGGACAAACAGGTTCCAGTGTTGTCGAGTGTGCAGGAAAACACGGCCGCGATCCCCTGGACGTCTCTGCTTTCCTATCGCGGCAGACTCCATGATGGAGGCCTTGTCTCCTTCCGTTTTCTTTGGTTGTAGGGTTACACTGCCCTCTCTTGATCCGCTCACCCATGAGCCTGCCCCTGGTCACACAGCAAGAACATGGAAGCAGGGGCAGAACTACAGAAACGGCTTCATCCCTCACGAGGGGCACGGAAGGGGAGCCTAATTCATTTAGAGGAGCAGAATGGCTGTGAAGAGTGACTCCCTATTGTTTCCTCATTCTCCGATGAGCAGGATTGGGCCAGGGTGCTCGAGTGTGATCAACAATGCTAAACAGCCGCCCCATAATGCTAATTAATGCTGCAGATAAGGTCGATGCTATCGGCTGTATTGTGTCTGTGTGTGTGTGCTGGCCTCGTTCTGCTCCGCTGTAAGCGTGTGTGTCAGCAGGCTACGGCTACGCTGTTATGTAACAGGGTCACATGGCTAATTTGTCACCACAGGTTGCCTTGGCAGACGGCTGAGATTGTAGTTTACATGCAACGCTGGCTTTTGGGGGGGGGGGGGGGGGGACCTCGCAGGCTCGCTGTCGCCCCCTGCAGGACTGGGCCGGAATGATGGTTGCTGCCTTGTTGTCACCCCTGCAGGAGTTTGTGATGATTGTGGTGTTCGGACTGGAGTACATCGTGAGGGTCTGGGCCGCCGGATGCTGCTGCCGGTACCGAGGCTGGCAGGGCCGTCTGCGCTTTGCCAGGAAGCCCTTCTGTGTGATAGGTGGGTAGCTGTGTGTGTGTGTTACTGTCATTAGGTTTATATTACGTCCTGGGGACCAAATGTCCCCCACAATGAAATAAAAACCTGACCATTTTTGGGTCCCCACAAAGATCTGTGAATGCAGTCAAAAAAGTATTAAGTCTCATTTAGTTTGGTTACTTATGGTTAAGGGTAGGGCTGGGCAGGGGTTAAGGTCGTCATGTTGAGGTTAGAGTTTTCCCCATAGATATGAATGGAGAGTCCCCACTAAGATATAATTACAAACCTGTGTGTGTTACTGTTATTGTGTGGGGGTGTTTGTGCTGTGCAAATAGCTAAAAAGCTACACAATACTGAATTAGACAAATACAAAACGGTTAAAGCAATGTCAAGGGTCAAAGTCCGGACCCAGCTAATAATGTATCTTTGGAATCAGCATGGTTAATGTAAAAAGGCTCCACGTGGTTTGAAGCAATAAATACAGTGTAGAACCAGCAAACACACACATGTAACCCATCATAAGCCCCCCCCTATGCCGAGACGATCAGCGAGCCTTTACCCAGTGTTCATGTTAAGTTCCCATTTTTGTTGTGTATTGATATCTTTTTCAAAAGTGATTGTTTATTCATGCGATGCTGTTCCGTTGTTGAAAACTGTTGCGGACCTCTGACTCTAAACAAAAATCTTGATCAATCCGTTTGAGAACGCCTGGGTTAAAGGGTGGCCGATCCGGCGCTCGGGTTGGGCTGCGCCGAACTGGCATTTAGCTGCTTTGAAATAATGTCGTCTTTGTATTGCAGTTTTCAAACACTGGCCTCCTACCAGATAACACTGCTCACTCCAGATGGGTTGTTGCAACCCGCTGCTTTGACAGATTTAGTACAGGCCCCCTGCAGAAACAGGCACGGCTTCAGTCCATCTCCTTGTCGTTCTCCTTAGTGCTAGCTTCTGTGTGCATGCTTGTCGGGGGAGTAAACAAGGGCAGGACCACAGGGGCGTTGATCCCAGCTGAAAGCTGATTGGCTCCCGCAGGGCCCCTCCCTGTCACTCACAGATTCAAAATGTATCATTGGCTTATTATGAGGTTGAGCCCTATGCACAAGTTATGGCCGCGCTTATGCCCCCCACCTTAAAAAAAATCCCAGAATTGCCCCTGATACTTGTGTGCATGCTTACTCCACATGACTCTGCCCCCCCCCCCCCCCCAAATCTGGTTTGGTTTGCAGACTTCATCGTGTGTGTGGCATCCATAGCGGTGATCGCGGCTGGCACGCAGGGGAACATCTTTGCCACGTCTGCGCTGCGCAGCATGCGGTTCCTGCAGATCCTGCGCATGGTGCGCATGGACCGCCGTGGCGGCACCTGGAAGCTGCTGGGGTCGGTGGTGTACGCCCACAGCAAGGTGAGGGTGCCCCCTGCTGGCCACACCCAAATGCCGTGAAAGGAGATTTGAAAAAATGGAGGAGAAAACATGACAAGCAGTGTCCTGCTTCTGTCTTCGCTCTGCGTTAGGAGCTCATCACAGCCTGGTACATCGGATTCCTCGTGCTGATCTTCGCCTCCTTCTTGGTTTACTTGGCCGAGAAGGAGGTCAACACAGAATTCTCCACCTACGCTGACTCCCTCTGGTGGGGAACAGTGAGTACTGCACTGACGGACAGAAGGGTGAAGCGACTGGTTAATGGAAGGATCACTTTGCTGGCGCCTTGTGTGGGATTTCAGCTGTGATGCATCCTCCTTCCTTCCCAGTTTCTGGTATTAATATCCTCGTGTAAATGCAGATCACCCTCACCACCATTGGATACGGGGATAAGACCCCACGCACCGGACTGGGCCGTGTGCTAGCCGCCGTCTTTGCCCTGTTGGGCGTGTCCTTCTTCGCACTGCCAGCGGTAAGGCTCTCCCATTGGCATCAGTCTCCTCCTCAGTCACTCAGAGCTGGCGCTCATTTTTCTGTCTGTGCTCCTGCAGGGGATCCTGGGCTCTGGATTTGCCCTGAAAGTGCAGGAGCAGCACCGGCAGAAACACTTCGAGAAGAGACGGGTCCCCGCAGCCAACCTCATCCAGGTGACAAGTCCATAAAGCCTCACTGCACCGGGGGGGGGCGGCTCCTTTCAGAGGTCACCTCACAGTGACGGTGTGTCCGGCCAGAGCCAGCCTCACTGATTCACCAGTGTCCTGTGTGTGTGTGTGTGTGTGTGTGTGTGATTGTCTGTCTGTGATTGTCTGTGTGTGTGTGTCTGTCTGTCTGTCTGTCTGTGTCTGTCTGTCTGTCTGTGTGTGTCTGTCTGTCTGTCTGTGTGTGTGTGTCTGTCTGTCTGTGATTCTGTGTCTGTCTGTGTCTGTCTGTGTCTGTCTGTGTGTGTCTGTGTGTGTGTATGCAGGCCGCATGGCGTCTCTACTCCACAGATGCTCAGCGCTCCTACCTCACGGCGACCTGGTACTTCTACGACAGCATGCTGCCTTCGTTCAGGTACGTTGGCCGTCCAACTCGGACCTGAACCCGTAGCCTGGCTGACCCTGCAATAAATCTCGCCAGATTCACACACACGGACTCGCACTCGCACACATACACGCGTGCCGTGTCACACGTGCTACCGAACATGCCGCTATGGCAGCGCATAGTAACATTCACGATCACCCCACTACAGGAACAGGACAGAGACCTGGTTCGCCACTCTCAGCACAATCAGAGCCTGCTTACATGAGCCTGCTGGGCGTAGGCAGGCCTCGCCAGTCAAGGCCCCAGATGATTTCCAAGGCATACAGAAGGCGTATTAGAGCCGCGCAGATACAGCAGGCAGCCCCTGACCTGAACATTTCCTGTGTTCAGGCCTGTGCTGTGTGTAAGGTTTCTGGCTGGAAACTGGCAGCAAGCATTATAGATCACATTAAAGATCCACCTTCACCAGTGAGATGTCACGGTTTTTGTCTTTATTTTACACATATTTCACACCATCAGCCCATTCGCCCATGTCAGTCTGTGTCGCTTCATCTCGTTAATCGTTAGTGTGTGAGGCTGCTGTCCTCTGAATGCGCCCATCTCCGCGCCTCCTTCACGAGCGTCTCTGCACACACTTAGCCTAAAGCGGCCTGCTCTGGTGGCTGCGTCACCCAGACGACATTCTCACACATCCATCTTCTTTATGAAAAACCGTTATGTGTTGTGTTGCTTTTTAAAAACCCATTATTTGTTGTTTTTAAATATTTGAGCATTAATTTGACTAATTGTATTTTTTTGTTGTTTTTAAAAGATGGGGATGTAGGAATTGGATTCATTTAAGCACTTCAGATGCGCAAATCTCAATGAAATATGCACTGCGAATTTTATCAGGCTTCCTGCATAAGGCCTTGTCTATTAGAACACAAAAGAATGTTTCTGTAACGTTATAAAAACTGCCCAGCATTTTTAAATGCAGTGGGGAAAACAGCAGCTTGCAAACCACTTTCATAACATCCCCTTCTTTTTAAAACTAAGAGTTAGTTTGATTTTGCCTGTTTATGAGTTTCTGTTTCATCTTTTGTTCTTTTGTATGCATGACTCAGAGAACTGACCCTACTCTTCAGTCACCTGCAACAGCAGCGTAGCACCAAGAAAGGCCAGCACTTCCACACACTGCTGTCCGGGCTGCGGCCCCACAGCTCCCCCTTTCTGTCGAGGGACAGGTATGCAGCAGCCAGCCTGACAGCACACAGCGAAGCGGCCGCAGAGACGCACGCATGCGCCCTTTGCCTGTGTGCTGTTACCGGGTGCGTTTGGTAAGCGGGGCGCCAAGCCTCGGTTTGCCTTTGCAAACAGGACAAGAAACTTAGAAATTCCATTCAACCCCAGGACGGTTCACAATTTTGTTTTGGTTTTTTTTTATTTCAATTTCATTTTAATGATAAATCCTTTATTTGCTCTTTGCACAAGCACAGGTGCACTGGAATGCTTCTCTTCTCCTGCCCCATCTCGCTCTCCATAGTTTGAGGGTCACAGCACAGGGTCCGCCATTGTGCAGCGCCCCCCCCGGAGATGGGGGCTAAGGGCCTCGCCCACGGAGGTTGTGGCTCAATCCGGCGATCTTCTGAGACTTACCCCGTGGAGCCCCACGCCACCCCCCCTTTAGATCATTTTGGCCTTCTTGGTCTTTTTTTGTTTTTTACACTACTTTAGTGGGTTGGTTTTATTAAGCGATATAACACAAAGCCCCTGCCAGGCTTTGAGAGTGAACTGTCACCACCAGTAGCCGTTAAATGGTCCCACATTGACACTCTCAGCCTTAAGCTGTTTCTGCCTTCACAGAGAGCATCGCACTCTGCCCTGCTGTACCATGAGGAGTCCACGGACCAGTCCCCGCGGGCTCGTGTCCCCGTTCTGTTTTAACACCCCCTGCTAACCCTCAGACGTCGTTCTCTGTGTTCTGCCAGTCTCTCCTCTTTCTCTGGTGGTTTTCCTCCCTGTCATTACCATCTGCTGCCATTTACCATTGGCAAACTCTCTCTCACTCTCTCTCTCTCACTCTCTTTCCCCACCCTCTCCCGTCTCACTCCGTTTCCCCGCCACACGTGTTCTCAGGAGGGCAGGAGTCACACGCAGGTTTGTTGAATTGCCCCTTGTGTTGCCCCAACCTCACTGAAAAAAAAAAAAACAACCCAGCGTAGCTATCATCTGCCTGGTCACTGTCTCCCATCGACCATCTGCATTCCCGTACGCGAGTCCATCAAACCCATCCAGGAGATGATGATAATGGGCCACTTTCTATCTGCTTTCCCAAGAGGAGGTCATCCAGAGGATCATAGATAGTGAAGTTTCAGCAGGTGTCTGGCAGGTTGCACCTCTTATATTTCCAGAAGGCCGCACTCTGTTGGGAGTTGCACCTCTATGTTGCGGCATGTCCACTGTCTACCTGTCCATCTGTCTTCATCCCTACAGCCGCAAAACAAACACACACCACCGCAGGAACATGTACTCTGGTTTAAAATTCTCTGCTCCTCCCACCTCACCTTAAGCTCCACCCCCATCCATGTGAACTGATTAACACTGACGGACACCTCACTATACCCCGGGTGTGCCCCCTCCACCGAAACCCCTCCCTGTCCCTCTCCAGGCCCTGCTCCTCACCCTTTCTCCTACCTTGTCTCTTCAGTCAGCTTGTATCTAAAAAGCGGGGTCTCTTCCGGATCCATGCCGGTCGCAAGCAGAGGTACCCAAGGCCATGAGCACTGGGCACGCTTGACCCCCTTCCCGAACATCCTTTCACTGCCTCGTTTCAAACCCTTTTTGGTCCAATGCGCTCTTGTCTAAAGTGGGCACTTTAAATCCCTTTATTCATTTGCATCAGATCCAAAGACCTGCTCTGGGCCAGAAGCCTTTCAAACGAGGCTTTTTTTTTTTTGCACTACTTGCTGACGTATATGGCTCGTGTGCTGCACTTTGGGTCCGAACCTCCTCCTGTGGCCATGGAAGCTGCCATTAAACAAGGTGGCCAGACTTTGAATCCAGCCAGTGGCTTGTGTCCAGGCTCATTTATATGATATCGACAAAATCGTATGAAGGAAGGAGACGTCGGACGCCAGCGTTGACTTTGCATGGCTCAATGGAGGCTTTGAAATGCATGCGTGGGCCCATCTAGTCTGGGCCTTCAGAATAAGGGAGAAGACCGTCAAATGTGTTTCCTGCTAAATTCCGCTCAGGGCACTTCAGTACCAAAACCAGCTGTTCTAATTTCTGTAGAAATGTTTACCTCTAATTTCTTTTCCAACTAATTTTTGCAAATAAGCCTTGTGTGCTTCTTGGTTTTCCTACCAAGAGTTCATGAGTCACTTTGCCTTTGACTTGGGCCATTTTATCACTTATGTTGAGCCTGTTTAGCAGTCTGAGACACATGGATGGCGTCCATGACGCCCACAGTCCGCTCTGCAATGCTGCATTCCTGAAAAATTACTTAGAATCCTCCTGCTTATGGCCACAACTGTATTGTTTGTCGCCTTCACTTAGAAGCAACTAATTTCTCAGTAAGATGTCTGATTTATGGGGAAGACGGTACCCCTTACAGATTGTTTGCTGCGGCATTCTTGCTCTAGTTGCTAAAAATCTTTACCGAAGAAGGCTCTGCATGCCAGTGAGGGGATGCGGCACCTTGGGGTAGGTGTGCCGGACTCCCCAATGCATGCTGCATGGGTTTGCATCTGACTGCATGAATGGGATTAAATCAACTGTGTGTGTGTGTCTCTCTCTCCCCAGAAAGCACTTGAGCATTTCAGCTTGCGTGTATGAAACGCTCTTTCAGCTAATCCTCTCTGCTATTTAAATATTCATTTAAATGGCCGCCTAAACGCATGGAGTATATCGCAGCAAACTCTCCAAGTAAACAACCTCGTTATGTCTCGCTCATGCACCGTAGCACCACTTTTTTATTGTTTTTATTGCGATTACTTTTTTGTGAGTTAATTCACATGAGGTACATAAGTGTTCACAAAGCAGTTACTGCCATTACTGGCAGTTCTCGGAACTTGGCTTAATTTATTTGTTACAGGCAAGGAGGTTCTTGCCAGCAGACACCTGGTTCGCATTCTGCTGTATTGACTTCCCCAGTATTCAGGCCAGACTGGGTCATGCAAACATCGTGATTCTCGCAGGCGACTGGTACATATCGAGCAGTTGGGATTCTCTGCTGCGGTGAATCGAAGTGGTAGCGATTTCCCTGGGTCCCTGGAACTTGTAGATTGACCAGACAGTGATGGAAACGGCTCACTAACCAACAGCAAATTACCAGCTATGATGTCGTATTGGAGGTTTGACCTAAATGATCACACTTTGCTGTTGGTTTGTGGAGATTCTGCTCTGCCTTTTTATAGCTGTAGTACTAACTAGGTGCTCTGTCAGGCTATGAAGGGAAGGAATTACCAGTCAAGTCAAGTTTATTTATATAGCACATTTAAAAATACTAATAGTTAATCTGAAGTACTGTGCAAAAAAGGGAAAGAATTCAAAGACATACTAAAAACGGCAAAATGACCCAACTGCTATTTAACAAAATACAAGTTTTAAGATATGATTTAAAAGTGGTGCATAATACGGCAAATGTTAATGAAATTACATATTTTAATAATGTAATCAATAAAAATAAAAATGTGAACTATTAAAACTTGCTAAAAACGGAATAAAGATTCAAACGCTAAAGAATAACTTTTTAAGGCAGGATATAAAAGTGGTAATGCAGGGAGACGGGTGAACCTGAAGTGGCTGGCTGTTCCACAATCAGGGGCCAACAGTCCCATAATTCATACAGGGGGGCTGACCTTACCATTGGCCAATGATGTGTTTTGAATTGA
This sequence comes from Hyperopisus bebe, assembly GCA_026777045.1. Taxonomy (NCBI): domain Eukaryota; kingdom Metazoa; phylum Chordata; class Actinopteri; order Osteoglossiformes; family Mormyridae; genus Hyperopisus; species Hyperopisus bebe. The sequence continues at coordinate 15,050,836 of JAODJW010000046.1, forward strand.
GTGACAGGGGAGCAGTGCTCTGTGGACCAATCAGCTTTCAGCTGGGATCGGTGCCCCATGTGGCCCGCCCCTGAGCAGAGGTGAACAGAGACTAGCTGTGGCTAACGGGAGAGGAGACGCGCTCATTAAGGAGGCCCTTTTGTTTCCCAGCAGCCCTTGTTGTTAACATACTGGCGCAAGGTTTTAATTTCCGCCATCTTCTGCAGTGGCGGGAAGATGGGCTTCCGTGACCGGATTCGGATGAACAACACCCGGGCAGCCCAGACGGCGCGTGCCAAGGCATCGCCCCTGCCCACCAGCGAGGCACGCCCCTCCCCCAGCTCAGAGCACCCACCCGAGGCCGCCAGTCCTGAGAAAGTGCAAAAGAGCTGGAGCTTTAACGACCGCTCGCGGTTCCGCACATCGTTGAGGCTCAAGCACCGGCCCGCCATCGACGGTACCCACAGCCCCGCTCCCATCATGCATGTACAGCATCACACCATATGTTTAGGCAGGGTGGAGGAGGTGCCAACCTCATCATCAGCCAATAATATCTTTTGAATTGGTGATTGGCAGGGGAGGAACACTTCAGCGGCCAATCAGCTTTCAACGGAGGACTGTGCCTCTGGCTGCTGCACAGTATTAGAATTAGGATTATGGCACACCATGTGAGCATGGCAAATACAGTGTAATTATGTTATTCCCAATGTCTGTTACATTCTACACAGACCCCAACTGTCATGTGTTTTGTATGTCTGTATGTGTTTTGGGTGGGAATTTATATTTTCCAGTGTTCAAAAAGCAGGCAGGCTATGGGCATGCATTTCAAACCCGAGTCTCTCTCTCTCTGCACGGACGACACGCCCCTCCTGGCATAGCAGAAGGTCCAGGGGATGACTACACAGAGGAGAAGACGTACCCCGATGTGGCCGTGGAGGAGGTGATACCGGCCGTGAAGGCCCTCATCCGCGCCGTCAGGTGAGCCCGCCATTCCCGCCGTTAGAGGTCACACACTCACTTGGGTGTCTTTCTAAGTGCTTGATCTGTTGTTTAACACCAGGTGAGTGTTAAATAAAAACACACCGTTTAATGGCTCAGTTGTCTGCCCCCTGCTGGTTATTCTCCAATGCTCATGCACTTTGCTTGCTTGTGATAATGTGGATATCCAAAAGGAAAACACCCACTTCAGCAACACCAGAGTCACCCGGGGGTCCAGGGGCGTGGCTGCGTGCCACTGAGGTATGAGTCTGTCATTTACCATCGACACGCCGTCGTAAGGTGACAGTCGTGACTGACAGCTGCTGATCTGGGATTGTCCCAGTTTGCCATTGTGTGTTCAGATGCTTCCAGTCATTCATTTGTTAGCGATTTGGCTAATAAACCAGAGAGAATTTCTTTAGACACCGGTCAGAGTGCCCAGCTCCTGACATGGTGTCCCCCCCCCCCCCCCCCCCCCCCCCCCCCCCCCC
>JAODJW010000046.1:15054991-15066993 GCA_026777045.1 Hyperopisus bebe
GGGGTTCTCAGTCATTCTTTTGTTTCTTGTATCCAGCCCCCCCACCTCTACCTGAGGCTCGCCACAGGGAAATTCTGCAGGAATCTGCAGAAAAAATAACTGAAGAATAATAGAAGAGTCTTCATGAGCTCACAGCTGGACTCGGTGATGGGGGAGGGGGGCATGGGAAGCTGCCAAGCTGGGGGGGCGGTTGGGTGTGAGAAGCTGCCAGGCCACATGTGGGGTTTTTGCTCTCCAGCCTGACACTGAAGGAACGGCTTTGACAGAAAGGGCAGGTGCTGTTAGAGGGATTCACATGTGTTACTGCTTCGTGCTGAAGAAGCCTTCAAAGACGTAACATCCCATGTCCGGGCCGAGGTGACGGTGCTTAGTGTCAGGAACAAGATAGTTAACCTCAGTGTTTGTTTATTAGTTTTTAATTTTCCTTTTGTTGGGTCAGATTGTGAAGGGTGCAGGCTTTCTTGGGGTGTAGACATCCCGTCGCGTGATTGGCTGTGCCAGCTGGATTCCCCGCTCTAAGCCCCGCCCACCCACTGAGGCAGCTGTGATGCGTCACATTCGGGGATCACCCCAGTGACCCCACCTGCTCATGGGAGATGGCATGTTTCCTCATAAAAGGAATTAAATAGAACCCCCCTGTAACCCTGTGCAGTCAGGGAGGTATCTGTCACGGCAGAGGGTGACAGGTTAAGGGTTGGTGTTTTATTCTTTTTCTGGGGTCATTCTGGGCTTTCTTTTCTGATGAGCCAGCAGGCACAGAACAGGCCAATAGAGAGACAATTAAAAGCAGGATCTGCTGTCGTGTGGCGCATTAGTTGCGGGGGCCCCCAGGGGGCAGTGAAACCTTTGCTTGTGCCGCCGTTACGGCCCCCTATAGTCGCCCGGCTGTCATCCTCCTCATGTCAACAGCATGATTAAAGTCCTAAATCTTCAGGCCCAATTACCTCGTCAGTGCCTATATCAATCCTTTAACGGCTTATAATTTTGAACTTGTAAAATTTAGTGACGTGCACGGGGTCGCCGTGGTAATGGGGAGCAGTCTGCGGAGGATGGCTGCCATCGCGTCTCTGCCTTCAGACAATGGTGTACGAATTGTCTTCAAACAAAGATTCTGTTCATTCCCATCTAAGGATTACATGCTTGTTGTATAAACTTCTGGAGATTAGGGTTCGATTCCCTGTGGTTGGCGTTAGCGTGTTCTCTCCGTGCCGTCATGGGTTTTCCGGTTTCCCCTCCACAGTCCAGAAATGTTAAGGTAGATAACATAGACTCTGGACCCCCCTGACCCTGCATAGGATGAGCAGGTGTGGATAATGAATGAATGTAATCGCTGAATTTGAATGACTTCAGCTTAACTGAGAGCGTGTGTTGTCCTATTTGTGGCCCTTCATAAGCAGGACCCTCAAGTTCCTTGTGGCCAAGCGCAAGTTCAAGGAGACGCTGCGTCCGTATGATGTCAAGGATGTCATCGAGCAGTACTCCGCGGGTCATCTGGATATGCTCGGCCGAATCAAGAGCCTGCAGAGCCGGTAACCCCCCCACACACACACACACACACATACGCGCATACACACGCATACGCGTGACAGCTGCTCTATACACAGGACCTCTAACCAGCCTTTACCTCACAGGGTGGATCAGATCGTGGGGCGCGGAGCCAGTCAGCCCGACAAGAAGGTGCGACATGAAAAGGGGGAAAAGTTGCCCCTGGATTTGGACCCCCACGAGGAGCCAAGCATGATGGGACGCGTCCAGAAGGTGGAGAAACAGGTACGGGCGTCCACTGAGTTTTTACCAGTGTGACTCTGCCGTAGCAGATGGCATGACCAGCGGAGAGTGATGGTGGTCAGTCATATATTGAGGGAATGAGTTTAGTGGAGTTTAGTGGCATTAAAAGACGAAACATGAGCAGAATGAGTTGCTGTAGGACATAACCAGGCCATAATCCTGATGACCTCATTGGCAGAACTCTGATCTACAGCGTCTACTCATTAAAGGTGTAGACCACACAGGCGTGGGTCTGAATGCCTGAATGTGGGGGTGTAATTGCGGTTGTTCCTCTGATAGACCCTGACCTCACCTGGGCTGCTCCAGTAAATATCCAGCATGTTTGTGAGGCTGCTTCAGGTCATTTTCAGATGAAAGCGGAGTGTTAACTGGCACGTGGTCCACAGGTGCAGTCCATCGAGAGCAAACTGGACATGCTGCTGAACTTCTATACACAGTGCTTGAAGAAGGGCTCCTCGCACGTCACCCTGTCCTCCCTGCTGGAGGCCGAGCTCACCTCCGACTACCACAGCCCAACTGATCACCAGGAGCTCTTCCCGTCTGCCAACACGCTCAACATCTCCCGCTCTGAGAGCAGCACCATGGACTGAGGGGAAATTCCGGAAGGCTGACCTCACCACCTCGCCCTCATTCCAAACCCTCACCATCTGAATGACATGCATTTATTTCCTCTTTTCTCATACATGAAATTAGAACCCAGGAGCGTGGGTGTGGCTGTGGGTGGGTGTGGCTATGGGTAGGCGTGGCTATGGGTAGGCAGTGCCCACCCAGATGGATTGGCTGCTCACCCAACAGAGACAGCCCGAATGTAACCAATCATTAGTGATTTAATAGAATTGCTAAATTATGAAATAACTTTTACCATCCCCCCCACCTAGGCTTCCTGGTAATGCCACTTCCTGAAACAAATCCTACCCACAATTCCCTGTGCCATTTCTTAAGCCTCTCCCCTTCTTTCGTTTCCTGCCTTTTTGATATTTCATGCATCGCCCTCTCATGGCATCGTCCAGGAGCCGTGACGACTCTCCAGAGGGCCGACGTCTAAGCAGAGACATGGCTGCAAAGACCATTTGCTGCGACGAGCCCTTATTCCTCACCTCGGGTGTGAACGGGCATGAACAGGCACTCCCCGACCACTGATATGCAAGCGTTATTTCACGCATCCGTCGGTCTCGGTCGCCTGGCTCAGAAGCACAAGCCGGGGGAACCATGCAAGGCTGGCAGATTCTGCGGTTCTTTTGTTCTGAGGTTTTTCTCTTTTTGTTATCTACAAATTAATATGAAAGAATGTGAACAAAACAAAAAATCCGTTTTGGGGTTGAGGAAAATGCGATATTTTTTACAGATCTGTTTGATTTCGGCACTGAAATTGGAGAATCTCGCTTCCTGACTGGGCTCAGATGTTCTCCGCTGATAGCCTGGGAGCTTCCAGGGAATGTACTGCATATCCTTGTCCATTTGTCACCGTCACCGTCACTGTGGAGTGTTTGCGGACAGGTGGCCTCGGGTTTGTGACTCGGCACCTGAGCGAGGGGCAAACAGGAAGCCGCTCAGCAAATCCATCCTCGTCCTCAACTGACTCTGCCTCCACAGTGACTTTTACTGGTTCATCTGCAAATCCTTTATAGGAGGGGCATTTCGCGTTTATTCCCCTTCCTCGCATGTCCATCGCAGATTTCAGTTTAATCACAATGTTCGGGAAGAAAATGAGTAAAAACAAACCTTCCCAAAGATTCTGCTATGTGATGGAGAAGGTTTGGACGTGAGCAGCGGTAATGGAGCAGAGATGGTCACTCTGATCCTGTTCTGTTTAGGGAAGAGGTTTGTGATTCACCGTCATTTCCTTCAGCTCAGTTTCTCGTTGCATGGCACCATTTCTCTGACATCATGCCGGTGTCCCACCATACACTTTGGCCAGGACATCCATCAGGGCTGTTGCGTAACCTGTAGTGAGCCCAGGATCTTCTCCCCTAATCAGATCACGTCGTCCTTTTTTTACATACAGCATCATCCTGACTCTCACCTCTGTATTAAGGTTCCCACCTGCATTTTACATTTATTTTTACACTATTTTTGTGTAAATCTACCGCTGTGGCCTTAAACTGTGAGGCAGGGCCCAACCCCTTGCTCGACTGAGCACATCAACTTTAAGCGGCGCGTCTGTTGCCAGCTCAACACCTCAACCGCCGCTGTGGCACAATCCACTCAGGTGGCTCCGACCCGGTTATACAGCACCGACATCTGCTCGCGCTCTTGTCATTTGTACTGGAAACATTAACCACGTCAAGTTAAAAATATGACTTCATAACCTGTCCATGCATAGGCTTAGGCACAGTCACATGACCACGTGGCAACCATGATGACTGAGGGTGTTTCTCAATATGCATACTTGACCGTACTTGTGTTCTCTTGTGTATCCGTTTTATTTCTTCGTCCATGACTGAAGACCAGTTCCAATTCTAAGAACAGGAGTACAGAGGAAGGCAAAAATCCCCAGATGTCGTTCAAATATCAGAGATGTCGTTGGCATCCTCACCAAACGAGATCAATCCCATAATTCATGGCACCCCAAGTTCATTATTGGGAGGCAAGTTAGCAAGACAGGTCTAGCCAAGGCCTGAAGTACGAGCTTTGTGTTCTTGGTATGGAGAAGCACCTGAGTGCCTGGCCCAGACAGAACATACTCCGCAAACTTGAACTCATTTCTCCTGCTTCGGAAAGAAGCTGCTGACTCCTTTCAGACCGACAGCTCGGTTTGACATTAAGAAAGATCTAAATCAGTAGTGCATCAAACTGTGTGTGTTAGCTTGATTATTTTGGTAGAGTTTCTCCTAATGGCATTTACTTCTTTATTTTAATGGACGGAACTGGAATACCCTACACTCATATCACATGATTTGTTTATGTTCACAGAGATTTATCACACGATTGTTTTGTAAATGTTGCAAATTCAGTTTTATTTTTCTATGATCTGCTCCACTGGTTTTCTTACACGTGACATGTAGGTGCTTATATAGACAATATATTTTATAGTTTTTTTTTCTTAGCAATATGTATGTTATTGAAAGCCATAGTAAAACAAGAAGTATTATATGAGTGAAATGTCCCGGATTGTATTCAAAAGGTGAATAAAGCTAGTATTTTGTTTAAAGAAACATACTGGCATCAATGAGGACAGTGTATCGTAATTTGTTTCTGCTCAGGTGATACATTTTGCTGTAGGAGTGAGATTTAAAGCAGAGTGGATAGCTGGTTGTTGATGTACAAAAGTCCTAGATGCTTCATCTGTATTGGAGAAAAGAGAAAACATATCAGTTAGCACCCAATGGACACTCAAATCATGGTGAGGTCATTTTCAATCCAAATAATTAGCTAAAGTAACAAAATAAAAAAAAAAAGTCAGCGTTGATTCCAATGTCCAGAACTATGCTCCTTTTTTTTTTTTTTGCCTGTCGTTTTTTGGAATCTATGGAGCCCATAGATTCTCCTAGAATCTAGGGACCTGTCGGAAAAAAAGCTCTTACTTTCGCGTGTGCACACGAATGAAACATAATTTTTTGCAGTTCCCTAAAGGGGCTCCATAGTAGTAACTTTTCCAAATTAAAATCTTGCCAATACAATCCGTTCACTGAAGGGATCACTGTCCTCACAAACCACAAAACATGGGTTTAATTTAACTTGGTGGAACGTGTATTTTGCACGAAGTAGTTGTCGGCTATTATCCTGAAGTATCTGTCCAATGTTGTTTTATTTTAATCAACACCTTAATGAGATCCGGGGGATATTCCATGCACCAGGATTTCTTCATGTGCCCGATAACTTCTTGGATTTATGGTAGTCTAGGCTAAATGGACTTTATCGTCATTCACTTGCATTTAGCACAGACTACCTTAAATCTGAGAAGTTATCCATCTAAGCAAGAAATCCTGCTTGGTAGAATACTCCCCTGAAGTGCTTAGGATGAAACTAGAGATCGAAATCCTGACTCTTTGTAGTGAAAACGTCGTCTCTATTATGTCGAGGTCCGTGGGGGATCCTTTGATATTTTTCCCTTTATGTTTAATAAAATTATCAAATTTTATTTTTATGTAACTTTAATTATATATTTATGGATAATTATAAATAATACGGATTCATTATATATTTTTATAGTTCGATATAGTTTATACTTAATTACATTTTATTGGGCGTATTGTCTTTCACATTTCTGTACATCAGTACACCAGAGGGTGGCGAAAGTGAGAATATCTTGGTTGATCTTCTTCCGTGAACGAAATGAACTACAAACGATCTGCAGACCGATATTATTTCACTTAAAAGAGAAAACCCAGTCCTGCTGTCACAGTGGTGCGCCGAGGCGCGCGCTAAAACCGCATTTCTCAGCCCTGCGCCTCACTGCACGTGCGCTGCAGGGGTCTTAAATGCACGTGCTCCGGTGGTCATTGAATGAGTCTCTACAATGCAAATTACTAAAGATTCATAATTGCAAGTTTTAATATGTTTAAGCCAAATTGTTGCTAGAAAATTGGCTTTTAATAGCTTAATTTCCATTAATATCCTGGTGTTTTCCCAATTTATCGGCCGCTGCCGTTTTTTAAATGGTTAACGCGATTACAGTTTATGTATTAGGCTATTGTGTATTGTTTTCAATTTATTTCAAACGATGAAGGGCTCAACTTAAGTGAAAACAAGGATATGCGTACGCTATTCCTCTTAAACCAAATACCCTTTCAGACCTGTCGATTAACACGTGCTTGGATATTCATAAACATAAGCTGAAGGAAGCAACCCCATGTTTTAGTTACTGATTATTGTTACGGTGGTTAACCGTAGGTAGACTGCCGGCAATAGGTGTGATCGCCGGGCAGAAGCGGTTATTGTCAAATTGCCATTGCGGATGCAGTTTAAATAAATATAATCCCTTTTGCCCGTTTCAGACCCTTTACTCTTAGAATTTACAAAAAATAAATTATAGAAATGGGAATGGTCGCTTAATCTTATATTACTACGATTGAGCTCGTGAATGCTTACCAAACGATACTTATTAATTTAGCATTTTGACCACAACCTCCCTGAGCACGGTAAACCTCTCCCTGCTGAATAATGCCATTATATTACAGTATAGTAGACTAACCTCCTTCCCGCCTGCGTTTCATTCTGCATGCGTTGGACGAGCGAGTCCGCGGAAAGCCGCTAGGTGGAGCCCCAGACTGTCCGGTCTACACGGGGCTGTGAGAGGTGGGACCGAGGGTTACCTTACCGCGGCGGATTGTACCGCGGTGATGTGCATGGTCAAGCTCTCTGCATGCATTCTTTCTCTTCAATTCTGTCGATTGCTTGAATGTACATTTGTCCCAGATCACACCTTTCCGTGTTTGCATCTTTCTTATATAACAGTTATGATAATTTAAAACGAAAAATGCCTGTAAAGCAATAAATTGCTAAAGAATTAATCAGAGTCTTCCAATGCGATTGAGGAAATAATTACCTCATTATTCCTGAAGATCACTTGTATAGCTAGTCGTTCTTTAAATGTTATAATTTTGAAATAGTACCTCAATATAATACCTGGTTAATTTATTATTTATGTCTCAATAAAGTTTTTTGAAGACTGAATATTGTCCCGTGAATGTTGATGCCCTAATTTTAGCACTCAGAATCATGTTTTTTTTTTTTTTTTTTTTTTTTTAAATGACTGTGTGGCAACGACGCAGATTTGGGAATTCCACGGTAGCTTAAGATGAAGCCACTTTGTCAAAGTCATTTTGGAAGAACACTGAATATTTTGACATTATTGTTAAACATTAGGGCCATGGATGAACGGCATATGTAAGATGTACAGTGTTCTGTAGAGAAAATGCAGCAAGATTTGAATGGAAAGAACTAAGCAAACCACAAAAGAATCAAAGGAAATGAAATACATTAAATTTAAAAATAAACGAACGTGTTTGAAACGAGTTTGCGTGTTCTCCCCATGTCATCGTGGGGTTTCCTCCAGCATCTCCAGTTTCCCCCCCACAGTCCAAAAACATGCTGAGGCTGACTGGAGTTACCAAATTCCCTGCAGGTGTGCATGTGTGAGTGACTGGTGTGTGAGTGTGCCCAGCAATGGGTAGGCGCCCCACTCTGGGATAGACTCTGGACCCCCTGTGACCCAAAATAGGTCAGGTACAGAAAATGGATGGATGGATATCATCACCATAATGCTAACTGTGCAGTTTGCTGAATTTGATATAGGCCTACAAGTTCACAGAAATATATGCCTCTCCTACTTTGCACAGCTCGTACTGTGATGGTGATCTTTGTGAGTTAAATGTGTTTTCGAGATCTGTCAAATTTCGAGGGCATTCAAACTTGTTACTTTGCTACCTGTCTGCATGCCTAGTTGGGAGCAAACAAATTTCAGATGGAGGGGGTTTCAAACCCATAATTTTACTACCTGGCTACATGCCTGGTGTTTTCCATAAAGTTTAAAGTGTAAATAAAATCAGTTTGTAAACCTCAAATGCATAACCAGGAGCGGACCGGCAAAAAACATCAGCCCTGGATGTTGCTGTCAAGTGGTATATTTGGCACATTTTGACACCCGTGTGGGGGGTTCTCCCTTGGTATATTTGGCCAGCAACCTCCCCTCATTAGACCAGGCCAGCAGGGAATTTGCTGAACTTCCAAATGGCTGTTCTGCTCCTGTGTATAACAGTAAATGCTGCTTTACCCCGAGGTTTGGAGGCTGCTGGGTTGAAAGCTGTTGTGACATTTGGTGACTCTGCAGCTAGACTCCCTCAGACATTCTGCACGTGTTACGTGGCTTAAGACACAACCTGAGCTGTAATTTATTTTAATTTCAGTTCCTGAAGGCATCAAAAGCCTTGGATACAAAGTGCAGCCAGGCCTGTGACGTGTTTGTCATCATACCTCCAGGTGTGAGGATGTCATCTGATTAGATTCTTCATTGAGTGTTCTTTATGACATCACTCTTCTCATTTGATACTTTATATCGATGTTGGACCATTAAAATAATGATCATTTAATATCCTTCCCTCCTATGTGTCAGTGAATTTCAGATGACCTATACCTTCTCTCGTGTAACCAACAATAAAATTAGCGTTTAATTATAGTAATTTTTTATCATTCCAATAACAGGGTAATCTGAACATATTTTTGTGGAAATCCTCCCAAAATACAGGAAATTATGTGCCTGAAATGACAATGAAAACATATCCATTCTCATTACTTTAATTATGCGTTCATTAAATGGTGATTTGTGGGATAAAAGATAAATTCTGCCACAGGCTGATTACAGCAGTTTTATTTAATTTATCGGTTTTTTTTTGGAGGGGGACCTTCAGAGAGAACTGACTGGCTATGAAATGTTTCACCATCTGTACTGCAGGTTTTCTTGGCAGTCATTAGAGGGACATATATAAGGCTCAATGATGTTTATTACCTTATTACTGCTAATACATGGGAGACAAAGATTCCATTGTATAAAAACACTGTCGTACCCTAAAGCATTTTATTGGTCATTATAATATCTATGTGAAGTGAACCTATATTACAATAATTACATCCATGCACTTTTAGTTTAATCTCAAGAACCCTTCGAGGTCAGATGGTCACTCAGTGGTTATTAACACTGTTGTCTCACACCTCTGGGACCAGGGTTCATGTCTCCAGCATGGCCCTGGGCGTGTGGAGTTCCTGTGCATGTTCTCCCTGTGTCATCATGGGATTTCATCCCACAATCCAGAGACATGCAGCCAGGTGAATTGGTGTCTCTACATTCTCCAGTGTGTGAATGGCCCCATAGTGGAAATTTGTATCAGTAATAGCAAGTTGTTTTGGACGCAATCTCTGTCTCCCTTCACCTTCACAGTTCTTGGCATTTCTGCACTAGAGGGTGAAGAATAAAGACGCATAGTCTTAAGATTAACCAAAGCAGAAGTTTCAGAGTCTCTAAAATGCAGATGCAGTTGCACCCACCTAATTTTTCCTAAATTGTCCTGCTCAGGTTCCCCCCAGAGTGGCTGCAGAGTGAAAGAGGAGGAGTTACTTTTTTGGGTCACATAATTTGCAATTCTGCAATTTTTTAATTTGGTACCATAAAAGTCTTTAATGTTTGAAAACAGAGACATTTAAACATTATTAAAAACTATTATCGTTCCTGTAGCTGTTTTTACCTTTAGAAGGTCACAATACTCTTTAGTCTTTAGAAACTGGGTGTAAATCTTAATAAACTTAAATCAGTGTTTATGAAACTGGTCACTGGGGACCCCCAGGCAGTGTGGAGTCTTTGGCAGGGAGGGAGGAAAAACGTGGACCGTCTGGGGGTCCCCAGGGACCGGACTGGGAAACACTGCCTTAAATGTATATGCAGTGTCCTATTAAAGAAAATGCAGTTTTAGGGAAGTGCATTGGCCACCAAATGTTGTACTAGTCTGGTTTCAAAGGACATATTTTCATAAAACTGGGAACAGCGATTTATCAAACGGCTCCTGCAGGTACAGGGTGAGCGAGACGTGTCCAACAGCTCTGCGGTCTGGACAGTGTCCTCAAGGAACCATGAATTTGTCACCTTTGATCCGCCTCCCCAGTTTATTGGTTTATTTGTCTGGATCACAGGGTTCTCTCCCGCCCCAACCCAACAGACCAGGACCGATACGGAACCACACTGAGTCAATTAAGAGTCTTATTCCGTGTGAACAGAATTATTTTGTATAGAGACTCAAGCACCTGGAGGGTCCATATGCACAAACACAAGGCAAATGTGCAAATTGTCGACCTGTGACCTTGGCGCCTCTGGCTGTTGTGTAAACTTACAATGAAAAAAGCACGTTTTGTCTTTGTGAAGCATAAAGCCACTCTGCCTGCCTTATCTGCCAAACCCTGCTAAGTCCCCACCCACCCCAAAAACACTGACAGCACTGGCAGAACATTAGAGGATTGTTATGTCTTCCTCGTGGTTATGAATTCCCTGCCGCCTTTGTTCTTATTGTACCTCAACAGCAGAGATAGTCTATCTGTGGAATTTCCGGGAGTCTGCAGTCAGAAGGACATCGTCCGTCACTGTCTTTCTGAGAAAACCATACTGCTTGGATGGTTGGGAGCTGCAGCAAGACGACATTTGCAGCTACTTTACCAAAGAGGATTTGGATCTTCCATGATTTGGTGAAATACCCCCTTGAAACAGAAGGTAATGCTAAGAAGAAGTGAAGTTTTGGGAGGTTCTTTGTCAGCATGACAGCTGCAGCCTTTGCCTGATTTGATTAGCCTTGTGATACGGGGTCATGTCCTGGATGACTGGTAGGCCTGTCGAGTTTTCAAGTTTTGTGTAATTCAAGAGATGAGTAATCTGCATCAGCCTGGGTTCCGCTGGCATTCATAAAGATTCAGTTCTGCTCTTACAAGTGTTCAGAATGGAAAATCGAGGGGGTTGTTGTGGACAAATTACCGGCTATTCTGCTTGTCCCTTCAGATCAGCTTCTCCCACCCAATAGGAAATTGTTGGGCCCTTCTCTGTCCGTTTCCATGGATTCTGTCATAATGCAGTTTTTCCACAGGCATCTGAAGGCACCCATGGACTGCAGAGGCTCTGGTTCTCCTGACCGGGGAAGGTTTGGCTCGAGAACAGTGGTTCTCCACAGAGTCTCCAGTGGATTCTGACCCCCACACTGACCCGCCTTGAGCAAAGGCCACATTCAGAGTTAGCAGTGAGAGAACATCGAGTCAGACCAGTGCTGCCTGGAGACACAAACACTGCAGTGTGGAAGGGAAGCTGGTGATGTGAAGGACAAGGGTAACATGGGCCCTTAATGTATTGATTGTGCGTCAATTGTGTGTGTGTGTGTGTGTGTGTGTATATATATTTTATGTTCAGTGGGGCTTGAAAATGTAAAAAGAGCCAAAGATCTGGGATGCTTAGCGAGGATGTATTATTTTTGTTTGTATTGCAAGAGTGTCACTAGAGATTTGGTGATAATGATAGATACTTTATTGATCCCCATGGGAAATTTCTCCTTCTCCTCTCACGTCCCCCGAACTTGCTCGCTGTATAGAGTGGTCTGGCTGTGGTGGGCAGCCACCCATAGCAGCACCCATGGAACCAAGGCTTAGGGACCTTGTTCAGCAACCCGCAGATGTGCTGAGGCCAGGCTCGAACCAACAACTTTCTGATCAGAGGTTTTTGTGAACAGGGCAGCTAAGCCATTAGAGGG
>JAODJW010000046.1:15146100-15166478 GCA_026777045.1 Hyperopisus bebe
GTGCTTCCAGCTGCACACAGCGCTTCCTCTAGGTTTTTGGCGTGTCTCGGTGAGGTTTGCATGCAGCGCTGGTGTTCGCTACCACTGAAAGCGCGCATTTGCGTGGGGTCAGCTTAGTGAAGGCTAGTCTTTTTCTTTTAAAAAAAAAAAATCTGGTATTTTTAACCAGAAGCTTAAGGATGTGGAGCATAAAGCATAAGAGGGGCCATAATTCATACAAAAGGGCTGGCCTTATCATTAGCCAGTAATATGTTGTGAATCAGTGAGTGACAGGGGATGGGGCCAATCAGCTTTCAGCTGGGCCGAGTACCCCTGTGGCTCCACCCCTGTATACACCTCATATAACTGTTACGGCCAGCCCTCCTCTCTGCCCCGCTGACCCCTCTCACCCGCATCTGGTCCTGCTGCAGCCGCAGAGTCTCTGAGTCGATGGCAGGCGGCGGCAGCTGGGTGATCAGCGCCTCAGTCTCGCCCAGCCAGGGCTCCAGCTCGTCGTGCGTCTCCCAGAAGCGGCCCACGAGCACCTGGGCCTGCTCCAGCGCCGAGAAGCGCTCAGCGTGGCTCTGGCTGACCGCCTCAAAGCGCGCGTGCAGGGACTCAGTCTTGGCCTGTGAGGGGCGGAGCGGACAATTCGGATCCATACAAGTAAAGGCTTAGAATGGCAGACAGCACCTCCTCCTTCCCCCACTGAATACGTACATCCAGAGAGAAGCGAAACAGCTTATGGTTTCACAAAATGTGTCTTTTTCCAAGGATAATCTGAAGGATCCGAATGCAGGACCAGTGGCCCCTGCCCCCCTATCACATCCTTAGGGCCCCCCCGCCTTGCCTTGGGGTCCCCTCACCTTGAGGGACTCCCTCTGCGGCTCGTTGCATGCCTCCAGCACGTCAGGCTGCGTGCGCAGCAGCTGCTCCATGGTGTCGCGGTGCCGGATGATGTCGATGTTGAAGGCGCGTTGCACCTGCATCTGAGCCACGGTCACATCGGGCTCCAGACTCAGCGGCCCTAGGGAGGCAAGCTTGCGCTCCGTCTCACTGACCCAGGCCAACTCCGCATCCACGGCCTCCTCGTACTAACATTCAGACAGGGGAGGCAGGAACAACAGGAGCAAGCGAACGAGGGAGGGAATGAGAGAGGTCAGGAGTGCCCGCAGAAAACGGGGGATATTTCGGATTAAGGTGGTTGCGTGAGATGCAGTACCTGCTGTGACCTTTGGATGGCGGCCTGCACCAGCTGCACGCGCTGGGTGATGGTTTCGTCGGCTTGCCGGTAGCGCTGGTTGGCGTCGGCGACTAGACGGTCAAGCCCCTCGCGAGCGCGCCAGGGCACCAGGTCGAGCAGAGCGCTGCCCACCTCGTTCACCGTGTCCAGAATGAGCCGCTTCTCCGCCGAAACGCATTTCAGCTCCTACACACAGACACACAAGGTCTAGCTCCAGAGACAGAGACACACACACACACACACACACACACACACACACACCTTTTGTCTGTCCTGATAGGCCGGCGTGGTGTCCGGTTCCACATTGTTCAGCTCTGACTCCACGCTCTCCAGCCATTGGCTGATGTCTTCATGGGCGGTGGCGAATCGTGTTGCCAGCTGCAGGGCCTGCTCAAGGGTCCGGAGGGCCTTGCTGCTGCCAGCAGTCATCTCAGCATAACGACTCTTGATCCCATCCAGCTTCTCTTGGATCAGCAGAACCTCCTCACCTACGCCGAGGTACATGTAATGGCAGCACAGGTGAGGGAGGTATAGGTAACAGATGGACAGATGACGGAGGTACAGGTAACGGATGGACAGGAGAGGGAGGTACAAGTAATGCCAGCACAGGGGTCCATACCTGTGGTCTGCTTCAGCAGAGCCTGTCCGTTCTTAATGGCCTGGTCGACCGTCTTCTTCCTGCTCAGGATCTCCTCATTCAGTGACTGTTGGAGAGGTGGGAACACAAATTGCCTTATAGGACACACATCCCTGCAGGATAGATCCTCTCTATATCACCCTCTACAGCTGCCCACTCACTCCTGCCTCCAGCAGCCCATATGAAGAGAGCTGATCCTGCAGTAGGATGCATGTACACCCCCGCTGCTTCTCACACACGCATGCATGCTTGCACGTGCACATTCCCCGTACCAGGGTGTATTTGTGCAGCTCTCCCAGCTGCTCGGGCTGGTAGCCCTGCACTTCCACCTCCGCCAGCCTCTGTGCCACCTCCGCCAGCCAGTTGAGCACCTCCACCTCCTCCTCGCCAAAGAGCTGCGCGTTGGCCAGCGCTTGCTCCAGCAGGGCGGCGCGGCGCGCACAGCGCTCCAGCAGCTCGCCATGGCCCCCCCATGCCGCCCCCACGCGCTCCGCCAGCCACTCGCGGTCCGCCCGGCAACTCAACGGGCCCAATGCCGCCCTCAGGGCCTCCAGCCGATTCATCTCGGCCTCCCGGGAACGCACCTCCTCGTGGAGGGCCTGGGAGCGGGACGGGACAGCGCCCCCGAATGGCGAGGGAATGGGAGTGGGTGGGAACAGGACGATGGGGTGGGAAATCAGGAGTGCAGGGAAGAAGAACATAAAAGATGAATCATGCAGATGGCAAATCATAAATAAATCACAGTAATAACATAAAGATATGGGCTAAAAAGGAACAGCAAGACAAATGCATAACATAAGCTCATAAAACATAAAAACTCGTAAAACAAATGAAATAACCGGCTTATCATGGCCAATTACAGGACATAATGAGGTTACCACAGCGGGCATGTTCCAGGACGACTATAAAGGAAACATGACGTATTGCAAGCAGGACCAACAGGAAACGGGGGGGAGGGAGGGGGTAAGGCAGGCTGGCTGAGTGGGGGGGTGGCTGAAGGTAGGTACACTCGGTCCTCCACACGGGACATGTACCCCAGTCCTCCTTTGTAGCCCACGCGGGTCTTATGACACTAGCTGACCCCCGTAAGCAGAGTATTGAAAGCTGACTCCAGGGCAGTGGACACCCCCATGATTTTGTACACTTCCCACAGGGTGACTGCTTAATGGTGGGTAACACCTCTCTTCTCAGAATTGTTTAAACTGGAGCCTGTCATACCGCTGCTGTCCTGCAGGGGGCAAGTACCTTGTGGCGCGCGATCTGTTGAGTAATCTTAGCAGTCTGGGTGCCCATGGGTTCAGCGGTGTTGAGGCGTCGCTCGGTGGCACTCAGCCACTCCCCCAGCGGCTCCGCTGCCTCATGGAACTGCAGTGCCAGGACCTGCAGCTCTTCCAGCTGCCGCTGCCTGCAGGGCCATCGTGGAGAGACTGGTCAGATGGGGTCTCAGGTTGGTAGGAGCGTATACCTGTGCACATGCACACACGTGCCAATGAGCGTACCGAGCGCCAGCCTTGTCCAGCAGCTGGCTCCACCTCTCTCCTAGGCTCTCCAGCTGTTTGCGGATTTTGTCCTGGTCATGAGGTTCGGCGGTAGCAGCGATGCGCTCCCCCTCGGCTTGAATCATCTCCACTGTGCCCCGCCGGTCATCCAGGAGTCGCTGTAACAGCTGGGTGGGGGGGGGGGGGGGGGGGTTACAATCTCAAGACAATATAAAGTCATAATCACAAAAACACAAAGCATACACCTGGATATGACTTTCTGCATCAGTACTCGGTATCCTGCTACTGGCCATTATTAAACAGATAAGAGAACTCAAACATTCGCCCAGCCCGTCCCATTTCTACTTCCTACTTCCTGCTTTCCCCACATTCTGTACTCTGCACTGCTTACTTCAGTTCCTGCTTTCTCCACTTCCTGTACCCTGCACTGCTTACCTCACTTCCTGCTTTCCCCGCGACCTGTACCCTGGACTGCTTTCCTCACTTCCTGCTTTCCCCGCTTCCTGTACCCTGCACTGCTTGCTTCAATTCCTGCACCCTGCTTCCTCACTCACCTTCTGCTCCTGTATCTGAGCCTTGACCACCCTGTACTCGGCTGACGGAGGCTTCTGATTCGCTATGAGGTCCTCCGTGTCACTGAGCCAGCTTAGCAGGGGCTCGAGGGCATCCTGGAACTTCCCACAATGCAACAGGGCCTCCTGCAGCTGTGCGATGCGCTCCGCCACCTGTGGGCAAGCACACTGGGAGTCATATGTATGTGGCAGCCGGATGTATCATTAGAAACACACACACTGGCACCTGCACGCACCCCCACACCTGCACCCACACGCACCCGTTTGTTGAGAGAGTTCCAGCGCAGGTTGGTGGCATCCAGGTCGTGCTCCAGTGCTTGCGTGTCTGTGTCCTTGGCCGCACTCTGGATCAGGCCCTGGCCCACGGCGTTTACCTGCTGCAGCCGGGGCTGAATGCTGTCTACTTGTTCCCGCTCAACCGCCTGGAGAGGGCAAGGGGGGGGCGGGGTTCATATACAGGAGCCTGAGGGCCTGTGATCAAACAGTCGCAGTTCAAATCCCAGGGTCAGCAGAGTGATGTCACCATTGGGCCCCTGAACGAGGCCCTTAGCCCCCGATTGACCCCTGCCTTCTCACTTTCGAAAGCATCTGCTAAACTAAATGTTATATTTCCTCCAATTCCTTTCCAATCATTAAATACTGGTTTATTGCAGGCCTGCCGTAGTGAAAAACAAGTAACTGCTGCTGTCGTCATCATCCTCCATGCCTTTAGCGTTAATATGTAACGATTTTGTGAAAGTATGCTGAGCCCTTTAGATTTGGCACCAGAGGGGAAACGGTCGTGTTTGAAGCGTGCTCACTTCAAAAATAATGCGCTGGCAACACACAGCAGCACCGGGAAGCTCAGAAATCACACCCAGTGAGATCTGCACTGGAAATTACACCCATTAAAAAGCAGAACAACATGTGGAGCTCATCTTGCCAGATGATCTGGTGCAAACACCAAGAACACGCACACGGAGAGAGCAGCCCAGCCCTGCAGCCCTACCCTGCCCACAAAAAGAGGCCGACAGAGACAGCGCCATTACCCCAAAATATCAGCACATCGCTGAGATTCTCAAATGTTGGACATTCGAAACCTCAGTGATCTTCAAGCCCATGAGCTGCTGGCCGTAAAACCTGCAGTCAGAGTAGCAGAGCAGCATGTAATATAACCAAAGTTAGTATCACCAAAGTGCTCTACTGCTACTTGGAAGATCTCAGAAAGAGAGGATGATAAAAGACAACAGGAGGAGGACGAGGAGGAGGAGGTGGGAAATAAAGGGGATAAAAGGATTACAGATAGACAGCACACACACACACACAGGTACACATGCACACACACACAGGCACGCACACACACACACGTGTACACGCACAGGCACACACAGGTACACACAAGGGCACACACACACACACACACACCCAGCCTGACTGCGCTGTGTCACAAGGCCAGGCCACACTCAACCTGCCACGCCCGTCACCCTGCCACTCCTGGCATGACCCCTCCAGCACACTGCAGCCTGACGTGATGACAGCACCGAGAATACGGAGAGGCACTGAGGGGGTAGGACAATGCAAGAGAGGAGCCACAAAATGACTGGGCTTTGGAAAGCTGCGATGGAGAGATTCTTCTGCTTGTGGCAGACTCACCATTTCCTAACCAGGATCCTGCAAGCTGCCGCCCCTCTGAGCGGCTGATAACCAAGCGCGAGGCACATGGAGACACACATGTGAAGGAGGCCTGAGGGACTTACTGATATCAGAAGCAGAGACCACGGACTGTCAGGCTGGGAGATTATGGGTTTGCAGCAGTGCATGATTGGGGGGGGGGAACTGCATGATGGAAGACGGAGCCGGAAGGTGGCATGTGAAACAGTACAGTCTTTGTGACAGTTTTAGAGGGTGCCTCTGAATGCGTCCAAGCAGTGTGTGTGTGTGTGTGTGTGTGTGTGCGCGTGTGTGTTTTCTCGTGACAGGATGCTCTGTGTACAGCTGGTCTCTGCACACATCTGTGCCGTGGCAATGGGCGTCTCAAACAGGAAGGGACTCTGTCCCAAAAACAATGAGGTAGAGGCCTTGACCTGCTTCAGTCCACTGCATGCCTGTGTGTGTGTGTTGGTGTGACTGGGAGTGCATGCTGGTGCTGTGTGTGTGTGTGTGTGTGTGTGTGTGTGTGTGTGTGCACGGTCAGGTGTGACAGGGAGTGCACACCAGTGCTGGGTGTATGTGTGATACTCATGTATATCCATCTCCATCACACTGCCTCTTCAACATCTTCACACCTCCTCTCTGCCCTTTGCTCTTTTCAAAGCTCACTCTGCCTTTTGTGTCATTACTCCCAAAGTACACTGTCAGATCCTTCTTGGTATCCTTTTCCACAGTCACACATTCATTCATTCATTAAGTTCCCCCAGCAGCCTCATCTCCTCTCTCCTTCTTTCCTGTCCTCCTCCCGCCAGCGGAAAGCAGTCCTCTCCAGAGCGTAACCGGGATACCGATCATACCAGCGCTCCGTGCCGGGAAGCTGGGGGCGGATGGGGGGTGTACTGTGAAGCCCCCCCCACCCATACACTTCGTAGGCAAGGCTTCGTGGAAAGTGCCAAGCTACATAACGCTCCACTCCGTCCCAGCAGCTCCTCCTCACCCCCCCCCCCCTCCATACCCATACCCAAGGAGGCTGGCCCAGCATGTCCCCTGTAGCAGCTGGCCCCCTCGGGGGAGGGGCATTTCTGGGAACATTAAGTGGGTGTGTTTCTGTATAAAGGGATACAGCAAAGTGTTGGAGAGGCACTGGTTTCCATGGCAGCACCCCAGCACCAGCAAGACCGCAGGTCCCGGTAACGCTGTAGTGCATGCGGTCCGCATATTAACCAAACACGTGCATGTAGATGCCAGTTCACACACACAACATACTGTCCCCTTGCTGCAGATTACATGCGTGTTTGGCTGTGGTCACAGCCAACAGAGAGCGCAGGAGGACAGAAAGGCTATATGAGGCTTGTCTTCAGAGGGAGGCTAAATGAAGCGACATTATTCCATTCGAATCTAAGGCAACATAGCCAGTGGCTCCCACTGCATCCTGGGAGAATTCACTGCCTCGTCTCGCCCCCAACCCCCACACACCCCCGCCGTCTTTACATCTCTCACCTCCTGTTCTGCTCCTTTCACTGCTCCCCTTCTCTTTTACCCTGCTCCCTCCTTCCCACCATTTTAATTTTTATTTTTACTATAGGACCTATTCACTGTCATGCACCCTGCACGGTGCGCGTGGCATAACGGGCTGATTAAGAGATTACCTCATCACCCGCGCTGCCCCACCCCACCTGGCTGTTTTCCACCTTCCTGGTCTGACAGGTGCTTCCTGTCTGTGCCGTCCCGCTGCGCCTCAACCGTCATAACAGCCAGTGATGCCCGGGGGGCGCCCTCCTGCTTCTGCGGGACCCACACCGTCTGCTTTCTGTTCTCTCTCATGCTGCTGCCCCCGCCTCCACCCTCTCATTTCCTCTCCATGTCACTCACTTCTGATTTGTACACAGGTGTGCTGCAAGTTCACAGGCTAAAGGAGCTGGGACACGCGGCCCAAAGGGCCAGCTCTCAGACTCCTGAAACTCGACGCGGACGCCGAC
Source organism: Hyperopisus bebe (assembly GCA_026777045.1). Classification (NCBI taxonomy): domain Eukaryota; kingdom Metazoa; phylum Chordata; class Actinopteri; order Osteoglossiformes; family Mormyridae; genus Hyperopisus; species Hyperopisus bebe. The sequence goes on from JAODJW010000046.1 coordinate 15,153,639, forward strand.
CGCTTACGGTCATGGCTGCGCGGGGGTGATATTGGCCGCTCTCACTCCATTCTCAGACACGGCCCCGTGTGTCGACGGTCTATGTGAGCTGATAGGCTGCTCTGGGCCAGCTAGGACTCCGCGGGAGCGCATCAGCTTCTCACGGACGGCCAGCTTAAAGCCCCGGGGATGAAATGAAGCACCGCTGTGATGTCATCACACTGGAGCTGGCCAGCGAGCATGAGACAGCCTGAGCAAACAGACACACCAAACCACACACTATGAACCTTACATGTACTGACGTACCCGCAATCTTACACACACATACACACACACACACACACACACACACCTAGCTACGCTTTGTGCAACACACAGAGGATGACCAGACAGCAATGTAAGCCCTGAGCCCAGATGACAAGGTCACACTTTGAGACATGACCTCCATAAAAGCACTGTAACACACAGATTGACACACAAACTGAAAGAGGCAGGGAACAGCCAAGTATCCATTCGAGGTTATCTGCGCCTCTGTGCTTCACAGTGGCAGCAAAACCACAGTAACTGACTAATTACTGTCCTCTTCCTTACATACAAGTGTCCCACGATCAGTTAAATGGAACTGACTTAGTCTGAAATAGAAACAGAAAACTGTGCTAATATTTCAACAGCACCACCTCCCAGAAGTGAAAACAGAGGGGTGAGTGGCCATGCTGAGTAGGGTGAAGGTAACGAGCACACAATTCCCTAGACACCATGCCGAGGTATGCACGGCGGCACCCGGCAGTACACGGCAGATACACGGTGGCACAGCACTACATGGCAAATACACAGCTCCCGTGTTAGCACACACACCTGACCTGCCCGCCAGGCTGAGACACGCATGCAGGAGCAGAAGAAGTGGGATTGCCGGCTGATTCCCAGCCAGACACAGAAGCTGTACCTCGGCTGCTTTCTCTGCCTCAGGATACTGTGACAGGGCCGGATCCTCCCCTGCGCCTGCTCCTGTTCCTGTTCCCAATCCTGGTCCCACTCCTGCTCCCTCCACCCGGTTCTCGCTAAACAGCCCCTGGAGAAGGCCAAGCTCCAGCTGCTCCCAGGGGTCAACATCCGGCAGGTCCGGCTCCAACTCCAGTCCCGATCCCGATCCTTCCGAATCCCAGTCACTGTCTCCGGTCGTGGATCCCAGTGTGAAGTGGACTGCGGACCGGCTGTCCTCTGACTCTGAGTCGGAGCCCCAGCAGGCAGAGGCGGTGTCTGCGGCCACCGGGAGGCGCTCAGGGGCTGCCAGGTACACAAAGCTGGCAGTGGAAAGGAAGGCACTCTCCTCCAATTCGTGGTCTGGCTGGGGCAGAGGGCTGGGGGGGGCAGATTCTTCTGATGGGGAGGGGGGGCTCCCAGGGGTAGAGGACGTCGGCATGGATACCGCCAGGTACACAAAGCTGTCCGTCGCCACAAAGGTGTCCCTGTCCTTGCTGCCCAGCTCTGCCCCACTGGCATCAGGCTTAGAGGGAAAAGAGGGCAGGGGGAGAGAGGCGGGGCTATCTGACTTGGGTGTGCTGGTAATCCTCTGCGCTGGATCCCCCAGATCGCCATAACTGTCCTGGGGAGCGGAGATCTCCACCACCACAGGAAGGGAACCATCCAGTGTCGCGGCTCTCAGAGGGGTCTCCCCAACCCCTTGGCCTATCCCTGATGGAGCTGGCTCCTCTGCAGGTACAGTCTGAAGCTCCTCTGATCCCACAGTCCCACCTTGCTCTTCATCCTTATTGCTTGCTTTGAAATGTTTGTGCTCTCTGATTTCCTGCGTCTCCTGGTTGGACTCCTGCAGCAGCTCATAGGGCTGCATCTGCTCTGGCCTTTCAGGGGTAGGGCCCACTGTAGTCGCACAGGAGGACAGCGTCCCCACCTGCTGAGGCTGCAGTGATTCTTCGCTGTCTTCCGCTTGGTCCATTCTGAAGTCATCGTCATCACTGACGCTTTCAGACGATACCTCACTGCCCAGGACGGAGTCTGTGCCGGGCCGCTCGCCGTCGGACGGCGTGTCAGAGGGCACCGTCTGGTCCAGGTTGGTGATGTGAATCCCACTGGAATCCGATTCACGCACGTCTGTCTTTGTAGTCGGAAAACTGTGGTCCTCTTCTTCCCTTTCCTCCTCTTCCTCAGAGAAAATGTGATCTGGCCCCGAGTGTCCTGACAGAACAACTTCTTCATGTAGGATGGAGAGGCCTACAGGTTCCAGGGGACCTGGAAGTGCCACAGCTACATCAGTCTCTGCTTCCTGTTGTGATTCCTCCTGCATCTCCTCCTTCTCTTCCACATTCGGCAGAGTGGAGCCCCGCTTAGGCTGCTCATGTAGGCTAGGCTGCTCTTTGGCATCCCCAGCAAGCTCCTCTCCTACCTCATGCTGCACCTCCACCTGCATCTCCTCCTCTTTTTCCACATCCAGCAGATTGAAGTCCAGTTTAGGCTGCTCATGTAGGCTAGGCTTCTCCTTAGCTGTGGCGTCCCCAGTCAGCTCCTCTCGCACCTCTTGCTGCACCTCTTTCTGCATCTCCTCCTCCTCTTCCGCATTTGGCAGAGTGAAGCCCAGCTTAGGCTGTCCAGGGAGGCTAGGCTGTTCTTCAACTTTGGCGTCCCCAGCCAGCTCCTCTCCTGCCTCCTGCTGCATCTCCTCCTGCGTCTCCTCCTCCTCCTCTTCCACATCCGGCAGAGTGAAGCCCAGCTTGGGTTGCTGAGGAAGGCTAGGCTGCTCTTCAGCTTTGGCGTCCCCAGCCAGCTCCTCTCCCTCCTCCTGCAGGCACTGCCTCTCTAGCTCCAAGAAAAGGTCATCGGACCCAGCCTCTGAACTTGGACAGGGGGATGCACTGTGAGGCTCGGAACCTCTGAACCCGGATGGGGGGGTCAGGAAGGGCCAGCCCCCAGGAGAGGCCTCCTGCTGCACCTCCCTCTCCTGGAATTCCTTACAGGCCTGCACTCTGCTCCTCTCCCTGCCATCTAACTTCAGCACAGCCTCCCAGCTCTGCTCTTCACTCTGCTCATTTTCCTCCTGCTCCTCTTCCACCCCCTGATCTTGTAGCTCTTGCAAGATCCGCTGCTCATCCTCCTCGAACCGGATCTCGGAGGCCGTGCGTTCACGCAGTTCTCCTGTCAGGGGCGGCCAATCTGCGTCCATGTCCAACAATCCATGCTCGCTGCCCTCCTGGCTCAGGCATGGTGAGAGTGGCAGGCCACTGAAGATCAGCTCCTGGCCATCCTGCAAGAAGGGTGAGGGGGGATTCAGGAGGTAAAGGGACTCCTCGTCTAGGTCACTGTCCTCCCCCAGCAATGGGGGCAGAGGTGGCAGGGAGGGCAAGTTGTGAAGAACAGCCCCCTGACCCATTGATCTCCGCCCCCCTCTCATGGATCGAGGCCAGGTGCGAGCTTTGGTGGGGGGGTAGAAGATAGGCTTGGGTGACACTAAGGGTGGCAGGAGAGGGGTGGTCTCCTGGTCGTGTTCCAGAACTGGGGAGTCCCGCTCGTGTGCTGAGTCTACAGACTGCACAGATACAATAGGTGGGTTTCTGGGCCGTTTCTCCTCAATGTCCCGAATGCACCTGTAGGGAGCAATGGTGGGCTCCTTCTTTTCATATCTAAGCCTCTGCGTCTCTCTCAGGCCTTCCAAACCTATCTGGGACTGGTCCCCAGCTTCTGGCTGGACCACGGGAAGGGCAGGTTTCGTTGTGGGAAGCTGCTCTTTCGAAGGGGGCAAAGCAGGCATCTGCCAGGGTTGTTTGTGGGACACAGGGTGCGAAACAGCGTGTGGCTTCTGTCTGACCAGCTGCATCAGGGGGGTGACCAGAGCCCCTGATGGGGCGCTTAAGGAAGGGGAGCAAGAAACAGGTGGGGTTTGGGTGCCCGTTGAGGAACTGGCTGATGTGGAGTAGGATGGATATGCAGGGGGAGTGGATGTGGGAGGAGGTGTTGGTAAGAGGGAGGGCAGAGGGAGTACTGGGGAGAGTGGGATGCCAGCCCCGGACAGCCGCTTCTCTGCCGAGTCCCCTGGGGATAGTTCCAAGCGCTCAGCAAACTCGGGGTAACTGGGCGGCATGAAGGCCTTCCACGAGCGTCTGTTTGGGTTGTCCCTCTTGTCGCCGCCCTGGTGACGCCTCTTGGTCACTACTGCAGCACCACCTGGGGCAGCACATGATGCTGGAATGCTGGCAGCAGAAGCGGCAACCGGACCCACCCCTGCAGGTGACTTTTGGGGGTCGCTCGTCAGCTTCAGGGCATCGAAGATCACCCGTTCATCCAGCTTCTTGGCGCCTGAGTCACTGGGCCGTGGCGCAAACAGCCCCGGGCCCACCTCGGCCCCCAGCGTGCCATTGCAGGATGGGCTGTTGCCCTCCCCAGCCCCTGAGCCCAGCGTGCTCCGCGACGGCTGGCCCAGCTTGTTGCCCTGGTCAATCTGCTCGTTGATCCGCATGGTGTCATAGATGGAGCGCTGCGGCACGTAGCAGTCCTCGATGTATGCCTCCTCATCCTCGCCCTTGCCCAGACATCGAGGATTCTGCCGCAGGCAGTCCGGCCGGCTCAGGGGCTTCCCCATGGCGGCTTGTAGGACTCACACAGCCGTCCCTCTCACACGCAGCGGCGGGGACGGGTCTCTCCCAACCGCATTCAACAAATCCACATGCAAACAACAGTTCTCCGACGGTCTGATGGCAAATTAGGTGCCACCAAACCACACATGCGAAAGGAGATTTCCCAATCAAATGTATTTTAAACGTTCACAGGAAGTTTAGAGTAAAGTTGGTTGATTCTTTGGCGGCCCGTAAGTTCTCTGTGGAGTCATTGGTGCCGGTATGAGAGGCCTGTCCTCTGAATCATCCTCGTCTCTTTGAGCCATGTCACAGACGCATGGGGGCTGGTTTCCAAAACAGACAGAAGTTTGTGATGGGGTGCAGGGCCTTGTTCAGTACAGCTTCCACCCTCCCTGGGGGTCCCGCCCCTGGGCCCATGCTGTGTCCCTTAAGGCCACTTCCTGTCCGTTTCCCTGCCTCGTTGATTCTCCCACAACACAAAAAAAGCAGACAAAATAGTTCGGCAGTCGTAGAGACGGGCAGGCAAAGTGCTTGGTTCCTTTTAAGGTGTGCTCAGCAGACACTGTCGGACAAGAACACAAACGGGCGCCGGGGGCGATGTGCACTTGGCTGATGCATATTTCAAATTTCTGCCTTTTTTAAATCCAGGTTCAGTCCAGCTGGCTGAGATTTCCTGTTAAATTTGAACACCATTCTCCGCAGACATCCGAAAACAAATCGAGACTCCTAGACAACGAAAGGCTTTTCTGAACAAAGCGGCGATGACGTCTACACTCTGAGAAATTAAAAGGAAAATGGAAATACAAAAATTTGTATGAAGGTGAAAGGAAAGCAGTCAGTTACCGCAGGCAAGCAGAATGTGTGCAGCTTGATAGGCTGTCGGTGTCGCTGCACAGTCTGATCTTTCTTTTCGTATCCTTCCTTTCTTTAATTCCCATCGCAGGGACAGAGAGCTGTGCGTCTAGTACCAGTGACCTCCCATGTGTGTCCAGGGGGCCACTTCATCATCATCGTCATCCTCACCAAGGGCACCATCACCACCCCCCGTCAGTCTACCCAAAAAAGGAGGGGGGCTTCACGTTAAATCCGGACTCCCCCGCTCTGACTTTCCTCTCAAGTCAGTCCTACGGTTTCAGGCAAAAAAACAGACAAAGAAGTGCCGATCCATTTCCACATGGGGGGGTTGCCATTTCTTCCTCCCTGGCCCCCCCAGTCATCCTCTGATTCGAGTACTTGTCAGAAAAGCAGCGATCCAAACACACGCCCGTGTGCAGGACTTGGGGCAATGCAAGGGGCGAGTTTACGTGGAAGCGGCCGACAGGCACTCAGGCTTGTATCCAGAGGGCATGAGAGCAGACAGACCACCCCCCCTGCCAAGTCTCCTTCCTCACAGCTGACACGTCTGCTGAAGATCCACAGACAAATGAAAAAGCAGGAGAAAGGCCTTTGTTTCCTCCTCTTCTCTTCTCCTCCTCTCTGCTTTCGCTCGTCGCTTTCTTCCACAGCTTCTCTCAGACTGCTACACACAGCTGAAATGGTTTGCAGCTGCTATAAAAAAGTCTCCCTCCTCTCCGCTCTCCTCCCTCCCTCGCTCGCTCACTCACCCACCCGCTTGCCTATCTGACCCCCCCAAACACTGTAACTCGCCTGCTCTCACTCATTCGCTCGCTCGCTCTCTCTCTCACTCTCCCTCTCCCCCATGTTTTTGTTTGAATCCAGCACCGTTTGTTCAGCTTCCTGCTTGAGTATTAAAAGACAGGAAGTGCTCCAATCATGCCCGTTTCCTCTCTCCCCCCTAAAAAAAAAATAAATAAATAAATACAGACAGGCGGGATGTGGGGGAGTAAGCGGGAGGTGTGGAGAGTGGAGCGGAGCAGAGAGGGGGTGTGTGGCCAGAGCGATTGTCAAACCAAGGGATTTAGCTGGTTTCCGCTTCCAGAAGGAAGAAAAAATCACTAGGCACCATGTATGAGCAAGATAATTCCAAACTAAACAGCGAAAATCGCCGGCGGATGCAAAAAAAAAAAGGAGAATCAATTAAAAAGTGTTCTTGCGTGAACTGCACATTGGGTTTGAGTCATTTTTCCTAAAATGTCAGGAAGCTCTCTGAAAACCTGGAGTGCAGATAAGAGGGATCCTGCAGGACCGCAGAGGCTGGGAGCCGGAGAGGAATCTGCTCAGTGCGAGCTACACTTGCGCCGAGATCGCCGAGGACTCCCTGCCTGCGCTGCCGCCGCCTTCATCTGAGCTTTGTAATCCCGACCCGATTCTCCCGGGCCAAAAAAAACGCCAAGCAGCGAGAAAAGGATCAAGTGAGGAGCTAATGCCAGTCAGGGACAAAAAAATGAAACGCAGCACCTTGTTCCAAACCAAGAGGACCAGAGGCTCACCCAGTCAGCTTGTCCACTCTCCGTGTCTTTGTCAGGCAGCCATGCAGGATAGCCGAGCACTTGGATTGTTTAAACGGCACAAAGGCGGCTGCGGGTCCCCCATATCGCGGCTCGACATTCCAGCCGGCGCAGTGAAACCCGAGCCGGCAAGGCAGGGTGTGTGTGTGTGAGTGTGCGCACGCGCGTGCATGTGTATGTGTGTGTGGCAGGGGCTGCAGGGCATGTGGACTGTGGGCGTCAGGATGCCTCGAGGGAAAAGGAAAGAAAGAACGAACCAGGGAGGCGACGTAATCCAGACGGGGCCAGCAAGCCCCCCCATCACTCTTTCTCCTGATCCCCCTCTTTTTCCCTTTCAGACCTCTGACTTTCGGGTTACTTATTCCCTTCTGCGGACTTTCCCCTTCCTCTCACTCCCAGTCGCTCCGCACTGTTTCAGCAACAGGCAGCCTGAGTGGAGGTATGTCTGCTTACTCCCGACCTTGCCGTCACTCTGGGGGTGGGGGTCTCTCTGTTCTCTCTTCCTCTCCCTCCCTCCCTGACTGCTGCCTGGTGCTGCCACATTGCCCGTGGCCTGCATGTCAAACAAGCTAAATATTCTGGCTCTGTTTAAACCCCCATCCCTCTCCCTGTCAGTTGTGCTGCAGCTGTCATGCCGGCCTGCAAGACAAACTTCTCTAAAAGAAACAAAAGCCATTTGTCTTTTCACACACTCTCTCTCTCTCTCTCTCTCTCACACACACACACACAGTCTTCTTTCTCCCCCACCTTCGCCCACCAGTGGTGGCTTCAACCTCTTCAAACCCAGCCCCACCTCACCAGAACCATGACATGTACCACAGTCCAGCATGAACACAATCGGGACGAAGAGAGAGAGCAGCAGAGGTCAAGTGAGGAGGAGAAAAAAAAACAGAAGGGAATGAAAAGAAGAGAAAAGAAAAGAAAATCTGCTTAAACTCTAGGATTTGCACTGTTTTATTCCCCAGATGACAAGCCACCATTGCACTGCGGAGTGCGCCCTCTTCCCCTCCTGTTCTGTGCACTGGAACTCTGTGCTGGTCTTCATCACTTACTCACCCTCACCACATATACACACACTCTCTCTCTCTCTCTCTGAGATGCCAAATGACATCCTTTCAATAGCATTCCTAAAATGTAGCCCATTCTGACACTGCCCAGGGGTGTGGAATGGACATGCACAGCGCTCCCATCTCTTATGGGACACCTGTTCTCCCAGAATCCCTCACAACCCCTGCTGTTGTATTCCTGCCTCTTTTATTCTGCATTCAGGTTCTCTCTCTCTCTCTCTCTCTCTCTCTCTCTCACACACACACACACTCACACACACACACAAAAAACACACACACTCCTGTACTCATATCTTTGTGGGGACCTATGGGCATATCTATGGGCAAATCCCTAACCCCTAACCCAGTACTAATCTTAACCATAAACAAACAAACAAAATATAAGACTTTTGGCATTTATAGTCTTGATTGCAGTCACAAATTTTTATAAAGTTGAATTTCCCCTTGTAGGGACAAAAAATGGTCCCCACTATGTTAAAATAACAGGTTTTTATCACAATGTAATGTACATCTGGCCGCCCACCCACACACACACACACACACACACTCCTGACCCTTATGCTTATTTCAGCTTCATTATTAACCAGCCCTCACCTGCTGGAATAAATGTCAGCATTGTTAAAGCGTGACAGTATCACACACCTAGAGAGAGAGCATGGAGGGAGCAAACAAAGACCAGGGACAAAACCAATAACGTGGCCGCATTCGCTAATCAAAGATGTGGGGGGTGTCACAGTCACTACTACACCTCAGTGAGTCCCTTATGCGATATCACAGGGGACTCAGGCTATCAGAACTGGCATGACTGGCTTTGTGCTCCCAAGGGAGATACCTGATGGTCTCTGCAAACCAGGGACTCTTTTGTGCCATGTGATTGGGGGGCTGCTCCCCTCTCTCTCCCTCGCTCCTCCTTCCTCACATACCTGCCCAAACAAAGCACATGCAAACACCCCAAGGAAAAAAAAAGGCAGAGAAGCACAGCGGACAGGAGAGCACAAGAGGCTTCCATCTTCAGTTCCAACCAGGGCAGTCAACAACAGGGACTATAACAATGGCAAGTCCCATCATGCACTGCGGCGGCGTAGCAGCTACCACAGATGGGACTGCTAGCTCTTCTGGTCAGCAGTGCTATCACTTATGACGAGAGGATTACTGGTGAGCTAACGGAGGAAGATGATGGGGTACACCACAGGGAGGGGGGAGGGGTGTTATGGAATGTCAGCATGATTCAAAGCAGCTGAAAAAACAGGAACAGCGTGCGCGCACACGCACACACACACACACACACACACACACAGGAGGTGTAACACCCAAACAAAGGCATCATCAGGCACTCCTAGGGCCAGCAGGCACAGAGAAGGTCACCCTACAAACTCTAACCATAAAAGTAACCTATTCAAACCTGGCCCTAATATATAACAATAAAGAGAGCAACTTTCACTTTAAAACCCTGAATGCTGAACTAAAGCTGGCTGTTGGAAGACACATGATTGGGAGGAACCAATCAGGGGTAGCAAACCGCAGGGAACCAATCGAGGGCAGCGAACCGCAGGGAACCAATCAGGGGGAGAGCTTTATTTCATTCAGCTTCTTAATTGGCCATTTTAGGGCCACATGATAAAAGGGGCTGGTCCAAAGTCCCAGTGGGTGGAGGAGCTTACCATTGCTCTGCTCATCATGAAGCTTGCGCCCAGCAAGCAGCCCACTTCCATGCGCCTCCAAATAAGCCATGGGATTCCCAGCTGTGTCTGTTCTGGTTCTCCTCGGCGCGGATGAGCAATGCGATACGGACCTCCTGACGATTCTCATTATCTGACCACCTTCATGCTTCCCCACGAGCCTATACACTGACATCCTCAGCTGCCAATTTCCTCACAGTACCTAGGGTGAAATGATCTCCTGTGGGTGCCTGGCCAGGTAGTGTTGTAGCAGTGACAGTCTGGAATGCGCTGCCACAGAGTTTGCGAGATGTAAAATATATTTCAACTTCTAAGCTGCATGTATATTGGAGGAATGTTATAATACATCATCCAGTTTGTACGGCTGTTGGTTTTTTCCCTTTTTTGTTGTTACTGTTCAATGGTTTTGCGATGGATCGTATGTACTATAAAGCGACCTTGAGCATGCGAAAAGCGCAATACAAATAGGACTCATCATCATCAATATGGCCACTGCAGGGAACACAAAAAAAACTGGACCCTGAGCTACCATACAGGGGGTCGGGCTGCAAAGTGGCAAAGGGTGGGGACAGCCACAGGAAACCAGAGTGAGGTCGGAATGGGACTTAGCAGCTATTATGGCACCTCTCACAGCCAGGAATTCCCTACTATGGAATTCCCATTTGGACAGAGGGGACAGGGCAGGAATCTGGGAGTACCGCACCCTGTGTGTGTTAGAGAGACAGCTGGGATTCTTTCCCAACTGCACAACAACCAGAGACACTGGGGGATGTATCTGCATTCACACACTGTAAACACACAATGACGCCACACAGCATTGCATCCATACACCTGTACACATACTGATGGCACAGGACTGGATCCACACACTGACGGGGTAGCACTTTATCTACACCTGTACACACAGTGATGGCACAGCACTGCATCTACATTCCTGCACGCACACTGATGGCAGAGCACTGCATCAACACATCAACGGCACAGCAATCCATCCACAGACCTGCACATAAACTGACAGCCAAGAACTGCATACACACACTGAGGGCACAGCACTGCATTAACGCTCTTCCTCCATAAGAAACATGACCACCCCAGCACAGAACATCCACCAGACCCTACAGACCTCTGCATTGCTCACTGTCTGCATAAACATGCACACAGGCGGAGAAGACATCGCACACCTACGTCAGCAGAAGTGTGAACATGCAGAAACACCAGAAAATGAGGGGTGAGGGCAGAGGAGGTTCCCGAGACTCATGGGCTTCACTCAGGTCCACTTCGCTAACTTGATTAAGAGGAGCTGCCCACTTTTCCTCAGCACTACTCATGCCAGCAAGCGCACTCAGTGCCTCGACCTCACAGCACTGGGGGGAAGGGGGGGTCATAGCAGCCAAGTTTAACTAAACGTAGATGTGTTTATAGTTACAGGCGAGAGAAAGTGGAGGCGGGGGGGGGGGTGTGTTGAGGCTGCAATAGACTACAGAGATGATGGGGGAAAGAAGATCATGAAGAAGCACCCTCCCACCCCCCGGTCTCCTTCTGGAAGACGAGGCCCCCTGCACAGGCTAAAAATAACGCTGTCCCACATGCCGCTATGACACGTTTCACTCTGCCTTCACCTGCCTTCCACCTCCCCAACCCCGACAAGCATGGCAGTCTATGATCAGCCACTGCTTCTCTGCATTCTGATCCTCACTGCATCCACAAGTATTTAGTGGCAGTGTTCAACGAGAGAGGGATAGGGAGAGAAAAAGAGTGAGTAAGAGAGAGAGAGCGAGCAAGAGAGAGAGAGAGAGAGAGAGAAGGAGGGGGGAGAGAATGTGATCGGATCCTGAGTGTAGTTAAGGCTGCTTCTGATCAGTGACCCCCCCACCCCGGCTCCAGAATCAGGGTTATAGAGGCAACTCACACAGGCGACCAGACACGGAAATAGGGGAAGCAGGCAAGAGCCATGACAGGCAAGTAATGAAGGAGTCAGACCTCTGTATGGGGGTGGGAGGGAGAGAGAGAGAGAGAGAGAGAGGGGGACTTTCCACTGTACAACAGGGCCAAGGAGACCGAGCAGCACGGCACACTCCCTGAATGACAGCTGAGCCTGTGGACGCTGACATCACAGTCACAGTGATGTGGGGACGCAGCGCCGAGTGACAGCTAGCCACTTACACCAAAGGAGGGGCACGACCCTGCCTGTGACAGCTATGGCAGAAACGCCTTCCAGGCCACCTGCCATACCAACGGAGAACCTCGTGCCTCTGAGCACAAAGAGGGGCCCCCAAGAGGTGGGGCAGGAGGTTTAATGGGTAGAATAAAGACCCCCCCCTGCCCTCCAGGTGCCGAAACAGGCTGCTGCTTCAGGTGTTAAAACTTTGTCTTCGTTACCATGGTAACGACCCTAACAGGCGCCGTGCTCAGCAACTGAACAGCATGAGGTGTGGGGGGGGACCGGGGGGAGGCAATGATGTTACCATGGGAACTCTCAGCACATACTTGGGAGACCGATGATTCAGCATTGTCGCCAACCTCCCTCTCCACATCCCACTCAGTCTGTCTCCCAAACTCCTCCGCTGTTCTGCTCTCTTCCGGGCCCCCCATTGCCATGCTCCCCCCCCCCCCAGCCCGGGACGTGAGTAACAAATGAAGCATCATCCCACAGTATCGACTCACGAGGTCAGAAACAGAACTGCAGCAAGAGGGGGCGATTTCCACAGTGTGACTCAGCAGCACTGGGGGTGCGGGGGCGAGGAAAGTGGAGGCTATCCGGACCAGTGAAGCTCTCACAGCAAACCCCCCCACCCCCGCCCCCAAAGACACTTCACAGGAAACGGAAACACTCAGCTATCACTGCTCGGCGGCAATGAAAACCCCGCATCCCTACCTTGAAGTCGTGCAGCTGCTGCCGGATGACCTCCACCTCGGTGCCCACGGTGCCCTGCGCGGCCAGCCTATCTTCGGCGCGGCCCAGCAGCTCTTGCAGTTCGGCCAGGCGGCTGTAGAAATCACGGACGCGGCGGGCGGCCTCCTCTACCTGGGCCAGCCGTGCCTGCCCTCGTTCCGTCAGCTTGGCAGCCTGCCTGCCCAGGGCCTCGGCCTCGCGCCGCAGCGCCAGCAGGTCCGGCGAGCTGCC
>JAODJW010000046.1:15184715-15195357 GCA_026777045.1 Hyperopisus bebe
CCTCGAGACATGGCCTCAGTCAGTGTCAGTTTGTTCCCAGAGGCAGGATCGGGCATAGTCCCAGTGGAAGCTTGCAGAAGAGCTACCTTGGGATCCAGGCTAGGAAACCTGTGACATTCCCTCTCAAACTCCTTCAGCTCCTCAGCGATACTCTTGTCCACCAGGCCTCTCTGCAAGGCATCAGCCACCGACAGCCGAACCCCAGAGCCGTGGTGCACAATACCACCCTCAGCTACCTGCTGGAGAAGAACCTGTCGCGCCACTTCCTGTGTCAGATGTTCCTTCTTCAAGGCTTGTTCCATGCCCACAGGCTGTCGGGTTTTCGGATCTACTATACCATCCATCTGCAGCTGCAGTGAGACCTTAGTGAGGGCTACCTTAGGGTCTGAACTCTTTCCCCTACAGGATTTCTCCAGGGTAGTCAGTCCTTCCCTCTGACCCTCCTCAATCAGTCCCAGGTTGGAAGCCAGGGTGACAGACACCTTCTTACCCCGTCGCAAGTCCACCACACCCCCTGACACCACCTGAGCCTCCAAGAGCCTGGCTGCAGTGTGAGTATCGAGCAGCCCGGCCCGGGCGGCGTCCCGCAGCGAGCACAGCTGACCACGGGCCACATCTGCCACGCCAGCCAGCATCTTCTCTGACTTGAGCACACTCAGCATCAGGCTCTCGTCCAGCAGGCCCTCTTGTACCACGTCATCCACGCTTAGGACCTCGCAGGCCCTTGCATCCAAGAATCCCCCAAAGAGCCCAGCCCGCTCCATCAGCCTGACCGCTGTGTGGCCTGGGAGCACGCCCCGGGCAACGGCTTCATCCAGAAGCAGCCGCTCCCCACCCTCGGTCTTCAGGCCACCTTCCTGCAGCTCCCCCACTAGCCTCTCTAGTTCTGCATCCACCTTGTCTGGTTTTCCAAAGCTTTCCTCTAGCATGTGACTGTCAGTATCTCCCGAGTCTTGGTCTCTGCCATCACTGTCCTCTTCAGCTTTCTGGGGACCTGGCTGGACCTGGCTGCCCTGCTCTATCACAGTTTCTCTTTGTGACTCCCTGACTCCCATTGTTTTCGTGTCCAGGCCTAGAGGAGCGGACTTTAACACGTCAACTTCGTCCAGGCATTTCTCCTCCTCGAGATCTGCAGATTGGATTTCCTGATAGGTGTCTTTATGGGCAGCCCAAGGGTCCACTTCTTGCATTTCTTTTCTCATAGCACTGTCTGAGTCCCCTTTCTCAAGAGGAGCAATCTCTGTCTTGGTGTGTGTGATACACTCTTCATGTCCCTGTATCTCATCATCCTCCACCAATCTGTCAAGCTCGTCAATCTGTCTTGCCTCTACTGGAACATCTTGATTCATCCTCACGTTTGTTTGCACACATTCTGTGCTTGTCCTGTCAGAGGGCTGAGATTCAACCACTGTTGGAAGGCCGAATTCACTAGCAGAAAGACTGCTCACTGTCGTTATGGCATCAGAATGTAGTTCCAGATCTTTTTTCATGTCTGGGATATCAGCCTGGAAATCTTCTATGAGAGAGTCCATATTGCACCTGATCACATCTTTATCTACCAAGGTAAGTCCGGTCGAGTCTGAATGGGACTTTACCTGCTCCTTTGTCTTCAAGTCCACTGGTGTAAAGGACCTGCATTCCGTAGTAGGAGATACCACTCCTTCAAACTTGACTGTTTTTATACTCATATCTCCTTTTTCTTTCTGAACACTCCTCATCATTTCTACTTCATTTACACTCATTGTTTTATCCTTTTTCATTTGGTTTAGCTTTGAAGACACATCACTAGAGTTAACTTGGTCCTGAGTGTCTGACAATTCTATACTGTAAGTCTCAGTCTGTGCTGCTAGGCCAGGATCTTTCTCCTCGTCCAGAGAGAGCTGCTTTTCCAGGGAAACCAATCTGTCATATTCCTCAGCTTTAAGGGTAACGTCTTCTTTGACAGTACATTCCTCCTCAATACTAAAAATGTCTGTGCTGATCTGTTCTTGCATGTCAGTCATGGAATGCTTAACGCCCAGTTGCTCTTTAGTCTGAAGTTCAACTGCCAAATTGCTTTTTGATTTTGCTTCTTGGTTTTCCCCAACATCTGATGTCAACCTAGTGGCAATGGCAAGTTCTGCCAGCTCTGGCTCCAACAGCACCAAGCGTTCACCAGAGTGAGCATCAACATAGCTGTGGGTCATGAGGTGGAAGAGCAGGCGATGTTGGGCCTGTTCTCCTGGACCTGCCTGTTCCAGAAAAGTTGGATCAAACTTGAGGTCCTTGGGGGATGCAGGGGGTGAAGAGGAGGATGGTGATGAGGAGGTAGAACCCCAGCTCAGGCGGTTGAGAGTAGGAGATCCAGAATTTGTTATACTGGGAAGCACATCAGGGATCTGAGTCTCTTGCAAGATCTCAACCACGCTAGGTGTCAGAGCCTCGTTCACCTGATCTAGGGGCACCACACGGCTAGTTTCAGGAAGGTAGAGAGCTCTGATAGCATGTCGCTTGCTCAAGATGGACCTAGATAACTCTCCTGGGATCATGCCTTGCTGTAAAGCCTCGGATAAAGGCAAGAGTTCACCGGATTCAGGCCACAAAAGTCCCATGAAAGCCCAGAGGGACTCCAGTACCAGCAAAGCCATCCGGGGGGCAAGTAGGTCTCTCTCAACAGCCTCGTCAATGCCAAGGCGCTCCCCGGTAACTGGATCCAACAGTCCACCTGCTCGTAGCTGTCGGGTCAGTATTGCACATGCAAGATCCTGATCTATCAAACCGTGTCGGACGGCTTCGTTGACCGTCAGGCGGTGTCCGGAGCGTGGGTCTGTGATTCCTCCCGCAAACAGCTGGGCCTCCAACAGCCGTACGGTCACCTGACGATCGATCAGGCCTTCCTGCACCGCACGGAAGATCCCTACCCTCCTGCCAGAACGCAGGCACACGGTGCCCCCTGGCTGCTGGTTGACAGGCAGCAGGTGCAGCCCTGTCTCCGGATCTGTGACACAGCGCTGGTTAAGCTCAGAAAGGCTGAGCTTCTCCGCCGTGTTGGGGTCGATCAGTTCCCGCCGCTGTGAGCGCGCCAGCAGCTTGCCATGGATGTGGGCCGGGAGTAGGCCTCTGTCTGCTGCTGCCTCCAGGCTCAGCTGCTCCCCCTTGGATGACTCCTTCACTCCACCGAAACTCAGCTGGAGTTCCAGAATCCGCAGTCCCACTTCCTCACGGATGAGCCCTTCCTCCATTGCAGCAGCAACTGAGACTATCGGGCCTTTTCTTAGCTCTGATTTGTCCACGAGGTGCAGGACCGCCTCTAATTCTGACAACAATTGGACAGTAGAGCTGTCGATCAGGCCTTCAGCCAATCCCTCCTGCAGAGAGAGGCTTTCTTGGGAGTCGGGCATGATTAGGCCACCCATCACAAGCTGGGCTTCCAGCAGGGTGCGGCAGGTATCCTGGTCTATGAGGCCACGCTGCGCTGCCTCAAACACTGGGAAGGTTTCCACTGTGGCCAGGTCAATCACTCCGGCAATGGTAACTTGGCTCTGCAGAGAGAGACAAAGAGCTTACCATAAAGGCAAAGAGATGACCAGGCATTCACTCTTTTTGGCGACACTAGAACAATTCTGAATACCGTGTCATTGGGCAAGCTACGGATTTGTTACTGCAAGGAACAGAAAGAGGAGAAAACAAAACTGAAAGTGCAGAATATAAAGAATCAGCTACTTATTATTTACATTTCACAGATTATTCACAAGGCATAAAGCTTGTGTTATATCGTATTAAATTTATTAGGAGTCCAAAATGGGAACTCTTTTATTTGAGATTAGAGAGATGCTGTTAGACCTTTATTCCCCACATCACTTGAATGGACACTACTGTACCTACCTTCAGTAAAATAATAGAGCGCTAAGCATGCAGCGCAGCAGACTACACTGAGAACCCCAAAATGGGGGAAGAGGGAAAACAACAAAGAGAGAAGGAAAGAAAGGACAGTGAGAGAGAATGCAAGCGTCACTTACCGTACGGAAGGATGCAGGACGCGTACGCACACAGGCCGAGGCACGGAAAGGCGGCAAGCTCGAGGTTAGCATCCAGCATGCCACAACTTCTGAGGCTCACTGACCCTGCCCTGACACTACACTGCCCCGCTGGGCGGGAGTGACTGGTCCATGAGCCAGCTGAGCGAGGCTGCCGGGCCTATTGACTTGAGGGCTCACACTCAGGACTGAGGGATCTACAGGTAACATACAGGTCACCCTGCCTGTCTGCTACAGGTGAACCATCTCTGCCTGCTGAAATCTGACTCCCTGCGTGCCTCTGTCTATCCCTGGGACTCAGAAGATGGAGGTCGTCGTTTTGCTCCTGGCAGCTGTTAGTGATTTTGAAGCAAAATGCTGGTTAATTTCCACACAGTATTACTGTATTAAAAGACAGAGAGATTGTTCCGCACACGAGAGCGCACACATGGACACACACTCACACACGCACACTTGCAGCACAACGGTGACCTGGACACACCATGCTCAAACCGTGAAGTGAGGATTTGCACAGCTGGCCTCCAGTGCTCAGGGTACCCGTACCAGTTCTGACCCGATTTCTGTGACCCAGATCTGCTCGGATTCGCGGCCTTGTGCGTGCATGCGCTCGGACCTCGCAGGCGCACATAGAATCACGGTGGCCCCTATACCTACATGTACACACATACAAGCTTCCCCCGTTTGGGGATACCTTGGGAATGTTTCACACAATGAAGGGGACTGTGCGTCTGTGACTGGGGGAGGGTCGAAATAAACTACAAATGGATGAGTATGGAACACCTGGAAAATGGAGACGTGGGGGGTAAAGCTGTCCCAACAGGCTCAAACCCCCCCCGCCCCATTTCCATTTTCTACATCAGTGTTTCCCAACCCGATCCTTGGGGTCCACGTTTTTGCTCCCTCCCAAAAATGTGGACTGTCTGTGGGTCCACGAGGACCAGATTGGGAAACACTGTTCTACATGTGCACTGCAGGTTCCAGTGACTGTGAAATTCACATCACTGAAATCAGACAACACTGGTAATGCTGATCTACCACACGGGGTGCCAGTGGACAACAGTTATTCAAACATGGATGATCATAATGATGATGAAAATGGCGGTGAGAAGGGGTGAGATGGCAACGCGCGTGCTGTTGGCAGCCACTGGGGGGCGCACTCCATGCTATTAAGAGAGTCAGTTAAAAACCGTGCTCTTGTCGCACAAATGCTTCTCTGTTTATTGGATGGAGAGAGTGTCAGATGGGGTCAGACATGTGGCACACGGCATGCAGCGCTACAGACACCCGCACAGACACGCGCAAACACTGGGGGGGGCGACACGCCTGGCCTGCAGGCGTGCAGTGACACAGCTTCGACTCAGGAGGACAGACATGGACAGCAGCGTGTTTTCAAAAAAAAAGAAGAAAAAAAAAAAAAAAACACCCTACTTCTTCAGTTGCTCAGTAAACCACAGGGGAGTGTACAACCTAATTTAGGCTCCTTATGAAGCACTCCCCTGCCTCCTGCCACCTCCCCATCTCTCCCCCTGTTACTCTACCTTGTGCTCTTCCTCCTTGGCCAGATGTTGCTGCAGCTGCTGCTGCTGACTGGCAGCACTCTGGCATAACTGGTTGTAAGTGTCCTTCAGCTCATCCAGCTGGGCCATCACATGGACGCGCTCCTCCTCTGACAGCCTGGGGGTGGGGCAGGGAGGCACAGTCATGGGTGCAATGTCATTGCCGGTGGGCTGAGGGGAACCTCTCCTCTGACCATGTATGTGTGTCTGTGTCTATTTGGCGTCCCGGGACTCACTTGCTGGCCTGCCTGGAGAGTAGGAAGACCTCTGTGCTCCTGATGGCTTCTGCCACCTCCTCCTTCCTGGCAGCGAGCTGCTCACTAATGGCCTGCAGGGGGCGGTTTGACAGGAAGGACACAGCAGTCAGCAAAGTGCGTGAAGCAGACACAGAATGGGCTGTTCTGCTGCTTCCACCTCTAACCCTCACAGCTCCACATCCGCGCCTCCACCCCCGGCTCCTCCATCCCCTGTACCTCCACCCCTCCCCGGACAGACAAACCTGCTGTGCGGCCAGTGATGACACTGCAGATCCAGGCTCTCCGGCCTTCGGGGCCCCGATGGCCCCTGAGCGCTCTTGAAGGCCCTTCGTCCAGCAGAGCAGGTCAGCCACCTGGCCCACCCTGGCCTGTCTCTCTTCCTCTACCTCTTTCTGCACAGAAAGGTGAAGAATAGGCTGAGAAAAAGAAGAGAGAGAGACAAAAAGGAGACAGACGCAGAGACGGGGACAGGGAGGAGGTGCACGGTGTGGAGGGCCAGACCGACCTCCTCCTCTTCCAGCCTCCGCAGCGCATCGCTGATGTACTTCACGTGCTGCGTGGTCAGCGTCACCAGGGCCGTGTACCGCGTGCGTAGGTCCATGAACTGGGGCAGAGAGAGACACGACAGAGTGTGAGCACATGCACACTGTCCCAACACGAGCAGAGTGAGCTCTGCTTTGTGCATGCTGTCCCTCTCACCCAACCCCACCTCAACACTGTCATACCTCCTGTGTGATGGCGTCTGATGAAGAATGCATCCTCCTCCTCTTCACCGGCGACTTCTGGTTGGATTCCACAAAGGCTCTGTAGGTCATCAGCTGCAGCTCATAGTCCTGCCAGCGTGAAGAGACATTAGGCACGAGGCGTACGGTGTCGCATAAAGACGGGCACAGCCCGTGGCTTGGATGCCAGGGCCCACGGCATTACCTTCACTGATGTGCTGTACTGCTTGGAGTGCGTCTGACACTCATCCAGCTTCACCTGGTTCTGTTCAATTTCAGCAACAAGGGCCTGCAGGGTCAGGTGAGAAATGAACACCTCGCAAAGCCAAACTCCTCGGTCACAAAGCCTCCACTGACGACCTTCTCAGGCTCTGACCTCTTTTTGGTTACAGCCATAGAAAGCGTTATCACCTACCCTAGATGCTACATCAATGTTTCCCAATGCGGTCTTTGGGGACCTGTAGACAATCTACATTTTTGCTCCCTCCCAGCTCCCAGAGCAATAACGTGGACTGTCTGGCAGGGAGCTGGGAGGGAGCAAAAACATGGACTTTTTGTGGGTCCCTGTGGACTGGGTTGGAAGACACTGCCCTAGACTATAAACCCAGCTGAACTGCAACTCGACCACCTCGTACCTTAATTTCCTTCTGGATAAATAAAGTATCTCTATCTATCTATCTACCTTAACACTAGAACCGCCATTTTCCATGCCAAAGAACGTGGAACTCCTTTAACTGCCAAACGAGATGTACTTCGGCGCATGCAGCCCTTTTGGTTGCGCTTATGTTAACAGCAGCGGATCTAACAGAATCAACCAAAAAGCCGTAATGTTCCTAATACAGTGGCTGCTCTGTCACAGCAGCGAATCTAACGGTCTCAAACAAAAAGCCATAATGTTCCTAATAAACTGGCTGCTCTGTCCTGAAATCGTAAAGCTGAAAAGTTTTCAAACACAGTATGTATTTTATAAGGTAAATAGACGTAGTTTATCGGTGATATCATGTTTCTGCTTTAAAACAACAGTGTAATGTTATTTTTAGACATCAACCCAGATGAAACTTTTTTTAAAAATGTACATTTTATATGAAATGAACTGTAAAATACAGTTTTTGGGTGAAGCAGCTTGTCATGCCTTTTTCATTGTTACTCTGACAAACATAAAATGAATACCTGAGTCCCTTTTAATATCTTTTCAAAATATTAAGACCGCCCAAATGCAACTTGTAATTTTGGTATTTATGTTAAAGCAAGGGCTTTATTTTATTACCAGTGTGGGATTACGACTAATTTCACAAGATTAATCTATTGAAACCAATGCTGAAATCAATGAGCACAAAACCAAATGGCATAAACACGGGTGTATTATGGGTTTTACTGGTTTTTTGGGCGGCCGTGAGGCTTTCTGACTGTCCCATTGTTTCCTTGATGGGCCATTAGCAAGAGAAAGAGTGTGATATGGCGAAGTATGTCGCTGCCTGTTGCTTAGAGGAGCTCAAGAATACGCTAGTGGTTCTAGTGTTAAACCTCCTTATCTTCATTTCTCCTTCCTTCTCCTGCATTTGTATGTCCTCCTGACTCAGGTTCCTCCTCTACCTGCCCTTTTCTGCTCCTCCCTCCCATCACGCACCGTTTGCTGGGCCAGCTGCTCTGAGAGCACCCTGCTGTCCGTCTGTCCGGCCTGCGTGTTCTCCTGCCTCTCTGTAGTCTCCTCGATCCAGTGGATCAGCGCCGAGTGACCCTGCCGGTACTGCTGCAGAACAGAACCTAGCATCTCCAGGTCCACTTGCCTGAAACGCAAACACACATGGAAGATAAACTGTAAGCTGTAGCCAGGTATCTGATACCAGAACCGCTGAATGTTTTTGTGTCATGTTCCCCCTCACTAGTGCCCCCCTAGGGTCCATTCCGTTGAATACTCACCGGGTCTCGATCTGTCTGCGTACACCAGCCCACCTGTCAGCCAACTGGGCCGCCCTTTCCTGGTACCTCTCCAGCTCGGGGCTGTGTTCTGGATGCAGCTGCCGGAACTGGGCCGCAGCTTCCTGGGCTCGGCGGACCTCGTCGGCGAGGGCCTGGAAGACCGGCTTGTGCTGGCCCAGTTCAGACTGCCACCTCTGATGGGGGAGGGAGGCGGAGGAGACAAGCATGTGACTGAGCATCAGTCAGTCCGTGCATCAGCACTGGGGGGTCTCTGTGTATCAGTTAACTGATGTTAGGGTCAGCTACCATATAATATGTGAGCGTGGGCTGCTCTCTCACCGCCAGCTGGTCCCGTAGGGCCTGGATGGCGCTGATGTCAGCCGGGACCATGTCCTCCTCGCTCAGCCGGCTCTCATACTTCTTCACCAGGCTCTCTGCGGCCTGCGAGCTCCGCATGAGCACGTCCACCGTCTTCAGCCTGAGGGATGAAGGTCACGTGAGGAGAGGTGCGGCTGGGCGCGGTCCCAACATGCGGGGCCAAGGTATTACCAAAACACAGAACACCAACCGCGATGCGACTGTGAGCGTCTGTGAGTGTCTGTGTGTGTGTGATGAAATTGGGTGCGTGTGTATGTCACTGTGTGACTGTCTGTCTGTTTGTGCGTGCATGTGTGTGACTGTGAGTGTGTGTGCATAGTTGTCTGCACATGAGTGAGTGTGCACATAACTTTGCACGTGTGTGAGTGTGTGTCTGTGTGTGCGTGACTGAGCAAATGTGTGTGTGACTGTGTGACTGCGTGTTTGTGTGTATGTGACAGTTTGTGTGTGTGTCTATGTGACTGAGTTTGTGTCTGTGTGTGACAGCTTGCCTGAGTGTGTCTGTGTTTGCGTGTGACTGAGCGTGCATGTGAGGCTGTGTGGGTCTCCTGGCCGCCCCCTCACTTGTGCAGGTAGACGGAGGAGAGCGCGTGCACCCGGTCCATCTGCTCCACGGTGAGGCCCAGCTGGGTACGCAGCACCGGCACGCTGGAGGAGCTCGGCTTCTCCTGGAAGAACCCGAGGCAACGGCGGGACACGTCGCCCAGGTCTGAGCGGAGGCCGCCCAGGTCCTGCTGCAGCCGCTGTCACGGGGGGGAGGGAGGGGCGTTAAGACCGCAGGGCTGAGTATCACAGATCTGCAGCCGTGCAAGAGTGCTGCATTTTCCTCACCGAAGTCACTCCTATGCCCCTTTTTTTACATGGTGGCTGTGCTCCGCCTATCGGCGGAAAGGAGCCTCCACTCGCACCCATAGCAGGTTCCCAGTTTGTATAAAGCTCCATTTTGCACTTCAGCCAAGCCAGTACTTTTCAGCAAAAAGCTTAAGCAGAGCTCTGCTGCTAAATAAGGACGCTGAGAAACACTGGCACTAATCTCGCTTCTCACCGCAAACGCAGCTTAAGCAGAGGGATTCCCCCCCCAGCCAGAGTGAAAAGGGTGCTGGCTCCCAGAGCCCACCTCCCCACACACTAACCTCCGCCTCCGCAATGTGAATGGCATTGTCAGCTGCGTCACTGCTGGCACCGCTGGGGGGCGGGGCCTGTATGCCCTTCTTCAACCGCTGCTCCGCCCCCTCCAGGTGCCGCTTGATGTTCTCCAGCTCTAACAGGTAGGCGCGAGACACGGACTCGTCCTTCTCCACTGTCGGGGAAAATGGCCATTTATTACAATAAGAAACAGAACCAGAAAGCATTAGAGTAACAGGATTACTCAATAATGTGATGAAGGCCTTTTGGGAGGAAAAAACTGGCCTCGCCGGCTTTGACTTAATTCAGGCAGCACAAATTAGATAAATTAGATAAATTAGACAAAAGGGGAGAGGAGACAACAAGAGGATGATGGGATACCGGTCTCCATGGAGATCAGGAGAGCCTGGCAGTGGGCGCGGCTGTTCTCCGCCTCCTTCTCCAGGTCCCAGCGCTCCGCGGGGGTGAACAGGGGGCTCTCCCGGCTGTCCGCCAGGAAGTCGGACAGGTGAGACTCCAGGTGATCGAGAGCCTGCCGCCTGTCATCCGCAGACTGGGAGCGCACCTGTGCGAGAGGACTGGGTGGGTCAGCCATGACTGGGAGGGCGCACGTATCAGACACGCTACGCCAGGGAAGCAGGTAGAGGAATGAACAGGCAGGGAGAGGC
>JAODJW010000046.1:15195457-15205653 GCA_026777045.1 Hyperopisus bebe
CCATGACTGGGAGGGCGCACGTATCAGACACGCTACGCCAGGGAAGCAGGTAGAGGAATGAACAGGCAGGGAGAGGCGCTGGATAGCGGCACCAGCTCTCACCGTGTCCAGGTTCCATGAAGAGATGGCCCTGATGTCCTTCTGCAGGTAGTGCCAGGACACCACCGCCTTCATGTTGACATGCAGCTGGTGCCAGAGGGCCATCACATTCTGGTAGAGCTGCTCGGTCCTGCATGTGCAGCACGTGATGGTCAGAGCGCGCGCAGCTTCAGGGCACTGATCGTGTGCGCGAGTCGCTATGACGACCGTGTGAATGAGCGAGAGGTGCGGGTATGGTTTGGGGGTACACACACGTGTGGCCCACCTGCTGGCTGTCTCGATGGCCTCCTTGTTCGGCGGCGGGACAGTGAAGCAGACGGAGGGCACCATGGCCTCGTTGCCATTGGGGCTGATGACCTTCCACTTGGTGCGCTGGGAGTTATCCTCCAGCACACACTCCTCTCCCTTGGTGATGGTGATCTGGGAAACGAGGGAATGGGGAAGCGGGGTAGCGGAGAGAGACAGGGAGAGAGGGTGAGACGAGGAGACAGAGAGAGGAGTGAGAGAGAGCAGGCCAGATGGGAAAAGGCAGGAGAGGGACATCAGAAATAAAGCAACAATGTGGATCAGCATTAAGACAAAGGGAAATGAGCTGGCAGCAGACTAATGCTGGGGTGCCCTGGCCTGGCACTCGCTGGGGGGGAGTGAGGGGGGCTTTCCAGCGCCTAACGTCACAGGCTGTCACATGTGGGGGGGGCAGCTAGGCCAGGAACCGCCAACACAAACCTGCAGCTGGACCGCAGAGTGCCCACTCAGCAAAAAGGGGCCCACTGTCATCATCCTCATTTGGACAAGCGATTATATTTAAGTCAGGTGGAATCCCGGCATTACACAGGAAGAATACGAACAAACCAACAGGAATGATGCTCAGCACAGCTGCCGGGGGGGGAGGGTGCTTGGACGCGGTGCAGTAAATGTGCAGCAGCGTGTGGAGCAGAATTACTGTGTCCTTACCTCCCTCTCAGACAGAGCCAAGCCAGACAGGCACGCCACATACAGCAAGGCCACCCTTGGCTATCAATCCGGCCGCCGTCTAATCGAACCGAGTCTCAGAACCTCAGGCACTCCTCTACTACCAACAGCACGAGTTACAGATCAGATCCACTGATAATTAACCACTAAAACTCCAATTTTTAAAGAATATCTATATAGAACATGTTAGAGCTGAAAGGTAGTGACTCCAGATCACGAGACATACTGCTCACTTCGGATAATGTTGTAATATATCGGAACTGAAAGCAATTCCATAACCAGGAAACCAACGGACCCCACAAACCACAAATACAGTACTAATTAGAACACCAATTGACTGCAAACCATGTGGGATTGTGGCTCATAAGGAGCAGGCTGACTATGCTGTTAGATGCTGTCCGGTCCACCAGCCTCATTTCTGCCATGTGGTGGAGGAATCCAACCATTCAACAGCTACACTGAATCAGGCATGATAGCGGGGCCCCCTAGCTGCTACCCGAGGGTGTGCAGTCCTTCCCTGACTGTTAGCCTGAGTTCTTCAAGGTTAAGAAATGCAGTAGTGAGAGCAGTCGAGAGCTCGATACCTGAGCATCAGCCTTGCCAACCCGCATGTAGACAGACAAGAAGGAGAAGGAAGAGGAGGAGGAGGAAGAGAAGAAGGAGAAAGCAGGGGAAAAAGAAGGGGAAGATTAGGGAAGGAAGGGAGGGAGAGAGAGATTACTTTTGGGCATTGTTAGAGAGCTCGCTTAGTTAAACAGATTCATTTTAATAGGGTGACACAGCATGAGAAGGCCCACAGTCACAGAGGGTGGGCATCGGGGGGGTGTAAGGGGTGGGGAGGGTGATGGGAGTGACAGTGTTTGGGTGTGAGGGGTGACCGGCAGAATGATGCTCAGCCCTGAACACCCTGCGTGGAAAGACCAAAGGCAGCATTACTGGTGTCTCAACCAGTAGGTTGTGTGGTCTCAACCACAATATAGTCTCAAGTTATTAAAAAAAAATACAGTTCAGGGTTCCTTCATCTCAGCGGCACTCACTGCTTTCAATAAAGAACTCAGAACTGAACTGAGATCTCAACGGCAGGTAATAGCTATAAAACCCAAGATGGCCACGTCAGTCGTAGCCTTGAGAAAAGGTACAGGAATGATGGAGAAACCGCAAGTCTAATTTAGAAAGGAGAATCCAATGAATCAGGAAGACAGTCAGGCCAATGTAGGTCCAGATCAATAGGAAATTCAATGTGTCTAAAGGGAGATTCTCAGCAAAACATCTTCTCAGCAAAAGAAAAGGAAAAATCGTTACTTCACTTAAAATAGTCAGAGCCTCACACCCGGCCCAGCAACCCAGAGGGATTCTGGGAGACATTTGCCTGAGACTCCTGGTGTCATGGAATCAGCTATGGGCCGAACTGCTGATGCAAGGCAGGTGTTACAAACGTATAATTCAGGAGTCAAAAACCTGCTTAACGGGGGGCTTTACTGCACAGTTTCCCACCACCTGGATGCAAGGCTTGCATTAACCTTGATTTGCCTGCCGGCTCACAGGCACTCACAAATGAAATGATTCACCAAAGCAGTGTGTCAATGTGATAAATTCACACACTAAAAAGCAGAGAACAGGCAGCTGCATCCTTCAAGAAAATGACATATTGCCTACTTCTGTTTTATGCTTTCGGACTTATAAGAACGTACATTAGAGGGGCGGAGGGTTCGATGGCAGTAAATCATATGTGACGCTTAGCAGTGCATGATGTGCTGGGGTGAGACTGCCAACATTCAAGGTCGGTTCTGGGGGGCAGGGCTATGAGATGGTGGGTGGGGTCATGAGGCAGTAGGAGGTGCATGAGGCTTGGTGGTGACGGGCAGGGCATACCTCAATCTGCCGGTAGTCGCAGATGGCGCGGATGGGCGTGGCTGTGGTGGGCAGGGTGCTGTCGGCACCCCGCGGCCGCAACTGCACCACTGTTTTCGCCCGGCCTACCAGGCTGGCCACAGTGCTGCGATACTCAATCAGCTGCTCCTTCTCTTCCTGTAAATCAGAAAAAGGACAAATCAGATGAGCAGACAGAGGCTGCCATCCACGAATCAGACTTCCTTCTGTCCTACTGGGGTGACATAAGTGTCACAGCATTCACTGATGCATCGCGCCAGTCCCTGGATTAGAAATCTGCTACCAGCCCATAATCCCCACTATGGCTCTCCCCACAGCTTAGGGTGCAGCAGGTCACTCACAAATCTATCTTGGCCAAATCAGAGTTCTGGGTTTAAATTTTCAGGTGGTACAGTAAAGAAAAAGAGATGGAATTGAAAAGAAAACAAAGAACAGTAGAAAATAAAAAAAAAAACATGCCGAATGCAAAGAAAGCAAAGGAAGCGCCACCGAAGAGGCAGATATTTAACATGTAGATTCTATAGAAAATACTAAGACTGCTGTGGGACCCGCCAGTACTCTGCGTAACCTCTGCTCCCGGCGAGAGCTAGCAGGACCGTGCTGGACAAGCAGTAACCCACACCGTCAAGCACTCTGTCAGGGTAACACACACAGGCACGCCTCACACAGAGAGCTACACACATACAGAACACCAGCACGTCATCAACCCCGCCCTATATTTACTCACTATCACCTATCTGCCTGTAATGTGCGGACCCGTACGTCTGCTCAGTGTTTATACCCAAAAACAGTCATCCTTAATGGGACCCCGCCCCGTATTTACTCACTATCACCTTCCTATCCGCCTGTAATGTGTGGACCCGTAGGTCTGCTCAGTGTTTATACCCAAAAACATGCATCCTTAAAGGGACCCCGCCCCATATTTACTTACTATCACCTTCCTATCCGCCTGTAATTTGTGGACCCGTAGGTCTGCTCAGTGTTTATACCCAAAAACAGTCATCCTTAAAGGGATCCCGCCCCGTATTTACTCTATCACCTTCCTATCCGCCTGTAATGTGCGGACCCGTACGTCTGCTCAGTGTTTATACCCAAAAACAGTCATCCTTAAAGGGACCCCGCCCTGTATTTACTCACTATCACCTTCCTATCCGCCTGTAATGTGCGGACCTCTACCTCTGGTTTAGTATTTATCCTGCACTCTTCCTGTGATGCCGCTGACCGGCTCTTCCATATGCCCTGGGCAGGAATGCCTGCTGTTTCTGGCCTGCTCCGTGCCACCCACTCCCAGCATGCCATCTGCTGCATGTCAGGTGACCACGGCGGCCGCCAAAGGGGGCGTGGACACGTCACGTGGTCCTCTCCGAGTCACTGATACGCCTCTGCCTGATCTGAACACTATCTGCCAGAGTGACGTCTTAGCAACACAGCCAGCGCCAGCTGGCTAAAGAAAACCACCTCTAATACAACATGTGATTGGTGAGAAGTGAGAAAGAAAACCACACAAAGAAAAATGAGCCATGGCTGTATAGATGGGCAGGGCCACAGAGGCATTGGTGTTAGCTGAAAGCTGATTGGCCCTTAGCATGTCACCTCCCCTGTCAATCACCAGTTAAAAACATGTTACTGGATAAAGATAAGGTTGGTCCCACTTATGCCCCCCCCACGTTACAAAATCCTAGAATCTCCCCTGAAATGGGTTTTGGTTAAAAGCAGAGAGAGAGGTGCTGCATCATGACAGGGTGTGTGTGTGTGTGTGTGTGTGTGTGAAGGGGGCGGGGCGAGGCAGGGAGGGGGATGCATCACCATGGAGTCCTGCAGCAGGTCCTCCAGCTTGCCCAGGCGGCTGCTCTTGTCGCAGGTATACTGCCTCTTGATGCTGTCCTGCAGCTGCCGCAAGTAACTCTCACACTCCTTCGCGTCGCTCATAAACTGCGGAGCCGAGAGAGAGAAAGCGAGAGCGGGCTGTCAGTCAAGCCCTGGCACCTGCCAGTGGAGATGAGGGCTGCTCAGCGCCTTTAAGCAGATGGGGACCCACCTGGAAATAGGTGCCGTTGTCTTTCAGGTGCTGCTCCACACATAGGCACAACTGCCTGACCCACTCCCACTGGGTCAGCAGGGCGGCGCTGTAAGCCTGAGCGGGCATGGGACAGAGCAGGCAGGTTAGCATTCCTGCACCGACACACACATAGGCGGGCGGGCAGGCAGGGTAAGCAGTACAGGACAATGAACATAAATACATTACAGTTCAGGCAGCAAATCCCCTCCCCCCCACCAACCCAACCATCAACCCACGACAGCCAGCAAGGGGCCTCACCTCCACCGTCTGCTTGGCCGGGTGGTTCTCCTGGCAGAGGCGATCGGCTGTTTCCTGCAGGATACGCATCACGTCCTGTTTCTCCTCCAGCTCTGACCTCATATCCTGCGGAAACCGGCAGAAAATAGGAATTTCAGTCACATGAAAAAGACAATGTGACTCCGTCTGGGTGCGAGGGTGCAGCTACGCGATATGCATCTGCCGCCTGTCTGTCGCGCCGGGATGGGCCGCGTTACGACCGTTCAGTGTAAAGCTGCTCGCCGGTCACGCCGATGGTAATATCTGCGATTGCTGGGGATGATGCCACCGCAGACCGTAAGGGCCCTCCCGAATCCGAGGCTCGCACCGCTGCACCCCCCCAGGCACCTCAAGGGGCGCAGACAGGGGAAAGGAGCAGTCATCGGCTCCTTCGGGCTCTTTGGAGACTTTCTGAGCACACACGTCCACAGCCCCGCTTCAGCTGCTATTATATTTATAAACACACTGCATATTTATCACTGGCTGACCGCCTTTGTCAGGATTATAGCCAGCTTCAAGGCTTTCGCAGTCTGCTAAATTTGGCCTTAAATCATAATCTTTGTTCCGCCATTTCACCCTCATTCCCGCTCAGAGAGGCTCCTTCCTGAAATCCTTGAATAGGAGTCAAGTGGCATCGGTACCCCAGACCCTGCTGTGGCTGGCAGCCCAGTCCCTCGCACCCGGACCGGCACACTCACTGCATAGAGCTGCTTCTTGGCTGCCACGTTGGTGTTGCCATCGCTCCAGTCGAAGGCCAGCTCCTCCTCCTCCCGCTCGTTGAGCCAGATCAGTTCTTCTGTGCAGCGTGACATAAACGCGCGCAGGCTTTCCAGGCAACGTAGTCGCCACGACGAGTGTTCCTATGGTGACAGGCACGTGCGTTTGCTCAGCATCGGAAGCCAAGAAGGACAGCCGGCCTGGTCACTTGACCCAGGCGGCATGATGATGGGGAAACACTACACAACAGGAAGCACTGATGTACTGATCTCCACCAGCATTACCGGGCTGAGTCATGTCATGACGGGGTTACTGGGAGGGCAGGGAGCCTCCCCCAGAATCACATGACCACACATATACAATCAGATGATCAGACATGCACAATGAGTCACATGACCTCACATATACAATCAACATTGATACACACAATGATAGTCACATGACCTCACATACCATCACATGATCAGACATGCAAAATGACATCACATGACCTCACATATAAAATTTCATGAACAGACATGCGCAATGACAGTCACATGACCATGTACCAGCAGTTTGCAGTACTGGTGCTCCAGCTTGGCCAGTGTCTCGGTGTAGCTGCTGCGGAAGGTGGGGGAAATGGTGGCCTGGAAGAAGGAGGAAGAGCCGGGCGTCAGGCTGCTCAGAGGGAGTGTGTGCGTCATGTAACACGCACTCCTCCTCACCTCGCAGCGCCGCGCCTCCTGCAGACTCTGCAGCAGGTCCTCCACGGCACCGTGCATGGCTCGATGCTCCTGCAGCCGTTGCTCCACGGAGGGCAGGTCTGTGCCCCACTCAGCGCGCTCCAGCAGGTCCTGGGGGAGTGACAGAGGTTACGAGGGGGTCAGGGATGGAGGCCCCTCTTATGAAAGCAGCCCCCAGGTGTCAGACACTGTCCATGCCCCCTCCTTCACCTGGGTCTCCTCCACCCAGCCCAGAAGCTCATAGAGGAACCTCAGGCTGCCTTCATCTTCTGAGGAGGACACAGCTACTATCTCGGAGCGGGACAAGGGCCTGCGCAGGAGGGCCGCCACCGTCCCAGCCGCCCCCAGCAGTGTCTGGGCCCCCAAGGGCAAGGAGAGGCCGCCGCGGCCCGGGGTCAACTGGCCACCCAGCTCTCCGCCTATGCTGCTCCTGGTGAAGTGACCTTTCCTGTAGACGCTGGAGCACTGAAGCCTGAGGGCGACCAGTTCCTCTTGGAGACGCGACACCCTGTGCAGAACAAAGCAGCGTTGCTCGCTTGCTCACTCCTTCGCTTGCTCACTCACTCGCTCACCCCCCCTGCCTCACCTGAAGGCCAACTGCTCCACCTGGTAGTATTTTTCGTCCCTCAGGATCTGCAGGTCCACCTGCAGCTGCCTGAGCAGGCCCTCGCAGTCCTGTAGGTAGACCCCCAGGTCCTGCTCACAGCGGACTGGCTGCCCTTCTTCCAGCTGGGCCATATCCTAGAGGAACAGGGCGAGTGACGCTCACTGGCCGGGCCCACAGAGCTCCACGCCAGTGGAAACATGCCTGTCCACTCGGATGTACATGCTTACAGATACGCTCGCCTATACTCTACAGCAGAAACAGCAAAGAACAGAGATGCACAAAGGTAGGTGAGCTTACAGCCTGTAGCGTGTTCTTCGCGAGGGTGAGCTTCTCCTCACATTCCAGAGCCATGTTCTGGATTTTATTGGCTATCTGCAGCAGGGAGTCCAACCTGAAACAGACAATCTTTATTATGGTCGATCTGGCTCTCACACACCCTTGGCATGTCCTTAAATGACTGAAGCATTCAGACTCATCTGCACAGTACAGTACAGTAATTCACTGACTCACACTGACTACACACCTACACTGATTACATCTCCCTCCAGTCTCCCCACATCCCAGAGCCAGTCCCAGTCTCCCCACAGCCCAAACAGAGCCTGTCCCAGTCTCCCCACAGTCCAAACAGAGCCAGTCCCAGTCTCCCCACAGCCCAAACAGAGCCAGTCCCAGTCTCCCCACTGCCCAAACAGAGAGTGTCCTAGTCTCCCCACAGTCCAAACAGAGCCTGTCCCAGTCTCCCCACAGCCCAAACACAGCCAGTCCCAGTCTCCCCACAACCTAAACATAGCCAATCCCAGTCTCCCCACAGTCCAAACAGCCTGTCCCTGCAGCCCCCACCTCTCCACGGCCGGTCGCAGAGCCTTCTCCCTCTCCAGCATCTCCATGATCAGTTTGCCCCAGTCCTCCTCCAGGTCGTTGGGGTGCAGCCCCTGGGGCAGCTTGAGGCGGCCAAACTCCATCCACACCTGGGGTGTACACACACACACACACACACACACACACACACACACAAAAACACACACGTTAGCAGGCTACTCCTCCATCAACAGGAACAGCAAAAACAAAAGCATTCCTGTAAACTTCGCTTTTATCCGTTCCTCTATCCCCTCCCATTCCCACCAGCCCCTGGCACACAGGGAGCCACTCTGGCAGTGACCCAGTTCCTCCTCGCCCCCCCTCGAACTCCCCCCCCCCACCTCCAGCAGTTTGTATAGGTGCTCGATCCGGCTTTTCTCTGCCTCCTTAGCTGGAATCTCCGTCTCTTTGAAGTGGACGTATTCGTTGTAAAGAGCCTGAGGAAAAACAGATAAATTACTGCTACTACCTACCAGCCATCTTCTTCCTAAGCTGCTTAAGCAGATGGACATTATAGGTGTTCCTTCCTTTGTCTATTAGTTTCTGTGCAGGCAGAGTTCAAAGGCAGCTGACAGCCGGAACAAAGAGCAACCTGATCGAACATGGGGGCGTCTAATGCACGCCGAAAACATCACTCCTCACCTTCAGCTCCACGGGATTCTGGGGGAAGTTCTTGTCGGCCATCAGGGCCGTGTGCTGCCGGCTCCACTGGAGCAGCGAGGTGAAACGCGATTGGTACTCGGGCCAGCGCTGGTCCACCTCCTGCAGAGGGCAGAACAGCTCATTGGTAGGATGTCCAACACATGACAATGTCACCATCACCATAAGCATCATCATCATCTTCGTCTTTGAACGTACGTGAGGCGCAATGCCCTCCCCTCCTTCTGGGATTTTGGGGAAGGCATCATAAATGGAAGAGACATAGGTGATAACAGACTTCTCGTCTGGTGAAGGCACATCCACGTCTAGGTGGAAAAAAAAAGGGAGCGGCCAGTCAGCATATAGCAAAGAGGATTTGTGCGCAGAAGGACAGACAGAGAGAGAGAGAGAGAGAGAGAGACAGACAGACGGATAGACAGACAGACGAGAGAGAGAGAGAGAGAGACTGATAGACAGACGGAAGCAGACAGACAAGAGAGAGACTGACAGACAGAGACAGAGAAAGAGACAGACAGAGGGCAAACAGAGGCATGCAGACAGCTCACAAGATTTACTGTAATGGAGCGAAAAGAGGTCCTGTACCTTCAGGGTCCAGAAGTCGTGTGACCCCTAATGACTCTGCAATCTCGAAAGCTTGTTCCAAGTTTTCGCGGTTACTCTGCTTTGCTACGACTTCCATGTTGATCAGGTCTGGCCTGTGCATTGACACACATGTCACCCAGAAAGTGTTAGCCAGAGCAAAAGAAATGCTCCTCATCAATACTGCAAAAACAAGTGCACTGCATTGTGTTCTTACCTGTTTCTGGGAAAACACCTCAAACAAATGACTTTTACTGTCATCTTGCTGTATTTATAAAATGACTGTTGATTATTTTCATGACCTCTCTTGTTCTGACCCACATTTAGCTGTTTACAGCGAATGCAAATGTAAACCCCGTAAACCTGCCCTCTGCAACAGTACATTTGACAAGGTAAGAAATGTTATGTTTTATATTTTATTCTAACAAGCATAATAATTATCATTTCAAAAGACAGCTTAGAATGTAACCCCTTTTAAAACAAGGTAAAACACACAAATTTACTTTGGCATTTCATAATCAGCAGTACAAAATCTCTTCCACATATGCTGGTCCTTGGTGCCCAGTCCACAGGAGGCGCCGCTTATGCTCACCGGTAGCGGTGCAGCAGTGCATTGAACATGCGCCCGTCGCTCCAGCTGGAGGAGAAGTTGGAGCAGCGCAGGCCAGGGTAGCCCTCTGTGGCATGCTGACTCCATAACAGCAGCTTCTCCTTGGCCGTCAGGTCGCCCGACTCACCGCTCACGTAGATCTCCGAG
>JAODJW010000046.1:15206125-15219357 GCA_026777045.1 Hyperopisus bebe
CGCCCCGCCCGACTTCAATAGCATCTGCATCCGGACACTTTAATTGAAAACATGCAGCTCGACACTAAATAAGAACAGCTTGAGATTTGACCTTTCTAAGGGTACAAGAGCAGTGGCCCATTTGAGATTTGAACCAGCAAGCCTTCCCCAGGCTGCCCTTTTGCCCCCAGTGGCTCTGTACTCTAGCCCCTCATGCCCCCTCCCCCGTCTCTGGACAATAAGGAGGCTGTTCTCTGCTGTATCTGGCAGTGCCGGGATCTGGTCATCAGTATTCCTTCATCATCCCTCTTTCTCTGCCTGCCTCGCCATGTCTCTCGGGTACAAATACATGCAGTGGAGTGAGGAGGACCCAAAAGAGATGAGCAGGGCACTGCAGCAGCAGGAGTAAAGGGGGAGGGGTTGAGGGTGCCAGGGTGAGCCTGGCACATGCTCCGCCCCCCGAGTAAGGCTGATGCCAGTGAGGGCACACCAGCGACTGAACGCAGCATCCGCCTCACGTTGCAGGTTACAGCGCCACCCTGGGCGCACTTCAGCATGGCGTCATGCGGCAGGCGCATGCACACAGATCCCCAGCGGCACAGCAGCGGCAGGAGAGCGAGGGCTGACAGGGGGGGGCGGAGCCGGAGATCAGAGGCAGGAGGCAGGCCCCCGAGGCCCCGTCAGGGTGGGGCCGGGCATGCGGGGCCTTTGAAGTGCCGGCACACTTCCGACCCCCCGTTGCGTCCCTGAGGCTGTAGGGAGCCTGGCCGATTAATGCGCATTTTAAATGCAGTTTTATTCTGATGAGGGCGGGAGTCAGGCGTCGCCTCGGCAACCCTAGGGCTGCCCCCCCCCCCCCCAGCAACCTAACAGCTGCCCTGCTGCTGTTAGCAGGTAGATCATAAGAGTAACCAGGAGTGAATTACCGTGCCCCCCTCCCCCACACACACATATACACACTCCCCCAAACTACCAAGGAGACGTTTTGTCAGACTCAGTAGGGGAGAAAGGGCACGGAGGGTGGAGGGACAAAAAAGCAGAGGATGGGGCAGGAGGAATGGAGGAGAGGAAATTGGGGGGGAGCTCTGTGTCAGGCTGATTAGACACAAGGGACAGTCAGGATGACACAGGGGAGGGGCCGGGAGATAATGCACAGGCGCATGCGCGCGCACACACACACACACACACACACACACACACACACACTTGTATTCATATCTTTATCAGGACTATCAATTCATTTCTATGGGAAAAACCCTAATCCCAACAATGACAACCTTAACCCCTACCCAGCCCTAACCTTAAGCATGAATAATCAAACAAAAAACAACACTTGGGATTTTTAGTCTTTTGACAGCAGTTACAAATTTTACATTGAATCTGAGGGGACTGAAAAGTTGGTCTCCGCAGCGTATGTGATACATACAGACCCACACAGACAGATAACCATAGCAGCATCATGCTGCCTCATGGCACTGGCTGGTCATTCACACACACACACAGACGCATGTAAATCCTAAGGGTGCTGTGTGAGGTACTGCAACGCCTGCATGGCTGCCACAGCAGGCCGTCCCTGACCTGCGAGGTGAGGGTGGGCTCCTCCGAGGGCGACACACGGCTCTCCATCAGCGAGTCCGGGACCTCTGAGGAGCTACTGCTGACTGCCCCAATGTCCGGGGAGGTGAGAGGGAGGTCACTGGCGTACCCTGATGACTGGGGGTCCCTCTGGACCACTGCGATCTCCTGCTGCACCTCCTCGCTGACTTTTACCCTGAGCACGTCCCCTGTGTCCCTAGAAGGGGCTGGTGGCTCCGCCCACACCTGCACCCCCCCTCTGTCCCACGGCAGGGCCCCGTAGTCAGGGGGGTACACGGTCCGCACCACACACAGCTTGCCCCCCGCCTCCCGGATGTGCACCACACCTCGCTTCTCCGCGTCGGGGGAGCAGTCCACCATGACACTGGCCCATTCGGCCTCCTCACCGTCCGCATCCTGCTCCTGGTCTGACCTCAAGATCCGGGGCCTTTGCAGAACCCCCTGCACGCGCTCCCGGACCCGGCACACTCGCCCCCCCCCAGGGGTGAGGTTTCCAATCGCTGTCCCCTCACCGGCGACTCCCGCAGATACCTGGTCTGAGACCAGGTGCCCAGGACTCATGGTTTGCGACCCGGGTTCTGGGGGGAGGGCCGCTCCCTCGGCACCCGCCGCGGGCCTGGCTCCGGAGAGACCATAGGAAGGCGGAGCTGCATCTGGCCGGACAGGACTGTCAGACCCGGCCACTGTGGCCCCAGCATCGTCAGCGACAGCCACTACTGGATCCTCCTTGGCAACGCCTCTGGGCTCCTCCTTCTCCTCCTCCACCCTATTGGTGCTGGGCTGGCCCCCACCCCCCTGTGCCCTGGTCACAGCATGCCGCCCTGTTTTCTTGGACTTGCGCCTGCATCTGAAGCGGATGCGCTTTTTAGGGGACAGGGGGCGCACTTTCTTTTCCCCAGCCTCCCGCTGTTGTTTCACACACCCCAGAGAGCCACCCATGTCCACAAAAGGATAAAAAACGGGAGGGCTTCCGTCCCAGACCACACGCAGGAGGGGAGAGATTCAGGCCCCGAGCACGCACAAGAGGGGAGAGGTTCAGTCTCCGAGCACGCACAGGAGGGGAGAGGTTCAGTCCCCAAGCACAAACTGGAGGGTAGAGGTTCAGTCTCCGAGCACACACAGGAGGGGAGAGGTTCAGTCTCCGAGCACACACAGGAGGGGAGAGGTTCAGTCTCCGAGCACACACAGGAGGGGAGAGGTTCAGGCTCCGAGCATGAACAGAAGGGGAGAAGTTCAGGAGTTAAGGAGCTGGTACAGCACAGGTTTGTGTCTCCCAGTTGCACAGCTCCTCTTCTGCAGTCGCTCCTTCAGCCTCCCCCCAACAGGCACTGATTTGACCCAACTCACTGACAGAAACACGCCGTCAAGGACACACAGCAGCTACACCAACATCTTCAAAATCAAATTCCAAACTCTGCTTTCCCAGAAATCCTTTGGGCTCCTGCACTCTTCTGCCTTTGGGCGCTGCAGGCAGGGGGTGGTCATGTCGCCCCCCCGGGTGCATGTGCAGGGAGGGGGGAGGGTCTCATTGCAGGAGTCCAGGCGGCAAGCCCCTGAGCATGCGACTTGTATGACTGCAGTGCAGAGGAGCACAGGCGCGGGCAGACGTGTCGCGGCACAGGAGGGCCTGGGACATACCCTTGAGCCGGGCCCACACCTCCCTGCATGCGTGACGAATGCCCCTGGGGGAGGAGCCTTCCAGGCTGGCCTGCAGCCACGTGTTATCGACAGCGCGCTGCTTCCCGTGTTGTTGTTATTGTCGCCGTCGTCATCGTTGCAGTCACTGATAGTAGCAGCAGGCACTGGGGTAGCTGCGTTTCTGCCAAGATGACAGGAAGGGGGCCCAGACTGGCGGTGGGCGAGGGTGTTGCTACGGCACGTGCCCCCCCCACTCACCGCGTCTCCCGAGGGCTCCCCAAAGTACCGCCGCCGTCCGCATCATCACCAGAGCTGCCGTTTTAGTCCCGTTTTGACTCGCATTTCTCCAGGCTGCCACGTCCTATGGGGGTCGGTCCCTCCCGCTGGTCTCCGTGGCCGCCCCCCCCCGGCGTCACGTGGCGCTGGGCCACGGCACTGACATCACCGCAAACAGCCGGCTCTTTGTTCCGCAAGACCTACCCTGACACCGAGGACCGGGCTCTCACCGGGCGCCAGTCAGCACGCACCTAAAAATAAGTGACGCATTCGTCGCCCTCTGCTGGTGTACTCTTGGTGTTGTCACGCGGTTACAGCGACCCCTCCAATCGCAGGTGCGGCCGGCCAGCCCCTTCTGGTCCGTGTGTTGGGCCGCCACTGGTGAGCGCAGGCGTGCCGAAAGCAGCCACTCCCGCCGACACGCTCCCCACGTCCCTGAATCCAATTACTGCGGCTGCTAGGCTAGGCTAAGCTAGCACGCGCTAGGCTATGCTAAGCCATGGAAGGCTGGCGTCCCGGGGATTGGCATCCCACTGCTAGCCAGGCTGCATTGGGCGGGGGCTGGCGAAGTGTCCTGTGACCCGGAGGATGCCGAATGGGGAGCAGAGAGGGCGGACGATGCCAGTCAGGAGATACGGAGAGAGAGAAAGAGAGAGAGTGAGGCGCAGACTCCGTCCGTCGGCAGGCACTGTTGGATAGATCCAATTGATACGGTGCTCCCAGGAGAGAGAGCTTTACTGTGCAAGAGAGAGAGAACGGGAGAGGGGCAGGCTGCAGGGCTGGGCGATTTCTTGATCCGCCGTAGATGCGCGTGTCAGAGGCTGCGGGATTTGTCGATCCTCTGATCCGTTTCCTCTGTGTGTGTGTCTGTGTGTGTGTGTGTCTGTGTGCGCGAGCCGATGCAGGGCTGGGTAATCCTTTGATGTGCTGCGCTGATGAGTGCGCCTGCGTCTCGCTCTCTGTGGACACCGGGGCCTGGAGATCCTGCAGAAGCCAGGGCCTCGAGTGGTGGCGGCTTCCCTCTCCTTCCTTCTCTCTCTGTGGCTCTCTGTCTCATTCCCTCCCTCCCTCCCTCACCAGTGCCGGTGGAGGAAAAAGCGCCGTGTGTGCCGTCTGCTGCAGCTTACAGGCTCTCTGCTGCTCGCCATCGCCCCCCCCACTCCTATAATTCTCCTCCCCCTATCCCACTTCCACCTCCCTCCCTGCCGCTTTCTGCTCTTCAGCTCAGAGAACACACACACACACACACACACTCGACCTAAAAGCCATTCTGAGGTGCAATTGGTTGCCAACCTGCTACTAATAGGAATGAAAAAAAAATCTGCCTTTTCATTGCTGCCTCCTCCCTCTCCTAGTAGTTCCCTTGCTATTTCTATGCTGTTCTTACTCTCTGAGGGAAAAAAACGGCTCCCAGAGAGGGATACAGGCAGAGGGACGCACGTTTGGGAAGGAAGAACGCAGAAGCACTGGGGTGAGGGGAGATGATAAATTTAGCTGGAAACAGGGACCAGTAGGCAAGGAAGAACTATAGCAGACAGGCAGCATTGAGGGGCGGGGCCAGGGCACCAGGCGACCAATCAGAGCACTGCTGCATGTTGCATACAAGCTGGCGCACATGCAGCAGTGGAGTAATGCGACGCACCAATGAACACTGAGGAAGCACGGCAGAATGTGCATGCTTGACGTATCAAGCGCGCTCGGCTTTGGAGGGACAGAGCATGTTTCACATTACGGGCCGCAGAGCAAGATGGCTTACTGAGTAACAGCTCTCCGCTGGTCTCCTAGATGGGCTGCAATCGTCTTGGGAGACGGCTCTATCCAATACAGCTGAGCCCCGTCACCGAGCATCATAAAGACAGCGGATCCCTAGAGACGTGAACCAGGCGGTTCCCCATCAGCTGACAGGCTGTGCACATTTCAGCTGACTCAGGGATCAGGCAACACCAACCAGCAAGTCACTGCATCGGAGTGACCACCAGG
This sequence comes from Hyperopisus bebe, assembly GCA_026777045.1. Classification (NCBI taxonomy): domain Eukaryota; kingdom Metazoa; phylum Chordata; class Actinopteri; order Osteoglossiformes; family Mormyridae; genus Hyperopisus; species Hyperopisus bebe. Next base: position 15,211,595 of record JAODJW010000046.1, read on the forward strand.
GGGCAGGCATCATGAGAATCCCCTTCACCCAACCCAACCTCCCTCACAAATCCACACACCGTGTTTACAACAGCAGCAGCACCAGTAGGTCGATCGATCACGATGCCCCTTGCCCCCCCCCGAATATACACTGCATTGTACACAAGCACACAAATGAGTGCCCACAAGGCACCCGCCAGAGTGACCATTCTGAGGTGCCGACCTCTGCCAGCTGGGTATTGCTATGGCAATAAGCCAGCTCTTTAAGGAAGCACCCCTAAGGCAGGAGGCCCTTCACCTTCAGACACATTAGCCAGCCAATCAGAAGCCTCAGAACCTCTCACAGGGGCCAGGAGCAGCTCCTGATTGGCCTCTGGACAGCACCTCCTGTTCCAGAAGCCCAGCCCGAACCCCTTACCTCTATACCCCGGCCTGCCCTTCAGGACAGCAACACACCACATATGCAGCCTTTCTATCAGCTTCCCATTTCCCCCTCATCCCTCCATCCCCCTTTGCTCCTGATATGCAGAGTCACGCAGCCAAGAACAGCTGCAGAGGAAGGCAGCCACGTCACCCAGGAAACCAGCCTATTGTGCCTTGAGATGACATTGATCTACTGGAGCACAGTGGCCTCTAGTGGCCATCTAGTGGAAGAGCCGGTATATTAATGTGCAACACATACCTGGATAAAATTCTTCCGGGTCAAGTATGATTCGTCTGTTTATTTCACATGCTACCAGCTACACATCCCAGATTTCTATGCCATTGTTGTTACCTGCTCTATTTAACTCAAGCGCACTCAAGGTCAAGCTGCACACACACAGTCGGGGGGCCTGCGTCACTATTGGATGAAGGAGGGACGTCCCAGCTTTGACAGGCCAACTTACACTTCCTGTACAGCAGGGACCAGTGGAACATGCAGCCCAAGCTGGAAATTCCCCAAAACTCCCTGGCAGGATCCGGAGATCCCCAAGAGGCCACAAGTGCAGAAATTACATCCTTCCGATGGGATTTAAAGGCCGACATGATCTCAGTGTGGCGTAATTCCAAACCAAGGACACACGACAAGGTATAAATGACACCTGAAAGCAATAATATTTCCAAGAGACCAAAACCAGAGCATGATTATTTTTGATTATGGGTTCTGCTTAGGTCATCATCTGGGGTGGATTTTTCCATAGTATGATATGTGATCAGGATCTGAGGTGAAGCACATTCTCTTACGGCACAACAGCATGGATACACACACAGACAGTGAAGGCCCCCCGCCTCCAGGGGGCATCCAGCAGAACTAGAGGATAACAGTATGCATGAGCAGAGCATAGCCAATCTTCATCAGCACCCTGGACCCTGACTGGTGACAGCGCCAGACGAGTAGATCAGGCAGAGAACTTAAGCTCAGAGAATTAAAACCAGGAGCTGGAGGACAGGGAAGAGCTCACAGCGACAGCCCGCTGCCCCTCATTGGCAGCCTGCCTCCCAGCAGCAGCTCCAGAGCAGCGCCCGTCCTAGCGTCCAAAATGCTACCGGTACCAGCGTGCACACATACTAGCATATATACGGCCAGCTGACTCTCCCAAACAAACACACAGCTCTCACAGGAAGACAGCCGAGTAAGTCACACTGCAGGGTCCGGCACTGGGGGACAGACCTGGAAGTGGAGGATGATGGTCCAGATCAGGCCCAGCGTCAGCTTGGGGTTCCCATCGGTGATGTCATCGTTTCGGATGTTCACCAGCTTGACCTGTTGAGGATGGGGGTGTGGCCTTTAGCTCATGATAGTTGGAGGTGTGCAGGTCTGACAGCAGGGAATGTGGGGCACGATGCTTATACTGTACATAAGACATGCAAAGATACGCCCTCCCCGTGACGGCGCATACCTGTCTCTGCTTGAGGAAGTCCAGGGCGATCTGCACGTTCTGCAGCCGGTGGAACCGCATGCGGCCTTTCTCCCGGGGCTGGGGGAGACAGGAGGGAGGGCTGGAGTTAACCTCAAGGTTTTGGAAATTTTAAATAAAAAAAAAACACACACACACCCTCTGTAATCCTTCACACAGATGGACAGGCCAGGCTGTGTGTGTGAAAAACAGAAAAACACAGTGTAAGAGTGGGAATTAGAGATTACAGGAGGAACAAAAAAAATATTCTTTGACATGGCTTTGTTTAATCTGAGGATACAAAGGAGGTTTACATTTGGCCCAGCAGACGGGTCTACAGCTTTATTAATATGCACAGCCAGTGTATTTTGGGGGGGCGGCACTGGAGGAGGCAGAAAGAAACCCTCTGTGCTCATCACACCTGGCAGAACCCCCCCAGTTTCCCCATTTCTGGCCCCCGCTGGCCCAGCCCACTCACCCATACACCAGCAGGTTCTTTTCGACTCTGAAGCACTCGCTGCGGGGGTAGCCCTGCGACCTGTCGACTGGCCGCCTCGGTTTGATCATGGGCCGCTCCTCCGAGTCGCTCTCCAGCTCAGAAAACTCCATCATCTCTTCCTCCTTCACCGAGCTGTAATGCCGGGTCTGCTTGCGCACGCGCGGTGTGTCAATCACCAGGTTGTTCTGCACAGACACGCACACACGCAGGAACAGGACTTTAACGTGTGGCAGGATGTTGGGTCTCATCAAGCTATAATTCTCCCTTTTACCTCTAAATCTCTGATAAGTTATTGCCTTTCAGAACGAATCTAACAGATTTCACTGAAGGTACCAACCTCGGGGACGGCAGCAGAATACTAACGTTCACGCCGATACTCAACATGGCCTTCAAGGTAAGCCAAATGGCGAAACTGGGGTGCAGGCAAAACTTCTAATACTCCTCTATTAAAATAATAATAATAATAAAAAAGGCTAGCTAATGGTCGCTCCAAATCCTATTAATGGGAAGGACATTCATAATTACAAAGGGAACCCTAAAGTCAAGATTAAACAATTCCGCCTGAGCCCAATTACAGAAAATATGTCCCTCGCACCACCAGCTCGGGGAAATGCCCACATTAATTATGCGCATATGGTGAATTTACGAGGCTGACGCCACCCAGCGTAATGTAACGTCCCGAGGCTGGATTTTCCCATTTCAGGTTTATGCGTTACGAGGTGAAGGCGTGTAAATGGGAGACCCGCCTGCGTCAAATGTCAAGCAGGTAATGTATGAGGGCGGCGCGTGTGCAATTACGCCGACCGCAGGGCCCTAAATCCTGTCGCTGCCGTCAGACTCACGCACACACACACTTACCCTCCCGTGAATGGCGTCCATGTCGAGCTCTGCCTTTTTCGCCCACTTCTGCCAGAAGTCGGGGTCTTCTAATGAAATGTCGGTTCTGTTCCCGGATGAAACAAAGCTTGCCTTCGAGGGGAAATGGAAGACAACATAGAGTCAGGGTTACTCAAAGAAATGGCAGATGTATTCCGTATTCTCCAGAAATGCAACCTTGAGGTTTGAGGCTTGGGACAAACTTCCCCCAGCCACATCTTTGAGGGGTACCTTAGCGAAGGTGGACCCCTTCCCCTCAGACTCGATGGTGATGGTCTGAGTACGCCTCTGGAGGATCTGGTCGATGTCCTCCTCACAGAACTTGGAGCCCTCGTCCTCCTCGTCCATCAGAGCACCGTAGGCTCCCTTGCGCAGCAGGTCCTCGATCTCCTTCTTGGAAAGCTGCTGGACCTGAGACAAGGAGGCGCTTCGATGAATACATCAAAAACTTCTATCGAATTACATTCCCGTGAAAGCCGTATTGCGTGTTTTCACCAACATGAGCAGATCCCCCTTTAAGCAGGATAATCCAGAAATGAAGCATTCCGGCGGCTTCAAACCATTTAGTCAACAAAGTAAGGCAAAATGAGACCATTTGAATGGTGCTGACAGGCGCGATTCAGACAAGGGCAGGACATTGGAGGCTGCTTGTGTAAACACACTGGGTCACTTTGGGCATTGTTTACTGAACACACTGACCCCGTTGGCGGCGTTCTCCCTGCCACTCATCGACTGGAGCACCGCCTTGTCCAGGCCCAGCTTCAGGCTGGCCTTGTCGAACATCTCCCTCTCATAGGAGTTCCTGGTGATCAGCCGGTAGATCTTCACGGCCTTGCTCTGGCCGATCCTGTGGCACCGAGCCTGAGCCTGAAAGCCGGGGGAGGGAGGGTCAAAGGTCAGTGAGGCGCACAACACGAAACCGGCTTTTAGGCAACGGCAGCAGTTTGCGCGCCTGATCTCACCTGCAGGTCGTTCTGGGGGTTCCAGTCAGAGTCGAAGATGATGCAGGTGTCGGCCGCGGTCAGGTTGATGCCCAGGCCGCCCGCCCGGGTGCATAGCAGGAAGACGAAGCGGTCCGAGTCGGGCCTGGAGAAGCGGTCAATGGCTGCCTGTCGCAGGTTGCCCCGCACCCTACCATCAATGCGCTCATACGGGTACCTTAGTCGGGGGGTAAAAAAGGCGGCTTAGGGTTTAGATGCATTTGCATTCTACCGCGACATGCTGAATTTAGCCAGACCATGTTACCGCTTTGGCATAATCCTCCAAGGCCATTCAAACAAATGCATTCTGGGCATCAAAATTAAATTTAAAAAAAAGAGGGCAGAAGTACGCAGAGTCCATCTGCGGCCCCACTACAAAGTCAACTGAAAGCAGTCTGCATGTTTATTCAGTCTTTCAGTTTTATTTTTTTGAGAGGAGGGTTTGGTCACAGGTCCATCTGGAGGCGGGGTGGAGGCCGGCACAGCTCCCCGTTGTACCTCCTCTGGATGAGGTAGTCCTCCAGAATGTCCAGGCAGCGCACCATCTGGGAGAAGATGAGCACGCGGTGGCCGCCGGCCTTCAGCTTTGGCAGCAGCTTGTCGATCAGCACGAGCTTCCCAGCTGCCTGGATCATCGCCTGGAGGTGGAAATCTGGACACTCCAAGTGATGAGCCTCCCTGAACTCGTCCAGAATTTTCTCCTCGGCACCTGTGGCAGCCAGAGGCGCGTGCAAACAATGGGTGAGGTTTATTAAAAATGCAGATGCGTTCTCTCGCCTGGCATGAAATTCAAGATCGCTGACAGCCCCGCGCACGACTCCAGCCTCACACAGGAATTCTCAAGACGGCGAGCAGCCCAAAGCAAACCACAGAGTGAGGGGGTCAAAGGTCAAATGGCGCGTTTTTCACAAACCTTAAAGACTACATACATTTTGGCAGTGTGTACAGGGGTCAAAGGGTACAGGACAGCGGGACTGTAGTGTGGCTCTTCACCCTCATGCCCAGGAGACCCGGGGCTCTTACCGTTGATAAGGTATGGGTGGTTACAGCACTTCCTCAACTCCATCATAGTGTTCAGTAGGTTGGGCACGTTAGCATTGCCCCCGCCTCCTCCAGCGCCGCCCTTGGACAGGAAGGCAAAGTTCTTCTCTAGGATGGCACGGTAATACTTCTTCTGGATATTGGTGAGCTCCACCTCAATGATGGTCTCCTCCTTAGGAGCCAGGTTCTTCTCCACGTCCTCCTTCAGCCGTCTCAGCATCATGGGTTTCAGGATGCCCTGGAGCTTCTGCACCTGCAAGGAGGCCGACAGCTTCGTCAACAAAATGCAGAGGGAGCACATGGCCTAGGGGCTCGACAGCACACTACCCTCCCATTAGCGTGTATCCATTCTGGCAAACTGTCAGAGTAATGCTCCGGAAATCAAATTTTGCTTTATACTTTTATACAGTACTTATACATTTATACAAGATTTACCCATATAGCCATTTCTCTGAAGTAGTTCAGGTCAAATCTCTTTACTAAAGAGTGTGATCACAGAGCTGTTGCTTGAACAGGCTCCATCTGGCTAATACGCAATCAGGACTTTCAGCCATGTTTAACGTCCTAAGGCACGGCCCCTTTAAGCCTCGCAAAGCAGAAGGGAAGCTCTCTTAATTGCTATGCCGTGGCTGGACGACCTTCCTCAAACCCGAGTAAGTTCCTCTTCCATAACCTGCCTACCGCTTCCTTCTCCTCCCAGATGATACTTTTCTAAAACGCCGCCTACAGCTACCGTGGAAACCACACAGCTGGTTTGCATCAGCCTGCCAGTGATCGCGGGGATTGCCTGGGAACCCGTCCTCCGGGGGACGTTTTACGTGGCTCGGATCTCACGACACCTCCGGCCGAGAAGCGAGCAGTTTTGCAGGTACCTGCTCCTCTGTTTTCAGGTCTCCAAACTCCTGCATGAAAGTGGATTCCGAAGGGAATCGGTCCGGCTCCAGGAAGTTGAGCAGACTGAAAAGCTCCTCCACGGTGTTCTGCAGGGGCGTGCCAGTGAGGAGAACCTTGTGTTCCTGCAACGCGAACATCGACACATTAAGACCCCGGTGGCCCTCGGTCTGGAACCGCGCCTCCCCCGAGCGCCGGGCTCCATGCTGACCATGTCCATCATCTTGAGACCCTCTAGCAGCTTGCAGTTCCTGTTCTTCAGACGATGTGCCTCGTCGATGACAACACAGCGCCACTGGATGCTGCGTAGCTCGGGGCAGTCTGTCAGGATCATCTCGAACGTGGTGATGATGGCATGGAATTTGTAGGCCCCCTTTATCACGCGGCCCTAGTGGGGGTGGGTTGGGAAGGGGCAACCTTACATTTCACAAGTTATCGAGCTCACCAACGAATCTCACTTCCTGATACAGGCTCCTGCCCAGCTTCATGTTCCCTATGCGATGAAAACACTGAGATTACCTGGGCATCCCTGAAGTTCATCTCGTAGGTCTGGATGGTGCGGCGGCTGGCCTGACTGCCGTGGTACACCACCACGTTAAGCTCCGTCCAAGTGCGGAACTCGCGCTCCCAGTTGGGGATGGTGGAGAGCGGTGCGATAACCAGGAAGGGCCCGTGGATCCCCTTCAGAAAGATCTCATAGAGGAACGTGATGGACTGGATGGTCTTCCCCAGGCCCATCTCGTCAGCCAATATGCAGTTACGTCTAGATGGGGAGAGTCATAGACGTGGTTTGTGGGTGTGGGGGGCGTGGAGGGGCAAAAATAAATCAGCGGTGGCCTTAGGAACTTGTGGAAATACAGAACTGGAAGCAGCACAAGCAAAGAGAAAGAGCAGAGAATGCACAGCCAATCGTGTGTCCCACTAATGGCATGCCCAGCCAATCGCACGCCCCGCTAACGGTGCGCACAGCCAATCGCGTGGCCCACTAATTGCACACATACGTGTTGAACCAGTTGAAGAGCAGCCAGTTGAGGCCCTCCAGCTGGTATTCCCTGAGCGCATTGCCGTTCCGGTATTCCCGGGAACTCTCGGATTTCTGCCAGTCGCTGGCGGGAGGCCGCTCCTGTTTCAAATAAAACAATTCCCATTAGTGGTTTTCCAGAGACCACAAGAACACGGCCCTTTTCACCTCCCTTCCAACGGTCATGTTAAAGAGAAAATGGGGGGGGGGCGGGGGGGCAGCTCTCACCGCTCGCTTGGGCTCAGGCTCCCTGGCCATAAGCTTCTCATACTCCTCAATCTTGGTCTGGTCAATGTCTGCCTTCAGCTCCCAAGTGCTGTCTTCATATGGGAGGGAGCACCACTTCACCAAATAGTGAGTCACAGGCTGTATGGAAGCATAATTGATAAAACAGACGGTACATATTTTTTTAAAAAAAGAAATCCAGGCATATGGGTTTCCCCCGGCCAGCAAGACGACACAAATCAGAAGGCTATGTACCTCTCCATTGTCATCAGTGCTTTCAGATACGTCCAGGATGCGATCGACCTCCACGTAGTCAGGATTGAAGGGCTCATCATCCATCTGTATGAGGTGGGGGGGGGGGGGGGGGGGGGGCT
>JAODJW010000046.1:15233415-15243582 GCA_026777045.1 Hyperopisus bebe
GCCGGTTTCCAGGCCCATTTCTCAAGGGGGGGGGCAGGGCAGGGCTCAGGGTGCCAGAACCATGGCACCTGATTCCACTGAACGTCCCACGGTGTGAGCTCCAGGAGCAGCGTGGGAAAAGCGCAGGGGGGCAGGGGGCACAAAAGCCCCCACAGCTTTGTGTGTCGAGCTAAAGTCTGTAGGCAGGGCCCCTCAAAGGCAGGTTAATAACAGGGAAGGGAGAGCAGAGAGTCAGAAAGAGACGATCAGGAGGAGGAGGAGGAAAGAGAGGAAGGAATTTTTAGGTGGGGGGGAGCCAAAAGAAAGATAAACAGAGGGAGAACACACAGCCCACACAAAACTCAGTCAGGGTGGGGGCCTGAAGCTGCTCTCGTCACCATGGCGATACTTCAGCATTGGCCACACCCCCACAGCCAGGGAGACAGTGTCTGAAGCCGTGATCGAGACACGGGAAGAGAGTCCTTAGTGCTGCCACATCATCACCCAGCTCTGCTGCTGCTCTGAGCTCAGACCTGAGGCCCTGGGGCAGATTTACTGCTGAGGAATGCTTGGTGCAGGCCTGAATGGAGGAGGCCCATTTACAGGCCCAGGTAAGGCCTGAGTCAGGCCCATTTACAGGCCCAGGTCTGAATAAGGCCAGAGTCAGGCCCATTTACAGGCCCAGGAAAGGCATTGAATCAGGCCTAATTCAGGCCCAGGCTTTTTTCAGATCTGGGCCTAGGTAAGGCCCGAGTCAGGCCCATTTTCAGGCCCAGGCCTGAACAAGGCCAGAGTCAGGCCCATTTACAGGCCCAGGAAAGGCATGAATCAGGCCTAATTCAGGCCCAGGCTTTTTTCAGATCTGGGCCTAGGTAAGGCCCGTGTCAGGCCCATTTACAGGCGGCGCTCCGACTCAGATCCAGGTGCATGCCTGAGTCAGGTTTATTTACAGGCCTGAGCCTGATTCAGGCCCAGGTACAGGTAGGCACCCAGGGTAGGTGCCAACACGTCGTTCATGCCGCATTACAGCACGCAGCCATCTGAGTGCATCGCAGAATGGTGTTAAGCCGCTCAGCAGAAACTCAGCAGCAGCTGCTGCCCCTTTACTCAGCCTCAGTACCTTCTTAAAGGTACAGGAACGGCACGCCTACACCGTTGCTACGCTGTCAGGGACCTGGACAGGCAACCAAAGGGCCCAAACAATCAGGAACAGGAACTGGAGCAAAATGGGAGCTAGCAGGCTCAGCAGCTAGGGTAACAAGGTCTAGCACAGGCCCCCCCCCACCTTACAAGACCCCCGCCCATCCCAGGACCGGGCTTGTTACGGTGTAATCCCCTTTTAACGAGATTCAGATGCTGCCTTAGACCAAGGTGGCCTCCTGTGCAGTCCGGCTTGCATCTCAAGTCCACTGTGTGTGTGTGTGTGTGTGTGTGTGTGTGTGTGTGTGTGTGTGTGTGTGTGTGTGTGTGTGTGTGTGTGTCAGAGGTTGCACGGCCTTGGCGTACTGGCAAAGCGGCACTATCAGCACAATGCAGACAAAGCCCTTCCCTTCACAAGCACTTTCCCAAAAGATGCACCTTCACCCCCAAAATTCAGCCAGATACATTCTATTTGAGCGAACAGGGAACGCGCACTTGGCCAACACCTCTTACAGGCCAGCGACATTATCCAGGGGAGGGGAGACGCCACCGTTATTACACACATCCTTGCTTTATTTCCCAGGAGTGACATCGTCGGGATAATTGCTTTAGTTACACGATCACTGGACACTCGTAAGAAGAAAGAATAAAGGGTGTGTAGGGGGCTGGGGGCGAGGGTGGAGGGTGGCTTTAATTTAACCCCATCAAATCGCATCACATAGCTTCTTGTCCCCACCCCCCTTCCCCATTTCACAATTCATGAGCTTTCATTGGCAGGAGGCTGAGACTCCCAAACGAAAGTAACAGCAATTGCACCAGTGACATTCTCTCACTCTCCCTCCCAGCCCCCTCTAAACAGATTACAGGCGCTGCAAAATTTACACCCCACCCCCACTGTCTCCCACGGGTGGAAGGGGAAAAGGGGTCTCTTTGCGGGGGGGGTAAGAAGGAAGCAAAGAAGAAAGATGCCGTCTCTCAGAGGGAGCGGGAAAAGCAGCAGACCATTCTGACACACCCACCGGCTGCTGGCTGGCTGGCCAAGACCCCAAGTCACATGACAGGACTGTACAAGACATATACGTCAGAAGAAACTAGCGGAGCCGATCAGGTTGCCAAATCACAGACACAGCACCAGGAAGAGTCAGAGACAGAACCAGCCTACTAGACAAGGGACCCAGACTGAACTAGCTAAAGTGATGATCGATCAGACCCATGGAAGTCAGAAATAGCTTCCATGTCTTCGATTAAAAGTCAGATTTTCCCTGTATAACCAAGTCCTTAAGGTGTAGTGAGTCAAATTAGCCTCACATTAGCATTTGCCCATTCATTATCAATGTCAATGAATATTACGCTAACGATTTATGATAGACTGTCAAATGTGTGATTCTGAGCAGCCAGTATCACAGTCTAATTCCAATTTAAGTCGAGCCACAGTGACAAAGAGATGTGACAGTGAGAGGAGGAAGGGAGGGAGGAAGGGAGGCAACAGCGACTGCCAACAAAGTGACAGCGCCAGACACTTCTTTGTGACAGGATGCAATGGTGACAGTGACTCAAGATGACCAGTAGATGACCACAGGATGACATCTCAGTCCCAGTTCACTTCAGGCAGATAGACAGACACCAAGCTGCCATGTGCTGGAGAAGAACTACACACAGCAGAAATAAGAAACGGATCAGACCTGTGAGAAACAGTTATCAGGTGATAAATCCTTAAGTATATTTCATTACACTGCAAGGCGGCTTCAGTCAAATCTATTCTCTGATTACAGTGAAGACATTTTCTTGCTCATTCGTCCTCTGTTTTGACCCAATGTCCAAGGCTTCACCCATACTCAAGAGTCTTAACTCGGCATCAGACAATAGGTGGTCTTCTTCAGTGCTGCATAATTAGTACTGCCACTGCTGAGGCCTCTAATTACCCAGCCACTATGATCTCGTCATCTTTAAGAGCAAGACATCCTGCATCCAAAAGGCCGGCAAGCTGCCCAGGGCCACTAAACCGCACAGCAGTTACAAAACCAGGGGAAGTCCCAGCTCTGGAAGGGCACATCATTCCAGGTACAAGAGAATCATTTTACTATATCGGCAAAAGCATGGTGTCATCCTTTATATTCAATATGTCACATATGGAAAAAGCACTGAAGTTTGCAGTGGTTACAAAAGTCCAAAAGGGGGCGCTGTTATTCCATTGGGGGACAGAACTCGGGTTTGCTGCAGGGGTCCCGTTGAAACTGCTGCCTTGTTATTTCCAAGGTCCACGTGGGACGGCCACACCCAACTGGTGTGTCAGATATACTGAGTGCAGTGCTTATCGGGTCCTCACACACTTCAGCTGGCTGAGGGGGGGCGTGGCTCTGGACAGAACCGCCATCTGTACAGCCTATAACGGCACAGCGCTAACACACAATGCCCTCAGGACGCCTGGCATCTCCGTGAGCCTTCCCCACTCGCCCAGCGCACCTGGCCGCCCGTCCCAGGACCAGCCCACTCGTGGGTCCCCTCAAGCTGCAGAGAGGCGGTCTTCAGCGTCTCCGTGACAGGATGGAGTTTCCTGAGGCCTACAGCTTCAGCACAGATGTACTTATGGAGCGATGCAGTCATATTCTGCATGAATAAATATCGATGCAGAGACTGCGAATACATAGTGGTGGTAAGTGTGTTGCTCTAACAAACAAACAAGCCAATGTAGTCATTAGCACTACAGCCTATCTGTAAATAGTGGCCAATGCAAACGCGGTCAGCAGTAGTGCAGAGGCTGGCTGGGTTCGCTGCAAAATCGGGCCCTGAGACAGTCACAGTGCTGACCTCTTTCCTCACTCTACCCGAGCACCCTCTCAATCCACAGCCAAATAAAACAGTACCTGCCCCCCCCCCCCCCACACATACACACTCAGTCCTCTGCTCCTTCTGGATGCCTAAAAGGTGATTGTGGTTCTCTGATAGACTGTCTGTTCACCACTGGACAGCACTACCAAGTGACCTACTCTTAAGCAAAATCGTGCTTTTGCTCGACACTTCAATACAGCCATAAGCTAGATTTTAGATAACATGAACTGCCAACAAAAGAAGAATTTTCTATTGATATATGAATAACAAAGTGTACTGATTAGTGGCTGGGCTAGCTGGCAGCCAGAACACAAACTTAAATTTTATTTTGTATATCATTAACAATACCCAGTTATACATTAGACCAGCATTTCCCAGTCCAGTCCTCTGGGACCCACAGACAGTACACAGTTTTGCTACCTCCCAGCTCCAGCAAAAATGTGGCCTGTCTGTGGGCCCCTGAGGACTGAACTTGACAACACTGCACTGCAATAGACAAGCCAGGTGGGGCTCGAGCTTGAGGCTTTCATGACAGGAGGCGGTTCGGACTGGACACCTGGTCCTGTTCAGAACTGTCACTGCGCAAGTCAGCCCCCCAAATCACCCCCAAACCGGCCCCACCTCATTCCCCACCACAGCAGCTACACCACGGTCCAGCCACCTCCATCAAGATGCAAACCATCCCCACAAAGTGATCCGGGGGGGCTGGCCATCACGAGGCCAGAGTGCCCCCGGGGGATCACAGGACAGTAACGCCCACACACATCTGTACACACTGACAACTGCAGATGTTCATACCTTAAGAGAGAACCATTAAAACATGAAACGAAACAAAGATAGATGTGGAGCCACAAGACTGGAGCCCTCAGGCTGCTGAGACACACCCACTGCAGCAGGCCCGAAATAAACAGAGCGCGTGCTTTAAGTTTAGTTTGGTCGTTTCTATGGCCCTTTTACCACCACTGAACAAAATGAAGTCAAGTGAAACCAAAGCAAACCAGATCCGTTTATTCACCGAAACGAGGAGTGCAGACCAAGGTGTCAACAACGTGATGGGACACGGCAAAAAAGGGAGCACATGGCAGCCATGGGGCAGCCATGGGGCAGCCTGGGAAAGTGATCAGTGGATGCAGGAACAGCATGCAAACACAGCAGGAACAAACCGAAGATCTACAAGCGAAACCCCAATGAGAATTAAACAGAAGCTGAATAGGGCGTGGCCTATCTAGCCAAGACCTCTACTTATCTCAGGTGAAAAAGGTGATATCTTGTTCAAAAACAGTTACAGTGCGGCCAGGTGAGAAAGTGCATAGTACTGCAAACTGCGCTACAAACACTGAGCACTTTTCACTTCGAGCTGAGGATCCAAAACAGACTAAAATACTCCAATATTCCTCCGGCTACCCTGAAAAGGGTATCACGACCTGATGGTTCCTGATGAGGAGAGAGTGAAACGTCCAAGGTCTGCCACCCTCCTGTCATTCTTGAGATGACAACAGAAGCACAAACCTTTGTGCATTGGCTTGCAGACTCAAATATAACATTTGTCGCAGTGATGCAGGGACCTGGGGATTCCCAAGGGGACTTTCCCGAGGTCAGAGGTCCAAGGTTAGGCAGGGAGTGCCAGCAGGCCTCAGGAGACCCAATATCTGACCACAAATGTGTCAGCTACTCAGGCCCTGGCACTGACCTCGAGGAACAGAGCCAAGGTCAGGGCCGAGTGGCCCTACAGGAGGAGTGACATGCAGTGGCACATGTACACAACTGTTGGGGGGGGGGGGCTGGAACTAATCATGGTTATGATGCCCTGGGGGAGGCAGAAAGGCATGAACATGCAGACACGAGATATTCTCCAGAGACAGGCGCCACTAGCAGGTCAGCCCTGCTGGTCTCTTCCAACGGCACCTCACAGCCAAACCAAAGCAGGTGTGCAGCTCCTGTAACCTCCACACACTCGCTAGTACAGACACCCCCACCACCTGCCGTCATACACCCCCATCCCAGATACTGATTCGGATGGAGCGCCGCCGGACCGGCCAGGGAGTGGCAGGGCTCAGCACATGGCCCCACTGAGCACACAGTTAGACAAGCAGGCTCCACAACGTGCTTTTTACAACGCGCCCCAGTTACACTCCGACAACGGGTTCAGTGTCCGAGTCCAAATGTGAGAGATTACCTGGGACTTCAGAGGGAGCTCTGAAGCTTTTAAACATCTACCCCGTGACCAATGATTGCATTAGAGCAGCCAAAGAAAGCCTGTAACCTGTCAGTTAAAATAGACTTCTAAAAACCAGTCTGAATCTGCAGGTTCTCAGAGCAGTGTGTCTTACAGTGCTCTACCTCCAGCAATGGAGCACTTACAGAGCCAACACCACTGACACACAAGTGTTCAGTACAATCACACACACGCACACTGACACACACCGCCCTACACGCAGAACACAGCCCAGGAAGTGGTGATAAGCAGCAACTCCCTTTAAACAAATCGTGGGCAGGGAGCTCAGTGGAAATGCATCGAGCACTCAGAGCCATGCCTACTGACAAAAAGAAAAGCACCTCGTCGGCCGTTCATTATTATATTGAATTAGCAGTTACTTTTATCCAAAGCCACAAAACATACATTTTTGCTAGAGATTCACAGGTACCATTTTTATAAGACTGAGTATGAGTACCAATGCTCACCTTCTGGTACTCACTGATATCAATACCAATTCGGGCTGTGTGATGTCAGAAAAATAGCATGCAATATATTAATTCTGAAATATTGGGATAAACAATAACATTGAAATTCCCCCCATCACAGAAAAAATAAAAGCCTGAATAAAATGATATACAGACAATCCCCTAAACCTTTGCCATTAAGCCCTGCCACCCAATTGTGCCTGATCAATACTGGATAAGAGCTTCGGTGATTTTCTCCACATAGTTTGACATCTCTCTCTGTGCCAGTGTTTGCTGCACGTTTGGTTGTTGCAGAGTGTTGCTGCTGGTGGGACTTTCAACATACTCACACTTATGTTTAGTTTTTAGATGTTTAATCAGATGTGTTGTAGGAACCTGATTTCCTACCTCCTCCTGATAGTTTAGTAGAGCAGTTTCCAGTCTGCTATGCTTTGGAAGTATTTCCACACTGCAGATATTTTGTCCCATTTATTTTGCTCTTATAGTTGATACATCGTTACATGATATTGGTTATTGGCATCCTCACATTGTCAGGACATGAGCACGATATCGGACCCGATACCGATACTGGTGGTGCATCATTTTTGAGAAAGTGGAGTCAGAGTGTCCCTAGAGCAAATGGGGGTTAGGGGCTTTGGTCAATGATCCAACAATGATGTCACTTTGCTGACACTGGGATTTGAACAAAGGCCCTTCCGATCACAGACATAAGATCATAACCCACTTAGCCACACACACACACACACTCTCAGACAGATAGATACAGACATACAGTGGCCTCTCACAGAAACCATAAGTGTGACAGGTGACAGGCGGCCGCTCAGACAAAAGGTCCAAACCCAGAAGTCTGCCCTGTAAGCAGAGCTCCCTACACCCCCCCCCACCCCCGCTCTGCGCTCGACCCCTCCTTGGCAGCTGCTCTCCCGCACCCTCTACAATCCCCCACAACCCTTTCCCACAGATAGTGTATCGCGGCGAACTGAGGCCCCCCCACCCCAGTCCACCAAGTACAACACAGTAATGAAGGGCACAATTGAAATCCCCCCCCACACACACACACACCCACCCACCCACCTATGCGAGGCCAGCCCACCAAGAACTCCAGGAACCTTCACTCACACCTGAGGAACAGAGGTCCAGGGCCCCACAAAGCAAAGTGGGCCACTCATTTACACTGTACAACTGAATAACCACTCAAATCGAAAGACACCAACCTCTCTTATCACTGAGGTCCTGCAGGAACTGCCTGTACGCAGCAGAGGAATCCATAACACCCAGAGAAGGGGGTGCGAAGAGAAAGAGAAAGAACAAGCAGAAGAGGGGCAACAACAGGATGAAAACAGACTGAAGGGAAAGGAGGAGTAAAAGAGAAAGGATTACAATAAATATATAGATCAATAAATAAGGAATTAAGGAGGGTCAACAAGAAAGGCCTTTAGGTGAAGAAGAGGGCCATCTTCAGGCTAAATAATCCCCAAAGCGAAGCCTCTTCCGGCAACGTCCTCCGCGCTTCCCAGTTCTCCAGGCGTCCCACTCTGACCGGCGCACCCAGCAGCACTGAGGCAGTGCAGCACAACAGGAGAGGCCAGCTGGACTTTGCCCGCTGAACAGCTGATGTCACGGCTGAGACCGGAGCACGTGCAATACGCGCGGCTCGCTGGGGAGGGTGTGTGTGTGCGCGTGCCCACGTGTTGTTAAACGAGCTAGCAGGTAGCGCTCAATTGCAATTATTCAAAAGTACGCAGGCAGAAGCAATCATGTGACAATGTGTGGATGTGCAAGGAGGGGGGGCACGGGGAGAAAGTGAACGACCTTGTGACTGATTACAGAAAGCTGCCTCCACTCCAGTGACTCTGGATGTGCTTGTTGTGTGTGCGTGCGTGCATGTATGTATGCAAAAATTCACAAATAATGCTTGACCACCACTAACCTCAACCCATGACAGCCAGCTAGGCTGAATGGTAACATAAAAATCTATTTATTACTAATTTCTAAACAAACAGTACTGTACTGTACACTTTGCAAAGTAAATGGCTTTTTCATTTCCTATCCAGACCTTTTTATATAATATACAAACCATCTAAATTATGCCCATGTATGTACATTTACTACCATGCGCATTGGGAGCGCTACATTTTGGAGCCATTTTTAAAAATGCAAAATTAACAGCACTGAAAAGTTTAGGAGAAACTGTGAGAAACGTGAGATTCCATAGTCTCAGAGACAGCTGACAGCTATCTCCAAGCCAAGACTTTAAATATTAGATACAGTATGCACTTACACTAACATAATATTATGTATCACTAATATTTATATATGATGTTATGTGATCCAAATCATTTTCAGCATTTTTGGCTTACGCGTTGCCTTCCAGTTTCTGCGATCTTATAGCAAGCTCCAAATATATTACCATTTAATCGTTCATGGCCAATTTGGGAATAACTGAAGCTGTGAATGTCAAATTCACTAATGTGAAGGGGGTACAGTACTGTGTCTAAACCCCGCCCACCCCTTCCCCAAATTTAAGCACGAAACACTGCAGTAAGAACACGCACCATGCGTCTCTCTCCTTCCTTTTTTTACACCAAGGAGCATCTCCCATCTCAGTCCTTGGGGACCTGCAGACAGTCCACGTTTTTGCTCCCTCCCAGCTCCCTAGCAAAAATGTGGACTGTCTGTCTGGCTAGGAGTTGGGAGGGAGCAAAAACGTGGACCATCTGTGTGTCCCTAAGGACCGGCATGGGAAATACTGTCCTACAGTATACACTTTCTGATACATCTGATCTGATGTGGGTGACAGTACAGCTCAGTAAAATTCTGATCTATAACTAGCTCACCCCTAATTTAGCGCTGATTAACAGTACAGCATTGCAGTGTGCATTACAGTTTATCACAAACTTCAGGACTGTTGCCCCATAGTCTGCAGCAGAATATGTGTCCAATTGTACAGAGAAACAAGGAAACAGACCTTCTCTCCACAAGGACACTGAGCTCACACTCATGTGACCTATTACACAGCAAGATTTACACACAGCTAGATTACACCCACAATAAAGCGAAACCTCCAAAAGAAGCCGGCTCTTCGGTGGACTGAAGGCTGTGGCAGAGCAGGGGAGTGCATAGCCACTGCGGCACCTCGCCATAAGCAGCCACAGCTGGGCAGAAGCTTCCAGAAAAGTCCTTAATGTATGCCACCTCCAGAAACAGGAGGCCAGAGGTCACATATCCAAATAAGAAAATATCCACACACTGATTCCCCCCCAGAGGAGATTTCACAACATTAGCAATCAGAAAACTGCAATTCGGAGGCTTTCCAAGCTGATCAATGTTACGGGTCATGGTATTGATCACCAAGGCTTTCCAGCAGGAACCTCTACCTGCCGCCTATGGTTACCGGCCCCCACCCCCAGGAATCAATGTTTATTTAGCTACCCCACCCCCCACAACTCCTTTAGCCTTCTCCCCATCTTGCCTGGTGACTCACTAGCCACCAAGAATCCACACAGCTCCACACTGGGCGGGGGGGGGGGGGGGGGG
>JAODJW010000046.1:15245069-15255176 GCA_026777045.1 Hyperopisus bebe
TTAAGCCTGGACACATGCCCAATCATCAGGAATCAAGCTCAGCGTCATGCTGGAAAGAGTAACCATAGCAAAGAGATACTTTTTGAAAAGCGTAACGGACAGAGATCAGATGGGCGGAAAGGAAGAAGAAACACTAAGAGGGTGACACATTCTAGGAGTGCCCTGGGGGGGGGGCACCATACCGTGAGAGCCAACTGACCGCACCTGTGCCCCCGGCATGCCTAGCATTGCGCCCTAGGGCCAGTCAGCGCAAATACTGCAGGAGACACAGAGCGACAAAGCACTGCTGTCCCACCAGGGGAAACACCTGTCCCCTGGGGAGGGAGGGGGGGCAGACTGAGGGCAGATTCCACAGAGACAAAACCATGCGTGAGTACCGCCTGCCAGGATGTGAGTCCCCCAAAATAAACAAACAAACAAACACACACTAACGCCGGCAAATCAGGATAATGCCAATTAAACAAGGCCCTTTATTCTGCCTAATTAAAAGCTTGAGCTGACAGGCCAGGCTTGCTGTCTAACGCAGGGCCGGCAAATTCCCACTGGCTTTTTACACACACACACACAAAATCATTTATGGAATTCATTTAATATGCAATCTGCGACAAAAAAAAAAAAAACACATTGGGATGCTGCCGAAAGCATGTAGAGGCAGGAATGTGGGCTGAGAAGGCGTTAGGGAACGTCTCTATCCGTAGCACCATGGGAGCACCTCCTAACCAGGCCTCCCAGTATGCCAGCCTTATCCCGCTCCACAGCTCACAAAACACGCATGGCAGCGTATGCAATATTTACCCCGCGGCAGTGCCAACGTGCAGTCAGCGGAATTCCCCCTCACGCCCAGCGTGGGGTGTGGGGATGGGGAGAGACAGGTGCTGAGCATGCACATGCACACACACACACCCTATAACCAGAGGACACATGCTACCTCCTACCAGCGCTGTAGCATAAGAACCCCCCCAAAAAAAAAAGTGTGGCATTGGGATGGGTGGGGGGAGCACCAGCTGTGGGAGGGAGGTGTATATCAGGTTGTCCCCCTTGAAACACCCATTAATCACAGTTCCTACATGTCCTTCATCACCACATACTTATACCACGTCACCACTGTGTGCCTCTCCAAGACAGCAAAGAACCCCCCCCATTTGGTCCATATTCTCCTCATCCCCCATCTGCTTATCCTGCTACAGGTAGTGGATGAGGGGGGGGGGCACAAGGTAAGGGAGTACCCAGCACAGGATGCCAGTCCATCTCAATCCTCATGTCCTGTAAAATGAAACACCTTCGAAACACAACCTGCATTTGCCAGCAGGCACCTCGGTACGCATCTCATCTATCCATCCGCCAAATACTCCTAATGGGAGGGGGGGGGTGTGACGCCTCTCCCAGAAACCAGCAGCAGAGGCAGGAGACACCCTGCAGGGGGTGCCAGTATGAGCCACCATATACAGCAGATCATGAACCACTAGCCCATGTGAACAACTGAGGTCTTAATGGAAAATTTCTGACCTGGAGAGCAAATTTGTTTTATTTTGGCCCCTAATGACCTTATTTTCACCGTGGGAAGAACAACACTTTTCTAATAATCGTTATATCAACAATGAGTATTATTAAATTATAAGATGTATGTGGAAGAACAGAAACATGATCCCAATTCTGTTCCAGTATTCAGCCATGTGGCGTGTTCCTTGTGCCTGCTGCTCCATGTTCCCCCACTGGGGGGAGGGGCAGTGCAGTGGACGCAGTGCGGCCTCAGCCCTGGAGAGGAGGTCAGGCTGCCCGCAGTTCGCTATGTGCAAGCCGCCGCAGCACCGGGCCGCTATAGGCCTCCTGCTCTTCTTCCTCCTCCTCCTTCCCATGTCAGCAGGAAGCACTCGCAGACCCACCATGCACACGTTCAGCTGTTTCCTCAGCAGCTTCTCCTCCCTCAAGCCCATGAAACAATAGTGGGGGTTGCACAATCGCACACACGAAGCCTGGAGTCCTCTCAGGGGTTCATATTCACTATTCACTTAAGAGACAGAGATCAGATACAATAAATAGCATATCGGTGTTCCTGCAGGAAGGACCCACAGCAATCCTGTCTGTACCCACTCCAGTTAATGCCGCCAGGAATGGCGGAATTCCGGTTTTTCCCGCCTAGGGACCCATGGCGCCCCCATTCCTGTGCTCTGTTCTCTCTCAAATAGACATCAGGCTCATTGCAACCCTGTACCAGATAAGCAACCACTAATAACGGTGGGATGAAGTTACAAGTGCGTACCGCTGCAAACACTGCCATAAATACAGCAGCTCTATTTCATAGTCTGTCGGCTGGCCTGAGGGAGGGCCCTGGGCTCTGTGTGATGTCACTGTCATTCGAAGCTTCTCATTGGTCACCACAGTCATGCAAAGTGCAGCCAATCGTACACAAGAGGAAAACAGCAAGCACCCCACAGTCACGCTGAGGTGACCCAGAGCACACCACTGGTTCTCGCTCACACGTTCAAACAATGACCTATTACGTCACATTATATCACCATATAAAATCGCAAAGGTATCTGTTCACCTTAAGGGATCATTAGGGCTCACAGCTTCACACAATCATGGAGAAAAAGCAAGCAGGGTATCAGCTGAGGCCTGAGCTGCAAGTCCAATTCCTCAAGCGTCAATCAGACCTGCCATTCCAGTCTCACTGCTCTGATTTCCTGTATGCTGACGATGTCACGCTACCATTTTTTTTCAAAATAGTTCCCGTAAAAAATCAGAGAACTCTCCGCTGGACCCATACCTGGGAACAGCAAAGCATTTCATATCTGTTCATCGAAAAAGATGTTCATCAATTCGTGCGCCTGGACTAGTTTCCTAGGGAGCTGACATCACATTACAGGCCAATAGAATTAATAAGAGGAGCCCAAGCTGGTTCAATGGGGGAGAGGTTTTGGCAGAATGATATGTATTTTGTGACCTGATACTGCAAAATTTAAGCACATCACTGAGAGCCAGAAACGCTGCAAGCTGTGTAGCGGAGCTCCCCGCACATTATAATCCTGCTGAAATGTTGTCAAAACAGTAGGAATGTTTTTAAAATAGGCAAACTTTCTTTTTGTATATAAAAAACCGGAGCCACGGGACATTCCCTCCCTCCCCGCGCTTCAAAGACGCATTATGCGAGGTTACGTCCACAAGCACAGAGGCGTCATCCACCAGAAAGAGGAGGTTGAAGGTATGAGGGAGGTCGTGAGGTCAGAGAGCGGCTGAGAGCAGGGCGTCGCCACAAAAAAACAGGCAAACAGCTGCCGCTTCTGTCCCTGAAAAATGCCACTCTCCTTTTTCCGGTCGACCTTCACCTTCCCACCACCACCATGTGAACAACTAAGGCCTTAATGGAAAATTACTGAACTGGACATACAAGTAAAATTTGTTTTATTATAGCCCTAATTACCTTAATTTCCTCATGGGAATAATGAAGCTTATCTAATGTTATAACAACAATAAGTATTATTGTTGACTGACGGTCCCCGCCTTTGTCATGCCGCTGCCCAGACCCTGGGGGCCCGCAAGCCCCAGAGCACAGGAGCAGCGGGCACGCCATAGCAACATGCCAAGACGCAGGCTGGAAGATGTCTTTGCCCGCTCAGAGGACGAGACTGAAACATGTGACTTGGGGGAGCCTAAAAATGACAGTCAGTCCTCAACCCAACATGAGGGGGCGAGCAACACACTGCCCCACATCCAGGGAACGCAGACATTAGACACGCCACGTGTACCACGCCTTTGTTTTAACCAACAATGGGTGTGGGCTGCTTGGAGGCTGGGAATATTTATAGGAGCTGGAAGGCGTGGGAGGCACAGCAAGTGACCAGGGGGATTTTATGGGAAAAAGAAAATAAAAACAGGAAACAGAGTTGGGAAATGGAGAGTCATTGAGCGAGTTCTGTGAGCGTCACGGTGGGTGGTACAGGCTTCAGGGCGTGGCAGGGCCTGCAGGGGGCAGCAGCAGCACCCTGAGCTCCACCGGAGAGAGACAGAGACACGGCCGCGAGACAAGGGGCTACCGTGGTGCCCGGGTTCCCACACACTCACCCCACCCGCCACAACGGCGCTTCTCACCACACCACCCGCCGAGCGCTCCACCTCTTAAGGAGCCATCGATTTCAAATCGGACAAGATGCAGCAGATTGGCGTGTAATTAAGCGAAAGTGCACAGAGCAGGTGCATGAGCTCACGTTCCGGCACGCAAAGCATCCTGATCCAGGAGTGCCGAAGCCCGAGGGCGGCAGCGTGGAGCGACATACCGCGCCCTGCCGCACCCGTCTGCGAGTCAGCACCGCATCAGATACACGCATGAGTGACGGAAGGAAGACGAGACGAGGGGGAGCGCTGAGGCGTGGAAGGAGAAGAGCAATCGCCACCATGAGGGGGCAACGTGGGCAAGGTCAGGCCATTCGGGAGGCCCAAGCTGCGCAGCAGGGGGACCCTGTGACAGAGACGAGAAGGGAGGGTCACATGGGCGCAAGAGAGGTTGGGATTGGCTGGGCATAGCAGCTTGTGTGTGTGTGTGTGTGTGTGTGTGTGCCTGCTTGGCTCACAGCCAAGACCAGCGACCTCACCTGAGAAGCACGACTGATATTAACAGGCACTTTCTCCACCCCCATCCACTGCCCCCCCCGCCCAGATATTCTCTCTGTCACAGACATGTGGTCCAAACAAAGCATGGGACATGGAGACAGCGCATTCAGGAGCTCACCAGGGCATCAAAGACAGGGGGGCGGTACATTCCACATCACCAGCACAATACCAGGAGCCCCACCACAATCATAGCCACTTCCTGCCAAACAGGAAGTACCGACAGATCTACTTCCTACAGGACCCACCCTTCTGAGCCTGACCTCGCTCTTCAGCTCCCTTCATTTTAGTTATGTCAAACCCTCTGACATCCCTCTACCATCCATTCTACACGTCTCCCCCACACTACCACCATCTTCCAAGCTGATACCATCTCAGATAAGGCAGGGGATTATAAGCAAGACAGAGGAGAAGGAACTAGGAGATTAGGGTTGGCCAGGAGTGATTACGTGATCTGAAAAACCAAGCCAACCTGCAGGACAACAATACAGCGCCTGTCTCATCTGGCACAACTCAAACACACAGTGGGGCGGGGTCTAAGCAACAGCCAGGTAGTGCGCAGGCACATGAGGAAGGTGCCGGCCAATGAGGGGCCAGTGATGAAGCACACCAAAGCAGCTGGTGTGGGCTGTGACCAATCGGAGGCCACTGCAGAAAGACGCGATCCAGCTCCCAACCAGTGAGAGGATAAAACCAACTAGGAAGTAGCAGCAGAAGGAAACTGGAATGGATAAACAATGGTGCCTTTCCTGTACAGTCTGCTAGTGCAATGTCAGTTCATAACTACTTTGTTCCAACTGTTTCCTTGACTGAAAATATACATTTTCTGGATTCCCTAAGCCAGCTAACACCCAGGGGTTGAGATTTTGAGTATTTACAGGTCCAGTAATTCCGCAATGACCCCCTTGAACGTGTAACAAACACAGCTAGCTACACAGCCAGCGATATTCGCGATGTGTCGGGCTAATGGGCAGAGGCAGTGCTTCACCAGCCATTTCCCTAGAACATCCTCCCTCCAGCCAGCCGTATCCTCTGCATCCTTCTCAACGCCAATCTGTCTCTCGGGTTCATGCTGACCCCCGCTGGCCTGTCTGTCATCTTCAACGGCCGCACATCTTTGGCTCAACCAGAAAGCAAAAGCCGAGGATCCCCTCTACTCCCCCTCCTGCCAGCTCGTCTCGCCTCGACGCCACAACCCGGTGGGACCTCCCCCAACCCAGCAACCCGGTCTGAGAATCTGTAGATCCACAAACAGGAGAAATTCTCTTCAAATCTCAATAAGGTTTCTCATCAATTCCAATTATAATTTCATTAATAACGTAATTATACCTATAGACACCTGCCGGCACAGACGCCCCTGAGGAGGAGCCCCGCCCACACTTGGCACTGACACAAAGGGGCTTTACGCCTGCTGCAGGAGCCGCAGTCTCCAGACTACACCCAGCAACAGGATCTCGCTGGGAACCGAACACGCCTGACAGCTCCGAGGGAGGAGACCGGCGGGTGCGGTGGGGGCCGGAGAATGTTTTTCCCAGCATTTTGGGCGAAATTATAAGCCGTGACATGTGATGGGATCAACACGGAGATTCTGGGGGGGGGGTCACACCCCTCAGACCCCACCCTGTGTGATGTCCCCACCCCGGCTATCATGTTCTCTTCATGTCTCCAGGCCTCACATTCTGATACCCATTTATACCTTCATTAAAAACAGCCAGCCGTACGAAAGGGCAGAAATATGTAACCTAAATAATTAAATAAGATATCTTTCTGCTCATTGATGACTGGTGTTCAGCTTTTAATCCCCTGTATAAACCTCCAAGCTCTCCTGCTTTATCATCTTCTGCTGCCAATCTGCTTTGCTCTCCACCTCACTTCCTGCTTTCCGTGGTCACAGGTCGCATGAGACCCAGCACTTCCCAAAGCTGCACATTCCTGCAGTTTCTGGCCCCCCATCTCCCCCTGCCCCGGTTTTCTCTCACACGCTTGGCGTCACCGGGCATCGCCGGGCACCTGGGCAGCTGCGGCGGGCCCACAGCTTGGCGCCCACAGCAGGAGCAGGAGGCTGTTCCGCCGCGATGTGCGCTGCTGCTCTCTCCCCAGCAGATAATTTTAGATTTTTCAATTAGCCCTAAAGCCTGTTAATGGAGCCGGGGCCCAAAACAGATTAAAACCCTCAGTAACTACTGCCCTACTAAACAGGAAAGAGAAAGAATGAGAGAGAGAGAGAGGGGAGGAGAAGGAAGACTGGGAGCAACATGGGTCTAACAACAGCAAGGAAGGGAAGATGTTTACAGTGCAGCCGGCAGGCATTATAAGCTCGCTCCTGTGAGAGAGACCGGACCATGGATCCCGGAACACCTCTCCTAATAGGGGTGAACTATCCAGCTTGAAGCACATCTACACAAACACTGGAATGCTGGGAGCAGCGGTCCGGAAGCAGGGGTATGGCAACTGCTTTATTTAACGTAGCAGGAGCAGCATGTAAGAAGCAGATCGATCTGATTAGAAGACCGTGCTGGGAGGGTTTCCATCTCCACCAGGATGGCACCAAATAAGCTGCAGGTGGATCCATGCGCCCTCAGGCCCCGAAAGGGGCTCCCCAGTCGTGCATCTGCATCTCTACCTGCAGCGGCGGGGGCACACCATTGTGAGCCCCCACCTCACAACCCACGGCCGCAGTTTGTGTCAATAGTAAACAGAGGTTGAGAGCACACGCCCGCAGGTGTGCACATACCAAAACACAAGCACACGTCCCCTGTGACACCGGTACAGGGCAGACTCTGACATCGCCCAGCGCCCCACCTGGATTTTCCTGTCCGACGCTGGTCATTGCGCACCTCCTTCTGAACAGGCATTTCTCCAAACATGCCAGGAGACACAGAGCCAAGGCAATAATAAATCCTGATTAAAAAAAACCCTGCATGGTTACAGAGCTGCTGTAAACTCTCCATCAAGCACACTGGGATGACCTTTCAGCAAGAGGCGCTATAGAAAAAAAAATAAATTAACAGAATAGGCAAAGGTCATTTTCTATTCCTTGTAGGATGAATATGACTCCACAGACAGCAAGAGGTAAGGAAGGAACTGGAAAGACTAGCAGGGGCGGAGCCAACGCACAGGGCGGAACCTGATAGGCTCATTCTCTGATCGATTTGTGTGTGCCTAGTTCATCCCTTATTTCACACTGAAGCAAAGATTCTGTTTTTCCCCACTGTTACGCCACGACTGAGGACAAACCAGGCTGGACTGTTTTTGCCATTTCCATTACAATCAAAAACCCAGAATGTGCTGACGTGGCAAGAAGAGAAAAAGGTTGAAATCATGTTAATATCCCAGACGGCATCTGAATGCTGTCATTTAACAGCTGCAATACATACCTTTAGTCAAATTCAAATCCAGCTGGTGTCTGCATTACCTAAAACAAATGCAGCCGAACTAGTCTGTTTCCTGACTTGAACTCGAAGACGTAAGGTATTTGATTTTATCCATCCATTTTCTAACCACTTACCCTAGTCAGGGTAGGAGGTGGGCCTGGGGCCTACCCCAGGAGGCAGAGGGCACGAGGCTGCCGTACATCTCAGGATGGACAGACACGCCCACACACAATAATAGGTAATTATTCTCACCCCCCACCACAGACACAAAATGACTAAGAGGTCAGAGTTACACTAACACAGCCAGTATCGCCATCAAGTATCCTTCAAAACCCATTCTTCCTGGAACAAGCCAGGCTGATAGAAGCCTGCTCCAGGCCAGGAAGCCAACAAGGGACCAGGGCGAGCAGAGAGGGATGAGAAGGAGAGAGCGACATGGACACAGCGCCCAACAGTGGTGAGGCACTGCGAACACACTACTGGGAAGGGAGACATGGGGGACAGAATGAAAGGATATGGCACGAGAGAAGAAGTAAAGAAAGAACAGAAAGGAAAGAGGAAGTGTGTCAGACAAACGGCAGCGGCAGACAATGCTACAAAGGGTGCTCCAGCAGCATGTGACCATTCACATGTTCATGATTTAATTACATACTGTACATGGAAACCTCTCTGGCTGCAAATGAACGTTCTGTTCATGCCGATTAAGAGGCATTGAGCTGAGCTGAGAGAGAGAATTTAAGGGGACACAAAAAGAACAGCGAGGGGCCTGGAAGGCTTCAGAGGGAGCACGTCAACAGCTGACGGGCTGCACTGCGAACCACAGGAAGTGGGTACGGGGTGCTGGAGCGGCCATAAAGCGCCAAGTGGGTCCCACATGACGTCAGCACCTTATTCAGCACAGCATTCAAGCATCCCGTTTGTCAGTTTATAATGAGGCCATTATGCTCATTACGCTCACCGATCAGGCCCCATTTCACAGCCTGTCAACATCACTGTTCAAATCTGACACGGGAGGGGGCCCAAAAAAATGAGAAGGGGTGGGCGGTAAAGGCCAGCGGGCAGAGGTGCTGCTCAGTGGACTGAAAGTCATGCGGCACGTGGGGGCAGCCTCCGGAGCGACACCGGCGGGGAGCAGCAACGACGGCAGGAGGAGTATGAGGCATATGGGGGCATGTGGGTGTGGGGGGGGAACGTGCCCCATCGAAAATCAATGCTTTGAAAGCACTGTGACCCCTAGCACTTTTTAAGCACATGAGGGCACATTAATCATTCATGCTGTCCATCACCACTGCTGCCCCTACTGGCCCAAAGCCCCCCTCCCTGCTGTCCTGTCTGTCTCCCCAACTCAGTGTATATGTGTGCAGGCTCCATGATGATGTTTGGGGGGGGGGGGGGGCAGAAAATGCTTAGGGTGTGTTTCAACAAACCTACATCACAGACGATGCCATGGAGACAACACCCCCATATTCAGGAGTAACCCAGATAAAGAAAAAGTCTAGTGACGTTCAAGTATTAATATGCAGAGTTTAAAACCACTGCCCCCCACCCCACCACAGCCAAAATAGTGCGGTGTGGGGGTCGTAGGTGTAACAGCATCCGCAGCATAACCACCCCCCCATGGACAAAGCATGCTGAGTAGTGCAGTTTGGTGTTCGCCGATATAACACCGCCCCCTGAGCCAGAAGACCGGGGGTCTCAGCATCAATTCTCCTCCCCTCACAGCTACGAACGCCACGCAGGCACGATGGTGCTTCACAGCAAGGCTCCTTGCATAATCTCTAACGGAATGAACGGGGAACAGACACACACACACACAAACAGCTGCAGATGCCTCATACAGAAGGAGCCATTCTGCTTTGACCTGGAATGACTTGAGTGACTGCAATGCACCATGGGTATGTTTTACCTTCTGTCTTTTCCCACTTGCATGGGAGGACCTCTTCACACTTCCCCTCCGAATGAGACGCACGACCCACCCAGGGCGGAGCCAAAGGCATCCCGCTCCTAGGCGGGACACGTCACTCAGATACGGTTTATCCTGTTGGAACAGTCAGGTGCTCTTAGAGAATGTGACTAAACAGGAAGCGCGCGAGGACAGGGAGAGCTGGGGGGGGGGGGGGGGTGGTTT
>JAODJW010000046.1:15255290-15281878 GCA_026777045.1 Hyperopisus bebe
GGGGTTCTCCTTCCAGTAAGCACAGCAGAATCTCCCAAATCCCCCCACCCCCCTACAACTTCCCAAACTCAAGAGGGCAGCTCAATAATCGCCAAAACCCCCCTGAACTCCTGCCAGATCTCCAGCCACAAACTGTAATGGCAGCTAAGCTTCAAGGAAACACGCAACATTCACATGGCATTTGGTGAACCTGGCCAGGCCATCTCTGATACCACCGAGTGCTGGGGGCAGCAGGGTAATTTCCCGCCGTTCTGCTGAATGAGCGTGATGGACACGCGCAAAGCGGACGTTTCTGTGTGGGTAAGTGCTTACCCAGGGTGGGCGCACCCATCCAATTTTGTGCAAGAGCGTGACAGCACAAACAGATGCGGAACTCTAAGTGGATGGATACAGACATTACAAGGCTGTAGGAACCTACGAGGCCCAGAAAAGGCCTGTTCAGGTGCTCAGGGCATCGCGACACAGACTTTGAGCAGACTGATCCTACAGTACATACCATGTAACCCCTTTGAACACCTCATACCTGTCTGTCTGCCCTCCCCGTCCCCAAAATAATACTGCCACTGCCCCCAAGAGAAACTATCACACATACAAGCATTACATTTGATTCCCTCCTTGCCAAATTAAAGAATAGACAAAATAATGTAATCTGTGGTACAATACTTTGTACCAACTGGCTTGTATGGCATATTAAGTGTTAATAAAATAGACTTCTATGCACAGGCTATCACAGTGGCTCCGTGGGTAGCTCTGCTGTCTCACAGCTTTGGGGCGGGGGGTTCAAATCCCATCCAGAGCTTTTGTGCTTTTCCATGTTCCACTGGTATGGCCAGTCACTCCGGAAACATGCAGTTACATGAATCTGGTGACTTGAAATTGCCCACAGTAAACGAATGTGAATTTTGTGCCCTGAAGTGGACTGGCATTCCATCCAGGGCAGACCAAGGCTTTGTGAACTATCCTGCCTGGGAGAGACTCCATGCCCCACTGTGACCCGCTGGACAAGTCACTGGAAAATGGACAGGGGGCAACTAAATAAGTAAAGACTAACGTGAAAGTCTGCACTGGTGGAACGGGCCATTCTCGCGTGCTTCTACATGCGCGTTTTTGCATTTCTTCCATTGTGGGAATTTCCCGGTAACACATTAATGGCAGTTCCTGCACAGGCAGCATCAAACCTGATTAGATTGAAACTTAAGTGGTAGAATAAAGCGGGGTATAATGCCTTTTGTACCCAAAAATGTAGCAATACCGTACAAAGAAACACACGGTTCAAAATGAAACTCTCTCTGTTCACACGTGGTGCAGACGGAAAAAGGGTGAAGTACCACAGTGTGATTTTAGTGACCCTGAAGCTTTAGAGTATGAAGGGTGGCCCGACATGTCTTCACCACAAGGCAGACAAACAGCAGGACCACAGCACTGTCAAACCCTGGGCCGCTGACCGTAGGAAAGGGAGCAGATTGACCCTACTGGCCACCCTTCAGCCTAGCTTTCCCCCAGCTGGTGCCAGATGCACCTCCATCCATTATATTTACGCACATTGTTGTAACTGGGGCACCAGTACAGTAGGAGTCTCACCATGTCAACCACTGTTACAGTCAATATAACACCGACAATGGTTCTTGGTTGCTTACACAGAGCAGTTTCCTGAGCAAACAGACAATCTGGCATTGTTGCCCTGTTCACTTATAAAAGAAATCCGCTTTAAAGACACCTGCTTTACATAAACACATCAAAGGCAGGCCGTAGAAAAGCATTATGAGATTGTTTTGTTGCACACCATTCACAAAAACACTGTAAAACTCTCCGCGTGTCTGCACGGCCCCGTCCCCGATTTTCCCACCCCTAAATGCCACCAGCTATTGGACACACATGCGGTCACCATCTTTGTTATGGGATAGTAACCCAACCGCCCCCCACCCCCCACATCGCGTGGAGCAAATGTTTATTTGATACACTGGTCAGCAGCCTCTGCGTACACCCCCTCCCTTGAACGGCACAGAATCGCATTTCAGACGGACGATCAATAATTAAAAGCACCCCTTTTCATCAGCGCCGTATCCCAGATGTGACCTGTTCCGATGGACATCGCTCCGCCACTGTCTTATTGCCCCCCCCCACACCTGTCCTCCAGCTCTCATCACGGTCAATTTCAGTAGAGACATTCATTTTAAAGCGCCACTGTCACCGCGATTATAAAACAGTCTCGAAGGTGTCAGCCGGTGCTGCCCAAAAGCACCATAAAAAAACACCATAAATAAACCCACTCGGAGCCACTGCAGATACGGGCCACTTAAAGCAATTATCACACCCCCGGCCAACGACTTGCAAGCCCTTTTATGCAGCATACATTGATGTGCACTCTACTTTCACAAAAGCAAACACTTCTCCTGGATGCCGACCGTCTTTATCTGCAGTGGAGGTTATAAATGCACAAACCCCCGGTGAGGGGTAATGAAGAGCCGGAATGATCGCGGCTTCTTGATGCACCCCCAGCTGCAGTCGGATATAATGGAGACATGCATGACGAAGATGCTCCCAGACCACAAACATTTTCGGAGTTCTCACTGGGACTCTGCTTATTATTGCAAACTAATCACTCTGAAGTAAAAAGGCAGGATTGGTTCACCGCACATATAACAATGCATGACATTGCGCTTTGCTCCGTCTCAGCCACGCAGCACCCCGCTTCCATCCCGTCCTCACCTTTATACCGCTCCAGCACATCCTCATACGCCTGGGCGAACTCTTTTTCCTGGGAATGGTTTGTAGGCAGCAATCCCGGTATGAAGCCAGCCATGGTGTCCTCTTTTTCCCCTGCTCGGTAGCCGGCTCCCAATGGCCCGCTACACCAGCAGTACCGGACTTGGGAAGGGGGGTAAAATCCAGCTCTTGGTCGACGCGACTGTCAAGTCGGCTTTGCCTTTAAATCCACACGGGATGTAACGCCTTTCAGCTCCGTCCGCGCTTCTAATGATCCGACAGCAAAGCTATTCCGCTCGCCACACATAAGCATGGCTAGCCGGTTAGCTACATAGCTACTCCTATCTTTTTCAATATTAAAAAACACTAAGCAGAAGGAAAAACGCTTCTCTAGATCCCCCGCTCTCCTTTGTGTGACTTTACAGATCTGACTGGCATCACTCCGCTAAACAGCGATTATTTAAGCTGTTCTAACTCAACAGCCGGTAATTGTTTTATTCAGCTGTGCAGAGCTAGGAGGAGAAAGCACATCGGCCGCCGGGCTGCGCGAAGTGAAATGGATCTGCGTCCGAACCGGCGAGTGTGAGCGCCGCTGTGCGTGTGTGCGTGTCTCCGTGTGACGGGAGGGGGCAGGAGTGGCTTATGCCATACGGTTACTTCCGAAACCAGACGCGACAGCGCACTGTAATGATATCCGGACGCCGGAGCAGAAACCCCTTTTGTCGGCGGTATAATCCTACATTGATAGCACCCTCGCTGAGAAATCCTCGGCTCCTGTGCAGATCTATGCACGCCAATGTAATGGCCGCTTCTATTATAAGCACGGCCTGACTGGCTAGGACTCCCAGGCTGCCCCTCTCTCTCTCTCCCTCCCTCCCTCCTGCGAGGGGAGCTCAGGTTTCTCTATTCTTCCTGTCACCCATTCCTCCTCGCTAACCGGGCCAGGGACATCCAGCGCAAGAATGTTTATCGCTGGGTCAGTAGCCGCTCGCCGTGGCCAACAAAGTCGCGCGGAACCAAGCGTGGCGGCGCCACCGTTCGGCCGCAATGGAGAAATACAAGCAAAGGCACTTGCCGCTTCACCGACAGTAACCTAGTTACCACACGCAAGCTTTGGCTGCCACCTAGCGGGCGTCCAAAGTAACAGCGCTGGGAAACAAACACTATACAACCTGTCTCAACTCGTTTAACTACCCTAAGATTAAAACGACGAATAAAAAGACCAGGCTTTCGTAATACATGTAATATCATGACCAATTACTTGATCTCCACTCGTTTTAACGTCGACAATTTACCTCAGCAACAATAACGACGCACATACGTAATGAAAACCGTGACGACCCGAATAAAAACACAAGTCCTACTAATTTCCTATTTACAACATATTTACAAATCGTAATTTCTTTGACTCTCGAAAGAGATTTGCAAGTGAATGAAAAAAACGACATCTCTCAAACACCAAACTCATTAGGGCTGCAGGGCCACAATGACACCAGTGTTGTCGATTTTGGTCAGCTGGCTGGCGTGAGATTTTCATTTCGTGACAAGTCTGCACGCGCGTTTACATTCACATAACAGTTTTATTTCCTTGTAAATAGTCTGTAGGGTTGGCAAACTAGCCCAACGCCTTTTATGTCGCTAAAGTTATGTTTATAATGTAATAATATAGATTTTCCGTAAGATTTCTTGTGTGAGCGTGAGAGTCAGAAAGGGGGTGTCACCAGATACGTGAGACCTGGCAGCCCTGGTAACCGTCCTGCCCCCACTAAGATATCCCGCTTCCATCCACTGCTGTAGGGTGTGTGTGGCCGCTAGGCAACTGCACTCACTTTTTCTGTCTACAGCTAAACGTTGGAGGTTGTAGTCTTAACCCGCGTAGGTAGACACGGCGGGTTACGGTCTCCATCTGTGCAGTGAGGCGACAGGTAATCAGATACGGGGTCACGTGACCGCGACCGCCCACCTTCACCTGCTGTCCTCTGCATCCGGTTGTACCAGATACAGTAGATAGATAGATAGATACTTTATTGATACCTAAGGGAATTTAGGTATTCAGTAGCTCAAATAAACGCAATAATACACACAATAATAGAATAACACTCAAAGGGTGTACTCAGGAGTGTCCTTAGGCCTATTTTAGGGGGCTACAGCTCCCCTAAAATGTCTTGTAGCCCCCCCCACCCCCAAATAAATGTCTATTTGTTGGCTTAAGTAATCAATAGCTTTTAATATTACATATAAGTTTGACACCCCCCCCCCCCAGTAAAGACTCCAAGCACTCCATCCATTCATCTGTAACTACCCCCCTGAGTGTACTATTGCATTTACTGTTTGTACTTCCAGGGATATGACTTCCGAGAAGCATTACGCAATTGATTAATTTGAACGAGGAGATGGAATCGTTGTCCACTTTAGCCTGTATTGAGATTTTGGGATTTCTTTTAATCAGGAAAAACATCCTTCTCTATAAAGTGCTATAGTGTTAAAATACTGGTAAAAATGTGCTGCACCAGATAAAATTTGACTGGTCAATTGATTGTGGTGTAGTCAGTGACACTTCCTCATTGATGGGGAGTATGAGGGGGCGGTGGGCAGACAAAAACAAGTGAGGAATGACTGTTCTCCCCCCCCCCCCACCACCCCCACCACAACCGCAGATCTCAGTGCTGATATTCGCTTTTCTAGGGGATTGTGGGTAAGCAATCCAGGGGAAGGCTGTCATTGTACTTAATCTAAATTGCTCCTGTTAAACATCCCATACCTGCTCTCAATAAAAGTCTTTACCTCAGTAACATTAATGCAGTAAAAGGTTCTGATGATATCTGTAATGATAGATAATACTGTCATTTAAAGACGTTTTATTGGCAACGTGCAACAAGTGCAATGCTTACAAGTAACACTTAGAAAGCCATCGCCCAGCATAGCACTATAAGTTGTCACTCATAGCTGGCCAGCCACTCATATTTGTGTATTTATATGCAAAGCACTATTGAAGGAAAAATACCACACATGTTCAAGTCAAAAGAATGAATAGCTCTGAGGCTGACTGACTGTGTCTGGAATCTTAGCGTTATGCAGTGCTCGATTAAAATGCCTGCTATTGGGACACCCCACATTCAGGCCATGGGCAGAGGTAGCCTATGAGGCTCCACTTTCTTCTTCAGCTCAGAGTGAATAATTAAAATGAACTGCTAACTGGAACAGGAGCAGCCCCAGCCAGTGCTGCGGCTCCCCTCTCGCTCTGGAGCAGCCCAGGCAGTGCTGCTGCTCTCCTCTCGCTGGCCCTTTCTTTCGCTCTACCTAACAGTGTCACTGCGCACTGCACCCCTAATGAGTAAAGGTTTGGATTTTTGGCCAGAGGTCTGCTGTAATCTTAAGGATGGTATTTATGCATAAATTCTGCATAAGTTACTTTACATAAAAGCACTGCTAAGGCGAAAGATGAGCCATTAGCTAACTGACACATTTCTGCAGGACAAGCCTCACAACTGACATATTTGAGGATTTATATTCCACTCATTCTTAAAGATATTCACAGGATTTCATATATAATGTACTGCAGATCTAACTCATTTGGACAAGGTGCTTTTTCAGACTATTGCTCCCATACAGCCAAGGTCACAGCTTGTAGGTAAAACTCCTTCAAACTTCCTGCCAGTGACTGGAGCCCTCTAGTGGTGGGATAAATTGACTCCATTCTGTGGTGGGAGACAGGGAATCCGCCGGGATCCCTCTATGGCCCCCTGCACCAGTTCCATCAGCTCTGTGGGGCTGCCATGGGACTGGCTGTTAGTGGGAAGGGTGACATCAGTCCTCCTCACAGCACGTCGCCCTCCTCCTCAATGGCGGGTGATTTGTGGTGGGAAAGAGGCACAGGGCGGGCAGACAGACAGGGAAGCTCACAGCTGCTGCTCAGAGCTGATCTCAGACTCCAAAATGAAGAGTTAAAACCAGAAGCCATCTGAAAAAGTACATTTCTGATACACTAACTCACATCTCCATTATGCTAACAGAATGCTTTAATAAATATATTAGGCCATCTTCAGAGCAAAACCCAAATAAAACACTAATTTACTTAGACGGCCTTTATTCTGGAATATTCACAAGGAAGTTATTTAAAGGGATAACTCCCACTTTCTCATCATCATTAAGTATGAATAATAAAATAAATAAGGGATCCAGGGGTAAAAAATAAAAGTTAATCTGTAGGTGGATAAATGTCCAAGATAAGAGTCATTATCATAATCACTGTGAGAAAGTGCCACACTTCCCCCTAGTGGCCAACTCCACACACTGCCGCACTACCTGTGCTCAGAAGATGATCCTTTGGTCAAATACGCAAAGGAAAGACAAAAACGGCAACCCTGCAGTGACGGCTTCTTAACATGGTACGCTGCTGTCATGGCTTGTGCGTTTTCTCAAACCCCCTGAAAGGGGCCCAGGGTTTTAACGGGGGGCACCAATGTTGACCAGGGGGCTGCTTGTCTAAATGAGCCCCCCCTTACAGGATGGCCATGGTACACTCAGCATAAGCTCCTTGGCTAAGCTGCTGTTTCCCTTGCTGTTTCCTGAATGTTGCAAGCCATCTCATAAACAGCTTCATTAACTTAACGTGTCACATTCTGGCCTCCTCCAGTTAATGTAAATAACACCCTGCCCCCCAGGGCCCCATGTGACCCCCCCATCATTCCAGCTACCTCCCATCTTGAAAGCTCTTTGCTGTCCCTGTCTTCCTTGCCGTTTCATCATTTCTTTCTCTAGCTCCCCTCCATCCTTCCTCGGCCCCCCTTTCCGTCTCAGTCAGCTGAACTCATTGTCTCATTCTCACCACACTCTTCTCTTTTTTCTCACACACACAAATTATAAATTCAAGCACGCTCCTTTCCCCTGCTTCACTGTTTTTTTTCCCCCTCTTCCTGCTACTTCATATCCATGGAAACAGGACTACTTGGTCTGTGGGTCCCCATAGCAACCGGGAATGGCAGAAGCGGGGCAAGGGTGCCCGTGGAGCTGCCAGGGGGAACATCGCAAGCACAGCGCGGGCAGTTTCCAAGACAGCCCCACCGCTAGCTGCAGGACAGGAATCCCGCCCATCCACACACAGCACATGGTATGAAAGCCACCAATCCTCAGTCAAGATGCTTAGTATCACTATTCATAAGTCTCCCGGGGGAACATTAAGAAAAGTTTGATGCCCTATACCAGTAATAACTGGCATTTCTGCTAACAGCCTGTGTCATGTGGCAGGGCATGGTACCTAAAATAGTTCATCATAATCAGCGCCCCCCAGAGTCTAAGTAAAATCTATACTCAAATGCTACGTCTATGTTCCACATTACTGGAATGTATAACTCATTACAGATTCGCAGCCGAAAATAGTGTAAAGACTCGGCGATTTCATTGCCATCGTTCATTCAGATTAGTCACATGATCACAGTCACATGATATTTATGTATTCAATAAAATCAAGTCAACAGAACCAATGGGGAAACTCAACAGGATTTCAGTTATGGAATCAGTTAAATATCCACCCACAACTGTTAAAACAATCATCTCAACTGCTTCCTACTGTTATAAAGTTTTTTTTTTTGTCTAACCATCCATAGAGGGCAGCAGTGAGCCTGGAGCCTGTAGCCTGGTGTTTATATAAAAAGGGGGCATTTCAATAAGAAGGCCCTGCATACAGCACAGCCTGTAAAACGGTTATGTTGTCACACTGTCTGTGATCTTACGTGGATTGATTACTGATTAATAACGCTGCATTCTGCGCACCGGGAGGCCCTCAGCCTTTGGCAGCTCCTCTCCGCGACGTCTCATTAGCTCTGCACATTTGAAAGCTTCCAAGCTGGACGCTTTGCGGACGGAGCTCCCTGCGGGCTTCAGCCTGCCTGGCTCTGTAAACAGGATTGCTTTGTCAGGACCGTGGGCTCCGGGCCCCTTCCCAGCCGGCCCGCTCAGGCCCTCTCTCACAGCCCCTAACTCTGCATAAAGCCAAAACTAATCACACAAAATATCCCACAGAGACCAGGACTCACACCCTGCAAGCACATGGGGACGGAGGACTAACCACCAAACGCAGACCTATAGCGCACCCGTGTGGCAGCTGCAGGGCATAAACACAGCCTGCGAATCTCACGGCCATCGCCCCCCCCCCCCACCCCGCTTTCTAAACTGCTTTTCTTGTTTATGCAGCTGGACATGAGGCGTCCTGCTTATTGGGTAAAACAGCAGCTCCCATCTGCAAACCTACAATCATCTGATCGCATTACGAAGTTCTTGAAAACTACCGCCTGGTCTCTTCAACAGAGCATCATGATGTTAAATTAGTATTATTTATTAATAACATTATAATGAATACAGACACAACTGCACCTGCGGAGTGTTCCACAAAGCAGAATTTCTCAGTTAGCTGGGTTGACTTAAGCTTGAACCAGTGATCATCCAATAACATTCCTATTGGATAATCATGACACGCCCCTGATGTCTCTCCACTATATCTGCCATTAGAACCTCACTTCCTCTGTCCCATTGCATGCTGGGTAATTTCCATGGCTCACTCCGTACGGATGATCCGCCTCTTCCCCATGGACACCCATGAGTGGTACGAGAGCGACGGGCAATGGCGGCCGCAAATGCTGACATCTGGCAGACACTTCCCAGCATGCTCAGCGGCCCAGGTAGCACCCACCTGCCACGCGCACCACGGCACGTTCCGCGGGGTCCAGCACGGAGCCCTGGTTCTTGCGCTTGCCACGCTCGTGCTTGGCCAGATTCCAGGGCAGCGTGTCACCTGGGGGACCCGGCGGGCCGGACGAGTGCGCGGTGAGCCGTGGTGACAGAGAGCCAGAGCGCTCGCTGCGGTAGGAACGCTCGCTCACACTCTCCTCGTCCGAGGAAGACATGGTGCCAGCAGCCTGGGGGCGAGAGATGTGGAGGATGGGGGGGGGGGGGGGCAAACATTAAGAGAGGAGAAAATGAGAGAAATGATTAGCCGGCTATGGAACCAATTAAACGTAGCAGAGAGAATAATAACGCAATGCTATTGGCTGGTTTAACACCATGTGACAGCCTGGAATCTGAGGTCGCTGACTGGCAGTGTGTGGCACACTTGACAGGCACTTTGAGCCAGGAACCCAAATGCTGTTAGCTTCCTCCCCCTCCCCCCAGCCATGATACTGAATCCTAATAAATAACAGAGAGATGCACATTTCCACAGACAAGTGCCTAGCAAACGTTCCTTACAGAGGCCCATAAAAAGCAAATTGATTAGGAGCAGCAGAGGATGCCCAGGTCCCAGGGTACACGCTGTCCATCATGCGGCCTGATATCTCTGAGCTCAGCACGGCGTTCAGCAGCCGCACCACTCCTCTCGGACCCGACTCGTCTGGCACACGCACAGCTCAGCTCCACCGCAAATTCCTAACACACTTCTCAGAAATGCCGTGTCCGTCCCCCCGGACTCGGAGAGAGCAGAGTCCCGGCTGAACGTGACTTATTAAAAACAGATGTTTACTGCACAGCTGTTTCTGCGGTTCTGCTGGGGAGAAAGAGAGTTTTATGCGGAAAGTCACCCTCACAGCATGGTGGGTGCCGGGAACACTGAGGAACTGGGAGCGTGACAGGAAGGTTGTGGGTCTGAATCCAAGAGAGAGACCCTACTGCTTTACTGTGAAGGAGCTATGAGGGCAGAGGAGGTACCATCCATCTCAGGAAGTGGAATCACATGATATTGTCTCCTCCTGTGTGTCCTGGAGCATCAACCTCGTTATGTCTGTGCATCTCTTTTTTTTACCAGTTTTATTTTTTCCCCCCCTGTGCTTTTCCCCTTTTCATCCTCTGAATATCCCCCAGTCCGCCAGTCCTGCTCTGGCAGTCCAACAGAAAGGTACTCCGTCTGAGGTCCCCCCCTCAAGCCACACACAGCTGAAATTATGAGATCATTTTCACTTTCACAGCCCCGGGACACTGGCTGCTTGTCTCCTGCCAAAATGTCACCGTAATATCCTGCTTCTTTAACTGCCAGCGGACACGACTGTCCCAGAGTCCAGCTCCACGAAGTGTCCTGGGTGATTGATCTAGCAGATTGAGGAAATGAGCGATGTCGTGGCTGAAGGGCGATTGTCTATGACTGCACAGATTAATGAAAGAGGTTAATGAAAGTCGTTATAGTGAAACACTAGTTTTAATAACAAAAATATTTTCATTGCAAATTAGCCTGTCAGACACTAATCATATGGTCCAAAACTGAGGATACAGAAAAGCACATGACTCACATGCTGTGTTTTGAACAGTTTTATTCGGTCTGACTACCTAACAGGTCATCATATCTTAAGGGAATTGGCCGCTATTCAATTCCAAATCCAGGGATTTTTTGCTAAAAACCAGAATCCAAGCACACAGATTAAGTTATTGAACCATATTGTAATATTATCTTGACTCTATCCAATGACATCATGTTGCATCATTTGTGATGATTGAATTTACAACCAGGCAGTAAACAAGAGAAGGCACTGTCCTAGGACCTCAACCTACAACCATGTGCTCAAATGTTTCTTTCATAAACCCCTCCCACCCTCGTGTTTTTCCCACCCACAATTCAAACATACAGTCCTCCAGGTTGCAAATCCTGATTCCCGGCTGGCCCTGCTCAAGCCAAAGGCACCCCCCTTGGGAGAGGAAGGGGTTAAGTCCGCCCCGCGCGCGGCTTTGGAATTGTTCCTTCTGCCCCGCTGTTCCCTGACAGCGCTTTGCTCCACACCGAGCCACAGTTATAAATAGAGACGGAGCAAGACTGGAAGCGACGGTATCGCTACGCCTGCCGCACAATTCAAACAGAAAACGCCTTTTACGAAGGAATTATTTAATCGCTTCCGTCTTGTTCTCATTTGCACCGCCGATGGCGTGCAGCACTAGACTCAAACCACCTACTGAAGCAGAGAGATTTAGTTCATTTATCACTCGATGCCACGACCCACTTCATCAGGAGCCTTGGGGATTTGGTTTGAAAAGAAAGATTTCTGAATCTGTGGTATATTTTACTGACATTGATATCTTGAAGTTTATTATTACGGCAGTATTCACTGTATTTTGTTCCCGTTTAGGACGATAAATAAGGTGGTTAACGAGCCACACTTCTGGAGGAAGGCTACACCAGAGACCTGCCCAGGGCTGCTCTGACACAGGGCAGACAAGTTCCAGCTTTCCAGCCAGGAGGTCGTGGCTCCCTCAGAGCTCGAACACGGCCCTTTGGCCGCAGTGACGGACAGGACAAGACACCCACATGGAGCCTGCAACAGAACAGACTCTGCTTTCGGGGAAGGAGAGCACCGTGATTGGGGAGGACGAGGGCTGCCCACTGACACGCCGACAGACAGGACCCTCTGCTGAATGAGCACCCAGAAAGACAAGGAGCCCAGTCTACTAGCAAAATGCAGACCTACCATGCGTAATCTTACACCACACTCAAATACTGACCTCCACGGCCAGACGTCTGCACAGGCTAACCTGGCCTGCAGCCCAGAACCCCAAATTGTAGGAGCCCCCTGATTTTTTTTCTGGTTGCCCCCCAATAATGCCAGGGGGCCCCACCCCCCAAAAATGTGGCTCTGCTAACCACCCAGCAAAGATACTGGTTGGTGTGTGTACGCCTTAGCAGAGGGTGGGGGGGTGGATCCTGTTTAAGTGGTGGTCACCGCAGCCTCCCCACTCCCAGCTTCACCTTCAGAAACCCCAGCCCCCGCCGGCACGCTAATAATCACTGCCTCACATACGGTGCAGACCAGCGAAGGCCCAGCTGACTCCTTAAGATCCACAGGAAAACACCGAAACCAGACAGTGAAAAATCCCTTAATGGGGACATATTTAAGGGTGAGAATGGGGTAAGAGGCCGCCTCCACTGACGCAGGTGCATGGTGCTTCCCAGCTGCTGGCAGTGACAGATGCAGCACTTTTCTGGGCGATGCTAATTCGACCACACTGCCTAGCTAGCAGGGCATTAGTGAGTACATTTGGTAGGGTGTGGGTTGGAGCAACAACATTCTGCCACTAGAACATGGCATCGTATAGGCAGGGTCAGCATCACGGGGACATTTGCAAGCCATGTCCCCTCAAATTAGCCATTGTGCCCCCCCAAATACCACCCGCGAAGGACACTGTCTTGTATTACATTAATCAAGGTATCCATCCTAAAATAAATAAGCCTGACCTCTCCCAGGGGTGTGGCTACAGATCGTCTGCGTACCGATCGCCCCCACCCCCAAATCGACAACTTCCAGTACCCCCCCTCCCCCCTGCATTAGGGATATAGGCAGTGAAGTCTAACATGGAACTTTGCAGAGATCTGGTGACTTTCTGTTCTTAATTACTAATCAGACACACCTTCCTCCATTAGGGGTAAAAACTGATCCAGCATTAGCCAAGAAGATCAATAACCAAGAAGTTTCATATAAGAAACGAACTACGTGCTGACCTCGACCGATCCGAGGGGGCGTGTCGGGGGCGCAGCGGCTCCCCAGCTAGGGGTGAACCGGCTCTGGGGAACCGCTTTATCCTCGGCGCACGGAGCAATAATCCTGCAATAATTCATATGTGTGAATGCCTACAGGCGAGACTGGGGAAATGAAAACTGTACGGCATGCCGTTTTTTTCGAGCAACAGGGCCTGGTCTGTGTAAATTATTGAAAACAAAGCACGTGCGCCTTTTCCGCTATTCATCCTATTTTTGGGCGGGGGTATTTTTGTATCACCCACCTAAAATGAAGGGTGTGAAATATAAAATTAACCACATGAATCGTAGCGATTGCTTGATTCCTGTGATGGGGCTCTTTCTGTGAACTCGAATCCTCTGCCTGGATTAAAACCACTTGATCAATAAATTAGGCTTTATACATCTAACCATCCTCACACGATGCCATGGGAAACTCAACCATGCCGGGATTTTTTTTATAAGCAGAGTGTACTTATAG
Source organism: Hyperopisus bebe (assembly GCA_026777045.1). NCBI lineage: Eukaryota > Metazoa > Chordata > Actinopteri > Osteoglossiformes > Mormyridae > Hyperopisus > Hyperopisus bebe. The sequence goes on from JAODJW010000046.1 coordinate 15,268,961, forward strand.
AAAATACGCATTCTGTCACAATGGATAATGTGACAATCCCCCTTTTTTCTTCTGATAAGAAAAATTGCTTAGAAAAAGGAGGTAACGTATGCCAGTGTGACAACGAGGGACGAAATGTCGCCAGCACACGAGTCAGCGTGAGCACAGCAATGCTTTGTCCGAACCACCAGTGTAAATATTACCGGACTAATTGCATTTGTCTGTGTACGCAGTCGGTGTGAACAGATTGCGTTTTATTACTCACACCACCGAACATAAACTGTGCACGTTTTTTTCCGGTAAAAGACATGCGATACGGTTTAATTAAACCACGAGTAGAAAGGTGATTCCCTTCCCACTCCCAATCGCAATGGTTAATAACGCAAATAATAATAATAATAATATAGCCTTCATATTTACGTGCATATACCGCACAGAGAGTGCCCGAGCACACATGCCGTGTCGTTTGGTCCAGCGATACCCGATTCCTGCTTACCGGATCGCGGCGATCCTCGCACTGCTGCACGGGGTCACGGAGACAGGTTGGCAGAGATGCTGATGCCCTGCGAGGCAACGTCCCCCCCCCACCGCCAGTAAGTTATCCACGGATAATGAAGTCCGGCGACACGCGGACTGAGAGCGGGCTTGTGCTGGACCGTTAGCGCCGAACAGGACGCGAAAAAAAAGGAATAGCACGGCTATGATTCGATAATGGCTGTCGGATCCCCACCTTCTCTCGCCAGATCTCTCTCCCCCCTCTCTCTCCCAGCCTCCCTCTCAGCCCAACCCGCCTCTTTCGCCTCCTCACTCTCTCCCCCTTAGCGGATATACCATGAGCCAAACGTGGATATGATCGCTGTGCAGACAGGCGCGAGCTGGTACCATCGTATGCGCTGCAGCATCCTGCATGCACGGCGTCAGCAAAGGGGCCAGCCCACACCGCCCGAAATACAACCCTACACGAGGGCATCTTTCCTGGCTTTGTCTTGACATGCGGAAGGCAGTCCGACATACAGGCACATATTGAGAACGCCTTCACGACTGTAGTTTAAAGGGACGTTGAACCTTCATATCTGACTGCTAAAATCTTCTTGATTCGCTGTTATCCTAATTTGATGCAGGCCTATTCTGTTTGGGATACCTACCTCTTGTATCCGTCAGTCTGTTCCCTTTTGCGACTGCTTTTCTCTGAACAGCAATGGTTTTACGTTAGCATTTTTTGCGAGGCTACACCCCTCCAGTCTCTTTGGGAATTGACGAGTCGTACAGAAAGGGGAAATCGTCCACGCCTTGTCTTCACAGACCCGTGAATGAAGTCAACAAAATTCCAGCTGACGTGAACGAATTAACCCAGGGCTGCCGCTGTTTTAATCAAATACTACTTGTTAAGAACCCGATGAATAATAACGAGCTGCAGATTACTTCTTTTCAATCGATATATCGACTCACGTTAAATACATTCTAAGTACACCACCGAAATGAATAGGAATGCAGTGGTTTATCACAACCTCAGGAACGCACAGTATACGAAATTGTTTTGTCTCTTTAGACCAGCACGTGTTTAGATCCAGGACTTCTCATGGCGCCCTGCGGTTATCATACGGCTGAATTTTCCTTGAAATTAATAATAATAGTGAATAAGTACGTCAGGCCGCTGTGAATTGGCAGGATCACAGCTCGACTGGATTGCAAGAAATCTGTTCCCTACTTTCTGTGGACAACTGGCGCCCTCTGCCTATCACAAAAGAATGAATCACAATTTCAAGAAATACCCTTTAGTCTAATTGAACCAATTAACCAAATAACCATTTAGCACCAAAATAAAATCAGGTGGACATGCAGTATAGGTACAACAAATCTATTATTGAAGCAACAGCAGTAAGCAAAAGTGGAAATCGAAGCATCAATCATCGCAGAAATGCTTCATGACTGACACGAAGAGGTCACGCATAAGCCGGCCATCTGTCAGAAAGGTGGTGCAGTATTCAGAAAGTCTCAGTCACAGCTCAGTCATTCATCAAAGATGAAACGTAAGAGTTTTGTGTGCAAAGTGTCTAGAGCATCAAGAAAATCATTTGCTCAGTAAGTAAAAGGAACTTGCTGATGATGAAGGGCGACACAGATTCACTGCAGCCCAAAGCATCACCAGCGATCCAGTGTTACCTTACTAACCCATGTTCCTGTTGCAGTTTATGACTGCACTTTTTTTGTTCACAAAATTACAACATAGTGTACTGAACAATCAAGTAAAGGCCATTACCCACATCAGTACAAACTCCCCCACCCCAAAAACATGGCTATAGAATTAAGGGACTGAATAGCTTTATTTTTCAAATGGAAAATGAATAATAATTAGTTGGGACAGGCTTGTTCATCAACAAGGACTGCATGGTATAATCACTGAAAGTCGAGGGTCAAAGGTCACAGGTCAGGGATCAGAAGACGGTCATGGACGTATCTCCTCCTTGCCGGCGTGGTGATTTGGAGGCGTGTAGGATCCCTCTTTTATCAGTTTTTCACATTGAGTCCGGATTTCATACAGGCGTTTTTGCTGCAGAGAGAAAGCAGTGCTTACTATTTACTCTTAATAGCTACAACATTCAATAAATTTCATAAATCCATTCTTTTTGCAATTACTTATCCTTGGCAGAGTTGCACTATTGCCAGGAGTCTATCTCGAGCACATGGGACACAGGACAGGAACACACCCAGGATGTAGGACTCACGCATACACACACACACACACACACACACACACACACACACACACACACACACACACACACACACACACACACACACACACACGCACGCACCAAATCATCTACTTTGTATATCCACTTTTTCTGTGCAGAGTCACGGGGGTATGGAGCCTATCTTGAAAACTATGGGCCAATGAGAAACACCAATTTGCCAAACCACATGTTTTTGGACTGTGGGAAGACACCAATACAACATGGGGCAAACAGGGAAACGCCGCATGAAACCCCTTAAGCTGGCAACCAAGTATAAATCCAAGGAAAAATGTCAGTATGTTTATGTTCAATCTGACAGAATGAGGTCAGCCAAGGAGAAACATCTCATTAGCTGGTAGGAAATTCCAATTTTTGAGAAGCTTCAGCAACACATCTAAAGCCAGTCAAAGCCTGCTGAGCAAACTAACCAATCAGCAATCAAGACCTCGGCTTCCTGATTACTCTTAAGGTCAGTCTCCCGGGCACCGCTCACTCCATCAGCTTCTCCCTGGCCTTCCTCATGTCCCTGTCCAGGACAGCTAATGGCAGAAGCACTGCTTCGCCCTGCATGCACCTAAGCAGAGCTTCATTCGAAAACCTTTCTGCTGGACCCCCTTCTCTCCCACCGAACAACTTCAGGACAGCTCAAAGGCTGCAATGTTCAACAGGCTTCCCTGAAGCCTTCATAAAACTGGCTGACCCTTAACTCTCAACTGTGTGTGTATCTCAAAGGAGAGCATGATAGGATATGCAAAAAGAATCATTGCACCTGTATTTGTAGAATTAGAAGTATGATTTCAGTTTTCCTTTTTTCATTTCTCTGGCCAAAATGAAGTTCTGGGCTCAGACTCACCATCTTCTGCCGGTGCATGCACTCGTAGAAGTCCTCGAACTCCATCCTGCACTCTTTCCGAGCCCGGGTCTGGCCGATACCGTGTGAACACTCGATCCACTCTTTCTCGAAAGCATGGCAGCGGGCAGCGCGCTGGTATGGCTGCGGCCCGCTCTGCACCAGCATCCAGCGATCGACGTTTACACCCAACTTCTCCTGCAGGTCCACAAACGGCATGGTCCTGCAGCGCAGTATGGGAGACAACACAGGAAAATAGTTTCATTTTAAGATACACTTACTTTGAGGCTTTAAGAACTGTTTTTTTGTTTTAATTTGGCCCCTTTTCATTAATTAATTAAACCGTATCGTTTTAGTTTAACGAACACTATATATCTACAGTATATATGCACGTAGATCTTATATTTATATGTCCGTGAATTGTCAGCATAAAAAGAACACCGTCCTCTATCCCACTTGAACGTTTCCAACATAATACATGAAATGTAACGTATGAGCTTGATTGAGTACAAAATATTACTATAGATGCATTATAATATTTTAACAACACGAAAGATTAACCAAACATTAAACAGCTAATGCGGCCAACGATAAAATGATATTGTGCTATGCTAACAGTCTGAATGGCAAAGATGATTTCTCGACAATAAACGAACACCTTGAAAATTTACGAAAATCTGGCAAGAAAATCACAAATATATAAAAAGGTCAGTTGCCTTCATGCGGATACCTGCGAAAAATCTATAACGCTAAATCTGCTACTTGGCTTAAGACAAAAATTACGCCTTAACACATATAATTAATTCTACATATACGTAAACAAAAAAGAAAATGGCACAAATTTATGGATACATGATTGTGTCGTTTTGGACAGCCTTTACCTTATTAAAGGAGATCTCTGTAACCTTCCGTGAAGCCCTACCGCTTTACGGCAAATCCCGGCAATGCCGTACAGCGAGGTGCTGTGTCGTTACTTTTGCAGCACTGACGTAAATTGGAAATCTGATAGCTCTAGGTTATAAAACGTCACTGTAGCATATAAAAGTATTGCTTCTTAATGGTATATATGCGCTTGATTTTTATTGGTGCGTACCATTAATGCATATAAATGGTGTTATTTTTCCCTATAGCAGCGTGGAGAAAGGTGTAGAGAGGGCTTGATGCCAACCCAGATACACTCGGGAAAGACTAGTGAACAGCACCATCTGCAGATTCCAGGCAGCCCCAAGCTGTCACAGAGGAATCTGCTCATTAACAAGAGAAGGGTCACGCAAGATTATCCAGGCTAAAGCAGGTACCCCCTGTACAGAACAGACAGGGTCCTGGCAGGTCAGGCATGTTCTGGTTAATAGCAGTTGTAAACAAAGGACCGCCAACTCTCACGCATCTGGTGTGACACTCACGCTTTCAGAGACTCTTGTCCATGCAAGAAATCTTACGGAAAATCTATAAAATTAGCTACATCAAAAGCATGGTAGTTTGCAAACCCTACAGACTATTTACAAGGTAATAAAACGTGTGCATGTGTGTGCAGACTTGCCTCAAATTCGAAATCTCACTCCAGTCAGCTGACCAGAGTTGGCAACCGTGTAAACATCAGGGTCATGGGGGGGGGGGCATGAGGATGGATGAATTTTAATGGTCTTCTTTGTAATGGTCTCTCTCCCATCCTGGTGAGATACAGCATCTCCAGACAGGTATAAGGTGATTTAGACAACTTACCATTCAAATCCAACTTACCATGATCCAACTGTTCAGGTTCTGCATCTCTGATTAACCAGATTAATCGGCTACACACTGCCCCCTCCTGACACACACACACAGACACGGTTTAGCAGAACATTGTATTTATTTCCCAGTAGTCAGCCTTCACAATCCTAAGGGCCAGAACCCACACAAGGGGCAAAACAACAGCAGGTAATACAGACTCATGTCATATTGCTATTTAAATATAGATTTTTTTTTTATTTTTATTTAACAGGTAATTGTCTTGTATTTCGTAATCGTTTTTGCAGTACTATGATTATTTCAGAATTTCAATCTTAGGTACATTCATGTAGTTACCCCAAAGGCGGAGGGAAGCGGACCTGGAGCACAGAGACAGACCAGACTGCACATGCCATAAGGAACGGGCGTGACTGACGAATGTCCAACCACTACACACAACTGCACGATGATTGTGACCGGAGATGCATCCCGAGACCGAAAGTGAGGCACGTGGAAGAGAAATAAAGAGGGCGGGGTCTCCGTTATACAGAAAGCTTCTCCTCCCTCTTCTAAGCCTTGCTTATCACGCCCCACTGGCCCATGAGCATCATCAAAACCACGAGAGTAAAAACCGATATATATAATATACATATACATGACAGACAGTTAAACAACAAGGTAAAGTGCACAAGTGCTGCCCCCAACCCCCCCCCCCCAGTGTTGGATGATGGTAGTTTAGGTCTGGCAGCTGACTTCTCCCCCCCAGTCTGCATCAGTGCCATGTGCGTTGGCTCAGAGGTGCCATTCTGAGTGATACAGTACAGCCGGCCCCCTGTCCACAAAGCTGGTGGACAGACAGGCAGGTAGGGGACAGACAGTGTATCAGTCGGTCAGGAACCTTAGCGCCCCCTGCTGTCTATAAGGCGGCTCCTCGGTCCCCACTACAGCCACCCCCCCCAAACACTGTAACAGACATGGAAACACACATATGCTCTGGCGCATACATACATACACGCAACCATGCAGCCTCATGCTTCCCGCGTTTAGTACAGTTCTCCAGGTAGGTCAGATACAAATATGGTAAAAGATGTGCCAATCTGAATCGGTACGAATGGCAAGAGACGCTAAGTCCCATGTAGCAGGAAAACCCCACTCTGCCACCATCCCAGGCGTGCTCCCGCTGGGGTGTGCTTGGTGACACGCTGTGTATATCTCCCCCATCACCCTGTTTTTTTTTGCAACACTTCTCTTCTTGTCTTTTTAATTATTTTTTTTTTTGCTAAAGGAGCCAAGGCATTTTTGCACCACAAAGAATTAAAGAAAGAAAGAGGTAGAACCCTGTAAATGTTGTGCAGGCTAACAGACAGATGGGCGCAAGCCACTAGGGGGCATCAGAGGTGAGTAAAAATTGGGCTCTAGTACCAAAAGAGTCCAGATGAAATAAACAGAAAGTGAGAGAAATCAATGTATCAAAAAACTGAACTCAGAACACAGAAGACCGACAGGGTCATTCAGGTTAATGGGACACATGGAGACCTAGCCAGCCCTGCCCCCTCATGCATACAGCATCATGTTGTCGGGGCAGTGCAGGCTGTCTGCGGAGGCTGGCGCCCGGCATGAGGGAGGAGCCGGTACGCGGGTCACAGAAGGTGGGGGCGGGGCCTGTCCACCCCGGGGGTGTGGGGAGTCGGCGCCGTCGTCGGAGGTGAGCTCAGCGATGTCGTCCGACTGGGTGTCGGACATCTCCAGATCGCTGCGGATGCTCTCGGGCTGCGCAAGCGTGGCGTCTCGACATGCCCCCCCGGCCAGCGATGCCCCCGGCGACAGGCCCGGCGACGAGGCTGATATGAGGCCCCCCCGACGCGAGCTGCAGTCCTGAGGCTCCTCCCCCTGACCGGGCAGCATGGGGACCGTGGGCTGGGCCAGATCTTCCTCGCTGGCCAGACACAGGTGACTCGGTTTGGTTTCAATGTCTACCTGGATCTCCAGGTTGGTGCCGTCCCTGGAAAGCAGGAGCGGCGTGTGAGAAGCTGGGCAGACACCCGGCCTACAGAGACACCCAAAGCATTTTAACAAAGGGCTTCAGCTCCCTTCCAAACATCTCACAGATTCCTTATTTCTTGTAACTCATTTAGCTGCTTCTCTTACTGTCTTAACAGGGTTCACACTTCTTTTTATTAATATACTGTCACATCTCTGCACGACCTGCTACATTGTGCACTTGTAAATAGCGCAGTCTTCTGTGTAGCTTTTGTAGTCCTGTGTTGTTTTATGCAGCACCATGGTCCTGGAGAAACATTGTATCGTTTAACTGTGTATTGTACTAACTGTATATGGTTTAAATTACAGTAAAAATATATATAACCCAAAGCCACTGCAGCTGGAGGTTCACCTTTTCTCAGGGTACAACAGCAGCAACCCTCCACGGGAAGTGAACAGCAGCTACTTGGACCATGACGTCCATAACCAAAATGGAGTCAGTCTTAAATGAGCGTCACAGGAACGGTTACCTTTACTTACAAAGGCCTGGGATGCCTGGAACGCTCGGTAAGACCAAGGCACCAGATACTGGAAACGAACCAATCAGAGGCAGCGTGGGGCCGGCTCACCTGTCGGGCAGCGTGTAGGACGAGGCAATGGAGCCAGCCATGCCACGAGTGCTGGCGCAGTCGCTGGCAGTGCCCATGCTGCCTGTCTCCCTCCGTGCCCCTTCCTTTTCCAGCTCCCTCGCCTGCACCTCCAACCTGGAAGATACACCAGGAAATGTGCCCATCGAACTCCAAACCCCTGCAGGTCCCCGGGCTCAGAAACCGCGTTGAACAGCACAGCGCATCCACAGGGGATCCCGGCCTTTTATCCCTCTGAGGTCGTGTTACACACTCTGAGGTTTTCTATTTCTAAACCACAATTCGCTAAGGAATCAGTGCAAAATGACATGCGCTGTAACATACACAGTACAAAAGTGACACACTGTAACATACACTGTGTCAACCAACAGGCAGCCAAAGGAAATTAGCTTCTTTTCCTGGGCACATGTACACTAGCTACCCAGATAAACAGCCTTAAACATCTTCTTTGACTGCCTACGGCTTTTGCACAGTGCTGCATTCTCTCCCGCCTGCACTAACTGCCCTCTCCTCCTGTACCTGCTGTATTTGCCTGCTCTGGTCCCCAGGGCCCCCCCAGCCAGTGTGTTGAAGCGGGGTGTGTCTCCCAGGCCCCCAGGGGCCACTGAGAGCCCCTCACTGGGGGAGGTGGTGCTGAGGCCACTGGCCGCTCCCTCCAGGCTGCTCTCCCCCAGGCTGGGGGACTTCAGTGCTCGCCAGGCATCCGCCACTGAGTGGATTACAATTAAAAAAAAAACAATTAGATCCCGGCCAGAACTCCACACAGTCTGATTGGCCAGCAGAGCACGTCAATCAGGCTTAGCTCACCTGTGATTGGGCCGTCGTCCTCATCGAAGTCTATCCTGACGCCCCGACCCTTGCCCCTGCTCACGCCGCAGCCCCCACCTCGGCAGAGGGATATGGGCACCACACCGTACACGTAGGCCAGCATGATGGGAACGCCGATACCTGAAGGAGCAGCAGGAAGAGGCGGCGTCTTCAGAACCACACTGTGGACTGGAGGGATTCGGGGTCTGGGAGGCTGTGCTGGACAGTGCTGACATGTGCGGCTGCGACACCTTACCGACACTGACAGCGGCGATGACGGGCGCGGTGATGATGGAGAGAGCGACGCCCCCGGTGATGGCCAGGTTCCGTCGGTGCCGGGACGTCTTTTTCCCCTCATAATGGGAGTGAATCTGACGCGGATACAGAGACTCCCCTCAGCGAAAGCATGCTTACGGCCCCTGCGCCACCTCATTCACCATGGGCATCCAGGAATGCAATACTCATGATTCGCCACAGGAGTGTGCTAAAGACACACTTATCCGAAAATATAGCCATAAATTGATACCAATCTTGCCATTTCCGTATAAGGCAATAAAACACAATTGTTTGTTTGATAGTGCTCACGCCATAACTGAATAGCTTGCTCTACTTTTCTTTTGAATGTGAAAACAAAGTATTTTCCCATTTGTCCATCTACATTTCTTGTCCGATATAGCAAGTAAAATCTATCACAGGAGCGAAGGGCAACACCCAGATCAGGCCTGACTGACTCATTCAGGGCGAATGGGCCCCCTTCTGTGATGCCTTGCCAAGATTTCCGAAGCCCTTAGAATGTTCTGCCCTGGCCTTTTCTGCTGAGCTCGATGGCAGAAGCAGACAAGCCGCTCTCCGTACCTTGCGGCCCACGTAGACCGGGATGCCTATGACCATGGCGGGCAGGGCAATGCCAGCGATGAGGGTGATGCCGATGGGAGCACCAATCAGGGTGCCCAGCTGCCACAGGATCTTCTTCTTCCTGCTCCACGGCTTCTTCCCCCAGAAGGTGCAGCCTGACGGACTGTGGGCAGAAAAGGGCCAGAAATAATTATTTGCATTTTATTTACAGAGCAGATGGTTTGACCAGGGTCAGCCAGTCCCTGGAGCAAATGGGGGATGAGGGCCTTGCTCATGGGCCTGATGGTGACATCACTCTCCTAACTATGGGGCAACAACCTTCCAATCAGAGGCACAGAATCCTCTAAGCCACACGCACATTGTGACATGCCTGGAAACTCTTTAAAGTTCATCAAAAGCCAGGTTAAAAAACGGATGCTAACTGGCGTTAGGAGAACAAGGCAAATGGCCATCGGTGCCTTATTTGTTTAAGTCACAGCAGGTCTAAACCGGCTGGGAAAGAACACAGCCCTGCCATCCCACAGTCCACTCCCCACTCTCCACACTGCCGAAGCATGTCACCACAGGTAAGTCCCAGGCATCAGGTATCATGCAGCCTTTGAACAGGAATGACAAGACCGACCCAGCCGTCCGGTACCATCCGGTAAGCCAAAGAGAAAGCGAAAGATATTCATTATATACCTGCTGACGGATGGGAATCTCTGTCAACGTTTTGGCCTCTTTGTTAAACCGTAAACTGAGAAAAATCTAGAATGAGATGATGATGTTTACATTTCATGAGCACGAAATCTAAGAGTTCGGTTTCAATTTTAATGCATGAAACCGATTTTTGCAGTCAAAATGCAAGTCATAAGCATACTGTAACTAAAACGGTACTGTTTATCTGCTTAAGAAAGTACAATGTTGTATTATTGAAATTCGACCACACGGGGTTGTATTTTGGACATCTTAACAGGGTCAAATGGAATCTTCTTTGAAGACAATGCGGCATTTGCATAGCATAAAGAAAACCCAGATTACAAAGTTTCACCATGACTCTCCATCTGTCCCGCTGGCCACTCCCCGATACATCCCTGGCCCCTCCCCCACGGTCTGCCTGGTTCCTCCCTGCCCCCCCCCCCATGGTCTGTCTGGCTCATCCCTGGCCCCTACTTATCTGCCCCACCCCCCAACCCGTACCTGAGGTAGTGCAGGTCAGAGATCTCCTTCATGCACAGCCAGCAGAACTCACAGCCGCACACGGCGCAGGTCATGTGGTTGCAGCTGCCGTCGTTCATCTTGATGATGTAGGCGCCGCAGCGAGGACAGGGCTTGATGTCATCAGCTGGAGATGAAGCAGAACCCAGGCAGAAGCTTGCAGTTAGGACAACTGCACGGGGGAGGGGGGAGCGGCATCCTCCCGGTACGCCAGCTCAACACCGGCCGAGCTCCTTTATCACATCAGGCTGAAGGATTCTCTAAACGTTTATTTAAAGCAGAAATGTGACGCAATTCGCTGAGAGGTAGAAGCCGGAAAAGCTGCTGGTGAAATGAGTACCAGCAGAAGCTCGTTCTGTCATATTTATAAGCTTACAAGGATCATCTTTCCCCACCATAGTGGTCGGGCTTGGGGGGCCCCGCTTGGCCCCTGTTGACGCACAAAGCGCCGAGGGGCCCGGAGAATAACAAAGCTGTCTGTCTAACCCTATGGCACAGGCTGGTCCCAAGGCTTCAACCTGCAGCCTCCATGTTAAACATTTCCAAACGTCACTTTACACACTGATATCTGTTCTGTGTGGAAAGCCACTGAAAGCCGGAGAAGCTCACAAAGCGATGATAGAAACGGCGGTGAAGCAAACAGCAGGGAGCCCGTATCAGCATGGATATAAACAGGCAGACAGACTGGCGGGCAGATGGACTCACCAGGCCCCTGGTCCTGGGCATAGCTGGGCGAGTGGCTGCTGTGTGCACGCAGTGAGAGTGCCCTCTGCTGGCGGGCAGAGTCACACGTCTGGTTGGGGTGCCACACCTGCTTGCAGTGGTAGCAGAACTCAGCCCCGCATCCCTCCCTAAGGCACAGGAGCCGGGGGCAGCTGGCGCAGCCAGAGGCGATCACAGCGAACCTGGGGGGGTCACAACGAATCACTCTAGTTTAGATGGTGCGATTAGGTGGCCACTATGCCACTACTGTAGGTTTTAAAAAGCCCCCCCCACTCCACACACACACACACACACACATACTCACACACACACACACACAGCAGTTTCATCATTTCTCCATGCAAACAGCTTCACCATTAGATGATAGTTCTTATTGCATTCTCTCATTTTCCATTTCCCTGTATCCAGGCTGCATGCTTCCATGACCTTTATGGAGGGATAAAGTGCAAGGTGCGTGGAAGATCCGCTACCTCCAGGAAGGTGAACGGACCCATGCGATTCAGAGAATGGGGAGTGAGACGGGACAGGATGGTGGGGGGGGGGGATCATGACGGGTCTGCAGAGTGCAGCTTGACTGTTTGGGCTCTGCTTAATAGCTGAGGGACTGAGACCTGGAAAGCGCAAGAGCCAGACATGGTGTCTGCGAGGAAGAGAGGAAACACGCTGCTTGTCTGTGTGCTAAGGAAGGCAGATAAGGCCACGTACCGGTCAGACGAGGGAGCTCAGATCCTGACATCACAGGGCCAACCGCCCATCAGCCATGCCAGATCCCCCCGCCCGCCTGCCTGCCAGACACATCCTCGCTTCCTTTTGTTTGCCAATCACGTCACAGTATGCCCCACCCCATTGCTGCTCCACCAATCAGAGTGTTTCCCTGGAAAGCTGGGCTGACACCCAGCTACTCTTCAGTCACCCATGAGGGAACGATGAGGAAGAAAACGGTGTCAATGGATTAGGGCGACGAGGGATGAGAGCCACTGAGAGCCACTGAGGAAAAGCTGCACTTTCATCCGCTTCTCATAAAGACTGCAATCACGCGCCTCGCCTTCGTGACCGAGCTGCATTTTCGGTTCAAATGCAAATGAGAGAACATTGAGAGACACACACGCGTGCAAGATGCATGAATGAACCTGGCCCAGACACATGCAGAGGTAAAGACACACACACACACACACAAACACCCACTTGGATACACTCAATGCCAATAAATAGGTACCAATCACCTTAATTAAATCCCAGCCCCCCGGTTACCCCGGCAACCTTTCCTGCATTGCATCCCAGTTGCCGTAGCAACTGAAAGCCCAGGGAATAAGTAAAAAGTCATCCTAGAGTCTGATTGGTCGTCTCATGCTGTCAATTTGATAGGACCGGTGCTGGTTGGGGATGGGTGTGTGTGTGTGTGTGTGTGTGTGTGTGTGTGGGGGGGGGGGGGGGGGGG
>JAODJW010000046.1:15291761-15303239 GCA_026777045.1 Hyperopisus bebe
GGGAACCTGAAGGAAACCCCACAACGACATGGGGAGAACATGCAAACTCCACACATGCAGAGCTGGGGCGACCCAGATAAAGCGACGACACCCAACGGCCGCACACACACTGGCACTGCACCCTCACCTTCCACAGATCCTACGCACGAGCAGCGAATCGTCCACTGCGAACTCAATCACGGAGTCCAGCTTCTCCACCCGCTTCTCCAGCAGCTCATCCAGCTGATGGTGAAACAGAATCAGAATGCGCCGTTCATAGTCACTCCCCTTGTTTTTACCCCTTGGACGTGCACCTAGAAATAGCCGCATTCAATTGCGATGCCGCTGACACGCCTGCCACCAAGCTGGCATCATTACCGTAACACATGCTGCAAGCCACATAACCAACAGCAGCAGCACCCTGACAGAATCCTGCTTCAGTCTGTTGCAAACGGCCATAGCTAAGAAACAGCCAGCGCTGAAGACAGGGATGCCTGCAGCCTCACGCTCACGAATTCAGCACAGCTTGGCAGTAGTATCCGACTTGCTCATCTTTCATAGCCACTCACCATCTCTGCTTGCTTGACCGTACGGGGGAAGCCGTCCAGCAAAAATCCATTTTTGCAGGGAGGAGTCTCCAGGTTTTTCTCAATGAGCTCCACAACCATCTCATCACTGACCTGGAAAACGGGAGTAGGCAGACAGTCAGTTCTGATGTCACCGCTCAAAAAAAAAAAAAACAGACAGGGAGGTGTCAGGAACCTGCAACAAACAAGTCAGAACCGACAGCTGAGATATTTACCCTACAAATATATGTCCAAAGTACAACCATGAGCATATGATGCTGGGTTAACCCAGGCCTGCAGACAGACCTAACACACACACACACACACACATACACACACACACTCCTAATTGCTGTCAGTACCAGCTTTCCTTCATCCATGGTCTTCTTTAGCCTCTGGCCAAGCTCAGAGCCAGATGCCACCATGGCTCTCAGCATGTCACCTGTTGCCAGGTGACAGACACAGTATCGCTCTGCCAGACGGGGGGCCTGTGTTAAAAAAAAAAAGGGGAGCGGGGTCACAGTTATCGTGCACCAAGGATTCCAGATCTGAACATTAATCAGTAACAAGGGCACCTTCACGTCCAAAGGAGGGTATGGCTGCTGTGGCACACAGGTCAGCGCAGAAAGAACCAGGATTGAGAAATCAAACAGCAGTTCATTGGACAGAGATGATGAAATTCAGATCACGATAACAGTTTGAACCAGTGAAAGGCTACAGAGTGGCGACTTAGCAGAGATGCAGAGAAAAGCTGCGAATTTGCTTAGGATGGCAGCATTTGGATCCTCTAGTTAGTACTGTATGTTATACTACAGTATTAAATGATAAAAAGCTGTCAAAAGTCAGCTGGTTGTACAACAGAAACCCATTGCAAAGAACCAGAATCCGCTTAAAATAACAGGAGTTAATGAAATACTACAGCATTCATATAGTGGAACATTTATTACTCGTATTAACGATGTCTGACTAACTTTATTAATCGCGCAAAGGTTAAAGTTGTATCGATCAATTAAAAAAAGTCAAATTAAGTTCCGGTTTGGTGTATGGGTATCAGAATGCCTAATAGAGGAGAACCTTTGACGGGAACATTTTTAACTGTCAAATGTAAACTACCATTATCTCTCTATATTATTGCAACAAAAACAGTCTACACATCTGTTCCAACCTGCAATGTGTGTTGAAAGTTGTATAAATGTACAACTAAAACCAGTTTTTTGAGACTTTTACCAAACGTGTCTCGATAATATATGTGAGAGAGCAGCCGCATGGTTGTAGGACGCAATATTTCTTGTATCCCCTTACTGACTTACCTGCGTCCCTTTGCCTGCACCAGGGGGACCAAGAAGTATAGCCCGGATCCCTTTCCGGACGTCGGAAACTGCTTCATTGAGTTGCACGGTGGGAGCCATGGCCACTTAGAGCCGTAGGAGAAACTTACTCTACCCTGCCCAAACGCCGCGAACCAGGAACGACAATCCATTCTGCACACCAGCAAGTAAATCCAGGTCCCGCCCCCGGCCAGAGGCTCGACCTCTTATTCGTTGATGTTTTGTCCGTCAAAAAGACCTTCGTCCCCATTGGCTCTATGTAGAGAGAACGTCATAAGGACTGTCGGACAAGAACATCCTTTTCTTTTTAACTTGTCATTGGTCAATTCCATTACTAGAGGTATTTCATCCGGTACAATAACAAGCTACGTGTAAGGATGGTATTTTAGTAGTGTCTCTGAGAATGGTCCAACAGTACGACTAAGAGGCTGAATCGAATCCCAGCCTTTACAGATTTAAGAACCGTTCGAAGCTAAATTTATGGAGAACCTAAGATATTTTTTATATATTGAATTTGGTGATCACCCCTTAATGTCTCATTGGCAAATCTGGAATTGGAATGAGCATTCTGTGGCTAAATATCGACATGATTCTCTGCTATGTATACAAGACTAATGCCCCTGTGATGCTACAGATGAACCCTGTGTTGAGTGAGCATGTAGGTTGATTCGTTATTAGTCCATTATTGCGCAACAGACCGCAACGAACTTAGGCTTCTCAGTTCCTACTTCAACATAATAAAGTTACAGAAAATTGTCCGGCATGTTTATTTCAACAATTAAGTCTGTAGAAAAGAAATGAGACACCGTAGGGAAAAAATGGTAGGCCAACGACCAATGGTTTTGATACTGCGGTTTTATATATGTAAAAAAATTACAAAAGTTTTCAACCTCAACGCCCTACCTTAATGCATATGCACTCTCCTAGGAGCAGTTCCGACAGCGGGCGCTGCCGTTTCGCGCACGTACTCGCTGCCGCCGTGCACGTAGTGCGTACAATCGCACCGTCAGTGCTGCTCATTCCTGTCCAAGGAGGGCTGGAATTTTGGCAGGCTTGGCCTATTCTCTGCCATTTCCTTACACGGGTTAAGTTGCGAAAACCAAGGGCAGGACAACCTTGGTACAAGAACGCAACCTGTGACCCTCACCGTTTTCCTGTGATAAAATGGGATCCCAGTGGGAAAACTATTGAACACAGCAGGATATAATGCTCAGCCATTAAACCTAAATACTCCCCCGTTTTCGCACTTGGATCCACTATGAATTCACATTTCATTTTGTTGAAGGCAATGGCTACAAAAGGGCTAATCACCATGTTCGTTCTCCACAGCAGCAGCGTCATCCAGAGATTCATGCAGATTCCAAAGCCACCCAGCACTGTGCAAATGCTGTATGTGGAAATACCAGGTCAAATTTACAAAAACACTCTGGTTTCCAACTAAGATCCATCCATCCATCCATCCATAACTCACAGCTAGGTCCAACTGACAGAGACATTTATACAAGTAAGCTTCCACCCCAAGATGGTCCTGAAAACCAACTTTCAGTAAAAAAAAAAAAAAAAAGCCCCCCTCATTCTTTAAAAAAAAAAAAACAAAAAAAAAACACCCAGTATCAGAATGAGTGGTTGTGTTGGGGACCATCACGCTGTCAGTGTGTCGTCACAGCGGCTTCTTGTTAATGTGAATAAATAAACTGCTGCGTGTGTGATTATGTATCGGTCTCTGAAGTGTTTTTCTCTTTATTTTGCCTCCTGCACAGTCTTGGCCCTGCTCTCCGTCACTCAGAGGCGGCATTGTCAGAGAGCGATGCGGGCGCCTCCCCCTGCTCACGTTGCAGGTGCACTTCTCTGACGGTGAGGATTCGCGTGAGCATGGTTTCCATGGTGGTGCCCTCCAGTGGCTGGGAGGAGTACCACAGGGGGCTGTTGGGCACACATGAGCGCTCAGGCTGCAGGTAGAAGACGTCCGTCCGCTGCTTCACAGAGTCCGAGCTTGGAAGTGGGAGACACAGGAGCTAAGTGACACACAAACTGGCCAGGGTATGTGCACACTTTCAGATACACCACAAGCTATTAGTCACAAAAAGCTTGTTAGAGTTTTACTTACACAAAAATGTTCTGAGGGCAGAACGAAAAATGATTGTTCAGACAGAAAACCAGATTATGGAGCAGGAGAGTCCAAGGAACTAGAGGAGGCAGGACCAAGACATCTGATTGGTTGGTCTGACACGTGACAAAGATGTGATTGGTTACGTGTGAACCAATCATTTTTTTGTTCTGTCCTCAGAACATTTTGTGTAAGTAAAACTCCCGTGAGCTCACAAAATATGACTAGAAATATGACATCAGCTAAATTTCCCTATTAAAACCCAGGCTTCATTAGACCATAGTTATGACACAAAATTTAAGCTCCTGTATTTAATCAAGTAGGACTTTGCACTCAGTGCAAAGGCCATGGGTTTGAATCCCGGACACCATACATAAATTGCAACACTTCCCTCTGCTGCAAGTCACTTTGAAGAAAAATGTCAGATAAATGCAAGCAGGATGTAATGTAAACTTCAGGGAACATTGCTATGACTATATGATGCTTTGGAAGAATTTTTAACCCAAATCGACATATTGCCCATTAACGAAGCCGCTGATGATCCTGATACTGACAGGTTGGGCCCTTCAGGGGCTTGAAGCAGTAACCGCCAAGTTACTAAGCCCACAATCAGTACCACAAACAAAAGGCAGTTCGCTAGTCAGCTGGCAAAAAGACCACGAAATATCCTTCGGAAGTAAACTGCAAGACAAATCACTATATTTTACATTGCAAAAACCCATATGGAAGTAAATTAGACTAAAGCGATAGTATTATGTGCTAATAGTGATGCACGTACTGCGTTTTAGCCAAATTCTAAATTTGAGCCAGAGAGGAGACTGAATTAAGGCAGCTATAATGTAGACACTTGGGCCTCAGTTTCAGTTCAAATCTGTTTTCTGCTACAGTCCTAAGGAATGCATTTAGCCAGTGGCTCGCATGGCCGGGAGGAAGCGGTGGGAGCGAGAGAGGCCCACTCACCACTTGGAGAGGTAGAATTCATAGAGCCTGACAGGACATCGCAGAGGGTTCTCCGTGTTTTCCGGCATCTCCATCACGTCCTCTTCCTCCTCATCCTCCATCTTCCTCTTTCCTTGAACTGCCTTGTCTGCAGGAGTTCCATGTGCAAGTTAACACGTAAGAGGGCGCACACAGTGCGAGCACATGCATGCACAGATACACAAATACACAGCACACACGCAAAACACATATGTGCGCACACACACACAAACACTTTGGAGTTTTATTTACACGATTACCTGATGGGGTAATTATTCATTAGGACCACTTACACTTATGCGTGTCCGTGAAACACGACATACCATCATTCTCAGATACACTACATCGCTCCTGGGAGTTATACTTAAACATGTTATGAGGGCAGAATGAAGAATGATTGGTTCAGGGTGCTAACCAATCAGACTGTAGAGGACGTAGGTCCAAGAAACTAGAGGAGGTGGGACCAAGACATATGATTGGTCTCATCTCGTCTAGTTGTTTGGACCTACCTCTTCTACAATATGATTGGTTAACACTCTGAACCAATCTTTTTTTTTCTGCCCTCAGAACATTTTTTGTGCAAGTAAAGCTCCCACGACCCAAACGCACACACGCACCTGTGCTGTCTCCGTCCTTTCTGGGCACCGGTGGGTAGAAGCGCAGGAAGTTGCGCTTGCTGTTGTTCTTAAGGGTGCGGGTGCAGCGCACAACACTGGCGAAGGAGAGGCGGCCATGCTGGGCCAGATTTTTCAGACGGAAGAGCTTGGTGCTGAAGAAGAGCAGCGTGTTGAGCAGCACGATGGGCGAGTACGCACCCAGCTGCTTGCACTCCCACAGATACTCCTCCTCCACGCGCGAGTGCACGTAGCCTGGGGGCACAGGGCCGAGGGGAGACTGCATTCATGGCTACATTCACAGCCAGCACACCGCCACATTTCCATTCCTGAAAGCCAAGTAAGTTTTCCAGCAACCGTGTGTGTGCATGTCTGGGAGCCTCACCGCTGGGAAGGATGGTGGGTCTCCAGTCTCTCAGCATCTTCGTGATCTCCAGGATGAATTTGCTGTAGAACACATCCGTGAAGATGTTCTCCATGCGCCCATTTTCAAACAGGTACTGACGGCGACAAGGAGAGAGACTGTCAGATGGACTGCCTGAGACATGCACACACTCACGCACAGATACACACACGGCACGTCCCAGGTGATACCTGCTGGAGACCCAGGCAGAGGTAGAATATGCTGTCGGGGCTATACGGCTGTCCACCAGGGCGGCGCACCTCACTGATGAAGCGGCACAGGCCAAAGCTGAGCTCTGTTGTGCTGCACTGCAGCACATCCTCCTTTAGCACCGTGGTGCGAGCTGGGGGCAGCAGACACACACACACACACACACACACACACACACACACACACACACACACACACACACACAGAGGTTTAAACTGAGTGCCACAAACTGGAGCTAAACTCCAGCAGACCAAGCCATGTCAATAGTCAAATCGGCATTTCGCATGAATTAAAAAGGGAAGGCGGAAATGTGAAATGGAATGAAGAGACTCACTGCCGAATTTGGGCTTCTCCAAGTCAGGCTGCTGGTTCCTCCACTGGACCCATGCCCTCCAGGCATTAACCCCGTACATGTGCAATAGCTTTGAGCCGCCATCAGGTGGCATCGCTTTGCGAGACACATCGGACCCCACCACAGCGGCCGCACGCTTGCGTCCCTGCAGGGCGTGGATAAGGACATTCACATACACGTGCCTTTCGGGGACAGACTACCAGGAGGAGGGAGAAGCAGTCAGTGAGGACGGAACCCCTACCCGTTTGCGAGGAGGGAAACCTTCTCGGGGTCTCCTGCGACCTCTGTGCCTGGTGGCTATTGAGCCCCGCCCCTTCGCCAGCAAGGGATCGAACGACTCTGGCAAAGATAAACAAAGGGGCTGTAGCCACAAATGGAACAGAGAAACCTACTTAGACAGATAATATTCTTAACAACTGAGGCGAACGGTAGGCAAAGCAGGAAATTTCTAGATGACTGGATAGATCACCTGGAAATGTAAAAAAGTCAATAAGTGTGTTTTTACCCAAGTACATATCACGAAATAGAGGTTATTTATTGTAGATTCTGCTTAAATGACAATTTGTACAATAAATTCCCCCACCAATTATGTTTACATATTTATATTCTATTTCTGTTTTGCACTATGACCAAAATTTTTTGTGACATAAATGTAAGAACTGCAACGGTGAAGTGGATATTCGTAAACTGGAAGAACTTTTGAAATTTTACCTTCTTGCTTTAAAAATAAGATCCTAATTATAAATTTTAAAACATAAAAACAATATTGCAAGCTCAATAAGTGAGCTTAAAGTTAACAGACCTCAGGGGCATAAAGATATAGAGTATCGACATGCCAGTTTACCCTCTGTCCCACCTAACCAATATTCACTCCATATACCAGAGGTATTCAGACTGGTGCAGGTGAGGGGAAAAAAGCAGGGCAGTGTGAGAGGTGGGGTTTCAGCTGGGGGCATTATTAAAAATAATGTGAACACGTTATATGATGCCAACAAATAGTTAAAATGTGCTTCCCCCCTCCCTTTGCTGCTAATAAGCACAGTCGCTTCATTTTTGGGGCAATCTGTCTCTGTCCAGTTTGAGATCCATACAGGGTCTCTGCAAACTTTGAAAAAGATCCGTCAAAAACAGAGTCATAATCTTGACAGGAGCAGGTGCCAAAACGGCCCTTTTTTGGCATCAGTATATGGCGCAACTTAAATTCAGGGGCATTCAGTCTCAGAATGTGAACTGATGACATACCTCCATCCCTGCGATGCCTCTGCAAGGCTCCATCAAGCAGTTACTGAGTTATAGCCTTAATGGGATCAAGTGCAAAAACTGCCCTTATTTTTGCATCACTATGTGGGGCTGCTTCAATTTGTGGACAAGCTCTCAACATTTTATCAGTTTCAGTTCCTCAGCCAAGCAATGCCTGTCCAAAGTTTGAAAAAGATCCATCAAACAGTTATTGTCTCGCACACCAAAGTGTCTCCGGGAGTGGGGGAGCGGTGCCGAGATGGCTGGGAAGGCCACTCACTCATGGAATTATGCAATGAAGACGGTCACAGATCTATGAGTGCAAAAGTACAGGAAGCACTGATTCTGCGGGAGGTCTCCTTACGGGTGGGGAAGTCAGCCTCCAGATCGAGCATTGGGCTGAAGGAGGGCTCAGCAGGGGGTGCAGGAGCAGGGGGAGCAGGAGCCAGGGGGGGCGGTACAGACTCATCCTCCCAGCTGTGTAGGGGGAACACGGCCTCGGACTCCAGGTCCCCACTGTAGGTGATGCCCTGGTCTGGGGGGAACCACAGTGACAGCGGTGCGTTAGTGACCTCACAGCAGACTCTCTCTCTCTCTCTCTCGCACACACCTCAACATAACCCTAAAGGCCAGCTCATACTTTATTTTTCCGCATGCACTTTCAGGCTTTGGATGTTAATGCTGCATTAGGTTGCAGAAGGTCATGGTCGGTGCTGCATACAGCAGTGATACTCCACCAAACCAGCAGAGGGCAGATGTATTGCAACGAGCTCAAAAACAAGCAGTGTAGTGAAACGGTTTATGAACATTTGTAAAGTAATTAGTCAAGGCTTGGGCAGTACTTAAGACAAAATTAGCTGAGGACCCCCCCCCTCCCCACACACACTTGCTTGGAGAATTTTATCGCCAAGATTTCAACATTCTAGAGTAGTACTGCTTTTTAGAATACTATATGCCTTGGTATAATACCTGCACAGTATGAAAAATTAGATATACACGTACTTGTGACCCTCCTCATACAGCTGTTCACCATAACTGCTCCAACTACTACTACTCTACTACTTGTTGACTGCTGATTTGTGAAAGTCCACGCTACCACCTACTGGAAATACCTAGTCAATCATCATCACCCCTCGTCTGCATCTGAAAGCACATGCTGAAAAGTATGAACTGGCCTTAACCTCGCTGCACCTCCTGCTCCTCCTCACCTCCATGGGAGACCGGCTTCTTCCCCACTTCCTGGCCCTCCTCCTGAGCGACCATGTCAGCCATGAGGATGATGTCGGCCTCGTATGGGTCGGATGGGATCTTATCCTTGATGTCCTGGATGGTCTCCATGATGCGCTCAGCGCTGTCCAGCGTCGTGGGCAGAATCATGGGCACCGGCAGCTGGGGTAGGGGGGAGAGGGGCACTTGGGATCAGCAGGGGGGCAAACGGCCCAAAAGCGGCAGGATCCGTTGGGGAGGGGGCCAGCGTACCGGGACGGGCAGGCCCAGAGGGAAGGGCGTGTACTGGCTGTAGAGGTGCAGCGGGACAGGTACAAACATGGGCACAGGAACAGGCACGGGTAGGATGATCACCTTGGGCTCCACCTCGTCTGTAGGCGGGGCACAGAAAGGCTGATCAGAGCAGACGGACACCCGCACAGCACCCCCTGCTGGCAGCCGACGGCACGTACCTGTCTGCGTTTCGGCAGTCTGCGTGTGAGGTTTACATGAGGTGCCCTTGTTCTGGCTCATGGGTTTGCACAGCAACGCCTTGTTCTTCAGCGAACGGATGGGGGCCACAGGGGGGGGCCGCAGAGCATCGGTCTGCGTACTGGCCTGGCGACGGGGACGGGCAACATGAGTGACCCCTTAATGAGGCTGATTTACACGCGCGCACACGCACACACTTACGTGTTCAGTGACCTTAGCCTGCGTCGTGGGAACCGCTCCTGAAAAAAGGCAAAAAGCCGACAAGATCAGAAACGAATGAGGAGAGATCAGAATTGCTGCCCTCGACTCCAAGTCCCCCCTCCCACGACATGCAGACGGCCCTGCTCACGATCAAACGACCATTCACACTTCCTGTTTGCACGACAGTCACCTTGCAGAGCAGTGTTGGCATAGGGGTTCGGCTGCCCGGCTGGCACGCTGGCCAATGACACCACATTGGCGATGATGGGCGTGGCCTCAGTCGGGGGCACGGGAGACAGGCGGGTCGCTGCGGACGCAGTGGTGGAGGGAGGCGGTGGGGCAGCGGGGGTGGCGACTGCAGTGAGGGGAGGGGGAGCAAGTGAGCAGATAGAGAGCAGAGCAGAGCACGAGTGATGCTGGACACTCGTCCCGGCTTTTGCAGCATCCCTCTGTGTCTATAGCCGACCCCCCCGGCGACCCCCATGTACCCGGCAGCGGCACAGATGCCACGACGCCACCGGTGGCAGGTGGCACTGCGGGAGTCCTCTGGCTGCAGAAGTGCAGCAGGCACTGAAGGTTGCAGAAATGCTTCATCTCGCCCATCCAGCGCAGCGACTCGATCAGCTTGCCCTGACGCCGGCACGCATCGCACTTGGACATCTGGGAGGGGGGGGGGGCAGGGGCAGCTCATGGGTGTAGGCGGGACACGACACTGGCCAACAGCACTCAGATCCACATCCACGCAGATGAGGACTCCAGGTCAGCGGTGTATGTGAGCGTTTGAGAGGCGCCCATTGTGCAGGACATTCAGAACACAGACGCTCCTTCAAGACGGTCCAGCTAAAGACGTCCCATACTGCGGTGCGATAGTGATGCACATTTGGTCACTAAACACTGAATTCTGAACTGTTCCCGGACTATTAACATGCCATAAGATATTTCCGTCTTACGACAGGTTCATCAGCCCTAAACTTCATTGTAAGTGGTAGAACACCGGTGATGTGTGAGGAGTTGCAGCCCGCTGGTCCGGGCCGGCTCTGACCTGGTAGAAGAGCACGGTGTACTGAGACATGCAGATGTCGCCACAGAACTCCTCCAGCTTGCCGGCAAAATGGTTGTGCACGACGCGGTGAGTCATGTTGCCGCAGTAGGCGCAGGCATGACAGTGTTTTCCCCATCGCTTGGCCATGTCGTGCTTGTAGAGCAGCTTGCAGCCTAAGGGGGGCGACGTGCTGGGCGTGAATATGAAGAACGCGGACGCAAGACGGCATCCCTGCGTGAAGGCATGCCCGCGGGGCCCCCAGCTCACCCTCACTGCAGAAGGAGCAGTCGTGCTGGTTAATCCTCTTCACCTCCTTCACCACCTTGTCGATCTTACAGTACTCGCAGCGCGCCATGATGAAGTTGACCTTCTTGAATTCCTCGGAGCACGTCTTGCCGCAGAACAGGACCACCTCGCCCTGCGGACACACAGCCACTAGAAGGGGTCACATTCCAGGGCTGCAGACTCACCTTCAATGATGCTCACGTGGCAGTCTGACAAGCATGTAAATTGACACAAAAACCAGTGGAAGAAAAAATATACCAGGATTATAGAAAGCCATTAGCAAGCAAGCAGGGTTAGCGCCCCATGGTTAGCTAG
Organism: Hyperopisus bebe; assembly: GCA_026777045.1. Classification (NCBI taxonomy): domain Eukaryota; kingdom Metazoa; phylum Chordata; class Actinopteri; order Osteoglossiformes; family Mormyridae; genus Hyperopisus; species Hyperopisus bebe. Next base: position 15,303,079 of record JAODJW010000046.1, read on the forward strand.
CGAGCAAGCAGGGTTAGCGCCCCATGGTTAGCTAGCGAGCAAGCAGGGCTAGCGCCCCATGGTTAGCTAGCGAGCAAGCAGGGCTAGCGCCCCATGGTTAGCTAGCGAGCAAGCAGGGTTAGCGCCCCATGGTTAGCTAGCGAGCAAGCAGGGCTAGCGCC
>JAODJW010000046.1:15312779-15326517 GCA_026777045.1 Hyperopisus bebe
AATTACTAACTGTGTCCCAGCAAATTGCTCACCACAGTGTGAATGTCATCATTGGACGTATAGGAGTGATGTCGGCTTAGCGTTTGCAAAGCCCATAGCACTTCTGCTTTCAGTGTGTTGGTTGAGGAGAATGTACTGAAGGCATTGCTTGTCGTGCGATCCGGAGACACTGCCAAAGCAGGTGTAGGCCTATTTGTAGAGGTTGTACTTGCAGGACTGGCAAACAACTGAATGAGGACAATTGTTGTCTGACTTTCGACAAAACACTTGTACTTCTCTCCCGATATGTGAGTTGATGGCTTTAGAGCCCATTATTGCCAGTTTTATGACTTTTTTACAAAGGTCACATTGCGCTTTGTAGACATTAGTCATCTTTTTCAACCAGCCACAGTACTTTTTCTTTTGAAGCACTGAAATTGATAACAAATAACTAATTAATATTGTATTATTTAATTAAATGATATATAACTTTTTCTGTCACTGTTAGATATTTTAAATTTCTTGTTTGTATGATGTTAGACTTTACTTACTAGTTGTAACTAAAATAAAAATATTCTTGCAATTCTGAATGCTTTTCAAACGTGTTGCGTTAACTATTAAATATCTCAGAAACTAGTCATATTCTTAATCGGCACTATAAACTTAATATAAAACCGTTCAGACATCGTTGGCACCAAAATCACTGTAAACCAGTCTTCTTATTATTATTATTATTACAAGACTAATTCATAGTTACTTAACTTAGAATGTCACACATTTGGATTCAGTACTTTTCTCAAAGTAAGAATAGTTAACCTTTCCTGACATTTGAATCTTCAGTGTTTTTACCACTGTGAGCGATACAAGTCTTAAACTAGTGCGACGTTCACCTTCTTTAATAATTGATACTGCAGTCATCGGGGAGCATTTTCTGACGAAATCATCATGCATCTCTAAAAAAGAGAAAGACACTCCCTCTCTTGTGCACTGTCAGAAAACAAAGTATCAATTTGTACCATTCTGATATTCCTTGTGTGTGAAGGCAACATTTCTAATTTCTCATAAACTCACTCTTCAGTTAGATTAGGTTAAGGCAACCACTTTCATACATTTCATATTGGCAATTACAGATTAGAATAAACCATTCTCATTAATAACAGGAAACTTTGATTTTAGCATTTTACCACTCATAATTCATCATTCGTTTTGTTTTACAACATCTTGGGTGTAAGTCTTGAACAATTAAGTAAAGAGCAAATTAAGCCTTCATACTGCAAGGTGTATGAGCATGTTAATAAACAGAGGCAGTAACACCATGACTCCTTAGGCAGCAGACAGCTTAGCTGAATAAACAAGGCTATTGTGGTTGTGTGATTCCCCCCCCCCCCAAGGCACCCAGCACTTCCTCTGCCATGTGGGCTACAGGATAGATGGCTTTATGATGCACGTTATGATAAGCATACATTGAAGACATGCAACTGTGCAGCCAGGTTCATTCAGTGAGACCAATATTCTCAGGATCCAGGCAAAAATAAGTTTCATAATTTTATTATGGATTAATTATGGACAGATACACTGTCTGAGACCCAGCATTAATTGCAAGAATTATCTCTCTGGATAAAGACCAGCTAATAAGGAAATATGAATAAAGATAACTTATCTTTGAGCATAAGAAGCAGGGTGGATGAATAATTACAGAACTGCAGTCAGCAGTGTCACTTTGCGTTCAATGTCTTTGTCACCCCCTGGTGGGGTTTCAAGGAAATTACTTTGTTGCAGCTCATCCATAAAATCTTCACCATCTTCCTCTGCTCTCTCCATGGGTAGGAACACATGAGGCTATTGGAAGAGAAACTTTGAGGGGCAGATGGACATGGAAGACAGCGCTTTCCTTGCACACGGACAGCGCCACCTTGTGATACGTGTTGGTACTGCACTGCCAAGGCTTGGTGCTCCTTTTTTCTTGATGAACTACCAAAATAGGGCCATACGGCCTTTGGGATGGGTTTGATTGGGCTAGAAAAGTGGGTGTATGTGGGTTCGTAATTCCTGTCTGAAACACGCGTGTCACACAGCAGTGTACTGTAAAAGTGCGGCATAAGAAGCAAGAAATATTACTTTATGGATCATGTTATATTTACTTTTCCGGTACCACTTTACAATTTGGCTCCCTTTTGCCACTTGTAAATGGTAGTAACTCATTAATAAAAAGAAAACGGTGCTATAACTTGCTTAAAATCGTCTATTAATAATTTACAAAGTGTTACAACCTCATTAACGACCAGATTATAAACCATTCATAAACTCTTTATATGGGTAGCGTTATTGTAAAGTTGCACCACTTTTCCTTTTTAAAATTTACGCTTGTCTTGGCTAATAAATCCATGTTTATTGTACTAAGCGTAATATTTGCATGAAATCATTAAATCAAGGCAAAGGTGATCTGGACCGTACGCCAGGAAACAAAGCTGGGTACATTTTGAACAGGATGCCAGTTCATTACAGGGCATTCAGACACTCTAAATAATGACACATCTTGTAAAATCTGAGGAACATGCAACCAGAACTATAAGTCAGATGCATAGAAAATGCAAACAACACAAAACATGGGCTACATTTTCCAAGCTATACTTCAGCATGGCAACAATATTTACCTGCTGCCCCTGTAATAAAATTATTTAGACATCATCCTAGCTCTAAACGGAGTCCAGGTTTATTTGGAATAATTTTGCATTTGGATCTATATCATTTAATACCATAAGTAGTATAATGCTTCTAAGTATTATGTGTAAAAAGCAATTTGGGCAAATATTTAACTGTCATCGATTACACATTGAATTCCAACCAGGTTTATGTCCTAAAACCGAGACCCTCAGAGCCAGTTCAGGTCCAGGGAGCAGAAGGTAGGTGTGTGTCAGTCACACTCCTACATGAGCAGCATCATAGTGGCCAGCTGCAGTCAGCGGAAAGGAGACTCAGTAAGCGGGAGAAGATGTAGAGCTCAGCAACAGCAGAAAGATATGAGTGAGGGCAAAGCCCCCAGCAGCCAGAGACCCGAGGCCCACACACGACCTGCTGGCACTCATATCTCAAAGAGCCGAGCCGCCCTCCCCCCCCCAGGGCCTGCCGGATAATTAACACGCATTAAAGTTGCAGCAGCCGGGCCTGTCAATTGCCTGCCAGGTCAGCTTATAGCAGGGTTCTTCAAATCTGGACCTCGATTCCAAATCCAGGCCTTGTTTTCAGTTAGTTTCCTCCCTGGTAGTTAGTTTAATAATTACTGATTCTGATTGGTCAGAGGCTTCGCACCTGACAGGTAAAGGCAGACTGTAAAACCAGCAGTGCTCGGACCCCGATTGGAATAACCCAGGTTTATAGCCGGTAGGGTGGAACTAAAGAGCTCCTCTCTAGCAGGCTGCACTTACAGCTTTTCACGTACTCAGCAAGACCTATGTTTGCAACGAGCCATTTGCCTCACAAGCATCTGCTAAATAAAAGTGGAAGCAATGCAAAATGTAGTAAGGAAAAACACTGAAAGTAAATACATGGTGTAGGTCAGGGGTGGGCAATCTTATCTGCAAAGGGCCGCTGCGTATGCAGGTTTTCGCTGCAACTCCCTAATTAGGTCACTAACTAGAGGACGGATTGGCTGAAGAGTCCTCACACCTGGGTTTGAACAGCTGATCTAAAGGTTACCCCAAAACCTGCATCCACACCAGCCCTTTGCGGATAAGATTACCCACCCCTGGTGTAGGTTTAAACTCAATGAGATGGCTTTGCCGTTTTGCTCTTTAGACAAGCAAAATACTTGATACTTAAAAATACTTGAACAAAATACTTATTCATTGTTTCGCAGCTCTTGCTTGCAGTGCAGCCCCTTCCTGTTCCCTCTTACAGAACTGTTATCCAAGCTGTTCTTGTGTCAGAATGTCAGAGATGGAGGATTGTCCTCCAAACTGCAACCCAGGTCTTCCAAGGGGACAGTAAGCTGGAGGAAGCCAGTGGCCTCATTGCTCACGGCACCTGGGACAAACATGACCGAGACGTTCAGCTCTTCAGTACTTCTTGCCAGTGTCTCGTTCCTGGTGACAGCACTCGCCAAGCTCACTGGACCGCAGCCCCATGTTTTTTTAATGATGAACAGATCGGCTCACAGCCCTCCGGGTGAACTACAGCGGCAGCACACGCCATGAAAGCTGACCTTTCGATTGGACAGAGCAGGAGACACATTCCCTCCTTGGCAACATGTATCCCGTTAGTGCAGGATGCACAGCAAGTCATTTTACAGCCAAATCCTTCATCCTCTCTGCCCAAGTGTTCTAGTGGATGTCAGCGTTCCATTCCCTCCCTGACACCTACTCGGTAAACTTACCCAGCCATTTTGACCCAGCTCACAGACAGCATAAAATGGACCACTACGGGATTTCTGAGTCTTGAACTGAGAAACAAGTCAAAGTTCTAGACATCACTTGACATGCAAACACAAATGTCACCTTAAACAAGATGCCAGAGACAGATTTTTTTGTAAAGGCCGGTATTTTTCAGGACTACCCAAAACAGCCCAAACACACAAACCAAGACAGTTTAGTTATGAAATCAAATTTATTTGAAAAATGTACTGAATTCCTCCTCAGAATTTCCCAGCATACCAAAGGCGCCTGTAGTTCCTCCTCTTGACCAAAGGCTATAGAACCTGGAAAAACACATTATACAATCATTGCGAATTTCAAGCCAAAAAAGTCAAGCAAAGGCAAAGGTCCCCGTCAAAGAGTGCTCCAAACTCCCACCATCCCTCCAGAGACTGATCCCTCTCTGGCACTCAGGAAAATCTATCCTAACATCCAATAATACAATCACATTGTTCATCTGTCACACCCCCACGACCAACAAACCTTGGCCTGTCGATCCATCGCCTAGACTCACTAGAGCGGTATACGACGTCCAGTGGCTCAGCCAGACCTGGATGTCAAAATGCTCAAACCGCCACACCTGGAGAGGGGAAAAGAAAACAAGGAATTAAGGTCTCATGGATGCCAGTGTGACCTGCTACTGATGTGCCACCACCTGCATTCGCCCAGACTCTTACAGGTGAATGGAATGAGACACTGCATATCTGTACAGCACTGTGGGTTCAGCACGGGGGCTCCTCACCTCGCAGTAAGGCGGCACTCAGCCCCTCAGCCACCTGCCCACAGGTAAGGCCCCTGCAAAAAGAACAGGAGTGAGCACAGAGCAGCCTTCCCTCGGGGCACTTCCTGTGTGGGGGGGCCTTCTGCACTGGCAGGGTTTGCTAACAAGCTGGAGGTTAAGGGATAAGCAGCATACCAGTTTAGTGAACTGACAGTTATCATGGCATTAAGACAGCCTGAAGCTAGACTGCAGTTCAACTGTGGGCTACTCAACTGCTTATGCAAAGGTTTACACCATTTACTTCTTTGGAATGAATGATTGTCATTAATTTCTTTAAAACCTGACTTGAGTCAGGTTCTCTTTCCATAACTAGGGACTGTTAAACCAGAGACAGCAAGACAGTAAAAAAAACCTTGCCTACACTTCAGAAACACCAAATGAGCTGACAGGAATTATGCCACAATACTGTACGGTTTCAGAGACGACAGGCTCAGACAAAAAAGACTAAGGACGGTAAAAAGGCAGACTTCCAAATCATGCAAGAAGCATCACATTTACTTACTTCACCGATACTACAGAGAAAACTGCTTGGCAAGCTAGGCTTGACCTAAAGCTTTTGGACTATCGGTGGCAGAGATATGAGACAGCAGCTCAGTCCGAGTTTCACCTTTAAGAGCTACCGCCTGAAGAGGCTGGCCCTTGGCACAGACCCCACAGTGTGACTGAGGGGAGGGCAAGCTGGTGCCAGCCTGCAGGAGCCACGGGCCCGTGAGGGCTGGTTCTGGCATTACACTTCAAGAGGGTCAAGATTCATCAGGGGGGCCAAACGATATGCCTTCAACTCAGAGGATGGAAGAGGCAGGATGAATCACAGTGCAGAGACACATACACACACGCACGCACACACACGACGGTTGCCCTTGCGCTGGGCTGGTACACACGACCACCAGATCACACGGTACCAGAGATACCCCACACACTGCATTAGTGCTGGGATCAGCCGATGTGCTCACGCAATGCCGTTTCATGGAGAGTGCACCGCTTAGCCGAAAACGGACCAAGAGCAGTAAAGTACAAATGGACTTTACAGCACCTCAACATGGTTCACAGGCTGGTCACTGGCAAAAGACCATCATGCCCCCCCCCCCAACAGACAAAGCACTGCAAAAATGGTGCAAGTAGAACCAAAAAGACAGAGAACCTCAAAGCTGCTCTAGATTACGCATTTTAAAAGATTGAGCGATGGAGGCATTAGTACCTGCAGGGTACCAGAATGGAAATTCATTTTAAATGCTCAGTGTAATGATTCCATATCTGCACCCACCCAAACCATTACTTCGTTTCAAATGTCCATTTTCTGGACAGCAGTCACCCAACCCCCCCCCCCCCCCCCCACCAACTAACCCTCTTCAAGAAGTCAGTCTGCAGCGGCAAAAAAAATAAAAAAATTTAAAATCACACAGGGCGAATGTGCATGAGGAATAACTCTGGATTCACACATGACCACACAAGGTTGTTTCACTTGGTGTGAGCCAACCTTAGTGCCACAGAAATAGCATCAAACCAAGAGATGATTACATCACTCAAGTACAAGGATCACAATGCCCTGTAAAAACAGGTCAAATAACTCACAAAAATCAAGTATACATGGAATAGATCTGCAAAGAGAAACTGCCAAAAATACGTAATGAGTACTGTTTTAGTCAGCATGACGGAACCACCAGCGAAGTTTTTTTTTTTTTTTTTTTTTAAATCTGCACGTAATAAGACAGTTTTACTGCGAAATCAAAGTATTTTCACTTACAACTTCACAAAAACCAGGTTGCTGGAAGACGACCGTCCCAGCAGCTTGTGCTATAGACGCGAGCTACCCCTCCCAGGCCACCCTCACAAAGCCAGCGACACGCCCCCCCACCCCCACGGCCCACAGGGGCGCCAGTGACGCAGCAGATCGCAGCCGTCTGCACAAACTGCCACAGATTCTGTTACACGCCAGATGGGCAAAGCGCCGCGCAAGTCGCTCCGGGACCGACGTATCTGCCTCAGCAAAATCAAGTCAGCAAGGGGGTGGAGAGAGAACAGCAGTAAGTTCTGCACTGTGATTCCATCCAAATAAGTGTGATGCCAGAACCTCCCTAGAAACTTGACAAGAGATCAGAAGGGATGGTGGGGAGGGGGATGTAAGCATTTTTGGTGAATGTAACAAAAACCTACTTACCTTCACTGCTGATCTGCAAGCACACCTCCTGAGGTATAAGTCCAGGCTTTACTGTCCACTGATTTGCTGCAGAACTACTGATGCTCAACGCACTCAAACTGCTGGAGCCTCTACAGAGGGACGGGGGCAGGCAGGCGGGCAGGCCGCAGTCCCTGACCGGGAAGCTATCGCGTCCCAATGCGCTCGAGACGCGAACGAGCCGAGAGATCGGCGAACACAGGGACAAAGTCGTGTGACGTCAGCAGGAAAACAGAGGGCTCACTTGCGAAATGCACACGCTCCCCTTTCATGCCCTTTCTGCTTCACTTGATTCGTGAAGAACTTGTCAAGCAACTGGCATCGATAATGTGTCCAAGGGCCTCTTGAAGAACAGGGACAATGTGGATGCCAGTGAAATTGGTCGACACCCATTTCCAACGTCAAAACACCTACAATCATCCCGCTCTCTCACACAAAATTTCCAAAGTGTAATTTTTTGGTTATTGGCAGCCATAGCCTTTCAAAACATCAGATATTAGTGGAGTAAGTTTTTTATACAAATGATTGGAAATCCTTTTAAAAGAATCAGGGGTAAAATTAATCTCAGACTGCCCAGCAGGACAGCTGTACATTTTTAAAATGTCAGGTTTATCACCACACTCAAAAAAATTAAATACCTAGAGTATTTTTAAGCAGAAAATCAGGCAACTTTTCCACTATGTCACTCACTTTAGCGGTACAGTTGCTCACAAGTAAAAATGCTCAGAAAACCAAATCCATGAACACACCCACTTAATACTAGGCACCACAAAGTGACGAGATTTGGCTAACAGGTGTAGAGTAAAGTCAAGCTCTACACCTCTAAAGAGACTAAAGTGGCTGGTTGGGTACAAGCTTAGACTATAAGCAAGTTTGTTTATTTTTTTTTTTAAAAAGCCCCATACAGCCGATTCTTGTAATTCAAGTATCTTTTCTCCACGTTTAATCCTGGGAGTAAAAAAAGCCATAAAAGAAATGGATACCAAAAAGGATTCAGAGTGTGACCTTTCAAATACTCAACTTTTAAAAAATGGGGGCCAGGTGATTCTTCACCCAACATGGTTAATTTGACTTAGGAAGGCAACAATAATAATCACTTAGAAAGGAGTTTTGAACTCCAGGTGTGTCTCTCAAGTCTCATTTCACTATTAGTGAAATGGTACGATTCATCATTTTCTTGCTCTTCCAGATTATAAATAGCATGCATCATTTAATGCAGTCAGACAATCAAGTTCTCGCTTGAAGGGGGGGGGGCACTATTGGGTTGTCCTGCCAGCTTGTCGATTTAGACTGCCGTGAGTAAACCTGTCAGGGGAAAAAACGTACAGCAAGACCAACACACTGACAAGACACACAATGTTGATATATTACTGGGATTTCTTAAGATAATCACGGCACTGTGTTCTGGGCGTGATAAATCCCAGCATACTGCCAACGACTAGCGTTGACTCCTCCATGACCAGAGCCCAATGTCAACCAAAACAGGGGGGTGATTCCATCCACATGCACATGAGTTGTTGAAACACAAAGAACCCAGAGTGTTATTGCACATAAAATGGCCATATTAACGTTAGATGTTTAGCCCATAGACAAATCAATAGTTCCCAGTGTTGGGTCTACCAGTGCTCCCCCCTATTGAATCAAAATGTAACTTAAATTTTCATTATTGGTGTTTGTGTAGAAAACAATGGACATGAGCTGCACGACGCAGAATTTAAGAGAAGCCTGATGTTTCAAAAGGCCACAAAATAAGATTCTGCGTTTCAGTCCATACATTTGCTCAGGCTTCACTACAATTAATCTGTACAGGGTAGTAATTTTGCAATATCATATTTGCGAGTATGATAGCCCCTTGAAATGCAAATAAAGAAAATGTAGCTTTCAGTCAGATTACACATCCGCTGGAATTCAGGTTTAAAATTCAGCAACAGATTCAGCTGCATTCCATCTTTTGTAGCCAAAAGGCCAACTGAAACCCCAACTTCTGAAGTTAAGTATTTACTCGGCATATCGTAGTAAAAATGACATCACACACTGAAATCACAGCAGCTTCAAAGGCTACTCATGTACACTGCCTGTGAAGTATCTGGCATCTGGGGTCATAGAAGTCACATAGCAAAATGGAAAACATTACGGTGTCTCCATGTCCCCATGAAAATCACGCTGAAAACCCCAAAAACCATATTAACTATAAGCCCATCAAGGGTCTTAAATTGCCCCACTTTCAAGTAAATTCAAGCTGTAATTTCAAGCCAAAGACGTACTGCCCGTCAAAGTTTCAGTGCAAACTGGCTTTGTTAAATGCACGTTGTACATTTAGTGCTCTTTTGATTACTTTCACTGCAATAAATGCATTAACCGCAACTGAATTTTACACTTAGATATCCATTTTGGTCGTCACACACTTCACGGTAGCAATACTTGCTGCTACTAAAATTTGAGAAGGAGAAGTCCATCCTATTTCCACACACCTGCAAAAGGTGCAATCGTGAATCACAGATCATACAAGAAATTAAATGATGATTTGCAACGTAGTACTCTGCTCCTCACAGAGGACGGGTAGGTAACCTGCAAGTCTTAAGGCCTTTGTCAGGCCAAACATCGGCCAGGCTGCAAGAACCAACTCGTAGAAGGTTTGGAAACAAAGAACCAATTACAGTCTTTATTGTAAAGTTACAGGTTTTTCAAACGTTAAATGGCACAAAAAACAAAACCAAAAACAGCCATAGAAACTTGAAGCTAATTTACAATTTTCACCAAGACATGAGTCACAGAACATGATGACCGGACAGGAAATAATGTTTTGGTCGGGGAAAGAAGCATTTCCGCTTACCAGGTTACCACTTTAAACACTACTTCAAATAGAAAATAAAGAAATTAAATCCATTAACATCGCTGTAAAAAGTAGTCTTCTGGCTAAAATGCAAGAATGCTTCCATTTAAATACAACCTTGACTAGAGAGAAGCTACAAAGAAGCGCTGATTTTGAATCTGGCCACTGGCTTAGAAACGGGGCTTCTTGGCCGGCCCATCAAACTCCTCACGCACCCGGCCGAAACCCGGGTTCCCGGGACCCATTCCCCGTGGGCCTCCAGGGCCACCTTGGGGGAATCGCTCATTGCGCTAAGGGGGGCGAGAAAACGCCAGGTCCATAGAGCGCAGGCCAGTGCGGAAAGGCAGCCAAATTAAAACCCAACACAAAAAGATTTAAAAGGAGGAGAGTCCGGTGCAATGGTTCGTCGAAAGTCCCAATATCGCAGATCCATGGGTTTCAACAGGCGACATACAAGAAAGAGAGAGGGCAAGGGATTCATTAGTTAGTCTGACCCGTAGTGAATGCCTGGGGCGGAGCTAAAGCACTGACTGAAAGTTGAGGGCCCTTTCAATGGAGCACTGGGCTGAATGGATCAGGCAGCTGGTCAGGGTGAAAAGCAGACATGGAGCAGCAGCAGAGGTGGGCCATAACTACCTAACTGGTACTTGGCTCATTTTTGTCAACATGGATGAAGGTGGATGCGAGAAACAGACAGTTAGGAGGCTTGCAATCCGAAAACATAGCACTGAAATTTTTTATTCAAAACAGGAAACTGTCCTGTGTAACTCTAGAATATAAATAAAAATCTTCAATGTGTGCATTTCACACTGAGAGCAACATTAATGTAAAGAGAACTAAATGTTCTGTGGCACTGTAATGCCTATACAGGCTGCAACTTGACATTCTGTTTGTCTTGATTTATCACCTGTATTAAGCCATCACAACCAGATGACGTCGCTGTAAAGGCCGAACAGGTTAGGTCACATGGCCCACCCCTGTGCGACCCTCTACCGCTCACGCGCCAGACCACGCCATTTAGGGATGATTTGGGAATCCAGCACAGCCATACCTTTTGGACCAGCAAAGTCCCTGTTTAGGGCACAGGTAATACATTTCACAGTACCTGCTTCAACATATAATGTATCTCACTGAGAAGCACTGAACTTCACAATGAAGCATCAGGCAAACCTTGACTGCATACGCAGTACGGTCCACATTTAATGATCCCACTAGTATTCACTGAGTATTTACTGTTTTAGCTGGTAAAGTCGGAAACGCAAACTGACTCCAGAAAGTAAAGCCAGTCCAGTTCTGCTGACAGTTGTCACAGAAGCACAGAAGTTCTTACAATGTTCAAATACACACAAAACCTAGTACTGCTGCCAAGTAATACAACACAAAATGCTAAGACCATATATAAAAAAAACTCAGTTTCCTCTAGTCACATGACAGCACAGTGTCAATTTGGACGACACCAGTGCAGTTAACCAACCACGAATTACTGCAGTCTTCTTGGGTAGATTTGGACAAACCACAATCAGCAACTTTCTGATAGTTGCAAAATAAGGTTGCCTGGTGTTTAGTGCCAAATTGTCTTCAAATATTCTTTACATCACATTTGAGTAAAGCCAACAAATCTTATATTGGTCAGTAGGAGAACCCTGTATGTTGCTCCACTGCAGAAAACGTAGGTCTCCCCAAAAAGAATGAGAACCAGCGGAAACGCACTGAACCAAGTACCACTGAAGAGGCGATTCAAGAGGCTCACACCTATTCAAATACGCTCAACCAACTGGCACATCTGTCAAAGCATAAAACAGGGCCTACTAATTACCAGGACATAGCCCTATTCAGGTGCTGGCAATGATTGAGTTTCCAATCAAAACTACAAGGACCCATAAGTATTTTAAGTGTCCAATTGCTGAGGTCTCGCAACAAGAAATGTACGTGATTATGGCAAGGTATCAGTCTCATCCAAAAAGGGCAAGTAACACAGCATACTGCCAACAGAGCAAAGGCGACATCACTAGCAGCTCATCCTTTGAAACGGCACTGCCTCGCCGTTCTGGCACCAGCAGCTTCACACCACGACGGAGCCACACCCCCCTGGTCCCTCCCACTGATTCTCAATATTAAGTTCAGCTTGTTGTCATTATCAGCTTGTACTAAAAGCCATAAAACTATAGAAGTTGACAGAGCACGTGTAAAACTGTGCATGCCAACACACAAATGCCTGGATTACTGCCATTATGCATAATAATAAACCTCCCCAACCCATCCATGTGCACAACCTTAGGTCCTCTCAATATATTTCAAGAGAGCATCTTATGTACAAGACAAACTCTTGATAAAAATCACAGATAGGCTTCCATCAGTTGTTCCACAGCAATCGCACCATTTAAGTGCTTTCAGAAGTATGGGGTGCCTGTCTCTGACCAACTAACACTTGAGACAGGGCTTGCAGAAACCCCACCAGAGTGAGGAGGAGAACTGTTAGGACCTTCTGGCTTAGTACAGGTTGACCATAAGGGAGGGAACCAGGGACAGGTGTGACAGGCTGCTCAATCCTTACTGGGCACATTGAAGCGCCAGACTTGTGACCCCGAACCCGACATTAACTCCAGAAACCAGAACGATCCTGGACGACAGACTCTAAAAATTGAGGACAATAAAAAATACAAAAAAAAAAAAAAAAAAAAAAAAAAAAAAAAAAAAAAAAAGGCCTCCCCGTCCGTCTCAGGTATACGTTACCATTTCGCTGGGCATCATGCCACCGCCCATGCCGCCAGCTGCAGGGGCACCCATGCCCTGGTGTCCCTCGAAGCCCATACCGCCCATGGGAAACTTCTGGGTGGGCGACCCAAAAGGCATGTCTGGGACAGAAAACGAGAATGATGCAAATGGAGTCGTACATCCGTCTGCAGCACAGGAAACACACACACACACTTGGGGTTTAAAAATAATGTTCATAAGAGCCAGGAGGACTCACCTGACATGCCCATGGACCCACCACCGCTCATGCGCATGTCACGCTCCCTCTGCAAGGACATTGCAGGTAGGCAGTAATTAGCAAAAATGCTAAGACACAACTTACAACCACCTACTACTACTCCAGGCACTCACATTATCCATGTAACCCCCCATGCGATAGGACTCCTCCCGCTGGCGCCGCATCTGCTCCTCCATCTCCCTTTGGCGAAGCATCTCCTCCTCCCGGCGACGGCGTTCCTCCTCCTGCCTGGGGGGGGGGGGGGGGGGGGAATCAAACCTGCCTTCTGGGTTAATGACAACTGCTGCCGCAGCAACATCTGCAGCACACGTGAAAACGACTGCGGTGTAGACCATGCAGAAAGATCTGGCGGCAGCACATGCATGTACCTGAGCTGCATCTCCTTGCGCTTCTGCATCTCCTGGCTGTGCAGCTCCTCCATGCGCCGCAGCTCTTCCTGACGCCTCAGCAGGTCTGGGGAAAGGGGAGTCCGGGATATCAGACAGGTAATTCAGGTGGTGGGGAAGGGGGGGGGGGGGGCACATGAAGGGGAGCGTGCTGAGCAGGCAGCTCACCCTGCCGGGGCATG
>JAODJW010000046.1:15326617-15340811 GCA_026777045.1 Hyperopisus bebe
GGGGGGGGGGGGGGGGGGGGGGGGGGGGGGGGGGGCCCACATGAAGGGTAGCGTGCTGAGCAGGCAGCTCACCCTGCCGGAGCATGTTGGCCTGGTGCTCATGGTAGGCGTCCTCCATCTCGCTCTCCAGCTTCTCCCGTGCCTCACGGATGTTCTTCTCCACTTGCTGCCTCTGTTGCTTCTCCATCTCATCCAGAGACTTCCAACGCTGCGAGTACTCAAACTCGAAGCTGCCTGGGTGGGCAAAGCGAGGAGGCTGTTCCCGCTCCCTGGAGGGGTGGGACAGGGGCAATTCAATTTACATCCACCAGAACACTTGGCTGCAAACAACCACTGCTATCAATATATACCAACAGCCCAAGCAATTCTGAACCACAAGGGCTACATGCACCAGCTAACTCACTTCTGATACAGAGGGTTCTTCTGGGCCAGCTTCTCCGGGAGCCCATCCTCATCGTCATACTGCTCCAGGGGCTCCACGACAACCGGACGGGGAGAGCTGTGGACCACATACCACAAAACAGTATGTTTTTGCTTAAAAAAAACCCAACATGTTTTTAGAAGGAAACATTTAAGGATGTGCATTAAAAGATGCTGTAATGCTGTAAATGTAAATGTAAGATCTGTCCTCTGTGTTAGACTGGACGCCCTTACGTGGTGAGCAGGAAGACCCCGTCGTTGCAGCGTTCCATCGCCTTGCGGGCAGCTGGCTTCGAGGCAAACTCCACGATACCCTTGCCCAGGGAGCGACCGCGGTCATCCACAATGACAACGGCGCGCTCCACCTGCCCGAACTGGGAGAAAGCCTCTTCCAGCAACTCATTGGAGACATAGGGGGAGAGGTTACGCACTGAAAGGGCGGCAGAGTGCGTGGCAAAGCGGACCCTGAGCTGGCGGCCTTTCAGGGGCACGTCATCCAACTCTGCCTTGGCGATCTCAGCCAAAGCACGGGATTCCTGCAACGAGCGAGAACCAAAGGCTTCAGAATAGACCTGGCCACCAACATAACGAAATGCGACCAGGTTAATTAGATTTAACAAAAGAACTACAACGGCTGCCACGGAACTCAGAAACTGCAGAGATTGCATAAATGCACTCACTAGGCGGATGAAGCCGAAGCCTTTGTTCCTGTTGATGAAGATCTCACTTGGCTCTCCATACTTCGCAAACAGCTTCATAAACTCATCTTCAGTGATGTCGTTGGGCAGGTTACCCACAAACAGACGACATCGCTGCGTGTAGGTCTTCTCTCCGGGCTTTCGCAGGAGAGAGAGGGTCGCTTTCAATTCCTGCTAAAGAATAAGATCGGAGTTGAGCTCACCACATCATGTTTGTTTATTGCAATACATATAACTGACTGGAATAATTTCCCTATTCAGATCCTGAATTTCACATATACAAGCTGCACAGAGAAAATGGAACATGTCGGGCATTACAAGTTTCATCCCCCAAACCCCGTTATAATTACAATAGTTTGAGGGTCGCCAACTCTCACGCACGTGGCGAGACACTCAGGCTTTCAGATTATCACGTCTGTGTATGAAACCTTATAGCAAATCTATATTATTTCACTATAGACCGGAATATAGCCCCATACATGTAAATACATGTCACACACATGTAAATGCGTCGGCATGTTTGCAGACTTGTGTCTAATTTAAAATCTCACGCCAGCTGACTGGCCAAGCTGGCAGCTCTGTGGATATAGTAGCATCAATAGACACTGTAGTGTCACACAATGGGGAGTTTAAAAGAAGCCTTCATCAAAAGTCAGAAAACGACCCCGTTGTTAGTGTCACTGACTGCCAATAAGGCTGCGCCGCGGCAAAACTGTATGGGGATCCGACAATGAAAACACGAAGTGCACGGAGAGGCGTCGCACGGATCGGCGTGATAGGGCTCGCGACACAAAATGGCGGAAGAGCCTCGCGCTGCCTCACGAGGACGCCTCCGAAATGGAGTCCGCGAAGACGGGAGAGCTGGGCGGTCAGCGGCCACGATCTGAACACCGTGGCGCTCCACGTCGGCGCAGCCTTACTGCCTACAATAATCAGCTAACGGGCAGCTTGTCACAACCATATTTGGTCATCAAAGAACCAAAAAACGTCACTTTTCTACATAATTTGACTGAACGTTAAAAAACACTTCAAAAGCAATCAATTACCAATTGTGCTAGGTTATCATATACTAAGTATTCCTGTTTAAGTGACAGGAGCTCCGAAAGAAGCCAGGAGGAGAGAGACAAAGCAGACGCGCAGCAGAAGCATCTACCTGTGGCGGCTCCGAGGGCTCTTCTGTTTTAACGATACTCCTTTCTTGAGGAGGAGGTGGTAGCTTATTCGTAGTGTGAGGTGGTTGTTTCTGTCCATTGCCGAGGTCGGGGCTTGGTTGGGGTTTACTGGGTTGCGTCGGCGGTGATGTAAGGCCTTGTTTCGGCGGCGGAGATTGCAGTTTTGGACTGGGCTGAGCCGCAGCGGCCTGCTGCGGAGTCTTGTTCGGTTGAGCAGGGGGCGGCTGCGCTGCTGGAGACCCGGGCTGAACCACTGGAGGGGGCTGGGACTTCTGTGGTGTTACCGGTTTCGGAGGAGGGCCCTGGTTCGGCGGCGGGCCATGGTTCATGCCCGGCTGTGGAACTCGGTTTGGAAAGGGATGCTGGTTCTGATTTCTGAAGTTGGGGTTTCCCATTCCTCCTCGCATCCCACCTCCGCCTCTGCGCTGAAATCCGCCGCGGTTTCTAAATCGGTCCCTGGACATCTTGTTATAACTAATTTAAATATAATGTAAAAGCAGTCTTAAAAGCAAATCGCGAAACGCTTCGCGGTGATACGAATATTAGTTACGCGCGTCGCCACAGCCACTCGCCAGTAACCACTGCTAGTCCACAAAATGGCGGCGAACAGCCTCCTTTGTCTCTTTGCTGTGTAATTTTGTGAACTCCGTCCCCGCCCAAAATCCGTGACGCAATTTCACTTGCCAATAGCATTGTACCTTTATTATACATGGGGTTTCAGTGGCTACTATGTATTCATGCCCCCAGGATCTGCGTTGAATTTAGATGCGATACAGTATTTTGTCATTCGTACATACAAGTTATTGTGACACATATATATATATATATCTCGATATTAATTTACGTATATTGGTCCAAGTCCTAATTGTTTAGCATATTTAAACGTTTATCACAATGCAACCACACACACACACACACACCTATTGGCAATTTGTTAACTCCAATTAGCCTCAGTCTGTTTTTGGACTGTGGGGGCAGAATCAGAGTACCCAGCGGAAACCCCAGAATGACACGGGGAGAACATGCAAACTCCACATGGAACCATGGTGGAGACTTAAACCCAGGTCCCTGAGGGGTGAAGCTATAGTGCTAACCACCACGCCACCATGCCACCCCACTGCACCCCAAAATAATTTTTGTATTTTGACATGTTTGAATAAAAGCTGATAGTATGATCAATGTTTTACATCTGATTAATTTGTTCTCGATTGTTATTTGTCATAGCAAATGTGAATTGGGCTGAGTTCAGTATATCATTGGGGTGAAAGAGTGGTACCAAGGGTGCGGAGGAGCAAAGTCTTGCATTCCCATAATTCACAAATTAAAGCTATGCGCGTAGTTAGCACTGCAGTGTGATGCTGTCCCTATTTATTTCTAAGTAATATCACAGTTAAGGACCACATTTGGACCTGCATCCTGTTTGAGGTGTACTTTTTCCTTCTGCTGTACTCTTCCCATGATCCTGATCAGGATATGTGGTCAAAAGATGGACAATGGTTAAGGACACTGACTAGGTCATGTCTCTAGTTATGAATAAAGCAATTAGCTTAAATTATTCCAGTTAACTGTGTAAATAGGTAAAACTGAAAGCAGTTCTGGATAAGTCTGGATACCTTATAGTGTGGCAGAACAATGTTTATTCTCTGATGAATATAAAAGACGAATGACCTCCACTTCCCCACACATCATAAATGTGACAAGCTGCCACCTATTCTGCACTGTAAAGCATGCAGTTGTATAAACATTTTTGTCAAAACATACGTATTAGGCCTATGGCAGTGAACCATTTAATAGACTGACATTATACAAAAATATGGGAATAAAAGAAGCAATTTTTGAGACTGAATGCGATGAAATTCTTGCTCGTTCATCCAGAAGTTGTGAGGTCAGGCACTGATGTTGCACGTGAAGATCTGGCTCAGAATCTCTGTTCTTGTTCATCCCAAAGGTGTTTGATGGGGTTGAGGTCAGAGCTCTGTGTGGGCCAGTCAAGTTCTTCCACACCAAACTCACCCAACCATATCTGACCTTGATTCACAGAGGTTTGTAAACCTGACTGCAAGGCTAAGTGCTTAAATTTATATACCTGTGGCAATGAGTCTGAATGAAACAGTAGAATTAAATGATTAGGAGTTGTGTCTCAGTACTTTTGTCTGTATAGTGTATGTTTAATCATTCCTCATTGCTTGTACCCAAGTAAACAATCACAATAATTGCTAAAGAACAACTCTCACTTCAAGATTTTACAAAAGAGGCAATAGAAGGATAGCATGCAGCATTGCAGGGTTTGCAACAGAAATGTTCATGTTTTCCTGATTCTGAGTGCCACTAGATGGCACCACACACAATCAACAAGCATTTTTAATGCACTTCAGTGTTTTCCAAAGACTGCAGTGAGTCTTCCCATTAAAGATTAGGTCTTCAACATTATTCATTTAGTTGAGATCAGTAACACTCAGTCTAGTTACAACTCAGAATAAAGCAAAGCATCATACTTTAATACTAGATACACAGCTGTATGTGAGTAATTTGTTATTCCATTTCTGTATGCCCATTTGTGTTTTATTTAATGATTTTTGCTATGTTGCAAAATTGTCCATAGGTGTGAATGGTGTGTGTCAGTGTGTGCGCTGTGAGGGGCAGGCGCCCCATCCTGGGTTATTCCCTGGCTTGTGCTTGTAGCTTCTGGGACAGGCTCAAGACCCCCTGACCCTGAATAGGGCAAGCAGGTGTGGAAGATGAATAGATGGATGATTGGAAGGAAGGACTGCTGCCACACATTTTGCAGTTTTAGTTCAACACTAAACAAGAAACTTAAAATTAATAAGAAAAAAACACTATGACAGAGTTTCCAGAACACTGTTTTGTAAATGTTTCTTGTTGCACATTGGGAATCATTCAACTAATAGATGGTGACTAGTGAATGTTGTTATAATACTACTATTATTGTTGTGTTTTACTGACATTAATAATAATATACCTTTGCTAGCTATGTTAAAACTATACTCAGAAAAAAAGTGTTATTCTGCTAACCTAGGCATCAGTCCAAGGTTCTTGACGGAACCACACCCTTATCAGGAGAGAGCAGACATGAGGTAATGCACGTCAGAAGATGTTTTAGCACCAAGTTCTCTAACTGCATTTGACAACACAGCAGATTGCCTGACATTTTCACATCTAGTTAACTTTAAATTAGGTGGCATAGACAGTGTGCCTAAAAAGGTAGAAGATGACTGTCAAACCAATCCATCTGACCACCTAGCACGCCAGAAAAGAATGGAAATATAGAAAGGTAATATTTATGTTTATTCCTTAAAAAATATATTATTTATGCAAATTGTGTGTATATACAAATGCATAAAGCGGTTTAAGATAGTCTTGTTGACAAACATTTCAGATGCTTTCCTAGAGCAGTTTGTAACCTCAGGTTCTTTATCTCACTTTTTATATTGCTTTTCCTATGTTATTTTTTAACTCTGCGTTTTTTATTTTAATACCTAAATAAAGCAAGAAATTTTAAGGCATATATATTCTTTGCAGTATCTGCTGTGAAAATAAATAATATTTGAATACATGAAATAATAAACATTCTACTTTATCTTGTAAATGTTCTTGACCTATTTAATATGCAATGTTTTAGAATGACACTGTGACTAATTATTTAGGATCAATATTAAATAGTAACGGTGGTACTAGGTTCATAGTATTTAAGAATGGCACTAGAGTAGTATTTTTAAATTATTTATGATGCTTTATATTGATGTTGTTTTTTTATTCGTATGTTATGTTTATTACTGCAAAATTCTTTATTGTCAACTGAATAAAAATATTTGACTGTTCTGAATACCAAGGTGCTACATGACAACTTAGTTAAAAAATTACACTTTGAAATTAGTCTACATATTACTGCTATTATTTGAATTAGATTAAGCAAGCAAATTTACATTTAGTAGTGAGACAAAAGCATAATAAGACAAAGTGCTTATTTTGTTAAGCTTCTAAATTTGGAATACATGAAATAATCAGATATTACACTGTATACCAAACCATAACAGTAACTGCCTGTATATGTGTATCTGGTTTAGTTGTTCACACTTATCTGAGTTGAATGCTTTGCTCTTCATTAATCCTCTAGGCCATCAGCTACCCAGACAACAGCTTACATTTAAGAACCAAAAATGGCCGAGTCCAGCAATTTCGGTATGTCTCTTCTACGTGTGTTTTACAGCTGCTGCATTGTGCGTTACTATGGCCATGTTTTACTGAGCTTAATGCCTTTAGCTGACATGTTTGTAAGGTTGCAGGTATGGTGATTTTTAAAAAGGATAAAGACTGAGGGCCTCCTTAAATGTGCCACGATTGCAGGGGAAGCATATGGCATAAGAGTAGCGTAGAGCAAATGCAAAGCAAACAGATGAGATGAGATGGAAAATTGAAATAGAGACTACAAACACAGAAACATAGAGCATGTCTATCAAAGAAAGATTATATTAATTATTAATTCAGTCTCAGAGTATACTCCAGAGTGCTGTGTCCATTCCTAACTCCATTTCTTTCTTTGATTCGAGTGCAGCTCGCGACTTTCTGGAGGCAAACCGCGAGCGGATCATTTGTGGCGTGCGGGACAGCAGAGCCGTCGCCGAAGCCGCCGCTGCCCAGTGCCTACTCGATGAGCGGTGGACTGTGGAGGTGCGGTCTGCTCAGACCCATCAGGAAGTGATGAGGACACTGCTTCGCGGCCTAGAATCAGAAACCGCAGTGAAGATGTCAGCTTTCTACCAGATACTGAGACAAATGGAGCCCAGGCTCATTGAACAACTGGGTGAGCCATTTCATCCTGTACTTTTCCTCTTTAAAGTGATTTATTAAAAGTGAATATATATTATAAATCATGTTAAGGGATTTATTGAAGTCACAGTTTCTTGATTTTGTGACCATGAAAGCCTTACTGTGGTATTAGACTTGGTTTTATTGAGTCCGTTTTTACATTTGTATGACTTGTCCTGTTGAGCCAATTGCTTCACTGAATATACATTTTGAAGGAACTCTGTGTCTTTACAGTGATGTTGACATTTTCAGAAACAGGTAGTTCCAAGTTATTATACAGACGCTCCTCTACTTATGAACGAGATACGTTCCAAGCGGCGGCTTGTAATTTGAAATGTTCATAAGTCATTATTCAACATAATTTTAAGGGTATGCACAAATACAAAGACCTGGGATGCTGGGAGTCCACACGCTACGCTGCTGCGCGGCGGAAGTAGCAGCCAGAAGTCGTACCAGGCGGAATTGGCGCGCAGAAAAAAAAAAATGTTGCGTACAGGAAACCGGAGCCTAATGATCATGATTTGGACTTAAAGTCCTCTTCGTTCGTATGTCTGAAAGTTCATAAGAAGAGGAGCATCTGTATTTTAAAAATACAAATTTGCTCACGCAAGAACTCTATACAAATAGGGATACTTGGGCCTGTAGAGATTGTCACACATAAGACATTTACAAATAAACTATTACTAAAGATTAAAAATGGCAGTTATTATGCATAAAGTCTCTTTGGACCTAACCATTATGTCCACTGCTGACAGAGCAAGTGGACAGTGTGAAGGAAGAAATACACACAAAACTGGACCACAGAGGTGCAGAGACCAAGCAAGATGAGGACAGAATAGAACATCTAAGGGCTGAGATACAATCAAAAAGAGATGCCTTTCAGAAGAGGAAACGGGAGACAATGCAAGCAATAGAAGAGATTGAAAAACTCTGGGAGGGAACAAAGAGAGAAAAGGATGATATAGAAAACATGAGGGCTAAGATCCAGAGACAAAAGAAAGATCTGGAACACATGATGAAAGAGAGGAGGCGACTAGAAGGCATGGTGGATCAGATGAAGGCTGATATACGGAAGCTGAGGAAAGAGCTAAGGCAAAACCGAGAACAGATGAGATGTGAGAAGAACTCAACAGAAAAGATGAGAGCTGAACTGCAAACGGAGAAGAGCTTCTTGGAGACAAGGAGAGAGGAGATCATGAAAGATAGGGAACAACTGCAGCAGATGAGGTTTTCAGTTTTGAAAGAAAGAGAAGAAATTGAACAAGCCCGTGAATTTACAAATCAAGAGAAACTCAGAATGGAACAGATGAAAACAAACATTGAAAGACAAATCGAGGAAATAGAGATTCAGATAGAAGAGACAAAGGTGGCAAAAGAGAGGATGGAACAGATGAGAATAGAGATACAGACAGAGAGAGACACTCTGGAGAGGACAAGGTCTGAAACAAAAAAACAGAAAGATCAGTTTGAACAGATCAAGTATGAGATCAATAAAGTCAAAGAAGAAATGGAGAAAAGGTGGTGTGAGACAGAGAATGAAGAACAAGAACAAAGGGATGATTTACAAAGGCAAAGAGAGGAGCTGGAGAAAATGGTGGCTGAGATGAAGAGAGAAAAAGAAGAGGTAGAAAATTATAGAGAAGAGGCAGAGGAAGAGAAGAGACAGACAGAACAAATGAAAGCAGAGCTACATGCAGACAAATACAGTTTACAGAAGGAAAGACAGGAGATGATCAGAGAAAGGAAGGAGTTGGAACAAATGAAAAGTGAGATAGAAAGAGCTAAAGAAGGCATTGAACAAAGTAGGGATGTGATAAACAGGGAGAGAGAGAAGATGGACAATATGAAGTGTGCGATTCAGAGAAAGATGGAGGAGATTGAAGTCAAGATGGAGGAAACAAAGCAAGCCAAAGACAAGATGGAGAAGAGCAGGACAGACATACAGAAAGCAAAAGACATGCTGGAGAAACAAAGAAATGAAACAAGACAAGCAAAAGAGGATCTAGAAAGAAGGAGGTATGAGACTCTGAATGAGGAGATGGATCGGAGAGCTGAAATACAGAAAGAAAGGGAAGGGCTGGAGAGGGTCAGATTGGGAATGCAGAAAGAAAAAGAGGTAATGGAAAAGGCAATGAATGACATGGAGAAAGCGCTGAACGAGATGAGAGAAGAGACGAGGCAAGAGAGGAATAATGTCGAACAGATGAAAGCAAAGATGCAAACTGAGAAAGACGACCTAGAGAGACAAAGAAACGAAACAAAAAAGGAGAGAGAAGAGTTGGAAGAGTTTAGAAAGGAGACGTTACAAAGAACAGATGACTTGGAAAAAAGCAGGGAACTGATGCAACAAGAGAAGGACAAGATAGAGCAGCTTAAAACTGAGCTGCAAGCCCAAATGGTGGAAATAGAAAACAAAATGGAGGACACACAGGTAGCAAAAGAAAGCCTGGAACAGATGAAGACAGAGATTGAACGACAGAAAGATGACTTGGAAAGAAAAGAGAGTAAGGTGAAAAAGGATAAAGAACACTTCGAAAAGATCAAGAACGAGATAAACCGACTTAAGGAAGAGATGGAGAAAAGGTGGATTGAGACAGAAAAAGAACATCAAGAACAAAGAGCTCAAATACAACAAGAGAAAGAAGAGATAGAATTAATCAGGGCAGAGATACAACGAGAAAAGGAGAAGATAGAATGTGACAGAGAAGAAGCAAAGCAAGAAAAGAGGCAAATTGAACAAATAAAATCTGAACTACATGCAGAAAGAGAAGTTCTGGAGAAAGGGAAAGAAGAGACTAAACGAAAGCAAGCAGAGCTGGATTGGATTGGTTATGAAATAAAGAAGGCAACCGAAATCATGGAGCAGAACAAATTAGTGACAGAACAGGAAAAACATGAGATGGAGCAGACAAGAGTGGAACTAAAGAAACAAGTGGAAGAGATGGAAAAAAGAAATGGGGAGTTGATGCAGAAGAACGCTGAGGTAGAGCAATCAAAAGTAGAGATGCAAAGAACAAAAGAAGTCTTACAAGAGCAAATTGATGATTTCCAGCGAAAAACAGAAGATTTAGAGAGAAGAAGATATGAAATTGTCAAAGAGGAACTGCAACTGAGAAATGAGATACAAAGGGGCAGACAAGAATTGGACTGGATCATGGTGGAGATTCAAAGGGCGAAGGAGGAAGCAGATAAACGGAATGATGAGAAAGAAAATGATGAATTAGAAGCTGTGATAAAAACAGGTACAACTAGCATGAAAATAACATGGGAAGAGTCAAATCTGGAAGAGCTCAAGATCACACAGATAAAAAGCATGATGCATGCATATAGGGATACCCATGACACAGGAAGAGAGAAAGGAGAACTAGAGCAGGTCAAGTATGACATAGAGCAAGCACTAGAAGTTATGGGACAGAATAAAAAAGCAATAGAGCAAAAAAAGCAAGAGCTGGAGCACATGAAAGCTGAGATACAGAGAGAGAAAGATGCCATGTGGAGGAGACGGAAAGAAACATGGGTTGAGATAGAAAAGCTGGAACAGATGAGAACAGAGGTATTAAAGTCCAAAGAAGAGATAGAGAAGAGTACAACTGTAATGAAGAAAGAGAAGGACACAATGGAACAGATAAAATCTGAGATAAAAGGACAAATAGAAGAGATAGAAAACAAGATTGAAGAAACAAGAAGAGCAAACTACAGACTGGAACAAATGAAGGATGAGATAGTGAGAGAAAAAGAAGACTTGGAGAGTATAAGAGATGTGAAGGACAAAGAACCATTTGAAAAGGTGAAATATGAGCTGCAAAGAATAAAAATAGAGATTGAGAAGCTCTGGGAAGAGACCGAACAGGCGGACTGTGAACTGAGAGCTAGGTTACGGAAAGAGGAAGAAGAACTGGAGAACAGGACAGAAAAGATACAGAGGGAAATGTTGGAAATGGAGCAAGTCAAGGCAGAGATAAGGAGTCAGACAGAAGAACTTTTGAATAAAAAAGAAAGAAAGGAAAGAGAACTCGATGAGATTGAAAAAGCAAAGGCTGAACTAGAGAGGCAGAAAGAAGAAATCGAAAATAATATAGAAAAAGCAAAGAGCAACGCAGAAATTATGAGGACAGAACTTGAGAGACAGAAAGAAGAAATCGAAAAAAGGCTAGAGAAGACAAAGAGAGAGCGAGAGGCCATAGAGCAGATGAAAGCTGAGATCCAAAGTCAGAAAGATGAAGTGGAACATAAGTACGAAATGACAAAAAGTGAAATGTGTAAGTTGGAGGAGATGAGGAATGAAATCCAAAGGAGGAGGAGTGAGCTGGAAGAGTGGTTACTGTTGTCACTGACAAAGAAGGCGGAAATCGAGCTACTGAAGGCGGGACTGCAAAGACAGAGGGTAGAGGTCGAAAGAATGCTGGTGGCAGCAAGGACAGAAAATGACACGCTAGAGCGAAAAAAGGCAGCTATCCACAGAGAAAGGGAAGAAACTGAAAAAATGAAGGCTGTCATAGAGAGGGAGAAAGATGCACTGGAACAGATGAAAAATGATCTTAGGAAAATGAAAGAGGAAAATGAAAAAAAAATGGAGAAGATGACAAGTGACATGCAGAGCGTAATGCAGATGAAAGCCGAAATAGAAAACCAAAGCAGTGCTATGGAAGAGAGGATCAAAAACACACTGAGAGAAAGACAAGAAGTGGAAACAATGAAGGTGGACATAAAAAGACAGAAAGAAGAGCTGGAAAAGAAAATCGCTGAAGTAAATAAGGAAAAGGACAAGATAGACCGGATGAAGATGGAACTGCAGAAAACTCTAGATGAAATGGAAAAAACCAAAGAGGAGGAGAAAAGAATATGGAGATGGGAGGTATGTATCTGGGAAGACATTGGTCAGATAACAATGTATATCTATGTTGTCACAATGCTGCTTTCAAGACCTGTGTTCAAATGCCAGTCCAGTCAACTGACATCACCTTTTGCACCCTGGATAGTGGCCACATGTCAGTGCTTCAGCATCTATGTTGTAAGCCAACAGTCAGGCCACCCAGACTAGGCCACACCCCTTAATTCCACCCCCATGGAAAATAGTAATTACTCCAGGTGGCTCCACTCTCACTGGTGACGTAACGGAAGTGGAAAAGGGTTAGTGCCTGAATTATTGTTCCCCGAGGGCCAAATTCCATCAGAAGCATAAAGCTAAGGGCCACAGGGGCCCCTGCCCTTCAAAAAATTTGCCAGGCAGGAGTGGGGAGGGGATTCCAATGATATTGCAGCCAGAGTATACACCATGGTGGAATAGTCCAAGAATCTAGCAACAGAGTCCCCATGGCATAACACATGACAGCCAGGCAATGTAAATCACCAGTGGAACACAGGTCCCAGACGCAGCGTGGTGACAATATTGGAAAAAATATAACATAAACTGCATAGATGTGTGTGTTAAAACTGTTAGAAAAACAAAACTATACATGTGTGAAAACACTTGAATCATTTCACATTTCAAAATCACAAGGACATCACAACAATGGCTAAAAAAGAGGAAATAGGCAGGAGGACAGAAGCCGATACTGAGACACAGGGAGAGAAAGAGAGGCCAAGGAAGTTGAAGGGGAAGAGGGAAAGACATCTTGGAACATGGGTGATACAAAAAAAGAAGCGAAGAGAGGAAAGGAATGAGGGAAACATAGATATGAAAGAAAAAACAGAAAAGGACATGGAGGAAATCAGGGGATCCACAGGTGACTTCGAAAAGATGGAAGATCAATTACACAAAAGGAAAGATGATGTGGACGAATGGACAGAAAGAAGAAAATGCAAAATGGTGGAGCAGAAGAAAGCAGATGTGCAAAAAGAAGTGAAACAAAATCAATCCAGAGAAGACACCATGACAGAGATGATGACAATGATAGCTAGTAGAAGAGAGATAGAGAATGAGAAAGAGGACATAGAAAAGAAGCTGGAAAAAATAAACAGGGAGATGGATGATGTAAAAAAACTGAAGGCTGCCCTACAGAAACAGCAAAAGGAAATGGAGAACTGGATTGAGGAAAAGAAACAGGAGATGATTAGGATTAAAGAGATGAAAACTGACCTTGAAAACAAGGAAGAGCACATTGAACAAATGAGAAATGATGTTATGAGTAAAATTAGCAAAATGGCAGCAATTAAAGCTGGAAGGGATGGAGAAAAACAAGGAATAGCCATACAATGGGAACTGATAAAGCAAGAGAAGGATGTCATTCGTCAGCTGAAAGCTGAGCTGCAAAAAGAGAAAGAGGATATGGACAAATGGATACAGGAGAGACAGCAGGAAGGGATCCGTACTGAACAAATTAAAGCTGATATTCAAGATGAAAAACAGAAAATTGATCAAGCCAGAGATGACACCATGAGGGAGATTAGCAAAATGGAAGCCCTTAAGGCAGAGATGGATAGTCAGAAAGAAGGAATAAAAGTGCAACTAGAGCAGATTAAGAGGGAAAAAGAGGATATTGAACAAAGTAAGGCAGGGCTGCAGAAGAAGAATGAGGAATTGGAGAAAAGGATACAAGAGTGGCAACAAGAGAAAGACTTGACTAATGAACTAAAAGGAAACCTTGAAAAAGAGAAAGAGAAAAATGACCTAACAGTGGAAGATAATATCAGGGAAACCAAAAAAATTGCAAATGTCAAGGCCGACATGGATGAGCAAAGGCAAGTAATGGAAAAGCAACTAGACCAGATAAAGAGGGAGAAAGAAGATATGGAAAAACTGAAGGTTAAGCTACGGAAAGAAAAAGAAAAAATGGGGCGACAGAAAGAAAAAATGAAACACCGAATGGAACAGATTAAGAAGGAGGAAGAGGATATTGAGCAAATAAAGGCTGAGCTACAGAAGCAAAAATTTGACATGGACAACTGGGTACAAGAGAGAGAGCAGGAAAAAGACTTGATAGAACAGATGAAAACAGACCTTCGAAAAGAGAAAGAAACATTTGATCAAAAGAGAGAAGAAACAAAACGTATGCAATTTAATCTGGAACAGATACAGCAGGAAAAGGATGCTATTGAGCAACAAAAGTGTGAGATACAGAAAGAGAGAGAGGAAAT
>JAODJW010000046.1:15343422-15353525 GCA_026777045.1 Hyperopisus bebe
GAAGTAATGGAAAAGCAAATGGAGCAGATTAAGAGGGAGAAAGATGATATGGAAGAATTGAGGGTTAAGCTACAGAAAGAGAAAGAAGAAATGGATCGAGAAAAAGAACAAATGGAAGACCAATCAGGCCAGATTAAAAGGGAGAAAGAAGATATTGAACGAATAAAGGTTGAGCTACAGAAGCAAAAGTTTGACATGGACAACAGGATACAAGAGAGAGAGCAAGAAAAAGACTTGATGGAACAGATGAAAACAGACCTTCGAAAAGAAAAAGAAACAATTGATCAAAAAAGAGAAGAAACAAAACTTATACAATTCAAACTGGAACAGATAGAACAGGAAAAGGATAATACTGAGCAACAAAAGTGTGAGATACAGAAACAGAGAGAGGAAATGGAAAACTGGATACAGGAGAAACAGCAGGAGATGACTGGGATTGAACACATGAAAGAGGATCTTGAAAATGAGAAAAAGAAAATTGATAAAGCCAGATGTGATGTAATGAGGGAGACTAGCAAAATGGAAGCCATTAAAGCAGAGATGGATAGACAGAAAAAAGAAATGGAGAAGGAACTGGACAACATTAAAACGGAGAAAGATGAAATTGATCAAATGAAGTGGCAGCTACAGAAACAAAAAATGAACACTGAGAACTGGATACAAAAGAGACAGCAGGAAAAAGACTTGATTGAAAAGATGAAAACAGACCTTCAAAAAGAGAAAGAGGAGACTGATCAGTTAAGAGAAGAAATAATAAGGGAGACAAAAACTGAAATGGATGTAGAAAAGAAAATTATGGAATCACAATGGGAACAGATACAACAGGAAAAGGGTAATATTGAACAACTAAAGTCTGAGCTACAGAAACAGAGATTGGAAATAGAGAAGTGGATACAGGACAAACAGAAAGAGGTGATCAGGATTGAACAAATGACAGAGGATCTTCAAAATGAGAAAGTGAAAATTGATCAAGCCAGAGGTGATTTAATGAGGGACATTGGCAAAATGGAAGCCATTAAAGCTGAGATGGCAGGACAAGAAGAGGGAATGCAAGTGGAACTTGAGAAAATAAAAAGGGCGAAAAATGATATTGAACGAATCAAGTTGGAGCTACAGAAACAAAAAATAGACATAAACATCTGGATACAAGAGAGACAGGGACAGAAAGGCTTGATTGAACAAATGAAAAAAGAAATTCAAAAAGACACAATGAAAGTTGATCAAGAACAGGAAGCAACTGTAAGAGACACAATTTCACTAATGAAATCTGAAACTGACAAAGAACAGAAAATTATGGAATTCCAGGAACAGAAACAGCAGGAAAAGGACCATGTTAAACAACTGAAGTCTGAGCTACAGAAACAGAAAGACAAAATGGAAAACTGGATACAGGAAAGACAGCAGGAGGTGGTCAGGACTGAACGAATGAAAACTGATCCTGAAAATGAGAAAATGAAAAGTGATCAAGCCAGAGATGATGCAATGAGGGAGATTAGCAAAATGGAAGGAATGAAAGCTGACATGGATAGACAGAAAAGAGAAATGGACAAGGAACTGGAAGAGATAAAAATGAAGAAACGTGGCATTGAACAGCTTAAGTTGGAATTACAGAAACTGAAAGAACAAATGGACAACTGGATGCAAAAGATGCAACAAGAGAGGGAGTTGATTATACAAATGAAAACAGACCTTCAAAAAGAGACAGAAAAAATTGATCGATCAAGGGGAGTGAAAATAAAGGAGACAGTTATTTCAGTAACAAGTCCTGAAATAAACAATGAAAATGAAGGAATGAAAATGCGATGGAAGCAGATTCAGTTGGAGAAGGATGATATTGAACGACAGATAGAGAGCGTGAATAAGAAAGACATCGATAAGATGTTTAGGGATGATATATCCAAAGGGGTGGAAGGACTAGCAGAAGACAAAGACCCGAAGACTTATACAATAAAGGAGCAACTGATGAAAACAACAGAGAATCTTGACCATGAAAAAGACACGGAGCCTGTAAAACTTTGGGAAATGGTGGATGCGGACATACAAGAGGATTATGACACCGAAAAAACTGCTAGGCTAACAGAGGTGGAGGATGCAGCAGAGAGACAAGTGGAAGAGACAGATGGGGAGATGCAACGATCCACAGAACATCTTGTGCATACTGGTACCTCTTTGGAACAGGAGGAAAGGGTCCAAGGACAAATTGTGATAGAAAGAGAGTCACGTGCAGCTCCCCGGAGACTTGGAAGAGCGTGGCGTTGGTTCAGACGTCGCTGTTGGCGCTGCTGCTTATGCTGTTGCCCTCGAAATACAGAGGAAGAAATCGACTTGACAGAATCATAGATTGCCCAGTTGATTTCCTGTCATGCAACCAATGAGCAGCTAAATGTGTGTGACTATATATATGTGTAATTTCAATTCACCTTCATTCAAAGCAGAAAAGCAATATCATAGACCCTGTGATAAAACAAAGGTAACAAAGGTATATTATTTTAAAAAATACACACATCCTACTATGGAACACTATCATTTACTGAAAACACAGGGACAAATAAAAATATATTACATTACATAGTGTAGGCCAAATAGGCCTTTTTGCTGATTATAATATAGATTCTAGGCTCAGCTAGTATCAGTCATAATTGACTCTATAAATTTCTTTCTTTTCAGTATTTGCAGGAAGAAGAACTCTTCCTTGGTCAAAAAACATCGAGTTTCCCCAAACTGCTTTGTCAATGTTGTATATTTACATTCTTTTCTATATTTTTGATTTGTTGCCTGTTTGACTGGTGTGGAACTTGAAACATGACATTGTGTCTGCACACTGATGTCTGACTCCTTGACAATAACAAATCGTGGTGTTAAAAGCATAACTTGCGCACCGAACCTCCAATGTTATTACAGCAAAGCTTTAAACACCAACAGGATTCCACCAAGATGTAATTTATGCTTAATCTTGTATATTTGTGTATAGATGTGTAAAAATGTATACTTTTCCCAAATTTAAGAACATTTTAAAAAGCAATGTCAAAAAGATTTTTCATTTCAGAA
Source organism: Hyperopisus bebe (assembly GCA_026777045.1). NCBI lineage: Eukaryota > Metazoa > Chordata > Actinopteri > Osteoglossiformes > Mormyridae > Hyperopisus > Hyperopisus bebe. Next base: position 15,346,471 of record JAODJW010000046.1, read on the forward strand.
AAAACATTTTGTATAAGAACATAGAGTTTGGCTAATGACACTGTACTAGATAAGTATGCAAGACGAATGGATGGAAATACAACCTGATGTTATGCATAATTCTAATGACCCTGAAAACATTAATTTTAAAAGATGACAAACCATTATTTTAAGTGACCCAGTCCACTTACCATTGGGCCACGACTTAAATACCATCCAGGGCAGGCCTTGTTTTTCGATCTTACACATAGTTAAACAGCACAGCTCTCAAATGTATGCATACAGAAAATGTGAACGCCAGTAATATATTTCACTAGAAACAATGTGCTGGAGAAGCCAAGTTTGCCTACTTGTTGCAGCATGCCTGCCTCCTAAGCTATTCTCAGGCAATTTTAGGTCGCCGACATCATGTACTTGCTGATAACATGCTGGTAACAACTGAAAGTGGAAAGATGTGAGCTAGAAGGACCTCTCCACCTGCCTGCCACCTACACGCGCTCATTGCGGATATTTCAGAGAAAATTAAAATGGGACAAAACAGAAGACAGCTGCTGATCTAGAGATGACCCAGTAAGGAATACACTGGGATGAATGGCAGCAAAGACAAACAGGACAAAGAACTCATGGGCTGGAATTTCACTGCTGTCTGTGTTTGTCAGTGACCAAGTCATGGGCAAGTGAGCACATTGCAATGAGTCAATGTCACCAGCTGGACATGGATAAAATCTCAATAATGAACACATGAGATCTGGACCTTCTGCTGAGGCCAAACGTTTGGATTTTGCAGTTATGGCCTGTATGACTCAGTCGGTCAGTTTCTACTACAAGTGGATCTTCAGCGAGGACAAGTTGCACCACCAGGGATGGACACACAAAGACGGACTGAAGACCATTGTGAATCTCAGAAAGATAAGGAGGAAAATTCTGCAGTTGGATCCTATCATGCACACTATGTACAGTGGTGGTAGTCATGTTTTCAAGAGGGTTCTGACTGACATTGTGGAGGGATGACTAGTTTAGAGCAAATCCAACGTCCCTTGTTATACTGACAGACCTTTCTTTTGATGTTGCAGTAAAAATGCAGTACAGTGTTGTAATTATCATGGCAATCCATAAAATATGTATCAGCTAGGTTGTAAAAAAATATGCTCTGGTCTGGGGTTGGTCATGTAGGTACATGTGTTGTTAGACTGCATCAGGAGCAAAATATTACCCTGACTTAAGTTAAAGACATGATGTATAAATAAGATTGGTTGTTCTGAAACCCTTTAGTTTCACCCCAGAACATTATGAAATACTGATTATGAGCTTGTACAGTCATTTTATTAGGTACACCTGCTCAAAATGCTGCAGCTTAAAACCTGAAGCTTGCAAAAAGGGTCGAGAGGTTCACTTACTGTTCAACTAGACACTGGTGCCAGATATAGTGATACCTGCCTCTCAGAAAGAACCACTGTCTTTCTCCACTCTACTGAGTCTAGAATTTACAAAGAATGGTGTGGAAAAAACAATGTCTCCCCTTGAAATTGTTCTGGTGGCAGAAGGGGGTGCTATCTGGTTCTAGTTAGGTGTACCTAATGAAATGGCCACTGCATATAGTTCAGTTAATTATCATAATGTCTGGTGGTGGAATGTAACAAATACTGTATTTGGAATGCTTGAGGGTCTTGAAGCAGTTTGGGAGGTGATTGAAGTGAGGTATTGTTCTTCGCTATTTGCTAATCGTAGATTATTTCAGAGACAGGCACAGGAATTGACGTTTACATCATTTATGACGCCTTTACTAATTCATCTGACGCGACGTAAGAATCCTAACAGTGAATAGTAACCGTACTTCGCAAACATATTATCTTTTTGGTGTGAGATGCGATGATATTTGACTAGGGGGGCTAACCATAGACAAGGAAATTAAGTTTGGAACATTAGTTTTTTATTTTTATTTTTGCACTTCTTTGTTTTTTGCACAGCAATTTTTGCGCAACCCAAACGACAGTTGATGGTATTTGCACCAATTATTTTTTCAAAATGACAGATTATCAGTGTGTACCAGTGTATTATTAAACACAGACTGTCGATCTTATGTGTTTTGTAATATCATTCTGTGCTTGGCGATGAACTGTCCCCCTCTTTACCCGTTTTCATAAGACTGCCCGCTCACCGCTTTTTTGTTAGTTGTTGTACCATCGTTACTTACAATCGGTTGAATTTTCCCGCCTCACCAGTACGACTTCGTCTTTAATGATGGAACACCTAATTACTTTTGTCGTTCACCTGGTTCACCTACAACTCTGTTTGTATACCACAAAGCTGCAAGCTCTCACGCATCTGGCGTGACGTACACGCTTTCTATTCCCCAAGCTCACGCAAGAAGTATTGCGATAAATCTATATTATTCCACTATAAACCTGAAATTAACTACATAAAAAGCGTTGGGGCAGTTTGCAAACCCTACAGACTATTTACAAGGTAATGCAACTGTTACATACCGGTAAATGCATGTGTGGACTGGCTTGTCTCGAATTGAAAATCTTACGCCGGCCAGCTGAATAGAGTTGGCAACCCAAATACCGAACTCGGTCTTAGCAAAGAACGTACGTGAAATGACAGCTAAAAAAAAAAAAGGCCGTTAAAAAAAAAACTCGTTAATTAATTGTATTTGAGTCGTTTTATTTCATATACAGGTGCCTTAACGATTAAAAAAAACTGGCTTCTCCCATAACAGTAGGTTTACATCCCCAACATACTGTCAGTAAATAAATCCACACTAACATGACAATACATGATAAGAGAAAATAAAACCCAAATAAAAACACAAAACTAGAATAAATTTCAACCAATGACAAAACAATTCAGGGTGAGGGGATACAGCCCAATGAGCGTACGGTTCAATCCAGCGCCATAAACAGGTGAATTGTATGACCAACTGCTCTGGCATCAGGTATGGGACAGAAGACGAACTGGAAATGGGTCATGCCACTCAAGAACGTCAACAGAAATGAAGGGTAAAAGCGGGCATCACCTGCCTGTAGAGCATCACCACTTCCCGATATTGTGTAATCCTGTCTCCCAAAAAGAGCCACGGGCAGAGGTGAGACCACCCAGCACGAAAGTGGGATCAATACGAAACCAGCTTTACTTAAGAAGGAAAAGACACATGAATGCAATAGCCGAGGAACAACAATACAGATCTGATTTCCTCCTGTGCCATCAAGCACAAATTGCAAATGGAAAAGAACCAATAATCATGTTAGGGCGGGATAGAGAAAAACAAACAAGGGACCAATGAAACACCTGCTTTTTTCCAATGCAGTGGTGGTTACATTCATATCCAATCCAAACTGTCTAACATTATTGATTTTATTTAGAAAAGTTCCAGCCTGTCTTCATGTTAGGTGCTTTTCTCAAAATGCAATCTGTACATAAGCGTTTTAAGAAATCAGTTGAAATAGTGAGAAATGATTTAATACAGAGTGACACTGCGTCCTTGACCAGCCTGGGAGTGTCAATATATTGGGTCAGTTTGTCGTGCAAAGGATGGTTACGTTTTGGAACCAGTCTTTCCGTTCTATCTCCAGTTCAACCCAATGATCCTGATTACACAAACATACATGGCAATTGCAAGGGGAACGGAGCAGGCTGTCTTGAGCCGAATCTGCAATTCTGTACTAGTGGAGGTATTACCTGCATTTATTCATTGATTAAAAAATACAACCAAGTGTTCTGTTTAGTCGTTACTGAATATTTAAAAAAAAACCACATACACATTTGTAACAGGGCCAGCAAATTCAGGGACATTGGGAAAAAAAATTACTGCCCTTCTGTTTTCTGATATTCAAATGGGTTAGAATTTATGCGTCTTGCAAGCTGACACAAAAAAAATCTTGTGCATAAGCCAGCAAGAAACTTCAGGTTTGTGTCCCCATTAGACACAGTAAGGAACCACAAAACAAACTTTACAAAATTTTGAAAACCTGAAGTCGAATCTATATACAGTGCATATAAATCAACAAACAAAAGATGTCTGATGTAGCACAAGAAGGTCCAAATTGCATCCAGAGAAATGAACTTGGGCTAATATGCATTAATTCTTAGGTCTGTTTTATTCAAATTTGTTCAAACATATCAGATATGAGATCTGAATACAGACAAAAGCACCCGTTATACAACATGACCAACCTCCATAATAATCACAGGATGCAGCAGTGCATCATGGGAAACACCTGCAGGAGCACAAGTGAGCTCAAACCAGACCGGACCAGGTGCGCAGTTCTTGGGAGAGAAATTAAGGGCTTCTGACTGCTCAAAAAACCCCAAGCGAGACCCAAGACAGGAGGGTAGGTGGCACTGATGAGCTGGAAGTGACCTGTAAACTGACCCAGTTACTGACACACACAAATACAGACACTCACACACAGCAATGGAGTGAAAATGGGAGAAGCATAACAGGAAAGAGTGGGGGTGGCAGAAAGGTCAAGATCGAGCAGGAGAGTTCCGGAAGAGCAGTTGTGCCAACCGGCAGCTGCCCTGTTAGTGATGAGGCCAAAGCATGCATGGTTCGTTATGGTGTATGCACTTCAGTGTGGGTGGATGTCATGAGTTTGCAGATGGCAGGAACAGTGTTTACGCTGTCAACATGGTTATGAATGAATCTGAAAGGGTATGCAATTAAACTAAAAATATATGTGAGAAGTCTGTGTGCACAATGTGCATGTTCACAGTATGTTTATACCAGTACATCTGTATAGATGGCGTGTGTGTGTGTGTGTGGGGGGTGGGGGGGAGATAGCAGGGTGCTCATGGCTGTTTCCTGTGAGGGAATGGCAGGTCGGAGGTGACATATCACTGTATAGGTTCACAGTGCATTAAAAAGGTCAAATCCGGGGCAGCTGCTTCTCGATGAATGCCTTCACTGCAGACATCTCCTGCAAAACAGAGAGAGCAAGAAGAGTATTAGCGACTCCAACCATTTCCCAGAATTCACCTTTAAAATGAAACAAACTGCGGTGCCATTTCAAGGTGCAGGAGTTTGCCCTGCAGGCGGGGTGCATTCCGCTTTGACGTCCTCTGCCAAGTGGCTCATCTGCCTCTAGGGGGCCTCAGTACATGTTGCCAACATCGACTGGAGAAGAAACTGTTTTGTGGCACAAGATAAATATAGCTGGGAATACAAAAGGTCTGTTCATGTGCAGTGCGGGGTGGCGCGGAAGGGAAGGCTGCAGGAGCACAGCAGACACTCTGTATCAGACGGCACATGGCTACAGGCCGCAGAGAAGAATCTTAAGAGATGCGAAAAAAAAAAAAAAACATTCTTAATAGGGCTGCATGATATTACATTGTCATATGATCGTGATTATATGGTGTGTGTGATATATTCACCAGGTAATAATCGGTATACATTCGACGTATACTTATGTTTATGAAATTTGGTTAGCGGAGCAGGCCACAAGCTACTGTTTTGGAAAATCATGAAAGTGATAAGCACTTAAGAGGCGGTGATGAAAGGGACAGCTCAGCGGCCATAACACCTTTTAAAAGAGGAGATACAGTGGATAAACAAGGTAAAAAGGGTGCCGGTGGTGTGGCGATACTTCATGCAGTTTAGAATCCGACATGTAGACATAAGGATATGATGAATTCATAGAGATTATTAACTTTTGTCCATCACGATACACCTCTCATTAATATTTTAGGTGCACTACTAATCTGCTTACCAAATTGTGGGCGTAAGTAAATGTTCATATAGTACCAAAAAGCTACCGTCCGTTCAAACATTTACATCCGTCATCTGAAGCCCTTGCGATTATTGCGCATGTGCTACATAATCACAATGTGATACCGTGCAGGCCTCATTCATAAGGATATTTTTCACAAGACAAAACATTAAGTCAAGATGGGAAATATCAGAAGCCGGGGGAAAGGTGAGCTGCAGGCAGGTAAGGGCAAGTTACACACACTCAGAGACACAAACCTGAGGGGAGGAGCTGTGCGGAAGACCTGGGAAGGTGCGGAAGGTGACTTTCTGCTGTGAGACAATAGTCTTGAGCTTTTCTGCAGTCTGTGCTCCAAACACAATGGGAATCATGGGGTCCAACTCCCCATGGCATTGCAGGATGGGCGTCTCCCGGTTTGCACTGCCGCTCGCTGCCTGGGGGGGGAGACAGTAAGGTCTAAGCACATATATTTACATTTTATTTGTTTAGCAGACGGCAAAAACTGACATAGCAGGGTCAGCCAGTCCCTGGAGTAAGTAGCGGTGAAATCACTCTGCAGACCCTGAGATCACATCCTGGCCACATACAGAGGCGCAGGTGGCAGCTGACCACAAAAACATACCCTATTAATATATATTACACACATATATTACACAAAAAAAACTTTCAGATGTATTTTTGAAAGTCAACAATAGAACCAGTGAAAAATAAATTTCCTGCTAAAACCCTGCCAAGCAGAACTCTAACCTGAGGGAAGGTCTTGTGTAGTGGTAGCCAGCAGCTGAGAGCGACCACACCAGCTAGCTGCTGCTGACAGGTAAGGGCTGTGTAGAGAGACAAGGCTCCCCCCTGGTGGCAAGGAGGCCAAAGTCGGGTTGATAGAGAGAGAGAGAGAGAGAAATGGAGACATCAAAGCATACTATCACAAAAAGCACTAGTGATGGCCAAAATGATGCTTCGTGAACCATTTGCTGTATTATCTGACCCCACTAGATGGTGCTCTTGGTTTGCTTTGGGGCATGCTTTGAGCCCATTTTTGAACAGAAAGCGCCATCTAGTGGGGTCAGAAAATACAGCAGAGGGGCTGCTCTCTACTCCGGGCCCACCTGTGAGAAGCCGCCCAGCACCACACGATTGGCGGGAATCCCATTCTTAGTCTCGTGGTCTATGATGGCCTTGACTGCCAGCGAGAGAGATAAGCGTTAGCTACGGGGGGAGCGCCTAGCGCACCACGTCCGGCTCATAGACAGGATCTGCTCACTGTTCTCTGCCGCTCGCTTGATGCCAGCCTCGTCCTCTGGAGAGTCAGGGCTGAGACCCATCAGGTCGAACCTGTGGGGGGGGGGGGGGGGAAAAAAAAAACCA
>JAODJW010000046.1:15353625-15376012 GCA_026777045.1 Hyperopisus bebe
TGCGTTTACACATGCAGAAGCACCCCCCGGTCCCAGGCCTGTGGGGCACTGCGTTTACACATGCAGAAGCACCCCCCAATTCCCAGGCCTGTGGGGCACTGCGTTTACACATGCAGAAGCACCCCCCGGTCCCAGGCCTATGGGGCACTGCGTTTACACATGCAGAAGCACCCCCCAATTCCCTAACTGAGAAGAGTGACATTATCTTTCGGCTTTCCCTTTGTTCAGCTGGAAAAATGCCGGATCCCAGGGGACAGATAAGAGCTCAAACGTCACTTAAAGATTATAATAAACACATAAAAAAGGGAGGAAAGAGAGGAGATAAAGGGATGAGCCGACTCCGAGCATCAAGGAGGAATGGCGAGGAACACATCTAATGCTGTTAAGGGTAGAATCCCAAGCACAGAGTGGCCTAACCCCCCCCAACCGGGCTTGAGGCGCCAAGCGAGCCCCCCGGGGCCTCCCCAATTAAGGGTGAGAAAACGTTCTGCATTTACTTTAAGCTGCTCATTTGTTTTCTTATTGAGTTTTTGGTGGGTGAGGTGGGGGGGGGGGGCGTGCTTCATGAGGCAGAAAGGAGGCTTTGTAACAGGTTACATCCAGCCCGCTGCCCGTCGAACCAACATTTACTCTCTGTGAGACAGTGAGGGGGGGCGATTCCAGGGTACTTTATGATGGGGGGCATGGTGGCGGCCATAACTCATACAGAGGGGCCAACCTTGCTAGCCAGTCATATGTTTTGACTCTGGGGTCCAATCAGCTTTAAGCTGGGGCCCAATCCCATGTGGCCCAAGCCCTAAATACACCCCCAGAGAGTGAGTCAGGTTGACAGCAACAGAGGAAAATAGCCAACTAAAGAGGCTGCCATTAGCCAGTGCTAATCCAGCCGATTCGAGGGCAGGGCAGCGGCAAGAGGAGGAGCAGATGGGCAGAGGAGGCAGCAGCGCAGGGGGGGCCGGACGCGTCTGGCTGACCGCTGGCAGGGAGAGACTGGTGTCCTGACCACAGCTGGGGTCACAGAGCCAGAGAGCGCTGGTGGGGGGGCGAGAGCAGAGACGCCCACACAGACACAGGGAAGCGTGACAGGAGCAGAGATGCGTCAGTTACCGGCTGGGGAGGGTCCCAAAGGTGAGAAGAATCCAATAAGTGTCCAGCTGCCTAGCGGTTAATCTACAATCAGTTCACATCTCCCTTAAAAGACGAGAGAGAGAGAGATTGTCCCACAATGCTCTGCGGTGGTCCCCACCCACCCACACTGAAAGGTTGAATGATTCCTATTAAGCGTTATTAGAAGGAAGAGAGGAAGTGAAAGACAGGCCTGCTCTGCTCAGCAGCCCAGAAAGGGGTGTCGCGGCCCAGCGAGTGCTATGAACAGAGAGGGAGGCAACCGGTATGCAACCAGAGAGTAGGACACGGCGAAACATGCCACGCGGAGCGCCCCCTGCTGGTGTGTGCAAGCTGTCACCATGATGAAGCAGCAGAGGCCTGCACCAGAGATAGAGGGCAAAGGGAGGACTGTGTTTATCCTGGAGAGAAGGTGCTGTCAAAGCCCTCTAAGCAGCTCACATCTGCACACACCCCCAGCGGGACAGGACCCACCTGCACCTTTCCAAATGGTGAAGTTGCTGTGGATGTAGCAGAGCGGGTCGGCTGGGACACTGCGGAGATGGCGTATAACCAGCCAACTGACCCACGTCATACTATACTACACAGTATATCTGTAAGGAACACCCACAGACTAATGGATGTTTATCTGCCTTTTTAAGCCAAGTTCTTTGGAAGAATTATTGCATCCATGTTAGCACCTAACACACCATCAATAATATTAACAAATGGGTTTAAGTTACTATAATAATGGAATGTGTGGCTTCTTGCCAAAGAATTCAAAAACAGACTCCATTTGTTTATCCCAAATTATGTTTAATCCATCAGATTGAGGACACTTATCATATAATATCAATTAATTTAAAGAGAGTGTACACTACAACAACACTGCCTTCACTGCTTCAGAGCAAGAGCTCAACCTGCATGGCCAAACGCCTCATGCTCTCTACAAACATCTAGTTAGGCAAACTAATGGATACAGAAACTGCACAAATTAAACCCTTCAACTGCCTTGTACTTGAACAGGGAATACATCGTCTTCACGCCACTAAAGGGCTTTTCCATTTCTTACATTATTCTATGACTATACAGACATCACACTTATTAGTTAACACATCGCACATAAAAACAAAGCAGATGCATTTCCATAACAATGTGCTACAGAGGAGAGTAATTAATGACGGGTAGGTGAACTGGCAAGCTACCGTCCCAGCAGACAGATTTGCAAGGTGAACTTCCGTTCAGCCGGCTCTGGAGTGGTTTCCCCTGCGCGTCTTGCCCGACTGGCCTCATTTCCCCGAGTACGAAGATGCTTAACTAGTGCATCCCAACTGTGAGGTTCTTAGCATAACCCCTGTCGTATTTAAAAATGGCAAGCCAGGAGCTGGAAGCCTTTCAAAGTTTCCACAAGCACCACTCTCGGGACATTTATAAAAGGTAAGAAAAATCCAATAAATCAGTAATGAGACAGAAGCAGGGTGCCATCAGGCATGTGCTTACCGTGCTGCAGAGTGACACCTGGAAGATGCTGCCATCACTGCCGCCACAGAAGAGGAAGTACTCACAGGGGTCAAGGGTCACGGACATGATGCCCACATCGAAGAGGATGGATAAAAGCAGCTCGCCCGAGGAGAGCTCCCAGAGCTGTGGGGGGGGGGGGGGGGGGGGGGGGGAGAAAAATATAACAACGCTGATTACACTGAAAAACACTTCTTTTTTATTTAGCGTTAACCATCGTTGCCCTGCACATGTGCTCGTCTCACACAAAACAAGTTGGCAAAACGTAAACACAAGGACCAACAACGAAAAAAACGTTTAACCTAGCTGAATAATAACTAGATAATTGGGGGAAAAAATGTATAACGACAGAAAGAAGCAGACAGGCCTGCACGTGCGTGTACACTCACCAGGCGGGCATCGTCGTCTTCATGTTGATGGTGACAGGAATCAGGGGCCTATGAGCACAGAGAGAAGCGTTTAGTTCAACCTAGCTAAGGCTCAGGGGACAGGATGGGGTCAGCATAGCAGGCCGGGCGGGGGGGGGGGGGGGCAAGGACTGACACACGTAACTACAAAAATGATCAGACTTACGCATGAGGGCAGATATACTTGATGTATGGCAGCCTGATCGACATCAAGGTCTCCGCCCAACCTTCCCTGACACAAGGAACAGAGGCAAAGTTAACAGCTATGTAGAGGTTTTCCTACTGTTACAGAATTACATTTTTAGCTACAATCTCCATCCATCCAGAAAGAATCAGAGTCATTTGTTTTATTGTATCCGCTTGCCCTGTTTTTTTTTTTCCTAGTTTCTTAGCTTGTCCTCACATTTGACTTTGTCTTTGCTAAACCTACTGTAGCCAAAACCGTCAGTGTCAACTTGGGGGGGGGGAAGCTGGACAGATGGACCAAGGACTCACCCTGTGTCTCCAAGCCCATGGAGGAAGATCACCTGCAGACAGGACAGAAAGCTCAGTGTATCGGCTCAGACAGATCAGAAAGGATGCGATTAGCTCTGCATACATCAAGGCCCTGACAATGGGTCAGCGTCTACCCTCTGAGAGTGAGGTACCAAAACCAAGGTTATATACTTTATAAAAAGTATTTTGCTAATTAATGTGTAAAAATTAAGCTAAATTTTAGGGATTGGCTAGGTTGGTTCTGGCTGGAGACGTATACCCTAGACGAATTGCCAAATGGTCAATCACCAAAACACTTTTAGTCGATTGTGACAACTTCCAGTCAAAATACACACAGAGAGACCCCCCCCTTTGACCCCGGTCAACAATTCCTTTGTAAACATAGCTCTCATTGTTAAAAACAATGTCACAAAACAAAACTCTGCTCGCAAAATCTTGCTGCAAATACACTGTTGTAGATATAAGCAAATACATCCCTGAATTTAATTCTGCCCAATGTGGATTCTGAGCCTGTCACGTTGACCTATTTCTCAAAATTAATCCACAGACATTGACTATTTTCTGCCTGATCCACCTCTTGAATTCATTATCTCCAAAGGCAGGGTATTCTAGTTTCAGTTAGACAGCTCCTTTGACGAAAAGCAGATTTTTAACACAATGAAAATGTCACGTTAGACTTGTTAACACGATAATCCTCCCTCACATTCAGCTGGAAGTTCTTGCAGCGACTGTAAAACATTCTAATGGTAACTTTCATTTCCAGCAAAATTTACCCGGTCATATCCATCTGGTATTACTGCTAACTTCACTAAATTTGCAAGATACATCTAGCCAGTCATTTTGTCTATGATGTCTATTATGTGTCTGTGATTCTACAATTGGTTTCCTGTTGACAATTATCTTAAGTCTAAAGGATTCACTAGGATACGCAGAAATCAGAAGTAATATTAGGGACTGCAGTGATTCTATCACAGGAATTTACACACTGCAATGCTGTTCACATTAAGTCCTGCTTAACCTAGAACAAAACTAGAACTGCATGTTTGAGCAAAAAAAGTGTGCATGACATTAAGGCAAGGGATGGATTCTGCAAACCAGTAATCCGGGCTTTGTTTAGTTGCCCCTAGATCAGTTTTTCCAGCCCGGTCCTTGGAGACTTACGGCCGGTACTCGGCTTTACTCTCTCCCCTCTCCCTGCCAGAGAGTCCACATTTCTGCTTCCGCCCAGCTCCTGGGCTGGGAAGGAGCAAAAATGTGGACTGTCTGAAGGTCCTCGAGGACCAGACTGGGAAACGCAGCTTTAGATTCATTTATCAAGGTACGGAAGAACGACACCGGCTTTACGATGCAGCCACTGGTAAGACGCATGGTACTACGCAGATACCGGGGTATTTGCATTATGAAGGCTGAACTGCAGTCGCATTGCCTACACTGCAGTATGGTGGCAAAGTGCCACACAGACAGCCAGCTGGTCTCTTACCGCAGCAGTCTCCTTCTCCAACCCCGATACCGTCACGGCCTCAGCAAGCGGCGGCACAGACATGTTGTTGCCACACATACACTGTAGGGGGTGCTAAAAATTCAGAGGAGAAAAAAAAACTTTAGAACAATTGGGTCACACCCTGCATGGCTTACTCCATTCCACGAACATGCCTTGCATATCTATTTACGCAACTGCCTAACTGAAGCACCCATGTTACTAATAACAGGGCCACCAGTTTATTCTGATCACCAGCAAACCAGTGTGAGTCCTTTAGCTGGACGAAGTACTTCTGTACAGGTATAGAGAAAAAGGTACCATAGTACTATAACTAATAGATGAGGATGGACTCTTGCTAGTCTACATTCCTCCTTCACCACATTTCTGTCAAAACAAGAAGCATGAAGTAGAAAACAAAAGGGTGGGGCAGACAGAAAAAAGGAGGTGAAGTATGTCTGTGTATTGGATGATTCAGAGCTCATAGGCGTTTGTAACTTTCATACCACAAAATGCCTAAACAAGGCTTTTCATGCATGATAATTAAGCCAAAAGCTGCAGCTTAGCAACATTTATCAACGTTAAAGAAGAGAAGAATGTATTATGTAAATGACCCCTAACAAAGTTCAAGACCCAAGTTCAGAAGTAATTTCTTTGGCCGTGTAGTGCAGAAATTTAATGGAGTATATAGAAACTCCTTGTAGTATCTAATCTCCCTCTAAAATTAACATTTTTATAACACCAAGATCTTCATGCCAACTGGTCATGTAAAGTGCTCACTTGTGTGAACTACATTACAAACCCTCTCTGAATATGAACGATTCAGCAGGCAGACACCCTGCATGCTTCCACTGAAGGCTGATTCTTTCCCCAATTACAGTCATCTTCAATTTCCTTTAAATCTTTGGACTAAATGAACCTGAAGGTCAAACCAGTATTAAAATCATCATCTAGATGCTTGATTATGCTGCATTTTGGATAAAAGAATGACAAGTTCAAAACTTACTCCTTTATGCTTCATTATAAGCAAAATTTTTCCCCCCAACTGAAACAAACAATCATCCACAATAGTCACCCATTCTGCTGACCTCCGCATCTGCCACGTACTTGCTGTACACGATGTGGACGCAGCTTTGAACAAACGTGCATGCTAAATGAGCGAACTGTAAATGATTGGTGACACAGAATCCCACAAGGTTACATTTTAACTAACAAAACAAAGGCACAAGAGAAAAATAACCCATGATAAGCAAAACCGCAGGAAAATAGATATATATTAGAAAGTGTAGAAATGGTGTTCCAATGACTGTTTCTGTGCAGTTTAACTTGGACACTGCGTTGTAGGACTGTACGATATATATCACGCACATGCGCGATCACACTGGCCCTGCTTGTTGACACAGCTAACAGTTACACCGCCAACTTGACACACTCTGTTGGTAGATATAACAAGTTCTATTTGGCTACAGTTTATTTCAGGTAGGGTTATCTCCTTTGTTTTATAAACACGGCAATGTTACTCACGGAAATGTCGCGTAGTGATATCATGCAGCCACAACTACATGACTAGATTACCCGTTTATGACATCCATAGGATTTAAAACGAAACAAGTTTTGAGGTCTGTGTCACCTGTACCACCCTGTATACACCATGTTACTATGTAAAGGCACCTTCCTGATGTGCCAATCAATATACCAGTGCTTCCAGGTAAGCAGGAACATAAACCACTGAAGGATAAAATTGCATTTTTAGGACAGGATGAGAGGGGAGCCACTGAAGAGGAATATTAGGGGGAGATACTATATACCAAAGCAAGTGGGTGATTTATTGATACTGAGTCACAGTGAGTAAATCCACCCTTAAAATCACACCTTTAAAAAACAGAGGTGTGTAAAAAGTGGGGGAGATAGACGGGGGGGGGCAGAAAGGGAGGGGGAAGAGCAAGCCCAGAAAAACACTGTTAGAGGCAGAACAGAGAAGAGAGAGAGTGCATGCATCTCAATGACCCTGGGAGCAGCAGCGCCGAACATGCCAGAATATTCCACCCCGATTCTGGGCCGTTTTTCTTTCACTTGCCCTTTCATATTCAGTTCCTATTTCATCCAGCGTCTCCTTTCTAAACCAAGCACTAATTGAAGCACATTATAAAATTTGCTGGACTGCATTCCAAAAAAAGACTGAAGCTTCACTCCTCTGCTTGCATCCAAAGTGACTCAGGAAGCTAACCACTGAAGTTGTACTCATGTACGCTGCAGGAGGCGAGGCCAACGTACGCTACTGATGGGAAGGCCAGCAGGGAATCTTCTGGGAGTTTAACTCACGAAAAAGATCCTTAACCACCTCACTATCTGCTGTGCCAGAACACCTCACGCCGCTGGGGAATGAGACAGAATATGTAAGACGCTGGACAGATTCTACCTGCTCTTTCCCTCCCCTGGCCCATGTAAAAAAAAACATGATGCATCTTCGACTTGCTAACTTTGGCTAAATTGCTTATTTTTCAAGCCGTGTGCCTGAAAATCACTGTACATATGCGCAACCCTGACAAGTGCCAGGCAAACAGCCCCTGCATCAGCGATGGACTCTTTCACAACCAGCACTCCGATCAGAGAGATGCTCCTGCCACAATGCCAAGCAGCTGCAATTAATGCTGCAGTAATAATTAGAGAAATGCAATGGAGGAATCACGGGCCCTGCTCATGTAATCGACCAGAACATGTGGCTTAAACTGTAGGTCACAGTGAAGACAAGCCCCAGCTAACCAGATGAAACAAAGTGTACAATGTATAAAACCTTCCAACTGCCTCAAACATGCAGGCACATGACGGTGCGGATGCAGGCTTCCTTTGACTCTAAAGGACTATCGGCCTTGCATCCCATTTCTATATCACGGGCCTATTAAAGGTTATACCGTCATAAGCTCCTTGTAAATGGTTCTGGGAGATGGGTAATTGAATTCGGCGTCAGTGATGTTTAGTTATGCCGTTTTTATTGCTATGGGGGGGGGAGGGATTTCATGGTCGTCTCGCGGCATACAGAGATGCACTGTGTGCGTCTGATCCAAGGATGAAAATCACGAGCTTTCATCTGATTTCCATTAAACACGTCAATTGCAGCAATGGCTGGGAGTAAAATCAGAGTGCTTAAAAAATGTCATTCAAGAAATACGTTAGTCACCACGACGAGTACCACCTCCCTGCTAAAGCAGACTGGCACGATCCATCACAGCTACGAAACTAAATCCATAGCTCGCCACCTGGTGCAGTTTCCCCTCTTCAGTACTTTTCCGCACTTTAAAGAACAAAGTGTTACAGTCGGCTAAAAACCGACATAAGGGGAGAGATGTAAACAGCTGAGAACAGCAAAGACATTGTGCTCGCATCAGTTTCCTAGAATTGTCAAGCCGCCTCTCAGTTCCTACGCCCACTCAGTATCGCGCAAAACGTATAATTAACAAAAGAGGCATCGTTATAGGCAATCTCCTTACAGCTGGATGTTTTAAAGGAGCCCCAAGTTGGACAGCTTAAAAAATTCGAGATGAACAGAAGCGCCATAAAGCATGCAACACACGGCGCACCTGATGTTATTTCGCACGCACGGTGACGCGCGGGGTGGACGGGACACAGACTGACCCTTGGATCTGACAGCGGCACGAAGGAACTGCACACTCTGAAATACAATATTAACCGTGCACTGGATTTAGAGGAAGAGGGGGAGGGGAGGAAGAAACAATGAGGATCGGAATGGATGAGGAGCTTCACTTCGTCATTTGGGTGTAAAAATTTAGCACAGGATAATGTCACGCGGATGAGTTACAGTACATTGAATCAAAGACGTATAGGGTATTACATCCACTCAAAGAGCCCTTTCTAACAGAGCAGAGCAACACATTCCGACAATGAACCAGTAGCCATACAGCCGAATCTGTAATCTCGCTCTCTAGTTATCCCAACCCAATCCAGTAAAAAGTCTGCTTCGAGCCTGGACTTCCTATTTCGCGCTTCCCCGATGCCCACCTGCCTATTTGCGAGAGCCGCTCCGAGTCAGCGTCAGTCTGATCGCCACGAAACTACAATGTATCACCGAGGCCCGCTAGCGCAGAACCGTGTACTCACCGCTCACTATCCCAGATCACAGCGGAACTTCCGCTACTGGTGCCGGAGAGGGGCGGCGCAGACCCGAGTGAGATCATCGCGCCCACACGCCCTCCGACCGCGGCTCCGGCACGGCGGCCATTGCGAACTGTCGCCAATAGCAATGCGATTAGGTGTATTTAACAAAACTGTTCTTTTAGAAAAAAGCCGGCAATCCCTACAACGTAACACCACAGCACAAAACAACAAATCAGATGATTTCGATTTTTCTTCTCATGTTTTTTTAAGCAAACATAAATACCAGCGTATTTTAAAGTTTTTATGAATGCAATTGACGTACCGTTCTTAAAACAATATTTGAATATCCTTAAGGGTACAATGAAACAAGAATTATATCATATTAAGTGGGTACATATGTTAATTGATTATGCATGTAAATATATACAACCTGTAGTGTTTCGTCAGGGAACCGCATTAACAAATAGAGTTCAATCGACTCGCTCTGGATGCGGCACTTCCACGGTGTGACACGGACTCTGCATATGCACCAACCGTTACATAATATTGTTAGTTTTGGGGTATTTGAATAGAAGTGACGTCAGAGTTTCCCCCCAACGTTTTCCGAAATGACATAAAGCGTCGTCGCAGAGGTTGGGAAGCAATAAATAAAAGCCGGTCCCGCTGCAGCCAGTTTGGATACAGTGCAGCATTCCTATCGCAACACGACCACGAGATGGCGCTTTGCGCGCGTGGGAGTAAGGATGCAAGGAAGGTGCAGGAGAAGGGAAAAAAACAGCCGTTTATTTTAGCACAAATTCTACCGTTTTATTGTGCAGTAATTTTACTTCATGAGAAAACTGCATGGGCTGAATGGAGCATGGTGGTTAAGGAACTAGATTCAGCACCAAAACAGGTTTGGTACACATGACGTTATATTCTTGCAAAATACACTCAAGCAGCTTTGCAACAGTGGAACGAACAGACAGAAATGGGCCAAGTTGCAAATCTCAATGCGTGTTCTGTGGCCTGAAATATCCATGAAGCAAATATGACAAGTCATTCAGAGCAAAAATGGAAACACTGAAGCAACCACCCTTTATTATAAATTACACAGCAAATTTGGCGCTGTACAAATATCCGGCACAAATCCATTCTGCAGCCTTGGACTGGTGAGACCTGCTTACAGCTTCTTCACGCGCCTCTCTCATCCTTCTGCCTCATCTGCCACGCCCCACTGCATCACGTTTCACATTTCCTTTCTCTCACCCTGATAATCTTTATCTTCCTCAGGAGATAAAATGTGTCTGTGGAGTGAGTGTTTCCACCTTGTGATCTGCTGGGTTTGCTGCCAACTCGTAGTTGCAGATCGTCACCTCGTGCCTGTGAGCCTGTGAGTAAGAGTTCGACATAACAGGACAATAGTTTCAAGTTTTATTCTGAACTGTGATTGGAGGAACACAGTGAAATTGGGGGGGGGGAGGGGGGAGCAATAGGACAAATAGTAGGGGGCACTAGCGGGATATAAAAAGAGTAGCTAGTGGGATATAAAAAGAGTAGCTAGAGATACAGAATCAAGCTCCCCATATGCTTAACAAATGTTTAAATCCTAAGCGCTTTTGAGGGGGAAAAAAAGTGTCAATCTAACCAATGAAGCACAACTTCGGATCAAACCTGGTATAAGCAGACAATGAAGCACAACCTCAGACCAAAACTGGTATAAGCAGACAACAGTGTGAAAGTCAAGAGTGAAGCAGGCCCAGGACAATGAGGAAGCAACAGCGTTCACCTCACCTCTGCATACTCGCCCCGCAGGCCGATGTAATAGACACGCGTGGACTCTGCACCAAAGTTTCGAGACAAGTGGATGGACAGGTGCTGTACGTTGGAAAAGCGCGCAATCCTGCAGGGGGGGGAAGAGCATGCGTGGTGGGATGATGGGATTGAGGGCGCTGACGTTCAGGGGGGTGTGGGGTTAAAAATAAAAAGTGGATGGACGGGCTAATTGTTCCCGGCACTAGCCCCGAAGCTAGGGGTGCCTGAAAACAACGATTGTTATATCACACTGACTGTTTATTAGCCGCATGTGCTATCCTAATAACACACGACCATTTAGCGGGTCATGTGACCCACGACATCAACACGCGAGCGCACACAAGGGCGCCACCTCACTTAGTCGGGTACTCCAGCTGCGCCAGTGGGTCCCTGTTGAGCCGGAACGCCTGCTCAGGTTCTCTGCCCGTGTCGTCGAATGACATGTGGGGGATGTTTTTGTACCTGTTGGGAGCAAGAGAGCTCAGACACCAGGACTCACATATGCTGCGGCACCACAGTGGGACAGAGGCAATGACGGGGATATCAGCGCCAGGCTGGCAGGCTGCGGACATCTGCCCTGACACTCACATCCAGGGAGACTAGCAGTGTGCAAGACTAATATCTGCAGCTATATTTCATTAGCGATGCTTAGGTTAGCATTAACATAAATCACAGTAAATTCAATTCAAAATGCAAACCCCTTTCCTGCAAGCCTAAGTAATCAGAGTAAAATACTGTCCGTTTTGCCAAGTAGATTTTTCTTTGTCCCTGTTCTAATAAACTGTAGCCAACAGTGCCATAAACAGACAAGCTGGTCAGATGGACCAATGCTTTGTTATCACTCACAGCTTCATCTCAGCAGGGTGCGAGTCATCATCTTCGCCAGCAATGATGATCCCTTTCAATTTCACACTGCCGGTGAATCTTTGGGGATCCAAAATACACACAAACATGCCACTCTGTTAGAAAGAGAAGGCAAGGAGAAACCACTCTGTACTATGGTTACTATGCCAGTGACGGCTATGCGTGTGTCGGAGCATCTCACGGGATGTTGAAGAGGAGTTCCTCATCAGCATCGCTGTCAACATACTGTGAAGGAGAAGAGCAAAAGATTGTCAAGTTTCATCTCAAAGCACATTTTCTCTCCTCCCATACAGTTCAGCTGCTTGATGAAAAAAAAGACAAAACTCACAGGTCACGTATTCCAAGATTTGCTATGCATTGTGCATTATCAAAATTATTATATTATTATTTATATTGTATTTTAATAGGCCTACATTACTCTGAAAATGTGACACTTGAGCCAAAATGGCTACTGTGACGTCGCAGTTGCACTAACACAAGCGCAATTAGGATTCCCATCCGTCCCTTATTTTCCAATTTGACACGATCCCTAGGCGCAATATATTAAATTTATATAGAGAAGTATAAAGAGTACTTCCAGAGTAAGAGCTTAAACCTAATCAGCTGGTCACCGGTACCTTTTCTCGGTCGGTGCGTTGATCCCAAGGTTTGAAAACAAGTTTACCATCGCCCTCACGACTCTCGTTCAGGCACTGCACTTTCTCGATGTCAATGCGCCTGTAGAGCCCGTATTCCAGGCCCCTTTCGGCTGGCTCGTGCTCACCCTCGCATCCACACCCGTGACTGTGGCCCCCGTGTCCGTGGCCGTGACCAGACATGACACAAAGTCACAAAAAAAAGACACCACGTTATTTCTGGGACTGACAGACTCCAGTAACATTACCCACTGCGCTCGGCCCTAAACTGCCGAGCAGCAAAACGAGACAGCGTGTTTCGACTTTACCCACGTGATCTTGGAAAAAGCTTCAAGACACGTGACTGTAATTCTCCAATCAACATTTCGCTCTTCGCATTATTTCCCCTGTCGATAAAAGTCCTAGGGCCGTTTTCCCGAACAAGGATTAAGACTAATCTTGGACTAAATTGCCGTTTCAATGGAGATTCACCATTGTAACTCAAAACTAATCTAGGCTTAGGCTTAATCCTTGACTGGGAAACTGGCCACTAGAGTTGATATACTTAAATGCTGAGGTTGTACAAAGTTTTACCCATCTTTAAGGGCTTCAATTTGTATTCGATTTCAAAATCGCCATTTTATGGATAGTGTTTTTATTTTTTGTGAAACTGCAGTAAAAAGTAGCAAATGTTAATCCACTGTCACCATACGTAGAAACAGGAAGATTCCTCTTTTGGGGTAGCTAGACTGCCTAATAGGCATCAGATGCAGTCTATGAGCATCCATTTCTCTCATCAACAAAGATGAGTAACACACAACCACCTTATGATCAATGTTTGGTCCCAGGCTCCACGTTCAATGTCCAAGAAACCACACGGCAGCACCACCTTGTGGTTTTTAGTCAAATTGCATGCAATTACAGTACTGGTGGTGAACTTGCAAAAAAAGCGACAGCACATCAAAATCAAAATCATACCCAGCATCCAAACTGGATTAGGCCTGCAGCATAATAATACCCCCTGCTTAAAAGACAGTAACACCAACATGATGAGGGACTGACAATCTAGGTTTCTATGTTCTGTTTTAAATATATTCTTGTTATTTTGCAAAAGTCTCCAATTTCATCATAGTTTGATGAAGATAAAATGAAAATTAAACATGGAGTCTGTTTATAAGCAACATTCCCCAATGCATCATAAGATAACCTGAGCAAAGCTCTCTCTAAACGCCACTCATGAATGCCGTACATTTCTGTGTGTCGTCTTTAATAGAACTGCATCATTATCAGGCAGGTTACAAATATTCCTGTACACCAAAGAACATCCTCCACCATCCCCAAGCCCATGTCCTGGAAATTAATAATAATAAAAAAAAGAATTAAAACTGAATGTAGAAAATACACAAATCAATGACTGCAGAATCCCTTTGAGGGCAACTGGTTGATTTTATTAAAAATGTCCATATAACATTTATTAAAATCTATTAAAATTACTATATTGATCCACTATCACAGGACCCAGCTTCAGAGTATGGGCTCCTGTTACAGAAATAAATACAGTAGAGTAAAGCTCACTCTTTTCTTCTGACATCATTTCCAAAAACCTTCACACCCCCCATACTGCCGCCCCCCCGTCACCTCACCCCCATGCCTACCCTCCCACCCCAAATCCTCCTTACCACGCTTCTCTCCATCTATTCCTATCCATTTTTCACTAACACTCTCTCTTACTCGGTTCACAATGGACTCTGAGACACAGAGACACCCGGGTGATTTTCACCATGGTGTAGTGAGGTGAAGCACATGGCAAAACGGTACAAACCTGCCCAATAGCGGCCGATCCGAGTGGGTTTGTGTTTCATCTGAAATGTGTCCGTGAGTGAATGCGATGTGTGTGCGTGTGTGTGAGTGTGTAAATGCATACATGCGTGTGTCTGTGTGCGTGTGTCTGTGTGCGTGTGCGTGTGTCTGTGTGCGTGTGTCTGTGTGACTAGGCAGGACATGATGTTCCACAGGATGGCGGGGGCGTCTGTAAAAGAGCAGGATACTGCTCATCTCCTGTGTTGTTTTTCATTTTAAAATTTAAAAGGGAGAGAGTCTGGGCGCCGTCGGGTTCCACTCCTTCTCCACCTCCTCTCTCTCTCTCTCTCTCTCTCATGTCGATCCCTCCTCTATCGGCGAGAGAACCTGTTCTTGAAAGCTTTGATAGTTTTGGCCATCATGGGGGCAATCTCTGCAAGGCAGACAGACAGGCCACATGAAGCCACAGACAGACGGCCACACAGACATCCCAAATCCTGCCCTGCAACCGTGACACTCACTCTTGACTTGTGGCTTGTCTCTAGCGCTGTGGGCACTCCCCGAACCGCTATGCCCCCCAGTGGAGAAGCGGGGAGGTGGGGGGACACTGACCTCGGCAGGTCCGCTGGAGTCACCAGGCTGGGAGCTGCAGAGGGTAGCTGTCCGCATTCTGATAAAAGAAAGTGTTCCCATTATGCTATACAGGAGTTAATGGGGGAGGGGAGGCATCCAGAAGCATCCCTCTG
The DNA here is from genome assembly GCA_026777045.1 of Hyperopisus bebe. Taxonomy (NCBI): domain Eukaryota; kingdom Metazoa; phylum Chordata; class Actinopteri; order Osteoglossiformes; family Mormyridae; genus Hyperopisus; species Hyperopisus bebe. The sequence continues at coordinate 15,368,558 of JAODJW010000046.1, forward strand.
CCTGCAGCAGGTAAAATATGACCCCCAGACCAGAGTTTCTAGAAGATTCCTTACTGAGCTGGGGCACACATGCTAACTGCGGCGCTGTTGCCCGAGCCAGACGCCCCTCCGCCGCTTGTAGTGCCGAACTTCTCCTGTCGGCGGCGCACGTCACGGGGGGGCTTTGCCACGGAGTTCACGAACGCCATCTTTACCTGCCGGCCTGTCCAAAACGCGATTGAGGTGAAATGCTCTTTTATCTGCCATTTGCACGAGTACACGTACGGGTAAATCGGAATGCTACTTTTTGCATTTCGCATCATGCACGGGGTGACCCCCGGGGCGGGGGGAGGCGGGCCCTAGCAGTACCTTTGGGCCGGTTGGCGTGGGCGGAGCTGATGTTCTGCGTGAGCAGGCGCAGGCGTTCCTCGCGCTCGTCGTGCAGACGCAGGTACATCTCACGCCAGGACTCGTATTCTTGCGGGCTCCCGTGCTTGAAGTCGCGCTGGCAGTGCCGCATCCACAGCTCATCAGTCTCCTCCATGAAGCACTGCGGAAGGAGCCACAGGGGGGCGCTGGTGAGCACATTCACTGCACACCACGTCATTCCGCATTACATGCCGTGTGTGCTGCTCTGCAGCTGTGTCACACACACAGGGCATTACGCTGCGTTATATGGGGCTGTGTTCATCACATAACATTACCCTATATGCACTGAGCAGCACACGCGTGCAGGGAGAGCATGTGCGTGTGTCTGTGTGTGTCCGTGTGTGTCTGTGGTACCTGGTTACACTGCTCGATGCGGTAGAGTTGTTCAGGAGTGCACCTCTCCAGAACAGGCTCTAGAATCTCGTAGGGCACACCCCCCACCTCGTCAATTGCTAGGGCGCGCGCACACACACACACACACACACACACACCCACTCATTAGTGCACAGTCCATAACGCAACAACATGTTATCATATGAATGTTGCACATAAATGACACTGATACAAAAGTCAAAATCCATAGTCACTTTTACAGAATACAGCCGTCACTGTTATTCGTTATTAGTGTGTATATGTAATATGCCATACCAGTGACTATTGACACACATATACCAACAAACAGAGCACTGCATGGCAGATCTACTGTCAGCACAGTCACTCAACACACAAAACTGTGCCATGTTAAAACCAGATCAACAGGGTCATGTGACCAGCAGCAATACTCACAGTCAATGTTGTTCTGTAGAACTCGGATGCACTGCTCATACAGGCTTATCATCTTTGGCAGGAAGGTTGTTTTTGCGCCGGAGTACACCGACATCTTGGTGTTCAGGCGCCGGCCAGTGAAGCCCGCATCTTCCTCGTCACATGACACTGGAACTATAGTAGAAAGTGGGGGTGGAGACAGTAGGGTAGTCAAACCTGAGACAGACCTGTTAAGGCAGCGGTTCTCAAGCTATGGTATGTGTACCACTAGTGGTACTTGAGCTCCCTCTAGTGATAAGCAGAGGTATCTCTGCATTTACGTGTCACCGTAATGGTGGTAGGCAGTATAACAAGTTTGAAAAAACACCACCCTGTATCAGCTTCATAATGACCACAGACAGACAGATGCAGAGGAGGCGGGGACAGGTGATACCTTTCCGCCGCAGGGGGGAGAGCGGGGTGACCTCGATGGACGGCAGGGGGCGGTAGTTGGGCTGGATGGCCGGCAGCGGGATTTCGGGGAGAGTGGGAACCACGTCGATAACCTGGGGGGGAGGGGGGGGGGGGGGCAGGAGGAGCAGACGGGGTGGTGGCAGCATTCACAGCAGCCAGAGTGAGAGGAGCAAAAGCATCGGCAGCAATGAGCCGGACCGACGCAAGAGAGGCGACTCACCTTCCGGCGTCTCTCTGGGGTGGGCGGTGCGGGGGTGGGTTCTGCTGGCGGATCAGGACGTTTTGTGCTCATCCCGTTGGTCTTGCTTGGTTTGGAGGGCGTGGTGTGTGCAGCGGGGGGGGCAGCGGTGTGCCCGGAACGGGAGGGCTTCTTTTTCTTCTTGCTCGGTGCGGGGTCGTCGTACGTCAAGAACGACTCGAAGGACATGGTCGGGGTCTCGAATGTCTCCTCTTCGTCACCACCCCGTGGCACTTCTGGGGAAGGCCGACGGTCCTGCGACGAGGCTAAAACAAATGGTGAGGAGAGAGAGAGGGAGGGAAGGAAGAAAACAGTGAAAACAGCCCGAGACAGTGGAGCTCATCACAAATGTCACTCTGTCTCAAAGCTAAAACTGTAAAAAAAACAAACTGGAATGTATCAGAAAATCAGGGAACCAGAATAAGATTTCCAGGAGAGAAGTCTGGGCATGTGAGCATGCCCAGGCACACTGCCAAACAGCGCCGCCCCGCTGGGTCCATGCAGCATTGCGGCCGACATTTTCTCTCTATGAATTCAGTTACTGTGACGTGGAATCAGCTGAAATCTTACAGATACAGCTGAACTGTGGCTGAACAGGCAGGACATGACACAGATAAGGGCAGAGAAAATGGGAAATCTGGGATCAGGAGATGGGATTAACAAACAGACAAAGTCAGGTTAGGGGAAGGAGTACAGCTTCAGGGTGTGGGAACATTATTTTTGTTACGGGGCTGTTGACGCAATCGCAGATGGAGTGAACGATCACCCTTGACAACCCGCAACTGGGTACCGGGTACCCCATGGTGTGCGCACACACACCTACACACACACACGCACGCGCTCACCCTCACTCGCCGCTCTCTTCTCCTTCTTCATGTCCCTGACACCGTGTTTGGAGGACTTGTGCGTGCCCCCAGGCCGCCGGTCGCCCTCCGCGCTGCGCTTCTTCCCCTCGGCGCCGCCCTTCTGGCTGTGCTGATGGCGGCGCTCTGGCCGCCGGTCGCCCCGAGAGCTCTGGGCCCTGCCTGGCTCCTTGTGCTGCTTCATGTGCCGGGCCTCTTTGGGAGGCGGGGAGGTCAGAGCCTCCTCCTCCGCGTGGGGGCTCTCATAGCCATCTGAATGGTGCCCGCGGTGCATGCGCTGGGGGCTGTACTGGTGATGTAGAGGCGACGAGGGGGAGCCAGTGTGATACTGCGAGCCTCCCTCCTCCTCCTCCTCCTCCTCTTCCTCTTGCTGCTGGTGATCCAGCATTTCCTCATCCTGATGCTCATCCTCGTATTGTGGTTGCTCCGGAGACGGCTCTCGGTGCCGCTTGCGGCCCCCGCTCTCACCTCCTCGTGTGTGACCCCTTGCCTCCTTCCCGGCGGGTGGTCTGGGACGGCAGAATTGAAACAGTGTTACAAATAATGCATCGTCCTACAATGATACGATCAGCAGGCCGCTCTGAGGAGCTGGTGTGCACAGTTGGAGCGTGGGCAGAGAAGGCCTGTGCGATTATTCAAACGCATACATATGTTCGCTTCACAGAAGCATTTATTTTACACTACTTCAGTTCAATGTCTGTCAATTCTATGCATATGATTTGCATTTGATAAAAATTGGAGGAGGTAGCCAAGACAAGACACATTTCTGAGGATTTTAACATTTTTAACAATATAAAAATATGCGACCCCTGATTAAAGGAAATATTTCCACAGGTTTCCTAAGTACAAGTTTTTAAATTAACCATCTGTAATAATCTTGAAACAGGTGAGTATATTGCTTCAGCAGTAAATCTGTAAGGCCATCGTTCATCTGGGACGCAAACGCCTCGCTGCTCATCAGCAAGCACAAACACCAGGCCGCCCATTCCCAGTGCAGGCCCACCTCTCCACAGGCTGTGGAACCAGCATCTTCCATCTGGCCACCAGGCTCTTGGCCATTGGTCCCACAGTTTCATGTTTCCTCAAGGAGTTCACGGATTTGCCGACCCCAGTCTCCTGCAAAGGGAGGTAGGGTGGGGGGGCACACAGTAGAATTTCACAAAGTGAAGAACAGAACTAGCGACAAGATGGCAACAGGATCGTATCCCCAGGAGGGTCCCAGGTCATGGCATTTAAATGTCAGGAAACACCGGAAGCTGAGTATAAGGAAACACTGTCAAGAAGTAACTTCAAGACAGAAAAGGAAAAGATGATGGTTTCCAAAGGTCAGACCCTAACATCTGCCTACAAGTGGCCTGTGTCCAGTTTGTGGGAATTGTGCCTGTTAGACTCATACGGCCAATAAATAAGCTCTCATAAGCTCATGATATAGCCTTGAATGCATAGATTATGTGAACCCACAGCTTATTATGTTACCATGTTAATGAACCCTGCGGGTGAAACAGCAGGATCCCTTCATTCAGGAAGAGACCCTCCGGTCTTACCTTAGGATTCCGTGTGTGTGTGATCTGTGTGTGTTTGTGTGATCTGTGTGTGTGTTTGTGTGATCTGTGTGCGTGTGTGTTCGTGTGATCTGTGTGTGTGTGTGATCTATGTGTGTGTTTGTGTGATCTGTGTGCCTGTGTGTTTCTGTGATCTGTGTGTGTGTGTGATCTATGTGTGTGTGTGTGATCTATGTGTGTGTGTGTGATCTATGTGTGTGTGTGTGTGTGTGATCTATGTGTGTGTGTGTGATCTGTGTGATCTATGTGTGTGTGTGTGTGATCTATGTGTGTGTGCTACCCTAATCCCCTCGTCTTACCACCAATATATCTATCGTCATAGGCAATCCCTCCAACCTCTTCAGAGTCTTCAGCAGCTGTAAGAAGAGAATGAGAGAACGTTCCTCCTGGTGAAGCATATTTGTTAAGGATAGCACATATCACCATGAGTCTATAACTAACAATAAAGCCAGTGCCCAAGAACTGTATACATTTTGTATTAGACTTCTTGTATTAGTCTTTAACATGTCACTTGCACACTTACGGCTGAAATGATAACACGCCCCACTTACTGAGCTTCTCATACATGAAGCTTGGGTGAGGGGAGCACTTTTCTGAGGCTTTTTTATTATTATTGTTGTTATCATTCTGACGCACAGTCACAGCGTCATCAGGGGCGTCCTTTGTTGGGGCCAAGAAGAATCAGATGTGGATGTGTTTACCAAGACTATCAGGTAGCAAAAAAATCCTAACAGGTCACTTGGGGACTAACCGAGCAGAAATCCCTTTGTCTGAGTAGACATTTTATGTTATTCCAGCGAGAAAATGTAATGGGCTCTGTTTCTAAAAGACGTTTTAATAGAACAGTTCAGAAACGACTGTACAGAGAATTATTTTTAAATTCAGAGAACAATGCAATATAATAGCCACTCTAGCCTGTTTCTGCTGCTGTCACTCTATAATTGTGTACCTATCTCCGGGGCTGTCATTTTATTAGCATACTGAACTGAGCGTCCAAACTGCTCCCATCGTATTAAAGGGTCGCATAAATTGTGCCTTGTTCTGCTCCAAATGTAGCTGCAAAAGGTATAAGTGAGCAATGCGCTGCTTGACTAACAGGCCAGTGTTTACACAACCCCTCCACCATCTGGCTGATTTAAACTGCGTCGCGATCTGAATATAATCCGTGACGTGATCTTTAAAAACCAGTACGGGCACTGATCGCTCCCTTAGGGTGCCTGGCAACCCAGTCCGCCCCAGCGACCCCCACACCCGGCGAGCATCTGCACCCACCGGTGCGACGACATTTACCTTCCGAGGCTCTTGGTTTTCCGTGAGCCTTGACTGGAGTTTCTCCACCACTTCCAGTAGATCCTCCGCCATATTTACTGCTGGATTTGTAGCCCGGAAACCGCTGCTCTAGCAGACTCGCTGACTTGCCCACTTCGTGCCGACGGCGTCAGTCCAGCCACAGTTACCATGTAAAGCTTCCGGAAGTGCGTCACCGTACAGCTGACGCTGGGGCTAGCGAGCGCTAGCGTCTGGTTAATTACGGCGTGAGCGAAGGGGACAACTACAGTACTGATACTAATTGCTCTTTAATGTATTCGTGGAATGTCATTCATTTCACTCCACGATACTTCCTAATGCGATTTTTATTAAGGTGACGCAGCAGTATGGTATCCGTGTTTTATAAATTGGCAAAAAACTCACACTCTGATTAAACGAGGGTGTTGGGGGATTTCTTTTGACAGGCTTTGCTTACCAGTCTACAAACACATCAGCCATTTACCTCCATCCACTCCCTGTCAATTCAAAAGTTAAACCTTAGTATCAATTATGCCTGCCCCTTAAAACCAATTTAACTTCTCAGCCATCTAAATTATGTGCTTCCATTTTCAAAGTTATATATAAACGCACACGTCCTCTTGAGGTTATGAATAATTTCACAAGAGACCAAAACACACATTGAAGATGAAGCTATTCCATGAAGAAAATGGAATCATTCAGGAGCACAATGAATCACACTTATCAACATCAACACACATGGTTCTCCAATGCTGTGCATCCATTGTCCTTCTTCTCGCCCGCCTGCCATAAGAGGACATTGGGGGAGATGCTGGTGATGGAGCCTGGGCTGTGGAGGAGGGTGGTAACTTTACTGAATATAGAATAGCAGGGAGGAGTGTCTGAATTTGGAGATGTAGGTGGAGGGTCTGGGGGCGATGATGGTCACATTTCATACCTTGGCAAGACCTTGCTTTAGCCAGACACTGAGGCTTGCCTCGCATTGACGGACAGACAGTGGACAGAGAGGGAGAGGGGAATGAAGACAAGGGAGACAACAGCAAAAAAAAAAACAAACCAGAGAGCCAACAGAGAAGTAAAAGAGTGAAAAAAACAGAGTCAAAAGAGGAAGAGGGAAGTGAGAGAGGGAGATAGAGCAAAGAGCAAAGGTATCTAAGGGTTTTTCTTGGTGATTTCTTTTTCACCAGTGTTTGCATGCTGTGCTGTATGTTCACCTATTAGATGTGCTCTTCTCTAAGTTTTGTGGTTAAAAGGATTTTGTAATAAAAGCCAGAGAAAGTTTAAGTAATTTTGGAACTTAGATCACTTTACGTAAGTCGTTTGTTTAATGGAAGCTTTTTTCCAAAGTGATTTTATAGCTGAAATATTTTCAGTGTTATCCATCCAGTTGTGTACCTTTTAGGTTCAGGGGAAGTTCTTTAAACCAGCCCAGTACCTGCTGCCACTCAGAAAGCTATAGATGGCTACAACACAGGGGTACATTGGGTAGTCCTTCTGGATACAGTATGATGGGGTGTCACTGCTGCCTGGTCACAATCACACACGGTTCCACAAACACGCTGAAGCTTGCTGAGGGAATCGCCACCTGAAAAGACTCTCCTGGACTGATAGGTCTTGCACTTCTCAGCTCTAGTCAGCAACACCAAGGCAGATATTTTGAGTGTTTATCTTCAGAACGAACGAAAAACACACGCATGCATACCAAAAGGAAGCTGACCTGCCGTATGGACATTGCAAACTGTAGGAAGCATATCAGGTCCTATAAATAAGCTGTGCGGATTGCAGGAGGAATGCGGCAAACGAGGTCACTAAAACAGATCTGATGCTAAGCCTGATTCACTAATGCTAACTTACCAGGGAGCAGCGTGTTAGGGTTGAG
>JAODJW010000046.1:15376112-15386198 GCA_026777045.1 Hyperopisus bebe
GGGAGGGGGTGGGGTGTGGTGGGGGGGTAATCCCATGCCTGCTGGTCCATCTCTGACGAACACAACAGCTGCAGGTGACCACGCTGCCACCGACCTGTCCTCCCACATTTATCAGTCTATTTAGCTGATTCTTTCATCAAAGTAACTTCCAACCTCTATCAGTTTCACCAGTCTTGAATTGCACCATGAAGGATATGGTCCTAATAATCTTTGTGTCCTTAGTGTAGGTCTAACTTCTATGCTACCTAAATCTGCATATCCTCTCTTGTGACATTTGTTAGCTGTTATCTGCCACCTCAGTTCCCCTTTTCCTCCTGCTCTTTCGGCAGTCACAGACTCCCAGCACATGCTCAGCAATCATCAGCTTTTTTATCCTTCAAAATTCCCCTTTCTCTGTCAGCCCTTCTCTCTCCCTTCATTCTCTACAACACGTGTCCCTCTCCTCTCCTCTGTCCTTCTCTCTATGTTTATCTCTGTCTCCCGGCCTCTTAAAATAGCCTGGGTTGTATCTGCAGTTCTTGCTGTCCAACACCGGGAGAGGAGACAGCAGCTGCCGCGGTGTCGGGTGAGAGCTAGCCGCTGATGACTGAGCAAAGAGGCCGTTTCTGCCTTTGTCAGTGGGAAGTTGCAGTTGAAAGAAGAAGTTTCTCTTTGTTCTGTCACTGTGCCAGTTTATGACTTATACTCCTTAAGAGTGAGATTCAAGTTAGTATTTCAATAGTCACCTAAGTTCAGCTATATCAACTAGTGCTGATACTGTCACTTTTCATATGTAGTATTTAGTTGTGGGACACATAAATAAAAATAATAGATAACTAAAACTGACTTGTGAGGCATGGCAGTAGGCCATAAAAACTGGACTCGGGTTGCCAGAGAGAAACAGCTGCGTAATCGGATATACGCGGCCTCAGTCCCAGAAACCGGGACCCAATGGGCCGTTGTCAGTCAATATCCACCGACCTGTGCAGAGAGTCGCTCACATGTGCCTGTTGATGGCGCTCTTGGCAGAGTGAAGGGGACCCACGCAGATGAAAATCACTGAAGTGTTAAGTTTAGTCTGACCCAGTGGGCAAAGTCTATACACACATCACTTGGCACAACATGTACACATATACATGCACAAACAATCTTGAAAAAGTTAAATCCAGGATAGGTTTTACTTTGGACTTACTTCATACATCATGCATCAGAAGTGTCTTAACTGATGAAATATTAAAAGGTGAGAATGCCTCATGGTAACTTGTTGAATATACTGACTTCACTCAAAAACTGCTCACACACACACACACACACACACATATATCTGTGTGTGTGTGCATATGTGTATATATGCATAAATATATGTCTGTCTGTATGTATGTATGTATATGAAAATATTACTGACAGCATCATGAGAAACTTCATCTTTAAGGAAATCTAGGATGTAAAATGCAAACTGCCAAACTCATATGGTATGGTCACCGTAGAAACAGGACTGGCTGCCATCTTATGAGGGAGAATGACTGAGGTCTGCAATCATACATCACTGCTGAATCAATGGGTCTCACATATCAACTACTCCATCAAATCAGATGTTCAGACACATAAAAGGAACTTATGATGCTTTAAATCACTGTGTGAGGAGGAACATCATCAAACCATAAGGCCACTGCAGTAACTATTTCTGTTTTATTTATACTGACGCAAAGTGCAGGTGTCTGTATGTGTGGATGTGTGAGTCAGATATTGTGCAGAACCTGCCCTGCTGCTCAGTGATGCATGTATAAACGGCCGTGCATACAGTATGTCACCCTGTGAGATGGTATACATGTCCCAACCCAAGCCCTCCCCCCTGGACACGTCCTGGAGAGTAATGCCCACCAGCCACTGCTACCCATCGGTAGGCAGTACCAGCAGCTGTTTGTCTTTCTCTTCAGAGTACTGGGGTACTGCCTACTGAATATCAAGGGCAGTACCAGCAGCTGTTTGTCTTTCTCTTCAGAGTACTGGGGTACTGCATACTGAATATCAAGGGCAGTAACAGCAGCTGTTTGTCTTTCTCTTCAGAGTACTGGGGCACTGCGTACTGAATATCAAGGGCAGTAACAGCAGCTGTTTGTCTTTCTCTTCAGAGTACTGGGGTACTGCATACTGAATATCAAGGGCAGTAACAGCAGCTGTTTGTCTTTCTCTTCAGAGTACTGGGGCACTGCGTACTGAATATCAAGGGCAGTAACAGCACCTGTCCCTCCCACTTCAAGCACTACATCATTCAATATGTCTGAAGTCTTTTCAATCAGTTTTTATTTATTATGTGTCTTGCTCAGAGCAGCATGGTGGTGCTGTGCTTAGCATGATCGCCTCACACCTCTGAAGACTACTGCTCCATTTTCTGTGGAGTTTAAGGGGATATGGAGTTGCCAGACTATCCTTAGGTATGAATGGTGCGTGGAGTATGTGCCCTGCGTTGGGTTCGCGCCTCATCCTGGGTTGTTCCCTGCTTTGTGCCCGTAGCCGCCGGGATAGGCTCCGGACCCCCTGCAACCCTGAATAGTACAAGCAGGTATGGGTGGGTGGATGGATGGTATCTTATTCAGTGGCATTACATTAGCAGCTGTCACTGTTTGGATACAAATTAATTTCCAAACAATATTCTGTGCTTGTCCGTCATTATGGAAGGAAAGTTTTGAGATAATCGACACACAAACATAACCAAATCGGGTTTAAGAACTTGTCTGAGCTTGTCAGACTTACAGCCACTGACAATGTTACACCCACAACTCCAAATGTCTTAACAGGAAATCAACAGCCCTGCTCTGATAGCAGCAGAAAACAAGGGATAAATAACATACTGATGTGTGCATCGAGTGTTCCCATACAGAAAGCTGCACCAGCCGTAACAGACGACATACATGTTAGTGGATCACGTTGTGATGGACATGTGTCCCCCTAGGTGCCGTGTGCTGTCCTGCTGAAGCCTGAAACTGACCGTCACCATCTACAGCACCACCCAAATCAAGCAAAAGCCCTTCCCCAGCGCGTTGCCCACCTCCTCCATCTCTTCCACAATCAGTTCCACCCAAGTAGCCTGTTGACAGTTCTGTAACTTCCCCTATCAGCCCAGCGTCAGTGGGTCAGTGGGGTGTCAGTGTTTAAGTTGACGTTTCAGCCACACCAAGGCCTTGTCAGTTTGGCAAACAGTCAGTGATTTAATCAGTTAATTAGGACACGAGGGTGTTAGTTATCTGATCAGCTAGCTAGCTAAGTCGGTCAGCCATTTGATAAATTTGCTAGTTAGCCACTCAGATCTACGGCTAACGGGCATCAAATCAGCTCTCACCATGGCCCCAAAGAAGAAGGCGGCCCGTCAGAAAAAGACAGCGGTAGAGACAGTGGGGGTCGACAGTGCTGTAAAGGTGGTAGAGAGTGACAAGAAGATCGAGGAGGCAGCACTAGATATCGAGCAGCTGAACCACCTGAACGGGCTGCCCCTCCCACCCCCGGTGACCAACCCCGGGGAGAAGGTGCTGAGCCTGGGCCGGGGCACTGAGTTGACACGACCCTTCCACGGCTCCGCCCTGCTGGAGGAGCTGAGCCGAATGCGCCAAGAGCGCTTCCTCACCGACCTGGAGCTCGCCAGCAAGACCAAGGCCTTCGACGTCCACAAGCTGGTCATCTCCTCCGTCAGCCAGTACTTCCGCGAACTGCTGGCCAAGGAGCCCGAGCTGAAGCGAGTAGAGCTGCCCTCACTGTCCCCGCTCGGTAGGCCTCCTCCCCCGGCATGCCTGTCTAACCCTGGCCAGTCCCGCTTGACCTCCCCTCTGTCTCCAGTCCCATGATCTCTCCCCAAGGGACTCAATCCTCTTGAATTCTGCTCCTGCCCACTTGCCAGGCCTGGCCAACGTGATCACCTTCGCATACCTGGGTCGCGTCCACATGTCGCTGTACACCATCGGCTGCACGGTATCCGCCGCCTCCGTCCTGCAGATGCCGCAGCTGCTGCAGCTGTGCGAGGACTTCCTGCTCGGCGAACTGAGCGTGCAGACGTGCGTCTACGTGTGGAACATCGCGGCGGCCTACGGCCTGGGGGCCGTGCGAGATGCCGCCCGCCGCTACCTGCTGGAGAACTTCGCCCAGTTCGCTGAGACGCCCCAGTTCACGCAGCTGACCCTGGAGCAGATCACTGCCTTCCTGGAGGATGACGGTCTGCTGTTGCCCTCAGAGGTTACGGCCTTCCAGGTGCGTAAAGGCCACTTTCAGGCCTCAGACCTCCTCATTCAACATTCCATCCTGTTTCCATTACATAACCTAGGCGATTTTACTGGGTGTTCAGTGGGTGCAGTTGGAGCCCTGGTCAGATGGAAATGCCACTTGTCTTAGTTATATCAATGTGCAATAATAATTTATTGTAAATGTATTTACTTTTTTAAGTATGACCACTGAAATATTAGAATCGCATATGTCACTGATTAACTTTTTTCCTAATTTCCCCCCATTAATTTTCTATATTACCGACATGAGTACTTAAGTACTCATTATTATGTGATTGACAATAGGCATACTACACAGTGTCACAGTTTTTTGAAACTGGGAGAACCTTTACCTAATGCTTTAAACTTCAAGGTTTCAAGGTCCGTAGACTTCGAGGTCTGAGGTTTAGATATTTCCTTGGTATCGTTCAGGTGGCAATGAAGTGGCTGGACTTCGACCCCAAGCGGCACCCCCACGCGGCTGAGCTGCTGTCCCATGTGCGCTTTGAGACGATTGCGGCCAGCGAGCTGGTCAGCCAGGTGCAGCCAGTGGCCCGAATGATGCAGGACGCGCAGTGTCACCGCCTGCTTGTCGAGGCAATGAATTACCACCTGCTGCCGCACCAGCAGAACGCCCTGCAATCCAAACGCACGCGTGTGCGCGGGAGCCAGAGCGTCCTGCTCACGGTGGGGGGGCGGCCATCCCTCACCGATCGTGCTCTGAGCCGGGAGGTGAGTCAACACTAACACCTGCCGGCAAAGCAAAACTGGTTATGCTCTTCCCAAACCACAGGTCATGTGACACTCAGCCAATGGCAAGTGGCAGGCTGCAGGGGCCCCCTCTTAACAGAGCATGCAAACTGTCCTCCCAGGATTCCTACTTAGAGTCGCCACCAGTCAATTTGTCAGTTTAACCAGCTCCATAATTGATGCTCTTTAGGGGGGGCTTCAAACCCACCTGAAAAATAATTATTTTAAACCCATGGGGGCCAGGTGGAGGGGATCTTGTATTTCTTCAATGGGGCTGAGGATCAAACTCTAGAATCGCCCCCAATGAGCTCCACCATACGATGATGTGAATGCTCAGAAAAGCTAGAGAATCTGCAGGACGGGCACCCAAGGACCAATCATAATCGAGTATGGATGCATGCGGCTAAGGCGACCTCTGACCCCTCTGCTAGGTGCTCTGGAGGGACCCCCGTGAAGGCGTGGCCACCTGGCGCCATCTCTCTCAGCTCCCCGCTAAGAGCTTCAACCAGAGCGTCGCCGTAATGGACGGCTTCCTGTACGTGGCCGGGGGCGAGGACCAGAACGACGCCCGTAACCAGGCAAAACATGCAGTGGGCACCCTAAGCAGGTACTTATGGTCACCTAGGTCACGCTCAAAAGACGGTCAGTGACAGTGAAAATTGTGAGATGACGGACATAGAGTCTATACTTCAACTTTGGCAGCATGGCTGCTTAACTATGATGAAACTTTGTATTTTATACACATTCTTACCCTCAGGTATGATCCACGCTTCAACACTTGGCTGCATCTGAGCAGCATGCGTCAGCGGCGCACGCATTTCAGCCTGGTGACCACCGGGGGGCGCCTGTATGCTATCGGCGGGCGCAACACTGAGGGGCTGCTGGCAACCACGGAAAGCTACCTGCCATCGTCTAACACCTGGCAGCCGCGGGCGCCGCTTGACATTCCCCGATGTTGCCACGCTGGCGCCGCACTCCCCACGGGCGAAATCCTCATCACCGGCGGCTACGTGAATCGCGCGTACACGCGCTCAGTGCTCAGCTACAGCCCCGTGACGGATACCTGGGCGGAGTGTGAGGGGCTTTCCACACCCCGCGGCTGGCATTGCGCGGCCACTCTAGGCGGGAAGGTGTACGTGGTGGGTGGGAGCCAGCTGGGGCCCGGGGGTGAGCGCGTTGATGTCCTGCCCATGGAGATATTCTCCCCGGAGAGCAGGCAGTGGAGCCAGGCTGCACCTTTGCCCCTTGGGGTCAGCACTGCCGGTCTGGCGACCCTCAACGAGCAGCTGTACCTGCTGGGTGGCTGGAACGAGGCGGAGAAGCGCTACAAGGCGGCAGTGCAGCGCTACGACCCCGGCACCGACAGCTGGTCCGCCGGCGAGGAGCTGCCCGAGCCCACGGTGGGCGTCTCCTGCTGTGTGCTGTCCCTGCCACCGCGCCACAATCCACGCAGGCAACGGCACGCGCCCGGGCCTGGACACAGCCCCGAGGAGCCGCCCGCAAGGGAGAGCGGCACAGCAGCCCAGCCGACCAGCGGCTGAATGAGAGGGAGGCGGGGTCAAGGAGCAAGAGGAGAGAGATGGAGGGGGGGTGATGACGGAAGGACAGGAAGTAGCAGGGTAGGCGGAAGTGAAACGGGAAGTGGAAGATTAAAAAAACACAGGAAAGGTGTCCCTTTAAGGGGTCGCGCCTTAGCTGCAGGGTGTCCCATAGGTCGTACGTCAGAAGGGCTTTTATTAGCGAGTGGCTGAACATCAGGGGTCTGTGTGGTGAGCCGCATGAGAGAAACGGCGCCCCCAAACATTAGTGTGTGTAACTGCAGGTGAATGTTATCTGGGTTACTTAGTGTAACGGAGATGCTTCAGCAAAAAAAAAATAGATTATATCAAAAGGAAGCACTTTACATGTGCAAGGAGAGAAACGTATAAAGGTAAAAAAAAAAAAAAATTAAAAAAAAAAAAAAGACAAATGAAGTAAAGATGGAATTGAAACCCCAGACAGGTAGCTCGTCCATCAGGCCACCAACTGCACCTTCCAACAGGAAGCTCAGTTAACAGCATACTTTTAACTTACCTTTTAAACTGTTCATGAAACCCACAGAACAGACCAGAATATGAGTCACCTACTGAAATTTGACTCCAGATCAATGGTTCTGTGGGCTACGGTGGGTCCAATGCTACCTCTATCCTAGGAAAATGAGCCAGTCCATTAGTGTTGTGGGGGTCTTGTCCACTTACTGAAGCCCGATCCATCCTGGGATATGAGGGGGGAGGGGAAAGCTGAACTCGCTCAAAAACTATTTTGGCCTATTTTCAATGTAACTCTTCCATTTCACTTACAACGTGGACATTTGTTAGAAAAAAGTATCCTGGGGATGAAATGCAAGCCTCATGTTTGCGTGTCTCAGAGCCACCCTGTCCAAAGCATTCACAAAATAAAAGCATATCCCTAAATGCTCCGGCTTAACTCATTGGTCCCATTCACTTCCTGGTACTTTGTTACACCAAAAAATTCCCACTTGTTTTCTACACAGGCGCCTACACCCAGTGTCAGCAACGATTGTCCGTAAAAAAAAAAAAGTGTTTTTCATGGTTTCCTCCTCCTTTGAGGGATATAAAAAGGATTTCCATTACTCCGTCATCTTGTGAATTTGGCCAAAATAGAATCCCTTCCATTGGAGTACAGTACCATATGAAGTACTTTATCACGGTATGTTAAAGGCTTACTGTGTCTGTCTTACTGTAATTTATCATCATATACAAGTACAGGAAAATCAAGTTTTAAATATACCAGGCCCGCGGATGGTTTGCCATTATCCACAGTTCTGGCTATGGGCAGGTCTTGGAACATCCATAGTTTGAACTCTACACTATCAAATGTAATACTTGTGAGTTTGGACAATCAAAACAAAGGAAAAGCAAGCAAATTCTCACCAACCCTTCAATTAAACCCACACTAAGCTAAAGAGTGTAAATGTTCTAATCCTCAACAGTGCAGCTGTAATCTTATATATAAATCCAGGTATCCATCGACTTATGATCAGGCCCCGTCCCGGAACTTATTTGGGAGGGGGCGTCAAATATACCGTATTAACGCAAGATACAATCAGACATTTAACCAAACAGTATAGTGGCAGCACAAATCCATTTTGGTTCTTGCCACGTACTGCACACAAAGCACGTCCAGTAACAATCACATCTGCTTCGGACGTCTTATCTATTCTTATGAGACGCAAGTGTGATCTCATTACTCGATAAGGCACAAGTCAATGACCATATAACCCTCAGGAGTCATGTAACATTATTCTGGAAAGCAAAACTGACCTATTAATGCTCCAGGAGAACATCTGGACTCATGTTTCAGTTGGCAGATGAATTTAGGAAAAGTGTCACTTCCCAGACAAGTCGTCTTGAAGATGCTGGTGGCAGGCTGTCGTCTGGTGCGGAGCCAGGCGAGCGAGAAAGACCGTACAGCTCACATTTGTGAGTAAACCTCCACTGGCTATAAGAGGCCAGTAAAATGCATGAAACTCTGGGCAGCCAAGCACCACCAGATTAAACTTCAGACAAAAGCAGAGATGTCATTTTTCTTTTTAATAGTACATTACAAAGTCAAAAACATGGTCCGTTTACTTCCCAGGGAGGATGACGCCATCGTACTGAAACAAAGGGAAACGCACATTAGCTCCTGATATCAGGCATCAGGAATGTAGACACACCACGTGCTGCGGTAACGGCAACACCGCCACCCTCAAGAGCCGTGTTAAAAACAGCCCCCCCCCCGGCCCACCATCAGAGCTCACCTTCTGCTGGAACCAGCGCATGGCTTCCTCCTTGCGGATGCGGTGCTTGAACCCAATACGGCCCATTTTCCTCTTCTTGTCTGCAATGCTGAAGCCTGGTCTACCCAGGACCTGTATCAGGCGGCAAGTACAGGCAATCAATTTATGACGGTCACTCTGGGATATAACCCTAGCAAAAGCAAATAAAACGGTTTAACAGGCCTTTCTGGGATTTCAAAAATTGTGACTGTTACTTGACCTATTTCACATCTGTAGACCAAAAAAGGATGTTCAAATCACATATAAAGGATTCCTGAGAAACTAGCCTGACTGTACTCAAAACATCCTGTTTAAAAACTTAGTTTACAGCAGGTGAACAAACTCCATTATACAGACAGCGACACCTGCTTGGCAAAAACAGCCGAGTGCCTCAATCTGAAGTATTTTTAGTTCCTGACTCCACGCCGGCCGCAGCGCAGGATCGACAGCAGTCTGCTCACCACATAGAAGTCCAGGCCGTAGATGCCGATGCTGGGGTCGTACTTTATCCCCAGGTCGATGTGCTCCTGGATGCCAAAGCCGAAGTTGCCGGTGTCAGAGAAGTTGTTCTTCCTCAGCTCATACTCACGCACCTGCCGGGAAGGAGAGGTAGGTGGCGACACACCACAGGTTACGCAAGACGAACAGGAGCCCCAAGCAGGCGAGCATGGCGACAGAGGCGTGACCAAGCGGCCGGAGAAAAGGGGGGGGGGGGGTGACAGTGATGGTCATTCAGCTAATAAGGCAAATTCACCTTCAACCCCTTCTCCAGGATCTCCTCAGCCTTCGCACCTCGGACGGTGCAGTGAACGGCGATCTTCTCATTCCTACGGATGCCGAAAGATCGCACAGTGTAGCGAGCTGCAAAGAAATGTAGGAGAAACATGTGACGACCACCTAGACTCATGAGATGGGGCCGTGCAGCATGACAGCCATGCAATGTAGGTTCTCTGTTATTAGGGAACAGTGATCACACACATTCGGCCCTGTACACATGCTTAGCTGGTCAGTAGTCCACTACCTTAAACCACCCACTGAAGATGACCTTTGAGGAATAAGGCGGTTCTAAAGGGACTGGGAACAGTTCAAACTACACACAGGTCATCAAGAAGCATCACTGAAGGAGGGATTAACCCTCCGGGGCCGATTATGTCGTCGACGACATCGCGTACTTTTTGCATCTTTCAGGTTATATCTCGCTGAAATCATGAAAAAAACGCTGGCTAAATCCGTAATCTGTCTTCTTTTTAAAACGTCCATTGTCGGAAGTATTAAAGTTTTTAAAAT
>JAODJW010000046.1:15403366-15413499 GCA_026777045.1 Hyperopisus bebe
CTCGGCCTTCAGCTTGTCCAGCACCCAGGCGTACTTGAAGGAGCCTTTGCCCATCTGAAAACATAATAATGATGCTACTGATTCCTGTGGGGAAATTCTCTTCCCACCTACCCCATCCTGCTCCCCATGACACACATGTATGGGAGCCTTTGCCCATCTGAAAGCAACGCATGCATGTTATGTATACATATATAAAAAATTGGCCAATGGGTCATATTCCTTTCTATGCTTTAACGTAAATACAGAGCACCTCAATTGGCTGGCTTGAGTAAAGTCTGATTTACATGTATGCAACAGTCTAGTCTGTAGACTTAAGTCAATTTCCTTAATAGAATATAAATTCACTGTATGTCTTCTCAAAGTGAGAGCTGGCAACCCTGCCAAACCATTCAAATG
Organism: Hyperopisus bebe; assembly: GCA_026777045.1. Classification (NCBI taxonomy): domain Eukaryota; kingdom Metazoa; phylum Chordata; class Actinopteri; order Osteoglossiformes; family Mormyridae; genus Hyperopisus; species Hyperopisus bebe. The sequence goes on from JAODJW010000046.1 coordinate 15,403,763, forward strand.
CAGAATCTGACATTCCAGCCAAGTATCAGGGTCGCAAATCATTGCTTAATCCCACCAAAAGGCTGACATGCCTCAATCCAAAATTACACACTAGCCAAACGATTGTACCACCACGCTATAAATACAGAAATGTATCGGTTATAAGGCTTCGATGGTCAAAGGGGTACCCGGGGTACGTGCGCCGACAAAGTGCCGCGTCATCGCCTTCGCGTCTGCGCATGCGCCGCCCCCGCCCGCCCGGCTTGTTCGGGCCCAACACGCACGCTTCGGCCGCCATCTTGAATTGCGGACCACGTTTAAAAAGTGAAGTTTTGAGACGTGAAAAGCCGACGCGCAACACACCTCAGCAGCCTCCTTCTCGAATTTCTCGATGGTTCGCTTGTCGATGCCTCCGCACTTGTAGATCAGATGGCCGGTCGTGGTGGACTTGCCAGAGTCGACATGGCCGATAACCACGATGTTGATGTGGGTCTTTTCTTTTCCCATTGTTGATTAGTTACGTTTCTAAAAAAAAAAAAGAAAACCTACTGAGTGCATATACAGCAATGTTTAACTACATTAATTGCAGTATGAAAATCGGATGGCAAAAACCACGACCATCCACCGGCCTCGGCCTTTCAAGCCGGGCCCGGTCAGTACGACACGTGTTACTTAAGGCAGTGTCGTATTAAGTTACAGCGAGATTCCGAAAATGCCAGGATTAGCCATCCAGAAGGTGGTCTGGCTGCCAGACTCCACTTTTACAGGAGAAAGATACAGCCCCGCTTCCTCTGGCCTAGGGGACCGCTTTTCCTGGCAACGTTCTTTGTTCGAACCCGGCAGACCGCCCCCATCCGCATGAAGGCAGATAAAATATACATTCTTCAAAAATGATAGAAAACACGCACGTCTTTAAAAATAATAAGTTGGATTGAAAAATTTAAACAGCGATTCGAAGTTTTTTCGAACAAAAAAAAGTTAACACAAGAAAAACTAGAATATATAAAAAGACAAAAAAGTTCATGGAGTACGATACATATAAAAATATGAAATTAAATATTTGTGAGAAACTTTAAAAGAAATTAACCACTGTACTTACCAGGGTTATACGATCACTCGACCACAGCCACTACCCCTAGCCAGGTAACAGAAAGAGGAGGAACAGAAGTCGGTGTCGGAGGTTTTATAGACGGGGAGGCGGCTAGACGGGGCTGCACCCCCCGCTTCCTCTCGCCCTCCCAATTCAGCCCGCAAATCACACGGAATTCCGCGAAAAACTCCCCGCCTGTCCGCCGACGTCATCGCTCCCTCTCAGCGGCGCCCAACTTTTTGTTTCGCCTACTACTAGTAGCTTTGGCTTTATAATGTCTTAGAAAGAAATCATGTCTGTTTTCGCATCTCAGTGCGTAAATTGGCCAAGTTTTGTTCGCCAATTTAAATGTGTATGAGGGCTTTTTAAAACGTGAAGTTACACATGGAATGTGGGCGTTGTTCCAACCGGTAATACAACCAGGATTGGGGTCAAATTCCGCCGTGACTCCATTTTCCCACGTATTATAATGCATACCGTATGTGTTATGTGAAAAGTAAACGTTACACATAAATTAGAATTTTAGAACTTAGTGATCAGTTGTCATTGTTGACACCACAGCACACAGTGCACAACAACGAAATGTGTCCTCTGCATTTAAGCCATATGTGACAATGTGACCTAGCAGGGGGCAGCTAATTCAGCGCCCAGGGAGCAGTGCTTGGGGGCGGTACCTTGCTCAGGGTACCTCAGTGGTGCCTTGCTGGTCGGTTCTTCTCTTGCTTAATGAATATATAGGCCTATACTTGAAAAAAAAAATACATAAATATTTTTCAACACGGTGAGTGATGACAATGTATTTGTTTTAAATGGTTTACCTTACTTTAATTGTAGTTACAGGGAACATCATTAAATGAAACTTAAACATTCACTCTCACAACTCCTCCAGCTAACTTGGTGTCCTTAACACAGATTCCTGTGTCAGCCTCTGCTCATTCACAGGAAAACCTGAATTTGGTGTGACTCACACATAAATACCTACTTAACTAGTCACTGGAGTGGCCATATTCTCACAGAGTTGCTCAAAGACATATTCATCGGCCCAAACTTGTGAAATATTTGAGGTCATTCACAAATTTATGTACACTTTGCTGCAAATCTCTATCAATTTCTTAATCTGCCAAAGCTAAATCAGGCTTTTGCTGAATGTCTCCTACCCTCAGGAAATAGCACCTCTTATGGTAAATGGGCCTGGAATCTCCTTAGTCTTTGTTTAGTTTTAAATGAAGAAATACAAGCTTTGTGAGTGTGATAACATTTCAATACACGGCTTCCCTGCCCCCTGAAATGCATATAGGCTAATCAGCATGACAAACTTGCATTCTGCTTCAGAGTGTTGACATGGCAAATGGCAGCCAGACGAGGCAGATGCCTGCTTATTGTCTCCGAGATTCAGGGTGATCAACACTTATCTCTGAATCCTTTCAAATTGAAAGTGAGTTATCAGACTGGCCTGGTGAGAATACTATACCCAGTTACTATCCACATTGTAACTCTGCTGTTTTTATTTCTTACTCACAATCGCTTTTCCGTATACTTGCATGCACTATATCTGAATTCTTGGGAGTTTCCATTATCATCATCCACATTGCAATCACAGTCATAGTCAAAAGTCCCCTTGGAATCAATAAGTCTATGGAATTTTTATTACTATGAACTGGGAAGCATTGTGAGAGAGCAATATTGACATGCAACTATGTTTTTATATAGCATTTAGCATCTATTTTGGTTTTAGCTTTTAAATGCCCCAAACCCTACCAATCAGGTGGTTAGATGTGTCATTCTGTCTTAATGTCACATCTTAAAATGTCATGTCTATATTATGCTTATGTGTCTTAGTATTTATGCTCTATGTATTACTTATTTATCATTTGCATTATGACCGACAAAAACGACGTTTGAGCTCAGTGTACGACTCCATGCATCAGGTATTGGATATTTTCTTGTGTAGCCTCTGCTATATTTAACAGTATAATGAAGCTGTTTTGATCTAATTGTGTGCTTCTGTCTTTGCACCTTAGTTTATCTTTGAATGTTGCTCATTGGGTTCTTGGGTCAAAGGTCAGGGGCTCAGTGGCCATACTCATTGCAGGGCAGGCACCCAGCTCTCTCAGCCGACCGTCTCTCTCTCTCTCTCTCTCTCTCTCTCTCTCATTTTCTCTGTCTGCCTCAGTGCATGTGGCAGCCACAGCCAGCAGCTGTTGCGCTCAATCACCGTCGAGACAGAGCTAGAGAAATAGCACCATGCTTAGGGGAAATTCATAGAAGAGTTTTTAGTAACCAAATGGAACAATGCAAGGGACCAATCAAAAGACAGAGAAAGACAACAGGCCAACTAGAAAGGAGTGATGTTCTCAGGCAAAGTCAAGGCGAGAACCTTCCAGTGGTGGAATTTCAGAGACACGATAATATATCACTTACACTTTATAATGATTTACTCTCAGTTTTCCATTATGAAAATTTTATTTGTAGGTGAAAAGTAGGAAAATAAACACATCAAGGCTTGATGTTGTATTGTTGTCAGTTCAGTCAGGAAGGGCAGAAGATAAATCAGGATGTGTTAGGGAGAATTGTAAAACCCACCAGTACCTCTCTAAAGCCGAACCTGAGCAGATTATTTTTCCAAAGAAATTTTACATCCAGAAAAGCTTGACACACAGCAAAGAAGGTTTGCCTGCAGATATTGACAATTTACCATTTTTCAGATGAATGAACCAAAGCTGTGGAAAAAAATGGTTTACAGATCTGTGACAAGCAAGACCGTATTGAGTTTACGGTCACCTCCTACAGGGTCGGCTATCGGCCGCCTGACACATCAGCAGTGGTGTTTCTCAGTGGCTGCTGGGTGTACTGACCCTCTGCACCTCAGCCCTGGGGTGTTTAACCTATCAATTATTTGAATAATAAGTAATTTTAACAAGTGGGGGTAACAATAGGTAAATGACTAAGTTTTGGCTGGACACACTGGCCACTAAACACAGATAAGTTAGAGTGAAGATAAGGAGTGCAGAACGGGGGGGCAGGAGCAGCTACAAGACAGCTATTGTGGCAGGAATATGCAGGAGGTGGCAAGGACCCAGAATTAGCTGGAGCAGAGTAGCAGAGTGAGCGGCGCGAGTGGAGATGGGCACCCTGAGCACCTCCCTGTGTTTTTATCAAACATACCTACAGTCATTATTTCAATGAAGCGGTTATTCTCGCACTGGTTTATTTCAGAGTGCTTTAACTTAAGATAATGGTGGCAGCTGACATGCACCTCAAGGATCTAAAGGGTGACAGGCTGAGTTCTACAAGGGTAGGAGACTGACTCTGGATGAAGGAAATGAAGGGGGGGAGGAGCAGCTGGAGGCCAATTGCTGGGAGCTGAGGAAAGCTGTAGCATCAGCTGTCCATCCATCTCATCAATTGTTCGTCTGGATCTCACGTACACACACACACACACACACAGAAACTTTAATCAGCACTTCTGACACGTCCAATGAAGGCTCTTGCACACCTATCGAAAACATCACGAGAAGGTTTTGCAGTGGCACTGCTCTCAACTCAGACCTCAGCAGGCAGGGGTGGAGGAGGGGTCTCACAGCGGGGGGTGGGCGACAACGAAGGGGGGTGCCCCCCTCTGTAAAATTTGCAGATGGGGTGGGGTGCGGCAACTGGACTTTAGTTTTCAAATTCACACTCACATTTTAGCAGTAATTTCTGGGGGGTTAACTGGCTGGAAGAGATAACAAAGGAGGGAATCGCTAATCTTGTTAGGTCTCTCTGATCGCTTCATGTCTAAACACTCACCTGACCAAAGGATCTTAAAACCTGTGGATTTTTAAATAAAAAAAGATATTCACATTTGCATACACTACGTATCGAATGTAACAAGTCTGCAAAGCTTAATTTAGCTGTCGTTGCTTTTAAAGCTGATGAGTTTGCCTGGAGATGAATTTAATTTAAAAGCAGCAGTTTTATGGTCGTATGTGTATCGCATAAACAGTAACCTGCTGGTGACTGCATATCCAAAACATTTTCGGGATAAAAAAACCGATTATATATGAAAGCTGCTTAGGGGTTCATTTTAAAAGACACACGACACAGAAGATGATTTGATCGTCACCTATGAATAGGGCTACTCCGATTACCTAGCCGAACCCAGTGCTTAAGTGTGGGGAAAAACGTACATGAGATTCTTACATCTCATTGATACATAAAGAGTTACCCATTAAATGCTATAAAAATTAATAAACAGGTTGATCCTTTTATGACTACTTTTAGGAGTAGTACTTTCTCCTCTCTACCATGAATGGCTTTTCTTGGATCGTTTTTTCGTACCGGTTCTCAGTTACTAAAATCAAGGCTCTTCCTCTTTTTCATTACGAAATTAAGAAACTCGCGTCCAAATCTTCACACTATACTTTACTATAGTCACTTCTGGGGTCAGGCAATTTGGGGACCGATACGTTTTTGCTTTCAACTGAGTAAATTATTTGTGAGGTGTGGCTTTTAAAAAAACCTGTTTCACGAAAGCACAACGGCAAGTAATAAGTGCTACACAAGGGAGATGGTGAATCTTCTCCTTTAGTCGGTTGACTTTTCAACGCATATCATCCGTGTTTCTAAGATACTCTCTTTGGTAAATGATAAAAACATTAAGCAATTAAAAACTAGACAAAAGTCAGACGCAGTCACGCTTCAGTACGTTTCTCACGTGCATTCTTCGAGGGTGGGGTCAGCTTTATCTCTGCAGCCATGGTGACAAAACACTTACTATTTAAAAATACGTCCTATATTCCAGGGGAGGAATACAGCTCCATGTCGGGCGACCGTGTGTTCGACAACCAATTATACCATCATGGCAGGATCAATATATTAATCTGGGGTATCTACACATCCATTTCACGTACATTTTAGTATTTTTACCTACTTTGAACACATTTAAACTTAGTCCGGAGGGTTTTAAAACAATCAAATCTTAAAGAGAAAGAATCCGGTAATTAACTTTTCCGTCACCATGAGTGTACGCGGTCATTATAATGAATGAATGAATTATTTGCTATTTGAGGTTACCATTGTGAGGACGGTGAGTTGCTTGATACATTTCAAGCACACTGGAAAAACACCTATAACGGAGAAGCTGGCAATGAACAGACGCGAAAACAGTCCTAGTTCTGCTACAACTAGCAGCTTTGCGGACAGGGGTGGCCGTAACGCGCAGTAAAACTGTTACTCTGGGCTTCAGCCACATTGAAGGTGCAGTTTCAGCGGAACCCGGCATCTCTCTCGGGGAGTAAAACAAAATGCATTTTTTTAGCCCGTAATACATCAAATAAGCGCCCCTATTTCCTTTTTTTTTTTTACAATAATCTTTATATTTATGCCTGTGCTAATATTATAAATAAGAACACACAAAACATCCGGATAGTTTAGTTACTATATTTCGTGGCTTTTGTGACTCGTCAAACTAGGCAAAACTTTGGTGCACCGAACAGGATGTACTCCGGCCACCAGAATTGCACATCCGGGTCATGGATACAATCTGACGCAAGCCTGAGGTTCGTGGCGCAAGGGCCTCTACTAAAGAGCGCTCGTGTGGACGCCCTCTTGCGGAGACTCCTCATTATAATTTAAGTATGAGGTTAAATTTTATAGTGACGCATATATCGATGTAATTATATCGTTTATTTCCTCAACAAATACACACATTTAAACAACGATTTAACAAAATAATAACTGTTGTTACCTCTGGTACATAGAATATCTAAACACCCCCAATGTAAATGAACAGCAGTCCCGCTTTAACTAAACCACAAAAAATATTCACATAGATAACTGAATTTAATAAAAATATAGATAGAAAATGTTTTCCCGATAATCTATTTGACTCAATGGGTGATAACCATTTCATTTTAAAGTGCAATTTTTCCCATGACAAAATAATACACTTGCGGATCACAAGAATTGGCTTTTGCATTGGCTTCTAGTACATATGCGTAACATTTTATCCCTTTGTTATTTTATATGGAATAATAAAGACATCCTTCACAAAAACAAAAAATATCAGACATGATAATGGTATCTTAAGACCTAGTCAACTACTCAGTGAAAAAAGTCCGTTATGATTATACTTGTTTGTTGAATAATTGGTACACCTTGGTCCAGGGCACAGGCCACCTTGACCAGGATAAGTGGGTCTTAGGATGGATGGATTCTTTTATTCAGAGGCAGGGTGGCAGTGCCCTTCACTTGTTTTCATTTGGGACGTGAACTGCTGTTAATAAGTTCAGTTCCTTACCCATCAGCTACCCAGTTCAATCAGGCCAAAGACCAGCACATGTGTAGTTAGATTCATGTTTCCCAACAATGTCTGAATGTATGTGTTAGATGTAAGACACCGGCAGATACCATTAACTGTTACATAAGTCAGGTTACATGTGGAGCCAACATAAAAAGTGCATTTGATTCCCTTCTAGAACATAAAACATCATATATTAGATAGATGGGAAATGGTTTAACAGCTAAAAAAGCACTGAGTAATCACTGGAATGATGGACATTGCAATATTGGGCATCAGCTATAGACTCCTAGAATAAGAATGCATTATCAAATATCTGTGCATATTTTCTTTTTCTGCACCAAAAGACATTCTGAAAGTGTTTAAAAATTATTGTAAACATCACAGAAAAAAAATTCAAGATGTATACTGTAAATGTGAGGTTATCTTTGAATATTCAATCCAAAACAATGTAACAGGAAGTGACCGGTGGCTCAGCTTGGGGGTTACAGATCAGCATGTGTCACTCTGCTCTCCCGCTGCCCTCAGCCCCACCGTCATCGTCACTGAGTGCCCAGCGCTGGACCTCCCCGCTGCCAAAAATGGTAAAGATGAGGGCACCTGCAGCGCTTACTGCGGCTGACACAAGGAAGACGTTCCTCCAGCCCAGTAGGAGGTGCTGTGACTACAGAAAAAGAAAGCACGATAGCTTCATTACTGATTACTCTACATCTAAGCAAAGTAAACAACCTGCAAAAAGTTCTATATATTTCCATATATTACTAATTAATGATATAAATGCATAAAAGTAGCAATTTGGCTAGAATCAAATAAAAAATGAACTGTTTACAAATTTAGTGAGCTCAGCACTTACATCTTTGGTGAAGTAACCCACGGTGATGGGAGCAACCACTCCGGGGATGGTCCCGAACGTGTTGGTGATTCCCAGCAGCATGCCTGCATACCTAAGAGAGTGGAAGCTCAAGCTAGGTGCCCATTGCACAAGAAGCAGGATTAAAGGAAAGTCTGGCTTTCTTTAGCCACTTTCATGGAAAACCCCCCAGGTAAGTCCCTCAGCCCATGGTGCCGGAACAGGTGGCCAGGTAACACCGTCGTTTCATACAGATGCAAGAATGATGATGCGTGCGACCAGACGATGGGGGGGGTCTCAAGCCGGACGTACCGAGGCGCGATGTCAATCTGGTTAACGAAGACTCCAGCAGCGCTGGTGCCTCCGATGATGGAGGAGACTGTGAGGAAGATGACGGCCAGCGACTGGCTGCATCCCACAAAGCCCATGGCAGCCAGGAAGGCAGCCGGCAGGAGGAGCCCTGAGTGGGGGACAGAACCAGCATGACACACCGAACTAGACTGACATTGCTGTTGGATCTGTTGTTGTCGTTCTTGTTGCTTAGACTGAGTTCTGTTTCAGGTCTCGGTGTACGTACATACTTTCATAGTGATGCCTCACTTTTTAGACTATGTTCTGTGTTTTAGCATTTAAGCATTTTAATTGCCCTTTTTGATATGCTCTATCTATCTATCTATCTATCTATCTATCTATCTATCTATCTATCTATCTATCTATCTATCATATCTGTCCATCCAGCCACCCACACACCTACCTACCTACCAAATTTCATTAACAAGAATGGAGTCAGTTTCTGTTTTCCTTCTTCATTTGCCTGTCTTTGGCCTTACCAGCCCTCACGATTCATTCAGCACCATTTCCATAGCACAATTTCACATTCTTCATTTGCAGGCCATTAACAATTTACTGTATTCCTTTTCATGACATTTGACAACTAACTGAGCCTCAATCGTCCCTCTCAGGCTCAGATCCCTTGTATCCCTGCTTGCCTGTGAGGGTGAAGATCTTTCGGACTGCCGTGACGCTTAGGAGTTTTCTCTCCAGCAGCTTGTCTGCCATGACACCAGACAGCATCGAAAACAGCCCACCACCCAGGTAGGGTAAGGCCGACAGGATGCCGTTCTGAAGACACAGGCCATGACATGTGTGGGTGGGAGTTAGAGAAGCCGTTAAACAGGTAATGTTAACTGAACTTTGCTGAGTCATGCAATAAACTGAAAAGCATAGTCAGCCGGAGAATCTAAGGGCGTGTGAGGTGAATGGGCACAGGAACATTCCCCCTGTCAACATTCCCCCTGTCAACCATCACTCATACCTCCACCCATCCCCCATCGCTCATACCTCCACCAGTCCCCATCGCTCATACCTAGACCCATCCCCCATCGCTCATACCTCCACATGTCCCCATCGTTCATACCTCCATCGTCCCCCATCACTCATACCTCCACCCGTCCCCCATCACTCATACCTCCACCTGTCCCTTATCGCTCATACCTCCACATGTCCCCCATCGCTCATACCTCCACCTGTCCCTTATC
>JAODJW010000046.1:15437267-15455449 GCA_026777045.1 Hyperopisus bebe
CCATCTGGCACCAACAACCATGCCACGCTCAAAATTGCTTAAATCACCTTTCTTTCCCATTCTGACATTCAGTTTGGTGTTCGGGAGATTGTCTTGACCAGGACCACACCCCTAAATGCAGTGAAGCAACTGCCATGTCATTGGTTGATTAGATAATTGCATTAATGAGAAATTGAACAGGTGTTCCTAATAATCCTTTAGGTGAGTGTATAAGGCCCAAGCATGTCCGTCCGTTGCAGGACACAGACATAGTATGGGCAACTTTAGAGATGCTAATTCATCTAGCTCTACGTTTTCAGACTGGAAGAGGAAACCCTGGCAGTACATGCGGAATCCATGCAGGCATGTGTGCCAGCGTGCTTTGCACGTCATAGGCTTCATAATTCTAGTTGCACTTTCGGCTGCAATGTAATAATCAGTGGACTAAGACTCTGTGCTTGTGATCAGAAGGTCAGCAGGTCAAACCCAACCTTGGCACGTCTGCGGGTCTTTCAGCAAAGCCCTCCCTCCCCAGCGCCCTGGGTGCCCCGACGGGTGGCTGCCCTTCACAGCCACGTTTCCTCTCATGGAGAGGAAGATGGGGGAGGCGAAAAGAGAATCTCCCCACAGGGATCAATAAAATAAGTTTTACTGCATGCACTGCCTAGTCAGACCACAGATAATTAGTAACACAATTTTTTTTTTTGCATCGGAACTATTTAAAATATTACTACTAGAACCTGAACCAGATGCACAACATTTTTGTGACCCATGACAGTGATAGTGAGAATGTGACATTTCCCAGTATGACTCTAGATTATGGCGTGAATGGACTTTCCTGTGCCAGGATTGACCTTTGCCTCAATGAGCCGAGTTGCTGCCTCACACCTCTAGGGTTGGGGGGTTCGAATCCCATGTCAGTGAATGCTCTGCCTGTCTCACCATTTCCTCCTACAGTTTGACTGGCATATCGAAGTTTCCCCTTAGTGAGGGCGTGTGCGTGCTCTGTGATGCACTAACAGCCCCTATGAGAAGGACCGGTTTTATCCCCGTTTATTAACACGGATAAGAGGCTGGGAGACAAATCCAGTGGCGTCACATGACTCTACAGTAGCTAAGGTGAAAGCAGTCAGTACAGGCTTCTTACCCACAGCCTTTACTCCAGTGGGGGGGTGGGGGGGGAAGAAAACGATCTTTGCTGCTCATGTTGAAATAACTAATGTTTATTATTTTGTCAGTGGTCATTTCTTCAGGTTATCCAACACCACACATACAATATTCCTCCAGTTAATCACTTGGATACGGTTTCCGGGAGCAACTGAGATGACCTCAGAGATGGCATCTCCTGCTTACAAAGGTTTGTCAACAAAGTTTAACCTGAGACAAAGGGCTTGCTTCACACCCTCACGCTGTCCAGTGTGTAATATGACGCCGGTGACGCACTGCAGAAACTGAGCGCTAAACGTGCAGCTCAGGTGCACTGGAAATCACCATTTCCCTATTCTACCTCCCATCCTGCACTGGGAGCATCTAACAAAAACACAAGTTAACTGCAGATGCAGAATAAACTAAGTTTAAATATTTCCCTCTTTAATTTACAGACCCAGTCACAGAATGGAGGAAATCCTTCAGCTAAAACAAGAAGTCAGAACATTAAAAGTGGACTGTAAAAATGCAAACAGGCACCTCCTGGCTGCCAAGGCAGTGGAGTCCCATTTCCCACAATGCCCTGGGGCTGTATTTCAACACATAGCCCCTCCCACACTCACTATGGGAAAGATATCAGATTTGTTTTGAATGGGTGCCCAACTCAGACATGGGCAGACTGCACAGGCAGGGAGCGCCTAAATAATCACAGTAAACAGAGTGGAAACCAAATCCTTCACACACAACAGTGCTGTCTGCACCCAGCAAACTGCATCCAAGGCAATTTAGGAATCACCCCCTTTGTACAGTGGGCTAATGCAGGTGAAGTACCTCACTCAGAGGTACAACAGCATGTCTGTATCCTTACTTGCTAGTTAGCTACTGTCACGACACGGGGAACATTCTAGAACTGACTGCACTGCGTTGTACCAGCAAGTGGAGTAGATGGAGCAGCAGTCAGAGAGACTGGGGCAGTCAGGTGGACAGAGCAACATCAAGAATGACAAAATGCATTGAAAACAGAAGGACCCCTGAACGGAGTTTTAAAAAGGACGTCGCTGAAAGGGGCCTGAGCAAGGCCTCGGTCTTCAGGTTCGAGGTGTAGCTGCTGCAGGCTTGTCCCAAAGGACGACCAGTGTCAGCGTCTGCAGTCATGTGTCCAGTGTCTTCATCCAGTGTGAGCTACAAGCTAAGTCTACAGAGAAGAGCAGCTCCTGCTGCTCGCGGCCGCTGTTCCGCTGGGCGGTTCAGTGTCATCGAGTATATTGCACATCTTTGCTGAGACGCATGCAGGGGTGGGGGAGGGGGGACTTCATACGCACACATTCATACACAGGCTGGGTTTGCTGGCTCTGGGATTCACAATGAGCCCATCCTATGTGTTATTGTGATGAGGGGGGGCACTGTATGGATGGAACAGCTGATGATACAGGACATGAGTCTCTTCAGCAGGGGAAGGGAGGAGTTTCTCAGGCGTTTCTGGGTGTGTGGTGCTATAGACAGGGCCAGGGACTGCAGGCACAATGTCGCCCTCTGGTGTCTATCTGGCATTATGCCTCCCCCCACCTCCATTACTGGCCAGGTGTGTTGGAGTCACTAGTTCCACCTTGGCTCAATGCAAAATGAGGGGGATCACTTACAGCAGAGCATGACAGTTCATGTGTCATTTCCTGCCAGAGGACACAGGGTCAGCATTTAAGTCTCCCCCCCCCACCCCAGCATGATCGCTATAACAGCTCTTCCCTCTGCTTCTTGGCTCTCAGGGGCCCTTGGCCGTTCCTGAGGGCCCCGTTTTGGTGCTTCAGCAGGTGGCCCCTCTCCCGCTCGGACCAGGGGGTGCCAGCTTGCCCGTCATCGCTGTCCAGGTCCGAGTCAGAGTGCATGAGTGAGGATGAGACAGGAGGGGCCAGCGGCTTCAACCGGCCTTGAGAGACAGATATAGATGGGCAGCAGTCAGGTACGAGCGAATGTTGTCTGTGTGTCTGTGAACTTACATAATATGTGCGAACTGAGACAACGTCACCAGGCTGAGTCACTCAACCAGCCACCAGTAAACGTAACAGAATCACATGCGTGTCTGTGTAAGAATGTCAACGGGCCAGTTAACAGGTTTGCTGGTTACCAGCTCGAGGCGGCTGCAGTTCCAGGCTGTCTTGCTCATCAGCTTCCAGCATCTTATACCGGCTCTTTCTACGCAGGCGGCTCTTGCGTCTGATCAGACACAGAGGAAATATTAAGCAAGAAATATTACACATTTTATATATAGTCCAGCATATGCTGAGATATTTGAATGCTACCATAGCAGATTATGTTATCTGATATTTACATTCAAAGCGAATGTCTTAGACTCTATATACTGATCAACAGATCTGTAACACCCAGAATACGCTACAAATCCCCACGCCTCACCTGCGGCAACAACACACAACTCCCCAGATGAGTGTTCCCATGGCAACCACTATCATGAAGGATGCTATGGTTACATAAAGGACGCTCCATTCTGAAAGAGAAAATGGGAAGATGAGGCGTCTCCAGTGCAGGGGTTGTACAGGTCGCACCAGTCAGGTCTCCCAGTCCCTGCCAGTGCATCCCCATCAGTCCTGAATTCAGTCCTCTAAGTTCTGAAGCCTAAGGTCCAGTTCTGCAGTGTTTCAGTGTGCTTCTCAGTGGCTGCCCATTTTTGTTACATGGATTGGCCACAGACTGGCCACACCTGAGTTCTAACCATGACTTGGCTTAACCTGCAGGTGGGAGTATCATGTAAAAGCAGCCGCCTTGGGGTCCGAACCGGAGCAGAGCCTCAGAGTCTGCAGGGGTCTACTCACCACAGTTACTCTCTGCATCTCCCAACTGCACCCGGACAAAGTTCTCCATCCAGAAGGGGTGGCAGACACAGCGGCGGGTGAAAGAGTCACACTCCCCATGACCGGAGCAGTTCAGCTGGCAGACTGGGAGGGGAGGGAGGGAGGGGGCACGGTCAGTGCTGCCCCCTGCGGGATGCTTAGAGGAGGTGCACGCAGCTGTACTCACTGACAGTGTCCACCCGTCGGGCCTTGAAGATCAGGAAATCATTCTTCTGTCTGCGCAATTTGTTGCGCAGTGTATAAGCAACACCTTGCCCAGACAGAGGGGGGCGCCCTGGTCCGCCAGAGACCAAAAACACGATACGGGTGCTGAGAGAAAAGGAGAAACAAGCAGTCTGACCACCGAACGGAGAATAGGCACCAGGGCTTTTCAGCAAGACGAGATGAGAGTGACCTCTGACCTATGCTCATTGAAGGCGCTGATCTCACGGACGATGATGTCACTGTCAAGCACGCGGAGCAGAACCCCCACTTGCCGCAGAAGCATGTCCCGCTGTCGGCGAGACACATGGGGGACGCCCACTTCCAGGATTAGCTCCACCAGGTCCCGCTCCCACACATCTGATTGGACAGAGCAACAGTGTGACAGGGTGTCTAACCAATGGCGTGCAACTGTGTACAAAAGTATGCATATGGAAACGTACATTAAAACATTTTGCAGCACAAGACTTAAGTGTAATGCTGCTGGTCTGAAAATTCATGACCTATACTTCACACATTTGTGCCTAGATGCGTAAACAAACCATCTTATAGTTTCACATTCCACATAAACGTTGTACATGTATACCACATTTATTCAAGTCTACAAAGAAAACTGTCCCCATAAATATCTCGTTCACATCTCACTTCAGCCCTGAATAGATAAGAAGCTGTGGAACATGGGTGAATGGAAATATATCCCTCAGAAGGGTTTGTTTTGACTGCTGTCTAACACTTCAGTCGTGCTTATCATGCTAATGAAGCTGGGGTCTGTCGCCTCTGTGCTAAAATTAACATCCTCAGCAGAGGATCCTGCGCTCATTTGATGTGACCCTGCAGCTGTCTGGCATTCTCCCCCCCACCCCCACCCATCCTGGGCCTGCCGTCACCGACCTGGCCGCACCTCCACCGTGCCTCGGTCCATGCTGCTCTGGCCTTTGCTGTCTGTCACCGTCAGCGTGAAGCTGTACTTCCCCTCCACCAGGTTACCGAGCAGCAGCACGGCCTGGTGGTCGGAGTTATTCAGCACGTCCTGTAATGAGGCCAGCGGAGGTTAACAGATGCTTAATAAGAGTAACTCTGAAATGGGAAAGAACATGTTTCCCTGGGGAGTGTAATGAATGTGGCACAGCTGGTGGAGGCCATGTTTCCCTGGGGAGTGTAATGAATGTGGCGCAGCTGGAGGATGCCACGTTTCCTGTTGGGAGAGTCGTTACGCGCAGCAGGGCTGCTGGGAGATGCATGCTTTCCTGGGACGGAAATAACTGCCAGCCTGACAGAGGTGTGTTTCCCTGAGAGAGCAATAAGTAGCACGCAGCAAGGACAAAGACATTCCTCTGGGGGGCATAGCGGGCACAGTTCACGCTTACTCTACCCCCGCGCAGTGACCTCAGGGGGTGTGTTACGTTACAATTACTTAGGCTCTTTTGACTGCAGCACTCATACAGCTCAGTGTTTCACAAGAGCACTGATGTTCAGTACTCTGCTGGTAAGTACAGCAGGATCCCTGTGGACTCCAGCTCTCACCCTTAACCTCTACACCACCCGCTGGCCGTGACCCTCACCCCTGCTGCAGGGCTGTTCTCCTCCCGAGTCCAGAGGTAACTGATGGTCCCCTTATCGTCCGAGGAGTGCGACCCATCGAGTACTGCAGTCCGAACAGGCAGGAAGATAGGCGGGCTGGACAGAACCCTGGCCACAGGAAACTGATCCAGCTCTGGAACAGAGGGACATGGGTCTCTCCTTCTTTCTCTCTCACAGACAGACAGAGGCCCACAGACAGACAGACAGACACAGGCCCACAGACAGACAGACAGAGGTACGGTCCCCACTGCCTTTACCTTCTTTGACGATGACTCTGACGGTGTCCGTGCTCTGCAGATTGCGCTCGTCCGTCACAGTCAGGCTGAACACGTACTCTCCACCATTCAGACCTGTCACCGTAGCAACCGCACTGTCTGCATTCTCGATCTTGACTCCCTCGGGGCCCCTGGGGAGCACACAGAGACAGACCCATTCACCATCCCACTCTCTCAGGCATCCGCGTCACGGCCCAGCGGCGAGCGCGGACCCCCGGAACCGGCATTGGGGACACGCACTTGCTCTGGCTCCAGTGATAGGTGACAATCTTCTGGTCGTCGCTGCTTTTGCTGCCGTCCAACGTGGTGCGATCCACGGGCAGAGTGAGCTCCTTCTCGGGGCCAGCATTGGCCGTGGGGGGCTTGTTATTTTCTGCAGGGGAAGGGGGGCACATGTTGGGGACCGTGATCAGTCCTGATCACATGTTCAGAACATCCAGGGTCCTTTAATTTTGGACTGGACCTTGGATCATGAGGTTCTATTGAGAGCAGTGTTCCCCAGTCCTTAACGTCCAGCAGACAGTCCATGTTTTTGTTCCTTCCCAGCTGGGAGGAAGCAAAAATGTGGACCGTCTATGGGTCTCCGAACATCAGGTTGGGAATTAGAATTTAAAAAAAACAGAAGGTAGACGTTGTACTTGGAGGGAATCCACTGATAAAAAAAATATATATCAGGTAAAAACTTCATGCCCAGAATTGACGCAGTTTGTTCCTAAGGGTACATATTTAACAGTTTCAATAGAATATGCAATAAAACAAAACCAAATGTCAATGTCAACTTTATCATATATATATTTTTTATTTTATTTTTACAAATTTAACACTATCAAGATCAACACTGAAACTTACACTCGTTGAATCAAAATAGTTCAGGTTCCTAAGCAGAGCGACACAAGGCTGGATGGCGGCCTACCGGGCTGCACGATGACGGTGACCTGGACCGTGTCCTGCTGTCCCACCGAGTCAGTGACAGTGAGCTGGAAGGTGTAGTCTCCTTCCTGCATGGCAGAGAGCTGCAGCGTGGGGGTCAGCACTCCCTGCAGTCCGGGGGGCTCAGTCAGTCACCAGTACAGACACCAACAGCTCTAAGAGTGGCGGTGACAGCGACCCACACACACGCCCACCTGCATCTCCACCACCTTTCCCTTGCTCTCAGGGCTGAGGGACCACTGGTATGCCAGAGGGTCGTGGTCATCGGTACTCTGGTTGCCGTAGAGAGTGATGGAGTTGTGCGGCAGCGTGATCACTTGGTTGGGGCCCGCGTTGGCCACGGGGGGGTAGTCCATGGCCTTGCTGACCAATAGCGTCGCTTGCGTGGAGCTCTGGGCACCATCAGAATCTGTCACTGTAAGCCTGTGGTGTGTGTGGGGGTGTGGAGACTGCATCAGCTGAGGTACAGTAACTCCAGCGTCTGCCGAATACTTAATAAATCATCATCATCATCATCATCATGTGCAATCAAGTTGACGGGACTCTCTGGCATTCCTCGTAAAGGTCTTCTGTCTATGTCAACAACTATTTAATACATTCATATCAATATTTAATTATAGCAACACTTAATATATAGCACTGCATTGCAATGCCTCTGCGTTTGTAAGTACATGCTCATGGAAATAATGCTGTTATCAGCAGATTAAGGTTAAACCTTAATTAACAAACAGTGAGAAGAACTACACGTTTCTCTATATATTCCTCCACCTCATGTCCTATCCTAGTCATATGTACACACACACACACACACACACACACACAAACATACAGTGGAACCGTCGGACACTGATCGCCATACAGAAACTGAGCTGGACAGTTAACCTAAGTTCCCCCCCCCCCACCCCAGCAGGTCGGCAGCGGATGCTGGCAGCAGAGTCACCTGAAGGTGTAGTTTCCGGGCACCAGGCTGGTGAGGGTGAGGATGGGGGTGTCGGCGGAAACCTTCTCGTCCCGCAGGGGCCCCTTCTCCTCCTCCCAGTGCCAGGCCACAATCTTATCGTCGTCTGTGCTGCCTGCGGGGGTGGGGGGGGGCTCCTGTCAAACTCTTGCATAGAACTGCCTATTGCTATATCCATGCAGAAGAATTAACATATTCCTCGCATAACCCAGCATATACGCCTTTATAAAGATACTATAGAGCCTTCCTAAGGTCTTTCTATAATTAACTTTACAGGTTACTAATGCCGTTACTCTTTAAGGCAGTGCTATGTTTGGCTTTTCATATATTCATCCTGCTGCAAGGTCAGGTGACTCTCAATGCTGCACACCATTCTGTAGGTTTACATCATTACAGCCAGTGCTACTCTGTCCTTAACATATTTACCGCATTGTGCCCTCAACCTACAAGTCACATAAGGCAGAAGAACCCGCTTGATGAATGAACATAAATGTCAATGTGGATCACATTTATAGTCACACGTTACTGCATTCGTACAAACTCGCTTGAGGAAGAGCGCAGCGGACGATCTGGCAGTGCAAACGAGGGGATCGGCTTGCTGAGGATACTCACGACTGCCGTCTATCACCGTGGAGCTGGTTGGCAAGGAGATCTCCTGGAACCTCGGGGAAACCATGGCAACAGGTGGCTTGTTTACCCGTGGCTCTGGGGGGGGCGAGGGGGTTGGTGGCATGGGATGAGATGTCTGGTCAAAGTCTGACCTCCTCCGGTTGGACACCAGAATACTAGCTCAAATGGGCTGTAGGTCGTAGGCAGAGTATGCATGCAGCTCAACTACTGCCCTGTCTCACCTGGTTTGACAGTGACGTTGACATAACCCTCTCCATGTGCCCCCATTCCATCCACCAGGACCTCGAACTCATAAAACCCCACAGTCAGCTGATGGGGAAAGAGAGATGTGAAACAGGAAGTGATGTCACGCATCACCCAAAACCTCCAACAGCTGTGATCAGCATAGGCTCCTCCCAAGCCCCTCTCTTGCTACCTTGCTCAGCTTGAGAGTCTTGCTGTGCTTGCCCTCCATCTCACCGCTGTAATCCTGGGGGTGAGTGATCAAGCGCCAGTCAAAAGTGTAGTCTGTGCCTGGGAGAAGGTGGATAATAGCAAACAATAACGCAAGAGGAACTCCTTTAAGCTGAAAAAACAGTGTCAATTGTCCATGTGTTAGTGAAAACACGGGCAAGGATGGGGTATGTGTCTGCAGTGGCAAAACTGTACCATCAGGGGGCGCTGGCAAGACGAAAGCATTGAGCTCCACCTCGCTGCGTGGCAGCGTGACCTCCACACTGTTGCCTGCCGACACCACCAGCTCCCGGACTGTAGCAGTAAAGGAAACGACGGGGTGAAAGGTCAAGTGGAAGTCTGCCCCCTGCTGGTGATTTGGTTGGGAAGCCTCCCGCTCAGCTCCAAGTATTGTTTCCGCTAAAACTATTCGTGAATTTGAACATGGTTATACCAGGAAACTGTAGCCAAAACACCACCATCAAAAACTCACCGGCTGTAGTTGGCGGGGTAGGGATGGAGATTGTTGGGGCTACAGATGGCAAACTGGCACTGCCATTAGCCAGACCGCTGGCGACGGTCCCTGCCGATACGTTGGCGTTATGGTCCTCGAGATGTAGAGCCATTGCATCGGTGCTTGCATTTGTCAACAGACTCTGTGTCCTATTGGCTAGTTGAGGCAGAGCCACGCCATTGGTTGTGGTCACTGAGGTAGCAGTTCTGGGCATCTCCTTGGAAAGCAGTATGTCGAGAGAGGAAAATCCATCAGTACTTGGTACTGGCATCAGAATCCTACTTCTGTGTTACAAGGACATGCCAACAATAGGGAAACTCACCAGGGCAGGTGGGGGCTGGCCTACGGGCGCCCGCGGCCACCTCTTCCTCCCTGAGCCGCCTTTTTCTACCTGCTGGAGGAGCCCCTGCGATGGCGTGTCTGACCGTGCAAATGCAGTGACGGTGCACCCCCCAGGATTAGCGCAGCTCAGCTGCACACAGTGCCCATGCATTGTCCACACGGCGCTACAGGCAGGGT
This sequence comes from Hyperopisus bebe, assembly GCA_026777045.1. Classification (NCBI taxonomy): domain Eukaryota; kingdom Metazoa; phylum Chordata; class Actinopteri; order Osteoglossiformes; family Mormyridae; genus Hyperopisus; species Hyperopisus bebe. The sequence goes on from JAODJW010000046.1 coordinate 15,447,297, forward strand.
CCAGGCAGCACGACTCCCAACAGCGTGCACTGCCCCTCCCCACCGCCAGGGGGCGCCATCCAAGCCCAATCACGCTGCTCCAGTGAATCCCCAGAACCCCACCGGACACCCGGCACAGACCAGCGCTCACTTCTGAGGGCGAGAACCAAAAAGAATTACAAAAATAGAAAGGCACAAAAGCAGAATTTGACAAACATCAGTAAAACTGCATATCTGCAGTGAAAAACAAGGGATGCATCACTGCTATTTTGTGTCGCTACCCTGCCTTCCTCACAACAACGGTTCCTGTTTTACACAAGTCCAATTGGGCACACACTATAACAGGTGCCACTAATTTGGGAACAGCCTTTTAAAGGCCTGTACTTTTGTTATGAATGATAGTATCTCTTGCATTGTACTCCTAGCATTCAAGATATCACAGACAGAGATGCAGTACTTGAGTGTGATTTACCTGTGGGCGGGAGCAGGCAAAGCACACACCACAGTGACAGGAGGGTGAGCCCGTGGGTCAGCGTTGAGTGACACGGGCTCTGACCAATCAGATTCTGCTGTGCACTGATCATGTTCCTCAGAGATCAATGACCTGGGAGCGACGTTTGACAACAGTCAGAAATTAATCCGGACAAAAGGCAGACATCACTCCCACACCGGCTTACTCAAACGCATACAACACTGAAAGAATAGTACACAGTGATACATGTACTTCATATTATCTGTTTTTGTCATTACAATAATTTGACAAGCCCTCAGAAAGTCTGAAAAGAATGAGCTATTGTGGCAACCAGCGGAGAAAGGAAACGACAAGGCATCACAGCGTGAGCAACGCTGCCTGGAGTGCGATGCGTAAGCACGCACACACACACGCGCTCAGCACAAACACCACGACGCACGCCCCTGCCAAGGTGCTCGCAAATTTAACACAGGCAATAGAATAGCCACCTCTGGTCAGGCTGGCTTTTGTTTTTCTGCAGTCCCCCATTCATGCCCATTTGTGATGGGGGGGGGGCTAATATCGGTCCTATACTGCTCCCCCATCTTGAAATGTAATCTGAACTCCTGGAGGAGCCCCTTCAGTCATGCCCATTGTTCTCCGGTAGAGGTTCAGCCATAGCTGCTGGCTTGATGGCAGGCCGGCCATGATGAGCGCCATCTGCACCCGTCGTCTGCGGCTCAGCTTCTGTAGAAGCCCCAGGCCGCCACAGCGGGGGCTCCCCCCAGCTGGACAGTACGGTCACGGACCGCCGCAATCCCCACCCGCGACACCGAGCTCCCCCAACGCAAAGCCACGCCACGTCTTCAGGAATCAAATTTTCACGTTGTCAGATTTCAAACTCTACAACCGTTTTCGTCCAAGAGTTTTCTGTTACACTCGCCATCAATTTACATAACAATTTACGGACCAGATTTCGCAATCAAGCATTTCAGCCCTGCTACGACAGAACAAGCAAAAATAATAATAAAAAACCGGGAACGGTGGAATGTCACCTAGGTGGAATGTCACCTTTGTCGAACACTCCCATTGAAGGGCTTAAGGGAGCATGTTCGCACCCGTGTTCATTGTGCGACCAATTAAATACACCACCATTCATAACAGAAAGCACATCCATTGACATCACTAGCTCTTCCTGGCAGGAGAGGTAGAAGCAGACATACACAAAGTGCTTTTAACCAGCACAACGGTTCAATGCTGATCACTTGAAATGTCAAGCACATTTATTTATATATGCAGCTTATTAATTGAAGCAGCTTCCTATTCTCTAGAGCAGCCTTTCCCAGTCCAGTCCTCAGGGATCCCCAGACAGTCCACATTTTTCCTTCTTCCCAGCCCTCAGCCAGTCAAAATCAACCCTGAATACCTGATGCAGGTGTGTTGGGAGCTGGGAGGGAGCAAAAATGTGTCTGGGGGTCCCACAGGACTGGGATAGAAAACACTGCCATACAACAAAATACCAATTACCCTCCCCCCTACAGTTTAAGGCCACACCTTTCTGACATAATTATTTGAGGTGAAATGGCACTTTAGATTTTTAATTTCATTTAACTTAAATAAATAAATAAATAAATTTCCCTTCAGAGGGAAATCATGAATTATTTATTCATCTAGTACGCAGTTTCGTCCTTTGCCAAGAATATAAAGTTTAGTTTGGTCAGCTGCACATAAAAGGTGATAGGAAGCACATCCTGGTGCCTTGCAGCATAACCTGCGACTGATAAGCAGCTTATCTCATCGGCGGAGCTAAACTGACGGTGCATTTGAATTCAGATTCTCTGACATCAATTTCTAGAAATGAAAGGACGTTTTTGTCGCCCGAACCATAAGAATAACTTGAACGTTACTGGAAAGCGGGGTGGGCGAGATGCAATTCAGCAACATCTCTCAAAACACCGGTGCCTGTAACAAAACTTCTGAACAAGACGTCGGTGATATGCCCAAAACAAACATTAAGTAATTTACTATCATCAGGCTGCACCTTCCTTAGTATATTGAATTATGGAAATTAAAACTCTGTATAATCATTATAATTAATAAAGATTTTTAAAATGTTTTAAGAAGACCACTGGTATACAATTAAATTAATAAGGCGTAAAATGCCCTTAATAGGTGGATGGAACAGAGTAACCCGACTTCTTGCCTTGTGCTTCATGGGCCGGCACATCGGAGTCCGCCGGCGACGCACCTGTGCAGCAGGTCGGACATTCTTCAGGTGCGCATTCCGGGACACGGCCACAGCGATGCCCCCCGCCTCCGATCGGCACGGCTTCCACTTCGGTCAGCAAGGGGGAGGAAGAGAAACGAGTCGGCAAGCCGAAGTGGCGCAGCAGCAGAGCTTTGAGAGTCAGGGCAAGATTCGCGTGGGGGAAACGGGCGTCGCGTTTCCAGTCGGTCTGGTTTCAGATACGTTAAATCCAAGGAAGCTCCCGAATGGACAAAGGGCGGTGCGGCACGGCTGGGAGCAGAAGCTGCTTCCCCCGCAAAACTAGATATAGAAGTGCGCAGCTCGCAGGGTGCCAGTAGTGCGTTGTGTTATCAGTGCAGAAGTCAGCTGGCATCGACCATGTGATCGTCGTGGGCTAAGACAGGACGGCAAACTTACGCCCGCCAACCCCAGACGCTGGCCGGCTCCCAGCTCAATTCCCGTGAGAAGGAAACAGACACCTGGATCTCCGGCTCTGACCATTTAGATCCGGGCTGGCAAGGCTCCTGTGTGCTTCTAGTGCTCCCTCCCCCTTTTTTCGGAGTAATCAAAACCACTTGTCAGCAATCCCTGGCCGCCGTGGAAAGAAGTAGGCACTGTTCTCCCCCGAGTTACATAAATGCACAGTTTCTGGTCAGGTTAGTGTTCACTTCTCTTTACTCACTCTTCAAATCCTGTGTTACAGTAACGCCACAGTTAAGAAAAATGCAGAGAGAAATATAAGTAAACATTAACTATGCAAAATTACTACAGCGCGGAGTTGTAATTTTCCTAAATTGAACGCGCGCACACACACATCATAAATGTAATTTATTATATATATATATATAGACAGATCCACACCGAATATCTCGAATTACCTACTTCAGGTGATTCAAAGCATTGCAATCTAAAGCGGTGACTAATGGTGTTTGTGTGCACTGGTCAAATCACTTGTGATGACAGCATCTCACTTTACAGTACAATTGTTTCCACATAAAAAAAAACGAGACGTTGTGAATGAATAAAACCGTAAATTATACGTGCAATCTACGCAACGCAACATCATCTTCATATTAAGTTTCTAATAAGACATAATGCTTACACAGAGCCACCGAAGGTAAAATCATACCAGCGCGTCATATTTAAAAACGTGGTTTAATCCACAACCACATGCACGACCGTGACCCAGAGAGAACATTTTTGTATAATATCAGATCACACCAGCATGTAACAGCTGCTGGTTCTGCAACAAACGCCCAGCACTGCCTGACTGGTGCCTAGCTGTGACGTGCCCCGTGACCCTCAGCAACAGCTCCTCTATCTCCCTGTCATTAGCTCTATTTATTACCATTATTTATCTCCACGGATCACAACTCACCGGCCCAGGACCTTGTAGCTCGTTCTGGTCCACTGCGGACGAGTGACGCAGGACCCGTTACGCTCCGCTAGACTGACTATCTGGGTCATAATATTACACGATTCGCACTTTAACTCGGAACCAAATCCACAGCTGTAACAACACACGGAGACGATTCCGCCCCGCAAGATTCAACTACCTACAACGTTTCCCTAAAGAGACGGTAATATTTCATTGTATCTCTGTGATATATAATTTACGTAACGCACCTAAAGCACAAATGGGCAAGAAACGGGAGCTGTAACTCACCCCCTCGTCATGACTTCTTTTCTGTCACTCATAAAAATGAACCTTTTTGATTTTTTTTCAACAACCCACTAAGATGGCGGCTTCACTTACCAATAAACCTTTTCGGTATTGGCTATTTGCGGTCCGTGGCCAAATCTGATTGGCTTACCGAGGGCCTTGTATGGCCCATATGAGAGTAAGGTGCTTGTGGAACGACTGGGAGGTATGATATTGTTGACCGCGTGAATTTTGCGTAGTGATGGTTACACTTACTATGTTGATATTTACGAATTGATGAAAATAACACAGACCGACTTAAGGGACCCCAGGAACATACAGCCTACACATTAAAAACCACGGGCCGCTGATTTAACGACGAAGGCAGCATTCGACGGCTAGCTGACCAATTGGAATATTTGATTTGTGAGGTAATACATTAATTTCTGAATTTATAAAACTTTTGAGGCTTAAACCGAGGTCATTGTATAGATAATTGACGTCATAAAGTGACAACACTTTGCTTAGTGGTCTTCTAAATAATGGCAAACTTGCACTGCCATTGGCCAGGCCGCTATTCATAATCCGTAGAAGGGACGATGCTTCGTGCTCCCTTACTCACAGTTAATAACCTGAAGCAAAAATAACTCTGCGTTTAATGTGTTAAATGATCAAACTCGTTCCTCAGGAGCTGCTTGTCTTGCATAGTTTGGTATGTATAGGTCATGTGCTTCCTCTGCTATTGCAGTTTGGTACTGGCCTTGTTTACCTAACAGCCCTTGGCTGTTGTTGATTTTTTGCAGGTCAGAAGTGACTATGGAAGGAACGCAGAGCATAGGTGTGGATGGCTCTCATCAAGCAGAGGAGAGTGAGCAGGAGAGTGCTGGTGGCCCCAGGGGCCAAAGTCTGTCCCCTGGCCAGCGAGAAGTGCTGGAGCGCTGTCTGCACACCCTCACTCATGCCAGGAATGACAGCCACACACTGGCTGCTCTGCTCCTGGTAGGAAACCGCAGTCTTTGCCATTCCTGCATGCTGGCCTTTACTTGAATTCGTAGACTGATACAGATGAACCCAGAATCTAAATGAGATTTAATTACGTAAATCAGTGTCCTGGGAATTTGCAATCAGTGACAAAAATTTGGGGGTCTGGTTTCCCACCCTTTTTACTGATCCCCATTTTGGTGTAACCCTCACCCTTTCCAGTCTATCACATTAGAGTGTTCTTTTTTTTGCTTTACCCAACCTAGTAACAGAAATTGTGTGCGCTGGATTTCAAGTGAAAAGTCCCTTATATTCTTAACTTTACAGATAAATGTTTAAATGGTAAATCTGCAATTATCTTATATTTAATGTAGATCCATTTAAAGTGTGGGGGAGAAACAAGCAGGTTGTAGAGTTTTTGCCATTGGATGGATGGATGGAATAATGTTTTCTCTGCCGCATATTTTATCTGCTGCATAATTGCCCGTCTTTCTGATTTTGATTTTTCTGTGCGTTTTGAACATCTTGTCCTTCCTGTAGATCACACGTTTGTGTCCAGCAAACCAGATGGACCATGCGACCCTACGGCGAGTGTTTGAGGCGGTTGGGTTGGGCTTACCTGCCCGCTTACTGGTCACAGCCTTGAGGGCAAATTCTGGGGCAGGATTGCCCCCTGAAGAGCTGCTGTCTCTCGGGGCCGCCCTGCTGGCCGCCCTCAGCACTGACCCAGATATGGCAACTCACCCCCAGCTCCTCAGTACTGTCCCACTGTTGCTGGGACTGATAGCCAATGGGCTCAGCAGTGTACCTCGGGATCAGGGCCCAGCCCAAACCACACAGGGAACTGCTGAAGGCCACCCGTCCCAGACTTTCCATGGAAACACTTCAGACCTCAGCAAACAGAATCCCAACCAAGTGCTGAAAGATGAGATCAAGTCAGGTGCAGATCAGTTAAAGCCTAGAGAGTCAGAGCAGCACCATGTCTCTGAGGAACCCATTAAGGCAGAAGCTGAGGAGTCCCGGAGCCCAGCCAGCGACCTCGACGAGGCGGTGGCCATTGACTGCTACCAGGTTCTGAGAGCCGTGTGTGGGTCGACCCATGGCCCAGAGAAGCTGCTGGCACGGGGGGCTGTGCCAGCCCTCTGCTCTGCCGTGGCCCAGAAGCGGGCCCAGAGTCGGCAGAGAGGCCTGCCTCTGCTGGGCCACCTGCTCTCCGGCCCCATCAAGCCCAAAGCGTGGAGCAAGCACCGGGCCGAGCTGTCCTCACTGCTCACCAGCCTCGCCGATGAATTCTCCCAGGCCTCGGACCAGAGGCGTCTGGAAATGTGTGCCGTGATGACGCAGTTCCTTCCTCTGCCTGAAGGGGCGCCAGAGAGTGAGGGACTTAAATCTGTTGGCTCCCAGTTATGGGCTGGGCTTAGGCCCATGATTCAATCAAAGGTTACACCAGCCCAGCTGGGAGATATTTTGGTACTGAGTGCCTGTCTGCTGGACCTGTTTGGCTGGGCGCCAGTGGGCCCTCCCAAGTTGTGCTGCCTGCTTGTGAACCGGGCCTGTGTGGAGGTCCGCATGGGTCTGGAGATTCTGCCCGGTACGGAGGTCTCCTTGGACCAGCAAAACATACTCGGCGCCTGCTACCGCATCATGGAGGCTGCAATGGAGCAGGCCTGCTGTCAGGAGGAGAGCGAGGAGCCGTCCGAGCCGCGCACTGCTATCGCTGGGCTAAGCTTGCAGCAGAGCAAGCAGGTGCTGGGGGTATTGGAAGAGGCGTTTTCAGCCATCATCTACTACCTGCAGCAGGTATGAAGTGAGAGTAAAAGCCAGTAATTAGTCAATTAGTTTAATGCAGTATAACCAAGGAGCACCTGGAACGACTGTACATGTATGATCATACAGAAATGCACCTTCCTCCTGCAGGTCGGCACAGGTCGCCATGGCGATCCCTTCGTCTTCGCCACGTTCCGCTGCCTTTGCGCCTGGCTGGCCGAAGAGACGTCGTGTCTGAAAGATGACATCGTGGCCCTCCTGCCCGTTCTGATTGGCTACGTCAAGAGTCAGCGGGAGGCGGGCGGGCAGGCCGAAGGCTTGGCCAGCTGGATGTCGGAGATGTCCGTGGCTGACGGCCCCCAGGGCAGGGCATGGACAGCAGAGGGCGCTCTGAGGTAAAGCTTTGTGTACTGAGGGTGTAGGAAGTCAGTCTGGAGTCTTGGGTATCCTTAGAAGTACAGCAGCGGAGCCCCCTATGAGCTGTGGTAGACGTCTGGCAGTCTTGCTGTGAATGCCTCCCCCCAATCTCAGGTACTTGCTGCCAGCTCTGTGCCACCTGTCCGCTGAAGAGGCTCCGCGGCAGCTCCTGCTCTCCCAGGGCGTGCCCGCCCTCCTGGCTGACTTCCTGCACCACGGCTGGGAAGCTTCGCGGGGAGCGGGCGGGAAGGCCGGGTCACGTGACCCTTCCATGGAGACAGCCTGCTCCGCCCTGCTCAACTTTGTCGTCACGGAGCCCGACTACGTCAGGTAAACTTGGATGTCTTTTCCTCTGCAGGAAATAGCTGTGAGGTCAACCAGAAGGGCATTAGATCATTTCTGTATGTATGTAGTGTTAAAACAGGAAAATCATTTGTATCCCAGGAAGCATCCATCCCCTTTCTACTATAAATATTTATCTTCAGTGCATCCATTTTTCATAATCGCTTATTCTGTACCAGCTCACAATCAGAGTACATTAGTAGAATAATAAATAGTAATTAATGCATTATGTAAAAAATAAATGAATATGTAGCTTAAATTAGAGGGAAGGGTTACACTGTGCTCCCTGGGATGTGAACCCATGACCTTTGCATTGTTAGCACAAG
>JAODJW010000046.1:15455549-15469041 GCA_026777045.1 Hyperopisus bebe
GCACCCTGGGCCTCATGATTGGCCGACTGACGCAAGCTCCTGCAGGTGCGTGGGGAGTTTGACACGGGCATCCCCAGGCCATCGCAGCTCCCTTATGTTTCACGGTCGGCAGGATGCTTTCAGAGATGATGCGCTCGCCTGCCCCGTGTTTCGCAAAGACGCAGTTGTTGGGACAAACTATTCGGCCTCCTCAGGTCAAAGGAGAGATGTCAACTGGCCTGATTGTCCAGCGCTTGTGTTTCTTGGTCCAAGCAAGTTTTTGAGTACTTTTAAGTAGTATTTTTTTTTTTGCTCTTTCCATGTGTCTTAGAAAAAATGCAGCATTTAAACATAAGCTTTTAGTTTAATATGTAATTAATACTACTGTTATGAGGCCATTGCATTAGGTGCGTCCAAACTTTTACGTATTTACGTAACTGATTGCCAGTTTGAGTCTCCGCACACGTATTCATAACATACCTGACAGATTCTGCGGTGTACGCACATCAGTCGACAAAGTTGACATTTCTTTACAAATAACGTTACATGTGTAGGTTGTGCCGTCCCAGCAGTAGTTACTGATCACTCTTGATCTCCATATCCGTCTCTCCCTTTACTGTCACAGGTCCTGCAGGCTCAGGACAGCATCGCTTCTTCTCTGCTGCCCTTGGCTTCCTCTTGGGGGCGCTAAGTGGGCCGGACCCGGGCCCAGGTCAGCTGCGGGTGAGCGCTGCGTGGCAGGACTGGTGGCATGAGGTGGGCCAGCTCTGGGCGCTGGCACTGCAGGCCTTTGGGGCCTGTGTGCGGGCACAGCCCGGGGTGGCACGCCTTGCCCGGGACGGAGGCTGGCTGGCAGAAGTGCTCAGCTTGCTGGGCTCCTGCTCTGTGCTGCCAGACTCCCACATCCAGGGGGCGCTAGAGGAGGCCCTTGTCGCACTAGCGAGCCACTGTCCGCTGTGCAGAGCGGACATTGCTTCCTGTATGGAAAGGAGCAAAGGAGGATCCATAATGAGCATGGCGCGGCTTCAGAGAGCACTGGCACACTGACCGACTCTTAAAGAGATACACACCAACAGCAAGATCCTGCAATGGCATCATACTGACTGAGAGATGTGGCCCTACTGGCTGTCACCAGAACTAACTGAGCCATAGTGAAAATAAAATATTTTTGTATAAATAAAGCTTTATTTTACCTGAGCATGAGTTTTTTTTTTTTTAATAAATCTGTCATCGCAGAATTTACTGATATCTGGTAGAGCAGATGTAGAAACCAGAAAGAGTGGCAAAGGTGTCAAATACTCAGCAACATAGGTAACCCTACACACTAATTAGGGGGCTTCTTTGTCTCAGCCCCCCTGAAAGAACCATTTAACCGTTTAGTGATTTGTCCTGGATTTTTATATACATATTATATACATTTTGGACCCCCTCCAGTCACTCCTGGGAGATTAAATTGCCCTGATCACTGTCAGGCTGATCTCAGCACCATGATCAGCAATGTTTTTATTTTTGCAGTAACCATCTTGTCTCGCCCATGTTTTGTCGCTGTTAAGAAGTTATTAATCGTGGTACTTTACACTATGCTGAACTGGAATTAATGACCTGTAACAAATGAATTCTACTAAATTTAAAGAGAAAATCGAAAAATTAAGACTCCGTACCATTGAGAAATCCTATACCGATTTGGTATTCATGGGCATTTATGTGCAGTTCCACATGATCTCCACAAGATGACAGTGTTACTAAATGTATGGGAGCTTGCCTGTTGAATTTGGAAGACGCAGTGTTGGGCAACCTGGACTCTATAAGGACTCTTAAGGCAGCAATAAACGTACAATTTAAACACCTACGCATAAAGTAAACAGAAAAAGTGTCGATATTTCAATTGGCAAGATATTGTGTTGTCATTTGCATCGAATTAGTGTGTTTGCGGCAAGGGGTCGATTTCCAGTATGACAACACGGATCTGATTAAGGTCCATGCTCATGGACTCCACTTTACTGAGCGAGGAAATGAAACACCTGACAGTGGGAAGACCCGGCCGCTGATATTTTCGTTATACTTTGTATGTTATTTATTGTAAGTAGTGCGCAATGATCTCCCACAAAGACCACATGACATTACCTTAAGCTAAAGTCGGTAGTGTATGTTGACTACGCCTGAGTTTTTTTGATTACTTCCTAAAACTGCAGTTATTATATGGCACATGACGGAAGTATGGTTTTAATTCTGAATACAAAACGGCGCCATCGAGGGTCTTTCCACGCGCCCAGTTAACATAAATTTGCCATCTCCCTGCTCTTCTCGTGTTGTGCACCTATCCACTAACAATTCCTTTACCGTCCCGTAATAACAAATGACTTCGTCACTGTATTAAACGCGCCATCCCTCTAGCCGTATAGCCTACCCCTCCCACCAACTCCCGATTCATCACTCTATAAAACTCCTGCATCGCTTCTCCACCTCAGTCAACCTCCTTGCCATTTTCGGTTCACACCGGTTCCCACATCACCTCTGACACGCGACAGGTTCCGGCACCTTCCGCCCTCACCGACTTCTGTCCCTCGCGTCATGCTGTGGAAATCCCGCACCAAGACTGAGCCTTACTGTCTACAGGTAAGACATCCCTCATTCTATCATTATGATTATTATTCACGATTATTATCTTATGAAGATACAACTGTTAAAATAATCATCGGATATAACGATGCAGTGCATTTCTACATTTGGCTGTGCAGAGTGGACTCCAAACCGCACAACACTGGGAACATCTTAAATTTATTTTCGACAATATGCGAGACCCCACGCATCCTGGTCCAACGACACAATTTTTAAAAATTCACAAACGTTCTTTCATTGGACATAACTGGTTCAACATGAGACACACAATTGTGGGAAATTGTATTCGAAGACCTTCAAACAGAAATCAAGCCTTCTTTTTTGTCTGAGATGTGGTATGTGGTAAATGCCCGCACGCCCTGAGACCGCTTGTGGTGGTTGTTCTGAGTACATTTCTTCTCATTTGGGTCTTTCCAAAATGTCATAATAGTCTGCATTCCGTGTCTCTTTAGGCTATATTGTTTGAAAGAAATGGTCAATTCAATTATATACGCAGTCGACCAGAAAAACGTCTTAAGTCAAATGATGGATAATATTTAAAAATTATGTGAGCCAACCAACAAGCAAATAAATGAATTAAAAAAATAAACAATGAAAGAATAATGTCCCTTTAAGAACGATGCCCCCCACCCAATTTGCCCACCCACTGCTTTACGAAGGGCGCTCAGAAAACTATAAGTAGCGCTCATGGAGTGTCGAAGACACTTTGTCACCCTCTTTTAGCGCATCGAATAGCATCCACAACCGCACGTGGGGGGTAAACTGTGGTACAAATAAAATATCAGACGCCCCTTCTGGCTTAATGGATCTTCTAGATAGACGAAAGAACTCTGGATTTTAACTTTGCCGGCGTTTTTTCGTGAAGACCTGCCAAAAAAAAAGTAATTAAAAAAACAGAATCGGATTTTGAGGTTCAGCCATTCCGCAATCTAGATGTTAGTCCACACATACTCCAGTATGGTGAGTCTTGACACGCATGACCCTGTTACGGTTTGCGTCTGCTCTGTGCGGTCTAGTCAAAACTTGTACGCTTCAGTGAAAATGGTGCGCTCCTTTCTGCATTTGAAACTTCTAAATCATGTTGGTGCAAATATTGAAGGGAGCGACTGCACTCGATTATGCTTTTATAAATGATGATGGGATAACTGTAAAACGTATGACATAACTGCAAAACGAACGAGAAATTCGAGAAAATGAAAATAATATTAATTTACATAATCAGACATTTTGATGTTATTTGCAGCACAACGAGAAAGATTTAATGCATCAAAGTAGTAACTATTACTCTAAAATACGTGCATAATCGAATATTCATCAGTTTATTTAGTCCATAGGGAGCTTGTGTTTTTCCACATCAACAGAATCAATAATGGTGACCTACATATCGCCTTTTCACACTATTATGGAAATATATTGAACTTTAGATGGATAAGTGTACTAGACCGGGGAATGGGAAAGCAAATTAATATAAAACACCAGCTACAAAATGGGAAACGTGCTTATTTTATTAGTGAGCAAATTATAGAGTTAACTACAACTGGAAGCTTTATCAGGTTAAAACGGTCATTTGTGTGAAATATTTGGTAAAATGTGTATAAGTCAACGTCAGCTGGGTTCATCTATCATTTTTAAGCCAGTGAAAGTCTTCGGCTTAGTGTTTAAATGCAATAGTTCCATATTCATATAATCTTATTGCTACATTTCATTTTAAAGCGTATGTAACTGAACTGGTTGTGCTACATTGTAAAGATGTGACTACACTTGAAGCGGGGTTTATGAATCACGCAGATTTTTTTGATACTCTATTTTTCATGTTTGCGATCAATCCTGATGTGTCATTTTCAGGACCGGGCAGATGGGCTCACCAGCTCGTCTCCGGGCGGCCGGCTCTCTCAGCTCTCCTCTTTGAACCAGGCGGCCTACTCGTCGGCTCCGCCACTGTGTCACACACCGGCCTCAGAATTCCAGCCTCCGTACTTTCCCCCGCCCTATCCGCAACCATCGCTGTCTTACACTCAAAGTCAGGATTCCGGATACCCGCACCTACCGGATCCCTATCCCTCAATAAATCCCATCCATCAGCACCAACAGTCGGCGTGGCATTCGCAGCGGTCGCGACCAGATGAGAGCGGGCTCCTTTCACAGTCTCACCGTGCTTTGAGCCTTGACCCCAGGCGGGAGTACCCAGGTGTACCCCGTCTTCTTCACGGACTGGGGGAGGGGGCAGCAGCGCTTGGGGACGGCTCTCTGATGCAAGCGGTGAGCCATCACGGGATCGATGACATTCAGGTATGCCATCGTATCTAATGTCTTCACGTTACTGAAAATGAAAAAGAGTTTTATGTATTTCGTTAGTACATACATATAGGAATATATGCTGGCACTGTTTTGCTTACCCTTAAGAAAATTTTAAAACGTTATAATTATATATTTGTGTAGGCCTAACATTTACATTTGTCTTCACATATTTCTGTATTGGGTATTATTTGCTTTTGCTGTGTTTATCAATTTATTAAGTACCGCGTAATGTTCTGGTTTTACCCGGACGGTTCTGTTTTCCGGACTGAATGCCTGCGTTATTTCCAGAGTTCTTCAAGCGCCTTCAGCCTGGGGCTATGTGTGTCCGCGTGGCAGCGCGTGCCTTCTGAAGCCAGTATTGTTTAGTTGTATCTTTGCGGTAGTTTAGTTTAGTTTTTAGTGTTACCTGAATATCTGACAAATCCTCAGCTGACCCTCTACTGCTCCAGAACACTGCATAGGATCATTGTAATCGGCAACAGATTGTTTGTTTGTGATGATATTCTTGAGTTGTAACCTAGTTTTTAACAAAACTGAAAAGTTCTGAACTGAATTCCCGTCACATTTATCCCCAAGCCATTTTTAACGACTAATCTCTTTTTGTTCAGTTCAGTTTTATATATAGTGGCCTTTCTATCACAACTGTCACAGAGATCATCTCGTTGACGGACATAAGGTCTGGTAATGTTATATATTAGTAAAATGTGATTATAAAAACCCAGAAGATGATACATAAAACCAAATAGTCTATTATTAACTCGCTAGTTAAATAAAACTTACTAAAAGCTTCCAATAAAAAATCTCTTCGAAAATCTGGGTAATATGAAAGAAATATAGATGACAAAAGGAAACGACTAAATTGCAATTTCAGTATGTTTCGATTTTTAAATAAATGGGGGAACCTGAAATTCTTTTTCCCCCACTGATGCGTTTTCGACAGAAGTTGCTATTTTTTATTAATTATTGTGAGATTATCAATTGTATAATTTATATTTAAATGTTTCGTAACATTTTTCTTTTAAAATATCCCAGCATTTTATCGGATTGATATTTTTAACTTTGTTGCCGTTACGAACATAAAATAACATACAGAACAAGCTATATTCGTTTTTTTTCCTCCTGGTACTCCGATTTTTAATCCCTTAAATATTCCCAATATTTAAATGATTATTTCGGGGATTAGAGGAAAAAATCTCCCGGAACGAAATCCATCCCTGACAAATCTTGCGGCACCCCAGAAAATAAATATGCCTCTTAATCATCGGCGATTGCCATTGAAGCCGATTACAATGTAACCGCTACAATAAGGGACTGTTTTCAAAGTCTTGACAGAATTAACACATGAGCAGAAGTTGTTCATGCTTTCAGAGGGGAATAAAAGAGCGACGAAAAGGACTGCTGAAACGGATTTATGCATCAGTAACAGTGTAAGAAACATTTATACGCGTTCAAGGCTCCCCTTTATTGAGAAAAGCTTAAGCCTGCAAAGGACTCCGATGTGGTGCGGTTTTCATTAAACGTTTGATCTTTTATTAAGCTCACATACTGAAATCTGTATCATTATTTAACGTATTAATATCAGACATATTAAAGAAAACAAGACACTTTCATTATGTTAAATATATCCATACAAGTTTTATAAATTATTAGCGATAACAATTTGATAATTTAATAGTTAGTTGCGTTTAACACCTTGACTATAATCAGCGATGTAAGTCGGAAATTAATAGGATACTAAAGTTTGCCTGTTCAAATTTCAGAAAGTTCCTAAAATTAATTACGCTAGCATGAAATTGTTTGTTAAAAGCAGAAATATAAAGTTTTGACCAACTAACTCGCATTGACATCTTTGCTATGAAAATGCCTATGAGAGAAATTGCAAATAGGCACGTGTGGGTAAAGCTGCGTAGGCGGGCGTCCTCGCCCTCACATCCGCGTTAAGACGAATCCCACGGAGATCCCACCCTGCGACCTGCGGACCGCCGCCAGATGTTGTGGCGGCGGCTGAGCCATTTTGAAAAGCCGAGCGCGCAAAGGCGACATGACGTCCCACCTCAGCAGCATCGTCTGTAGCATCCGCGCCTCAGCTCTCATCGCCATCCCGCAGACTGATTTATGTGTGCGGGTCTATATTTTCAACATTTTAAATACAGACGCACAAAATGATCAGCCAGAAAGTTATTAAGGTTTAGGCCTAAATCATTCAAGCATGGAATACAAACAAAATCTCAGCAATTGATGTACACATATAGAGGAATATAGAGGAACACACGTAGAGCGATTTATCCCCATATAGTCACTATATAGGCTGTTCTGTATTACTATGGTTGTGATATCGCCATTATACCAAGCACATGAAAGCTGGGCTATGACTCCGTCAAGCAGGACATGGCCACCTCGAAGAAGCGCCAAGCCTGCTAAATGGCACAGTAATTATACGATGCTGCTTGGATTTGATTCAGTAGGTGAAAAAAAAACCTTTACATAAATTAAAATATGAAATCTCCCGTTTAGCTCCAAGGCATCAGGTGACGACATGTCTGCAGAGAACAATGAAGACCGCTGTCAAATATATGCAACTTTGTCTCTTACAGGTGATGGAGGACGGCTCAGCTCTGGGGATCTTGGATCATTCTGTCATCAAGAAAGGTGAAGAGGAAAAAACGAGACGGGAGAGATGTGGGCATATAATATTTTAAATATAACACTTACATTCTTACATTCACAAAATCATTCACGCAAGTAGGCCTACGGAGTGCGCGCAAAATAGATACACGCGCACTGCCTCATGCAGGCACATGCACCACACACGAGCCCTTTATAAGGTGAGATGAAGGATAAGGGAGCATTTCGTACACAAGTATCTATGTCCGTTGTAATTCATCACACATTTGAGCAACAGAACCTAAATCTGAAACGTTTGCGCCATCTTTACGACACAATACAAGATTCTGGACACTGTAAGCACTGGAAAATTGTACAACAGCTGTAATTTAATCACCCTTTAAGAGTATATTTAGAAATTATTTCTGAATGAATTAATTAAGGCTTATTTTAAAAACAGTGGCGATGGTTAACACTATGGATGATTTGCCTGAGAACAGAATGTATCAATTATAGAACAGACTAACTGGCAAGGATTTAGAACATCGGAACAAACCAAAACCCACATGAATAAGCGGATCTCTGCAGAGGGCTTAGAGGCATCTCCCGCGCCGCAGTCTGGCTCAGAGGGAGGGATTCTGACAGCTCGCTTGTGTCCGGGAATCCGCGCTGCGCTGCGGGGCGCTTAAGGGAAGCACGCTGCCCACGGAGACTAAGAAAGTCTGCGCCGAAACCAGTTTTAGGGGCGGGAACAGCCAAGACAATAAACCGGTAACACTGCACAATGCATACAAGCGAGCCAAGAATCCAATGATGTGAAATTGTATGTCGTCCTAGAGAAGCCTTTTCGTAATTTTTGTTATTGTCAGACACCATCTTCTCTCTCTCTGAAACACTTGGTTAACTTAAATTAAACCCCAGCCTGGGGGCATGCATACGGAGCCGTGCGATTAGTGGGCTACAAAGTTAATCTTTTAAAAACGCATTAACAGTTTAAACGGCGACATAACACCAAGGTGATGGATCATGAACGAACGAGCGAACGGTACAGTGTGTATTTTTTAAAATGCCAACACGAATCATTATTGCAGCCTTTGAAAGGCAGTTAATCATTTTCTCTGCGAATCCTTACCTTATATAATCATCTATTCAACGATAACTATGCTAGTTTAAATGGCGCCTACTTAAGCCATATGAAAAAAAAAAAAACAATTATCAAAATTGGGAAAAATAGATTAAAATCTTAATAAATTACGATTTGCTTGCCAGTCCTGATGCAACTGTGTTTCTCCATTTTAAATGCAGACATACTTGGCACAGTCATAATAAAATATATTTTAAATGTTCTATGTCTGC
This sequence comes from Hyperopisus bebe, assembly GCA_026777045.1. Lineage (NCBI taxonomy): Eukaryota > Metazoa > Chordata > Actinopteri > Osteoglossiformes > Mormyridae > Hyperopisus > Hyperopisus bebe. Next base: position 15,464,406 of record JAODJW010000046.1, read on the forward strand.
CAGAAAAAATAATACAGCGGCTTCTGTTGTGTTGATCGAATATAGGCCTATGTGTGTGACGGTAAAATTAATAGGTCTCTTTCTCTTGGTTCACAGTGCCTGTCCCGTCCAAGCTGAACGGTTCGGCTCTCTCCGCCTTGTCCCTCAGTAAGGAGGGGCTGGGGCTCGGGGGCGTGTCAAACCCGGGCGAAGTCTTCTGCTCCGTCCCGGGACGCCTATCTCTGCTCAGTTCCACCTCTAAGTACAAGGTGACAGTAGGGGAGGTACAGCGACGGCTGGCTCCACCCGAGTGCCTGAACGCCTCTCTGCTGGGCGGAGTCCTGCGCAGGTGAGCGGGAACAGCATGATGTGAGCGGGTCGGGAGATCGGAGAGGGGAAAGCGTTAGGAGGACTGTCCAAATCGATATAAGTTTTACAATTCTTATTAAGTTTTAGCGTTCAATAGGAAGGATAAGATGACTTTGCGCAGGTCATTGCAAATACATAACAAAAAAATGTAAGCATGTAACGTATGTAGTTCATCCATCATCAACAGGAGAATCGATCAATTCGCAGGATGAGAACAGGGATTCACTTGCTCTCCCGGTTTGTTACCCCATCAAGGGCCAAGTCAAAGAACGGCGGGCGCTGTCTGAGGGAACGTCTGGAGAAGATCGGTCTCAATCTCCCGGCGGGCCGGCGTAAGGCCGCTAATGTCACACTCCTGACGGCGCTAGTGGAGGGTAAGGCCGCTGGCTGCCGCCTCGGTGCAGGGCATGAACACCTGAGGCGCGGTGCGTAAGGTGACGGAAAGTCCATGAAGGAACCGGGTCATCATGTTATTAAAATTAGCTGTTTTTGAATGGAGCGCACAATTAAGCCAACATCTCACTGAATGCTTCAATTCGGCAGTAGCTAGTTAGTTTACAAGTAAATGTTACAATTAAATTATCGACTGCGAAACTGGATACGATTTTTCTAAATAACACCGGCATTTCCCTGAAACTAGTTTCGTTATGCATATTTTAAATTAGGCCTAATCAACGTTTAGGCCTGACTGACACAGGTACACTGAACTTACACAACGAAAAACAATCAATTCTAAAGTAAAGGTAAAAACCTAAAAAATATTATGGGATCACATACAAAAATATTTTTTGTTTTTGTATTTCTCAAATAACTTATTCCATGATTAAGATAACTTGCATTACTTTGATATCTGTTACGGTTCATTAAACATCTCATCTCACCCGAAAACCGATACGAAGGAGGCTCGTCATTTTTCTCCCAAGCTAATGATAATGACAAAAGTTTCCATTTACTCTGGCATTAAAGGTGTTTTTTCCCCTCTATCTTATTCTCACCCACCTCGTGCAAAGGGGAGGCCGTTCACCTGGCGCGGGATTTCGGCTACGTGTGTGAGACTGAATTCCCGGCCCGGGCCGCGGCGGAGTACCTGTGCCGGCAGAGCGACCCCGAGCAGCTGCCCGCCAGGCGCAGTATGCTGCTGGCCACCAAGTGAGTGCGCGCGCCCTCTCTCCGCCTTGCGCCGCGCGCCCGGCTTCCCAGCCACTTCCGGGTGCCCCGCTGCTCTTTTCCTCCCGTGTTTCCCAGAGTTCGCCACAAAACACAATAAAGCGCAACATGTCCGCTCTACACTTCTTGTTAAAGGAATATTGGTTTGGACAACACAGCCTATGACATCACCTCATACATAGGCCTAACTTATAAAATCTATATGTCTAAAATGTGTGTTTTTTTACATTAAAAAGAATAAAAATTTTATATATAAATCTTAATTTCATATCTTAAATATAAATACTATCAATATTAAGAATTCTAGATACTTTTTTAAATTAAATTAAACATGTGGTACAGTTTGCAATATAATATTGCTTTTCTTTTTTTGGGAACACCCCCAATAATATAAAAAATAAAACATAGTAAAATACCTAGAAATGAAAGTCAGAAAAAAAACATTTGCCTTTTATTTAATTTCCTTTAACCGTGCATATGGACAACAGGTGGCCTACTGTTTGTGGGTTTGGACCCAAAAGATTTCCATCCTACGGGGACCAGTTACAGTCCCCTGGGCAGCATTCTGGAGCTGACATGCTTTGTTAAGCGTGTGTCTGTGTGAGCAGGTGAGGTGGTGCAGAGCAGGCATGAAGCATAAGGGCACCGAGCATAAGCACTCATGCAGAAAAAAAAGAATGGAAAAGAGGAAAATGCTTGGGAATGACCATGGGAATCTAATAATAAACAATATTATTAGAATAGAAAATAATACCTGATTACTAACACCTGGATGTGTCTCTAATATGCTCTATTAAGAATATGAAATGCATACTCTTTTATGTCCAGAAACATGTCTAGAATGATTTGCTATACAAAGAAATTTATTTGGGGCAGTGTATGGCTCAGCCTCTGTGCCTGTGATCAGAAGGTCACCGGTTCAAAGCCCAGCCTCAGCAGAGCAGTCATGGCTGTGGGTCCTTGAGCAAGGCCCTTAACCCCCAGCTCCCTGGGTGCCCCTATGGGTGGCTGCCCATCTCTGCCAAGCTTGCTCTCACCTACAGAGAGCAAGGCGGGGGAGGTGAAAAGAGACTTTTCCCATGGGGATCAATAAAGTATAATCATTTGATTTCACTATCACTACGAAATAGATAGTAAGTATTTTCCTCCCAGATATTTCAATATTCAACAAGTGCAGCATGAGGTGCTTTGTGATTCTCGCAGTTTGTATCACAGGGGATCAGTGTCGCATTATTCTGCGTCCGATTGGCTGTGGATTCCGAGTCATTGCACCAGCTGCTGTAAAGGGGTAAGGCGTGAATGTTCCAAAGATTTGGACAGGCCGAGCTTAGCTGCGGCTACCCCTTGCCACTCCCTGCAGCCGCTCCTCCGCAGCAAAACATGCTGTTCCCAGCGGTGTCGCGCATTTGTTACGTGCCTCGCAGATTCGGGAACATCAGTGCTCCAGATTTCAGCCCCTGATTCCCCAGGGAGTCGTTCCCAGATGCTCATCACTTGCATGTTTTGCAGCGGCATTGACTTGCATGTGCTGAGCGGCAGTTCGGCAGCCTGTCTTTACGTCCCACTTTCCAGCAGCGATCGCGTGTAGCGCCTCACTGCCTCAGTACCGCTTTCACTTTCCTCTGTACTTCTGTCTCTCTATATCGTTCACACCCATTAAAATGTACCCGACCCCTTCTGTCTCTTCAGGCAGATCTGCAAGGAGTTTGTGGACTTGATGGCACAGGACCGGTCGCCCCTGGGCGCAGGCCGCCCCACCCCCTGCCTGGAACCTGCCGTCCAGGGCAGCCTGACCCACTTCAGCCTGCTGACGCACGGCTTCGGAGCGCCCGCCATCTGTGCTGCGCTGTCCGCCTTCCAGGCCTACCTGCTGGAGGCGCTCAAGCTGCTGGACAAGAGCGAGGCTGGGACCAAGGGCCCCCACGACAAGGAGATTAAGCACCGCAAATAGGTACCGTGGTCAGCATTTGCACTGCCAGTGTCCAGCACCCACAGTACCCCCAACCTCCCCCCACACCACACACCCCCCGTCATGCCCTCCTGGCCTGTTTGCTCTGATGAGAGATGGGTGAGAGATTTTTGACCGCCAAACCAGGTGGACGTCTTACTTCCTGCCATGCGTGGCAGCAGCCAACACACAAACCGTCTTCTCGATAGGGCCGGGGCCTCCGATGCAATGCCTGCACTGGGCTTCTGACCTCTGCGTCCATCGGGAGTCACACAGACACCATCGGCAGGGACTCGCAGGTCCTGCTGGGCCCACAAGCGTCTCCCCAGGACCAGACACACACTGCCAACGCACAGCCACCATGCAACAAGAAAATGTACCTCAGTCTCCTAACGCACATCTGTGTGTGTCAGGGGGGTGGGGGGAGGGCGGGGGGCTTCTTATTGGTCGGATTGTTTAGAAAAAGTGAGAAAAGTGAGCGATGGTGAAACAGGACATTTACTGGTGTACTTCAATTCTTTTTATTTGTAAAAAAAAAACAAAAAGAAAAAAACATTGTTTTGTACTTACCATTGTATCTTTATTATTATTAATTATTATTAGTGTATTACAAGGTAAATGTAATATATTATTAAAGAATGACATTGATGTTAACTGTCTTGTGTCTTCACTGATTATCTCCGCAGAATGACCTTAAGACCTCAGGGTACACTCACATTTGTTTATTTAGCAGAATCCAAAGCGACATGCAAGCCAGGCCAGACAGCACTATGACGAGCTGCGTTCACATCCGTCACGTGAAAAATTCCGTCTCAGTCAATTAGTCTGGATTTTGGTGCAGAGAAGAATGTGCCTGTAAAGAGTTATTGTCATTAGAAAGGCGCTCGCAGCTCACAGAGACCTTATCTGTCACCTTCTCCCACATTTTCTTGTTGCCAACGGCACGTCACCTCCTCCGGGGGGGGGGGAGGGAATGCGTGTCTTTGAGCCCCAAGGAAGTTCCTCCTTCCGGCCAGTAGGGCGGCAGTGAGGGGGCCACCGATGCCCAGAATCACCCCATTCCTGATTAGCATCCCAGGAAACTCCTGCATAGCTACCATCTCCCTCCCCCCCCCACTCCTGCCAATCTACCTTCAGCTTTTCTCAGTCCGCAACTGAGCCCACACCCCCAAG
>JAODJW010000046.1:15472637-15501590 GCA_026777045.1 Hyperopisus bebe
CCTGGGTTTGAACAGCTGACCTACAGGTTATCCCAAAAACCTGCATACACACCGGCCCTTTGCGGGTAAGATTGGCCGCCCCTGTCTTAGGCCGTCTGCAGCTTAGATCTGTATCTGTACTGAACCTATGAAGATAAACCTCATCCATGCCTCAATCTATTCATGCGAGTCATAATCCCCTGGCCTTGAAGCATTACATCACGAGCAGATATTCTGTTCCATACATGCAGATGTATTATTAAGCTACAGAAATTCAGGAGGTAAATAAATGTGCTGCTACTCTGTGCAGAGCGGAGCGGACCAGCAGAACACCTGAGGTCGGAGCACTGTGAGCGCACAGGCGCTCCGATCAGCCCCCAGCAGCCGGCACAGGAGCCGCAGGGGCCCCGCGTTCGACCCCTGAGATCGGCCGACCCCCTCCCCCGGTGCGGTGAGCTCCCTCACCAGCTTGCCCTCATCAGCCGCTCTAATTATTTTTTGTAATTATTTTCTCCCATTCTGTTATTGTGACAGGCAGCGACCATACGCTTCCTAACAAATTAGCGCTCGGCTTCCAGATGAGTGAGCTCCGTGTGTGTGTGTGTGGGGGGGTGCTGTATCCAAGGGCAGCAAGTAAGCTATACTGCCGATACTGTGGGCTACAGATGTGGAGATGGGTGGCATTCAATAACACAGATTTGCATCTCATGGACGGAGACAGAATCGCAGAATCAGGCACCATATATATATGTCCATGAAGGAAACGCCTCACATTTTTCTGGCTTCCCACCACAGAAAATTCCATTGATCCCCGTGAGAAAACTCCCTTCATTGCTCTGGCCCATCTTGCTCTCCATAAACTGTTACAAGACCATTCATCTTCAATACTTCACTAAGCAATGACAGTAGCGCAGTAGGACAAAGGCAGAGGCTGCACCTACCCGACTGCGAAGGTAGTCCGCGAGGTTCTTGCGCGTAAAATTAGCCGCAGCAGCCGGACTTAGTTCATACCCTGGCAGAGACAGAACAGATGTTAGCAGCCACCCACTGACCCATGGGTGGTGTTCTAAAAACTTTCCATGCTATGTACATTGCAATGTAATACAATAAAGCGCCACCTGACAAGGAGTTACTCTGCCTCTGCTTCTGACGTCATTAAAATAACCGTGGATTAATTATATGCCCACATTCCACGAGGTCTCCGGACATGAATGACTCGACACAACATGCTTGCTTCCAGAGGAACCAGGAGAGAGGAGGTGACACTCACCATTTCGCATCTTGTAGAGTTGGACATTTTTCTGGATGTACTCAGCGAACTGTACTGTGTCCCCAGCTTCACCCACACAAAGCAGCAAAATCTTCTCACTCAGCTTGAACATTTTGTCATAATCTGCGAAAGATATTTGCACACATGTATAAACCACAAACACGAGAACATGTCGAGTGCAGTTACACATAGACCAATAAGGCTAAAAAGGGGGATTGCTCGCTTTATTACAAATTTTATTGTCACATGTATTAGGGGGATCAAAGACATTCAAGTACCAAGGAGGGGGGTGCATGGGGAATAAAACTATCAAAAAGAAAAGATAGGACAATTTTCCGAAAGGAAACCTTAAGTATCATGATACTAATAACTATGATACTAACGAATTAACTTTAATACGAGCAAATAAATACATAATTTCAATATACTATTGAACAAGCGCAACTTTTGCAACATAGAAAACATTTTAAACTAACTAACGGCACAGAAATAGCCTAAGTGTAACTGGGCAAAAGTGTTAGAAAAGGAAAACGACCAAGAAACAGCTGAAATACATTATCGCACCCACAATGCGCCACGAGAAGGGATTTAATACAAGAATTTGTGAAAGGATGCATTTAAAAATAAACTATGAGGGTTTTATGTGAAATGGGATGTACATTAAGTATGATAAGTAGATGAAATCACGACTCGCTTTAAAATGAATTTAGATTTTGTCATACTAGGTTTCTTCTTACGGGCCGCTTGAACTGCCTATCGATTACATTCATTTTCACTTTCGATATTCTATCCAGCATATTAAAATACTAAATAACTGAAATACATAATAACGTCTTATGTTGAAAAACAAGAAACTGAAGCTGCAACTTTATAATTTTCTATAAATGCACGAATACAAGGTAAATGCACGAATACAAGGTAAAACTCAATGACAGTTAGCTAACCGAATCCAAATGCCTCTTTAAGCACTAGCACGTTAACACTGGAGAGGGTTAAGTACTGTCGATTTTAGAAAGTAAACCAAGATAAAAAGTACGTTAATATCTATTTACTAATAATTAGTAAAAGTGAAAAGAAAGTAAAGACAGTCAATATCATACCGTGTTTCATCTGAATGATGCTGCTGGCCGCAACAGTATCAGCCGCAACAAGCACAAAATCCGGCCCCTGAATTCCGATTAAATACTCCATTCTACAGATCACTTACACGACGTTAACAGTGCTTTATTTTTTAATTATTCTCCCCAGACGTTCCTACCCAACCCTCGTTAGCTCAAATATTACACAGCAAATATGAGCAAAAGGCGCGGAATTTTTGCGTCACAGCATTACCAACAGACGTTAAAGTACGTGTTACGCGCACGCACGCGACGTCATGCATAGCACGCACGGGCAATTCTAAAGCTTACTAGGAGTTGTTTTTGTGTTCTTGTAAACCTAAATGATTTGTATAGATATATTCATAAAATGATATTATATTTGTCAAAGTGTGTTAGCCTAACCATTTAAAACCTTTTTATAAAGTCAGACCGGTATTAGTTGTGACCATCCAATGCGATCATACGTTTTTTGACTGACCACTAGCACACTGCCTATGGCCAATCAGTACTTAATTGAGTTAAGTAATTATATTAACTAATTAATTCGGTTGGTGGCGGAATGTAAGGAATACATGGAATGGCTGAGGTGCCCCTTAAGGGAAGCTTGAGAACTGAAGAGGTGTTCATCTAGCCATCCAAGAAGATATCAGTATCTGTTCTGGAGAACACAAAATCCTTGTACATTTTTTGTGTCATTGTTAATTTGCATATATTCTAATGTTAAATTGTGTTTTTTCTGATCATATATGTACATTTATTTCCCAGATAAATAGCCTTAACCAGTTTGTGTGGGTGCGTAACACTTCCACCGTACTTGCATATAATATATATTAATATGGAGAATAGCATTGCCTATTGTCTTAAGAACAGCTTCAGTAGACCTTGCTGTCATGCGGACCCTGGACTGTGTGTAGTGAGATATTCTTAAACAAGAAAAGATGAATTAGCTGGAATTCTAGTGCATTCCCACGAATTGGAATATAGGAACTGCATGAGGAAATTGTGTTTACACCATAGAATGTAGCTGTTCTTGTGAAATGGTGTCATGTTCCTTGGATGCTGTCAGAACACGTAGCACCTCCATCAGACCCAACAGACTTCCTAGAGGTGGTTGCTCATGTTGACAGACATTGTAGGCTGAAGGCGTCCTTTGGCATTCACCAACTGGAAACCCATCTGCTGAATATTTGGCTTCTCTTGAGCTCTTTTGGGACACAGATGGACAAATAAGACATGGCAGGTAGCACAGGCAAGACATGACGTTGTAAGACCAAGCAGATTGACATAGACACACAAGACAGGACAGGACGATACAAAGCCATGCACTCACTGGGAAATTTAGGGATTTTCTGTGAGAGCTTATGAGATGCAGCAACTGGGCAATGATTGCACTGGAGTTGGACTCTCTTAGCTACCTGATGTTACTGTAACTGCTTAGAAAACTCGCATATCAAAGCAGTAACTCTCAGTCCCCTTTGACAGCTGATACAGACTCACTCACTACTTAGCACTAACCCCTAATCTGACTTTCCTAGCTGTATGTGTGTTTGTGATTGTTACTTCTAATGTAAAATCCTTTTTCTGTGTCTGTCATTTTGTCCATCTCCCATATATGTAGGAATGTGTATATCAGCTTGATTTAAGGTGAGTTTCATGTTTCATATGACTTTTAGCATTTTTGTAGTGTGAAACACTCCAAAAATATAAATTCCCCATATTTTTCATTCATGTGAATGAAACATTTATTTTTAAATATTTTAACATTTGCCTCGCACCTCCAGGCTCTCTTGTGCTGGGTTCCTCCTGCAGTCATGCAACCACATCAAACTCCAAAGTGCCCCTAGTGTGTTCACATGTGCGCCTGGCGCTGGACTGGCATTCCGTTCAGGGCACAGCTTAAGGCTTCCTCAACCACGAGATCCTGTGCTGGAAATGTGGTTGAGAGACAGGCTGGATGAATTTTTAGCATTCATGTTGCTGTTGGAAAAATAACAGTTCTGAAAGAAAACTAATGTAAAATGTCTTTAAATCATCATGTCCTTGTATGTATTTTGGAAATTTAAACCTGTATAGTATTTATATATTGAACAAATCAAAGTAACATATACTACAGAAGGCATATTTTAAAGAATTAATATTTAAATATCTACACATCTATGCAGTATAACCGACCTCAATTAATTTTATCTTTGTCGATAAAATATTTGTAAAAGTTACTTGAATGCTACATTTATAGCATTTGAGTTTTTATTAAAAAATCTTCAATTAGCTGTAACATTTATTTTGGTATCCTTTAACGGTTTTTGTAATACTTAAAGTGCAAAGTTTATCATAACACTGTAACAAATCGCAGTCAAAATAAATTGCCTAATTGTAGTTTAATATTTCACCACTTAGTCCAATACTGTATATACTTACACTGCATTACATGTGACCTTCTGTGAGGACAGACTGGCAGAGATCCAGGACAAACACCAGATGCTAAAACACAGATGAAAAACAGCACAATATATTTCTCAAATATATTTATTTATTTGCATTTTGCTGTCTACATTTTGCTCATGGTTATTTTCCCCTCCTTCTTGTTATGTGAGTTTTGAGGATCCACTTCATAGAGCTCAGAAATGTAGTACCGTATGGATTGTATTTGCAGATTTTGTTTATTGTGTGTCTATTGCTGCCATCAGCAGTGTTTATATGAGAGTGTGAAGGCAGAGTATACCCATGGAGCACACACAAGGGGTATACTCACAGAGCATGCATAAGGGGTATACTCACAGAGCACACACAAGATGTACACACACAGAGTATACACAGAGAGCATACACACGGAGTACATACATGGAGTATACACACAGAGTGCACACAGGGAGTATACACTGAGAGTATACACACACAGAATATACACATGGAGTATACACACATAATACACACACACAGTACACACACAGAGTTTGACATAGACAACACACATGAAGTATACACTCAGATTATACACATGGAGTACACAAACACACACACACCCACACACAGGATGCTTCTCTTGTAAAATGTAATACGGCACCAAAAAATGTAAAATGTTGCGTTTAATGTGTGGATGGTGGAGTGATTATTTTATGCTTATTTTAGTACTCTGATTTTTTTCCCCTTTCTTTGGGTCTTTCTCACTTTTCCTCTTTCATGGAAGTTACCGCCTGACTGCTTCGTTAGGGCTCATAATTTGCATTCAGATTAATTAACTAATTACCGACGAATGTCCGCCGGCCACCCTATGCACCAGCTCGTCAGCTCTGGGCTTGTAATTATTTTAATCATTTACTTTCATCTGGAGCGCTCCTGTCATACTCCCGTGTTTAGAGGCCATTCTTAATTACCCTGCCAAGACCCTCTCCTCATCTGTTCATGGAGAGAGGGAAGAGAGGAAGAAAAAGGAGAGAAAGAGAGGTAGAGGGAGCCCGGCGGGGATATGCTGCAGAAACACTGACAATGAGGAAGCACTCAGCACTGGGGGGGGTTTCTCCTCACACAATCGTTCCGCCCAATCAGCCGCCCCCCTCTCTTACCCCCCGCCCTCTACCAGCCGCCACACGCTGTTCACTTCCTCTCTTCGCCTTTTATCACAGGCACACACAGGAACGGCCGCTGGGCCTTGGAAGCCAGGCTGCTAATGCAGTGACAGTCAGACAGAATGGAGTGCTGTGACACACCCACACCTCTCGCCCTATCACCTGAGAAGATCTATATATTGCTTTGTCGCTGCCGTTTCCTCAGCCACCCGATATTCCCGCGTGTGACAGACTGTCCCTATGTTGGTTCCCGACTCACAATGACCACCCACTCAGGGTGAGCTTCCCACTCAAACTGTTCTGAATAAAGCGCTACCTGGTGCATTTCACCTCTGCACGATTTAAGTTTGCACTGGAGAAAAGTTAAATTAACTTACTTGGACGATTTGGTCGACGACATTCCCTTGTGTCTGTCTTGGCTGAGACAGGGAGGAGATATTTCAATTGTAACAGATATTTCAATTGTAACAGACTTACTATACTTTGCTTCTCTCTTTTTTTATTGAAAATAAAATAATTATAAAAACCAAATGAGAGAATATATGAACGAGTCGAAAGAAGACCTATTACACTGCTGCAATAAAATGAAAAAATATTTTTTTTATCCCATACCTATTCGTACACAAAAATGTAAGCTACTCCACAATCTCCACTATCCAGTTTTATACCGTGTTTAACCAAAATAAGAGTAAACCTAGAATGATCCACCCGTATCATTAGATGTAAAGCTGAGCAAACCGTTATTCGGGAAAAAAGTGAACAATGAATTGTAGAGCTCCACACGCATAAAAATAAATCAGAAAGAAGCAAATCCAGGGTGTGCCATCTCAAACGGCTGCTTGTACAATGCAAAGAGGTTCTGCTGGGATGAAGTACATTATTAACGGGAAAACCAACAGGTGCTGAAATATTTGCAGTCTTCTGCTTTAACTGGCCTCACAGGTAAGGGCACCGAACACAAGATACATTGTGTCAAACGAGAGGGAATCGGTGCTTTTGCGCGGAACCGTCCATCTGAACAATACCACGCCGTAGCAGGCACTCTCCTTTCTGCCAGAGCCCACTGGGATTTGGGTCTGAATTCGCCGATGGATTACGGAACCATCGCCTTGGGGTACAGTAATTCGAGCGGGAGACTGATCTTGAGCTGCTGCGATTAGGGATTGAGGTGATGCTGCGAGGGGTTTGGGGCTGTCACGACCTCAGGCTATACTAAAGCCCACTCTTTATCAGGCGCGAGCAACCTTTATATATGTATGCATTAAAAAAGTTGCTCCATTCATGAATTAAACATTTGGATACAAAGTAAATCTTTCGGTACAATGTAAAGCTAAGAAAATAATTTAAGCCATATGAGTTTTACTTAGCGAGCGAACAATGCCGGAAATTCAGGAGAATTGGCTGCGAATGTTAACTTGGGTAGTTCGCACAATGGGCACGGATTTGAGCAATTGATTTTCACTCGTGTATAAAATGGTAGAGAGCGGTATTAGCCGTCGCCTTCTCGGTCTAATGTGCGATTTCATGGTGTTGAGACTGGATAGGACTGCGCCCCCCTTTTACTTTTTGTCTTCCTGGTGTCACCGTTTAGCGGCACTTTACTTCCCTAAACTGGTAAGGGGTGTCGAGGGAACCTATGCACGAGAGATCACTTCATCTGAAGGGGTGAAAATGAGCAAAACAAATGGAAGTGACAAACCCTGAACAAATTCCTGCCGGCAGCTGCGCGCATTCGATACAGGCCGCTCCCCAACCTTGGGCGGCCCCGCGACCCCCGTGCCTGGCACACGCACCTGCCTCCCCGCACCGCGCTTTCACCGGCAGCCGGATAATCCAGGGGCGTGGCACGGCCAGCCTGCTCTCAATGCGCTCTTGTGAAAACCTTTTATGCGTGAAAAAGCTCCCTTTTTTCCGCTATTGTCCGACACAGTTTTATGAGACAACATTGGGCATTATGAGGTTTCGGGATTTACATGGGACTCTATAGAGTAGTATAATCCTTTCAGGCAGTGAACGAATAAAAGTTTAAACCGGCTGTTTTCATATTTATTAGCTGGTTAAAGCAGACGAGGCAGCTGAACCCGCCCCGACCAACAGGCTTCGTCACCCCGACTCCCCAAGACCGCGAACCTTCACGCTGAAGCACGTCGTCACGTTAATAATGAGTTATATATGCGGATAGGAGCGTCTCAGGCTGAGCCAGATTCGGGCAGTTTGCAGCTCAAAGTATGCACGCTTGGAAGGCATAGCTAAATTAAAAACGAAATACACGAAATATCTTATTTATACTTGAGCTTAAATAATTGAGAAATGACCTGTTATTTACCTTAACATGTAATCACGCCAGTATTTCAAGAGTATTTACTTGTCTGTCGTATTGATGATAAGTAAAGTACGAGAGGTCAAACAGCGAAATAAACATAATCGAAATGTAACTAAAATTCTGCTCATTTCGCTCCATCATCATGGTTCTGACCCATTTATTTGATTACTGGATTTTTTCTTTTTTCTTTTTCCTTTTTCTTAGGCCCGTCTTCATGTCATAATTCTGACAAGGCAAAGAATAAGTAATAAGGGCAATAATTATAAAAATAAGAACTATTGGTTTCCAGAACGGAAACATCTGCATTTCAGAAAACGAAAAGACAAGGGAGAACATTTTTTAGCTAAGAAACTAAAACATGAAACATATGAAAAAATATTATGCGTTTTGTTTTAGATTATTGTGGATGTCCTCGCTGTTTTTTTCTGTCATCCCTGTACCAACTTAAATCTCCTAAGAAGCCAGCAGAATGGTAGAGTGGACATTTGAACAGAAACCATGAATGAACAAGGAGAGAATCCTTCCTCACCTTGTCCTCATTGAACGATAAAAATAGGATTACCTGAAAGTGTTAAACTTTGGTCCCGAACAATGGTCACTGAAAGCCTGGGGGGCAAACTACCAGCATAGTGAGAACAAACCAGGGTACCCTGTCAGATCCCAAAGAGATTTTATTGTTAACTTCAGATTATTTGATCCAACAGGACTAATGTAGCATAATTCTAACATAACCAAAAAATATGAACCAAAACTTTACATGGCAGCAGAATCGGTGTCATTAATGCGGCACCTTCCGCATTGTCCCTGTTGTGCACCAACAGTGAGATTTGGTGAAATGATTATGATACAATCTGGTTCATATTATCAACTTTTTTGTTGTTATTCTTCGTCTTTAAAAACAGAAGGAGTATTCCATCTTCTCGCCTTTTGCTTCCTTGTTATCATGCTTTTCTTCCTCTCCTTTTCTGATGACCAGGTCTCTCTATCCGGTTTATCATACGGAGGCCGGAGGCCATCCCTGCTCCACAGGGACCACCCTGCACCCCCCCCCCCACACACACACACACACACATTTTTTGTTTGCCCCTCACCGCCTCTTTTATGTCAAAGACGATTGTTTCCATACCAACAGAATGCTGGAGGGGCCACCACAGTCTGCACTGTCACGCCCTATCAGAGGAGGGGGCACTTTCATTGTCATAGAGCAAAAATCAGCGACTTCTATGGATGGAGGCAGGAGGACAGAACACAGGTCCTTCTGGCACTGTAAGTGGGATGAGAGTCAGTATCTGAGTGTGTTTATCAGCTGGGACAAGTGAAGTAACTATTCTGTCATCAGACATCCATAGTACGCCTATACAAGTACTAAATAATGTAAGAATTGAATTTAAACCCTCCCATATTCACGTTTTAAATTGTTGTTCCATAAGGATTTCTGAAAACTATGTAAGCTATGAAAAGTAGGTTATAGTTAGAAAGAAACCCTGCACTCTTCAGAACGCCCTGGCTGGTTCTTAATGCCCTCTGGTGTCTCTGTTTCGTAACTGCACCCGCTTCTTCATCACCAACAATCGTGGCAACATGACGCCCTCTACTGGCCTGGGATAATTCATTGTGCCTTTTACACGACAGTCGGACAGTAATGCTATATGATGCGGGACAATGATAGACGGCTGACAGTCGCAGTCTTCATATCTAGGTCTCAGACGCAAATTAGCATGAGATCTAAGGATCTACAGCTGCGTGCACCTCGCGGCTCTCTTCTGACAGCTACCATTTCACAGAAAACGTTAAAATATGGTGCTAAACTAATTTCCTTCCCCTGATTTTAACGACTAAATTAGCGGTTCGGCTTGAGCGGGGGCAGACAGCGGCATGTACCGCAGCCCTTGTCGGTGCGTGCGCGTCTCCCCCGGCTGTGCGGCTGTGAATCCGTCGCAGTGATTCGCGCCCAGCAGGGTCCCCCTCGCACTTAGCCGCGTGACTCGCAGGTCGCCCCGTCGCGTGCATTACACAGTGCCGCTGAACCGCGGGATGCACACGAGGTGAGGATGCGCATCGGGATCAAAGGGGGAAAAACATATGCCAAAGAATTAAAAAGACGTTCCTAAAATACGAAGTCCATACAGCCCTTCTTTATCCCCAAAAACTTATGGCTAAGTCATTGTGAATAAGTTAATTCCAGCTGTGTATCAGGTTGAAAAATATTGAACTTTGTTAATCAGGAGATTGGGATGAGATACACGGAACGCCGGTCTAAGGGCTACGATTATTAACGTTTAAATACAGGGAGGTGACGCCTCGGCCATCACTGTGCTATTGTAAGTGGTGTCACACTTTAATAAGGCTACTTTGACGCGGTAATCGTAAGAAATAAACTTTTTTAAGAAAAAAGATTCGGTGACACAGTCAAAATAGGCTATAATGATTTGTTTCCTACGCCCGGGCTGATTTCAGGCTTAGTATTCGTATTGCAAAAAGTAGGATCAATATATTCACTCTGCATGACACTCCTGCCATCACACGCGTCCATAAGCAAAGATAAGCCGAGATCTACTCCGGGTTAGCAGCCACAAGCGGGGATTATCCAAACTTGCCCAGGGCTCTTTGGCTCCTCAGAACGGCTGGACTCGCGACTGTGTGTTGGGTCGGCTGCGCTGCGAGACCCTGGGGCGCCGGCTGTCGGAATACCCCGGGGACCCGGCCTACTGGCGCCCCTGCCCCTGCAGACAAACTCAAAGTGCGGATTAGCCTGTGAACGCCGGTATCTCAGTGAACATGCACACGGGCCGGCGAGCAGCCCCGCGCCCCAGGCGCTGAAATTAAGCGCGCACACTCTCCCGGACTTCTGCCACCGCCCCATTCCGCCTCCTCCTCATCACCGTGTGACGATAACTATACAAACGAGCTCTGTGCCGCAGATAGACAAACGATTATAGCCGCAGCAATCCAGGAGCTCATTACCGTTATTTAAGCAGTAAGCCTACTTCAGATTGGCAACAATTTTCACCTAGACGGAAGATCACTGTGCACCGAGTAGACCTGCACTTGAAAACACACAACCTCGTGATGAATGTGAGCCTCGGGGGTGGATCATTATAAAAAATATATAAACGGTGCCTTTAAATCACGTTTCACAGATCTGTTGCTAACCGTGAGTTACAATATCAAACTCCTTAATTCTATTAGAGAATGAGAAGAGCTATACCCACAGCCATGTTTTATTACTCATTTTCTGCAGGCAAAGAAGCCTCCCAGGTTTGCCTTACGCGACTCAGAAGCAGTGGCAGATGTAGGGGTATTTTGTGAATATTTAAAAAATGATTTTGGAGGTTTGTATATTTCTCAAAGAATCCCACAAAAAAGTCACAGTCACTCATATATACAGAACGGCACAACAGACACAGAAAAAACATCTTAATATGTTTATTACACCACAGATAGATGTTTATGCATAGAATGCTCTTCAAACATATACAGATATTGATACAAATTATACATTTAATAGATTGCTTTTCCACCCACCCATCCATCCACAAACCGCTTCTCCTATACTGTGGGTTGCAGTTTCTGACTGCAGCACAGGGACAAAGACTGGGGAATCCACTGCATGCGATGGGAGTCCACTGCAGGGTGCACGCACACGCACACGCACACACACACGCACACGCACACGCACACACACACACACACACACACGCACACACACGCACACACGCACACACACGCACACACGCACACACACGCACACACACACACACACACAATTAGACTACTTTTATTATATAGATATATATATATTTCTGTACAAGGAAATGAGGCTGAGCAGCGCTTAATGGAAGAATTACACTAAAGTGAAACAAAAGCTCATTGTGGCTGGTGTGAAGACACAGGGCTCTGAAATCTCAGGTCATGGTCTTGATAGAGCACCAAAAGATTCAAAAATGAAAACTTGGCTGAGCAACTTTGATAAGGTGACATTAGGGTTTAAAGCATTTGGGGACATCTACTAGAGAAGCCCCCTTTAACAGTCGGTGTGACTTTAAGGACGTCTGACAGAGCTCAGTACTTTGAAGACTCCCGTTTATCCACTTCCACCGCTGTTACACAAAGTATGTGACCCTCCTCAGAGCCGGTTGGAGATCCTGCCCCTTCCTCTGCTTTACGATTGGCTGACAGTGGCGCTGGTGGGCGTGGCCATGCCTGTGCCCATCCTCAGCAGCTCCTTTCTGTGTGTAAGGATAACGTCGAAGCTGGACTGCAGGCGGTCCTGCTGCTCCTGCACCCGGCCCTGCAGGGAGCGGACCCAGCGGATCAGCGCCAGGCGCCGGTACATGGTCAGCTGCACCTGGTGTCTCTCCATCTCCTGGGCCTTGAACCTCTCCTGGTCCTGAATGGTCCACATGGCCTCCATCAGCTCGTGCAGCTCGGGACAGGTGTCTGTGTCAGAATCCGAGGAGCCTCCCTCGCTCTGGGGGTTCTTCATTTCCATGATGCTCTGGCCATCTCCAACCCTGCCCTGTAAACTTGTCACACTGCTCCCTTCTGCTGGCTCCTGCCCCTGCTCCCCCCCTGGGGGGACACCTCTCCAGCCGGACTCAGGCCTGCCTGATCCATCCTTACCCATCATGCTCAGCGAGCTGCTGCTGCTACTGCTGGAGCGGTAGCTGAACTCAAATTCTGAGTCACTCTCCTCCCAGTCCTCCTCTTCTTCCAACTCCTCCTCTTCACCCTCCTCTTTGCTGTCCTCCACTTCCTCTTCCTCCTTTACATTTCCCTCCTCCTCCATCTTGCCCTCCGCGCCTTCCGGTGGCACACGACCGCAGGCCTCTTCTGTGACCTCGATCTCAGGGAGGGGCTCCAGCGGGCTCCAGGAAGGCAGGCGGGAGAGCGGAGACATGGGCCCAAAATGTGCAGACGGGAGGAGCGGCTCGCGTCCCTGCAGGTTCTGCAGACGCAGACGCAGCTGGTTGCGGTTTTCGTCCCCGGTGAGCAGTTCATCCTCATGCCCCAGGAAATTGAAGTTGCTATCTTTCTCAAATTTCTCTGGGTGCTGGCCATTGCCATGAAGACGAAGAGACGACCCACTTCCTGCCCCTTGACCTCCAAGGGCAGAGTTTAGAGGGCAGCCATGTTGAACTTCCAACACGTTTTTGCTATAATGAGACTCTGTGGTACTGTTGAGGAGAAACCAAGACAGAAGTCAAAAACAGTAAAATAATAATAATAAAAAAGTTTGACCTGTAAAGTACGGTATATTGCTTGTAGGTTGACTTTGGGTCCTATTTGATCAAAAATGTTTTAGTTTATACGTAATATATTACTCAGTGAAAAAACAATCAGCAACTGAAGCGAAAACCCAAAGCCAGGGGCCGTTTTTACACATACTCTAACCTGAGTCGAGTTTAATAGTTTTATGTTGTTTCCATGCGTTTTAGTCAACAGCCGCAGTGGCGTTACGTCAGAGCAGCCAGCGCGTGAGCAGACGCCGCGGAGATCCCGGGAAGCGCCGTCGCGCCCATTGGTGCGCGCTCCCCTGGTGCTGAAGGACAGCGGCACGCGCCACCGGCCAGACGGGCGCGCCCGTCCTTCACGCCGTCATTCAAACGAGCGCAAAATGCAAAACCGATCGCTGTACTTTGGCATGTTAGCTGATGCGTTGGAGGATAACGAAACGCCGCACGGCGTGTAGGAGGTTTTAATACGTTGAATCATTACGGCTATAGCGAATTTGCAAACGGTCGAAATGCGTTTAAGTGATGTCGGTTCATATGATACTTTCTGATACATCTGTTCCTCGGAGTTGCTACGTGTCTTCGATAAGGCCCAACGCAATTTATTCAAAATAGCAGAAAGCAAAAAATATACACTTGGAATACCAATGATAATCTAATGTGATTTTACCCTCGTTTCTCATGCCCAGCTTGAGAAAAAATTGCTACATCCTCAGCACAAGCAAAGTAAAAAAGGAGAACATATGTATAACATGGAGCGACCTGATTTTTCCGAGAACTCGTTACATAATAAGTAAGAGGTACTCTCAATCTCACCCCATATCACACCTCTTCTCGCTGGACCAAAATGCCACGATGCACCACACATAGCCAAGCGGGAAGTAAGCGTTCGCATTGCTTTATATCCTGGTTATATAATTCACCGATACCCGAAAACAGGGTCTATCATCTTACCTCATCTTAATTTCTTAAGGTTCTTGTAAAAAAAAGAGACAGCGGCCTCCCTGTTTCTCGCTTCCTCCGACAAACCCAGCTCGGCGATGTTTATCTTGCTACGGACCTCCCTCCTCTCTCTCCCCCTGCCCGTGTGATTCACTTCCTAATCTGGGAGAGGACCACCGGACGGGAAGCGAGCTGAACGCAGCCCCGGCCGCGCTAACGATAAGCGCAGCAAATAGCGGCCGACAACAAGCGGTCCGCCCTTATCTCGGCTCCGTAGTGCAGCCGACGCCCGCATTCCTTTGCAGTTTTCTTTTTAACCGACTTTGTGGCGATTTAACAGCTTTGACTTTACAAAAAAAATGTAAGGTTCTTCATCACTTCCCGTCTGTATCTCTTAGCTGTGCAAATACAGCATTTCTGTAGGTGAATTGTGAAACCCAGTTGTGTATATTAGTAGGGTTTATCTGTGAGACTTATTTGCAAAAGGTTGCTTTTTCCTTGAATCTTCATTTGAATTTCAACTTGCCTTTTTTCTGTTTTACTGGGTGTTTATCGTACGTGTCTATTTGTGTCTCGTGGGAACAGGGGGGTTGGGGTGACATCAGACAAACTGCAGACAAAAGTACGCCACCCCCCCCCTTCTAAAATCCCATGACAAGCCACCGCTGCTGGCTAAACCGCAACACGCTCTCCAGCCCCTCTCCTCACTTCACTCCCAACAACATAGTAATTCAAATGCCGTACCCCGAAGCTGTCCCCAACACACCTCCCTTCCCCCCGCAGTTCAACAGCAGCCTGTACACATGAAAAATACATCAAACACGGTACTCGCCGGGGGCTCAGTCACATGCAAAATCATCTCCATCTACCAAAGCTGAAAGGGAGCGGGCACAGAGAAACGAGGACAGCGGCAACACATATGATAGTCGGAGGTCAGACGGATAGAAAATGTGACTATAGAAAGGACACCAGACATAGACAAGGCTGAAAGATGGCGACCTACAAGAATTCAAGCATGACAATACTAATGATTGATGGGGTTCAGGCCTGGCTTGTTTTGAGAAGTGTACTCCATCACAAGTGTGTGATTGCAGTCCGTCTTCAGCTCCATTACACCCAAAACCTCACACTGACAGAATGTTCCAGAAATGGTATGCATGGGCATTGTGTATCTACCTTTCACAAAATGGACATAGTGTTTCTCACATAAGCCCAGGGCTGGTAGCGTGTGGATTTTTCCAGCAAGCTTTAAAACTTAACAATTGCAAAGTTTCATAAAGTAAATATTTGCTTGTGCAGACATAGAGTTAAGAAGCACATTATATAACATACATTAGTTACAACTGGATTTAGGAGACTTTAGTTATAGGCAAAATGTTGGTGGACTGATCTATTGACCTTGGATTATAGGGAACTGTTTATACAGTCACGGGTATGAAAACAGTACGTGTCATTTTCCCTAAAATCCAAACAACTTAAAATATCTCATGAATGGTAAGTTAGATATTATGGAAGCAGTTAAATTTAAATTCCAATAAGTTCACACTACTTCGGGGCAGCCCTGCTGTTGGATAAGCTTGTAATGCCAGGCATAACATATGAAGTTTTGAAAGCAACTACAGCAGGAGGCTCTGGTGAGCTTCTGCAAGCCAGCAGTTGTTTACATACTTGGCAGATGGAAACTGCAGCAGTTTCCAAGTACTTCATTCAGGGGTACAGGAGGACCCCTCCTGGACCTCGAGCTAGCAGCCAAAAATTAAGGGGTAAATATACTGCAGTGTAGTGTTTGAAACAAGCCCCCTGTGTGCGCGCGCACACACACACACACTTTGCAGGATGACTGGTCAACGAGGGACACAAAAACTCAGAAGCCATGATACTTAAACACTTTTTAATTTACATTTTAAAAGGGAATCAATAAAAAGACACACCGATAACTTGTATTTACATAATTATAGGCCGAGTTTGTGCATTACACAATAAGCACTGGTGACCCAGCTGAGGTTGGGGAATAACGTACACAGGAGGGAGGCCTGTAGGAAGATTAGCATCGCCGAGGCGGGACACCGTGGCCCTGGATCACCTCTCAGCGCTCCAGGTAGCTGAAGATGCTCTTGGGAAGCCCCGAAGGAGGCTGCATGGGTCCCAGGCATGGCCGCTTGGCTGCGGGGGCCAAAGACTCTGCTTGGCTTCTCTTCGTCACCTGCCCAGTAGGAGAATGGCGTTAACCATGGTTTAAGGATTATCAATATCATATTCAGAAAAACCCATTTAAGAAGAAAATGTACCATTACCCCTGTAATCAACAGCACAGTAGAATGAGCATAAGGCACCGCTTCACAAAAATCATCAAAATCAAAAATTTTCACCCAAACTGAAATTACATGTAATGATGCTGTTCTCTAGCAAAGCTGAAAATGTGTTTTATATGCAACGTGCCACAGCATTTTCACGGCACGCAGAAGCCTTGTGACCAGACCCAAGCACAGTAAGGCTGAACAGTGCCCTCCTAGACAGAAATTGTGAATCCAGTTTGATTGTTTCAATGCCACAATATAGGCTCTGGCTCCACCTACTGGAAGGAACGAGTAGTGCAGCTTCTGCTGGCAAGGTTTGCAGTTGATTAATCAAAAGGAACGCTCCACCTAAAAGGTTACATCACCACATTTCCTAAGGAAATCCACACGTTTAAGGGCACATGCACATTCCAGCAAATCAGATCTATTATCTAGTTTGTGCTGCATGTCTTTGCGGCCAAAGCATTATTTGCCTGCAAATCCACAGCATTCTGAGATCCATTTCCACATATTACATAAAACCAGCACCCAATCTCTAATGCCGATTTCCTATGAATGTGTGAAAATGCCCAGTTACAAACAACTACACACCACACATACACACACACACCGCAAGCATGATAAAGGTAAACATACACAAGCGCTATTAGATTTCAGTAGAAACGATGAGAAAATTCCGAGGCCATCATTTTTGCACACTAAACAAAAGTCTTGCGCAAAATCCAGTAAAGTTAAACCATCAAAACAAATGATGTTCTGGTCTTTAATACATTTCCAAAAGAATGGTCTCATTACCATCATCCTCATGAACAATATGATATTCATTACTGATACACTCAAACCCCAAGAAACAAAGTACACTATATAGACAAAAGTATTGGGACACACTTCAGGCATTCCATTCAGACCCACTGCCACAGGTTTATAAAAATCAAGCACCTAGCCATGCAGTCAGGTTTAAAAATATTTGGGAAGGAATGGGTCATTCTGAAGAGCTCAGTGAACTTAAGCAGGGTACTGTCATGGGATGCCACCTTTGCAGTAAGTCAGTTAATGAAAATTTCTTCCCTGCTAGATATTCTGCAGTGAACTGTACGTGGTGTTATTGGAACGTGGAAGCGTCTAGGAACAATAGAAACTCAGCCATGAAGTGTCAGACTATGTAAAATAACAGAGCGGGGTCACCGAGTGCTGAGGTGCATAGTGTGTAAAAGTCACCAAGGCTCAGCTGACTCAGTAACTGCAAGTTTCAAACTTCCTCTGGCATTAACCCCAGCACACAAACTCTATGCCGGGAGCTTCATGGAATGGGCTTCCATGGCCGAGTAGCTGCATGCAAACTTCACATCATCAAGCGCAATGGCAAGTGTTAGATGGAGTCGTGTAAAGCTCACTGCCACTGAACTCTGGAGAGGTGAAAATGTGTTCTGTGGAGTGACAAGTCACACTTCTCTGTCTGGCAGTCTGATGGACGAGTTTGCATTTGGCAGATGCCAGAAGAACGTTACCCGCCTGACTGCATCGTGCCAGATATAAAGTTTGGTGAATAGTATGAGGTTGTTTGTCTGGGGTTGGGTTAGGCCCCATAGCTTGAGGGAAGGAAACTCTTAATGCTTCAGCATACCAAGACATTTTGGACAATTCTATGCTCCCAACTTTGTGGGAACAGTTTGGGGAAGCCCCTTTGCTGTTCCAGCATGACTGTGCTCCAGTGCACAAAGCAAGGTCTGTAAAGACATGGTTAGGCGGGCTTGGTTTGGAAGAACTTGACTGGCCCGCACAGAGCTCTGACCTCAACCCCATCTAACATCTTAGGGATGAACTAGAATGGAGATTGCGAGCCAGGCCTTCACACCCAACATCAGTGCCTGACCTCACAAATGCTCTTCTGAATGAATGGGCAAAATTTCCCACAGATACACTCCAAAATCTTGTGGCAGGCCTTCCCAGAAAAGTGGCAGCTGTCACAGCTGCAAAGGGCGAACCAACCGCACACTGATACCTAAAAATTCCGAATGTGATGTCATAAAAGTCTCTGTGGGTGTATTGGCCAGGTGCTCCAATACTTTTGTCCATATAGTGTATCTAATCTCATGATACCTGCCACTAACAGCACACAGAGCACATGGCTAGGCAGGCATGTTACCGAGCTGCATGTTACCGGTTTTTTGGGGCATGTCATTGCAGAGGTGTCCTTCTCTGGAGAGAGGGTTTGGAAGAGGAATCCCCGGCTGTTTCGTGGGGCACTGGGATTGGCATCGGAGATGGAGGCCAGCTTTTGTAGGACGGCCCGAGGCTGGTTGAGTAAGGAGCCTCGCCTCACCTGATAAGGGGAGGTAAACACCACAGTTAGATACACACACTTTGGAGAAGGGGCAGAAATTATCTATCGACAGGTTGTACTCACCACATTATTTTGCATAATGAAGGGAGCAGAAGAGGGGGCAGTCTTTTCCTTGGGGGCCATAGGAGCCTCTGTAGAAGAGGGAAACTGAGTAAAAAATGAGCAGACGTGGCAGTCAGTGGTGAGATCTGGGGGATGCCTCCTCACCCGTCTGGCCCAGCTTCTTTGCTGTCAGCTTCTTCGCTAGCTTCATGAACTGGCTGTCCTCCTGGCCAATATTTTCTTCCTCGTCGTCATTGTCATCGTCCCCGAGACCCCTCCGCGCTGCTGCCTCAGACTACAGGAGAACACAAAGGGTGAAGGGTGAGGAGATGGGTGTCATGATGGGGAAACCCCAGCCGTTTCCAGGGATACAGACCTGTTCGCGAAGCCAGCGCTCCCTCTCTGCTCGCTCTTTCCTCCTCTGTTGCTCTGCCTGGCTCAGCTCTTCTTCTTCCTCCTCATCCTCTTCCTCATCCCCATCACCATCCATCTCAAATCCATTGTCTAGACGCAGAACAAAGTTACCACAAAATCCTTACATATGCACAAGTGTGCGCACGCGCGTGCACACACACACACACACACACACACACACACACACACACAGCAATGATGGACAAAAATTATGCTTCATGAACCATCTGCAGTATTTTTTGACTCCACCAGATGGTGCCGTTTGTTCAAAAAAGGGCACAAAGCACGTGAACAGGCAAACGGAAGCGCCATGTAGTGCGGCCAAAAAATACAGCAAAATGTTTCACAAAGTGTTGAATGTTTCACATAGAGTTGAATAAGGAACAAAAAAATAATGTCCTCTAACCAATGTTCTTCCAGCGGAAGCGGCGGGTGCGCCCAGGCCCGTCCGAGTGCAGGTCCCCATCGGCCAGGTAACGCTCCTGGTACAGACGCAAGCGCCGCTTGTCATCATCCAGCACCTGCTTCCTATAACAGGACCACAGAGGATGCAAGTTCCATTGAACACACATACACTGGGCATGTAACCGCTTACACTGTACAGGCAAAAAGGTGACTGGAAAAGGTTCCCAAACTGAACACTAACATGGCTGCGTGCACATGCTTACTTCAGCATGTTCTGCCTGCGTGGGCACTGCCATCTCTTCCAAATGCTTTATGATTACAACAGACTAGTGATGGGCAAAATAACGCTCCATAAACCATTTGTTGTATTTTTTGACCTAGAGCACCATCTAGTGGAGTCAAAAAATACAGCAAATGGTTCATGAATTGTCATTGTCCATCACTACAACACACTGATCCTAGACCTCACAGACCCCATCTAATCTTTTCCTTTTTCCAGACTCACTGTGACACTGTATGGATAAGCATTTAGGGAAGACTGATGGATGGCTAGATGAAAAAAAAAAAAAAAAAAAAAAAAAAAAAAAAAAACACAGAAAAGTCTACCCAATACTTTGGGTGATACCCCAAGAGACAGTTTAGACTGCTGTACATGTAGCCAAGTACTAGTAAGTTCTATACAAGCTTAGCGGCAGAGGATGGTGATAAAGCATTAAATTAGCTTAAATTCTTAATGGGCAACTGGTCCAAGAGCCTGGTCATTTCTGCATGCACATGTGACTCAGAACTTACATGTGGATCTTGTTGACCTGGTCCTGCAGTTCTTCATCAGAAGGTAGGTCCTCCTGCACTTCATCATCCTCATACTCGCTTCCACCTTCGTCCTCTTCGTCGCCACTTCCATCGTCGCTGCCTGACAGCTCAGCCTCGGACTCCACAAACTCTGCCAGATGCCTTCAAACGGATTGGATCATGTGACAGAACTGCCCACAATTTTTGCTCATCACAATCTATTATACTCAGACTCGGGTGCTACATTAAAGTTTATTTCATCCAGAAAAAAAAAAAAAAAAAACTTAGAATATGTTAAGTATACTTTGAAGACTGCTATGGCTGCAAGCCATCTTGAAGAACCTCCAACATTCACCAGACCCCAGTACTCACATCTTCCGCTTCCCTCTGCGGACTCCCAGCACCGCCTCTGGCTCCTCCCCTTCATTTTCACTGCCACTTCCTTTTTCGCTTTCTTCCTCCACACTACCCTCCTGTTAAATTAAATCAACCCACGTTCTTGGTTGAACTGTAGTACAATATTAAACCCGACATTGCAAGGACCACGATAGCCAGCCGTGTAAAAAGAGATACACTAAAATATTTTTACTCTGTCACAGGAAACGAAACAGCAAGCTCTGCAATTTTTAATGATCTTTCTTTTTCAAAATTAGGTATAGTTTTTTTTTTTTTGGAAAAGTGTAAAGTTTACCCGTACTGCTTTTGCATGAGCTCTGCATTGACTCTCCAAGTAATCATTTTTGACTTTGCGGTTAGACCCACTCAGAGTGCGGCACAGCCGTGAGAAATTTAGCAAAAATGGCTGAGGAAGAGAAAAGTGAACAAGAACTGCTCACTAAAAAGACGATCAATGTTTGGGTTTCCACAGAGAGGATATTGAGCAAAAGCAAGTGATGCATTGGCACTGCTTTGCGTTTGTTGGCACAACTCAAGG
The DNA here is from genome assembly GCA_026777045.1 of Hyperopisus bebe. Taxonomy (NCBI): domain Eukaryota; kingdom Metazoa; phylum Chordata; class Actinopteri; order Osteoglossiformes; family Mormyridae; genus Hyperopisus; species Hyperopisus bebe. Next base: position 15,494,280 of record JAODJW010000046.1, read on the forward strand.
CAACACCACGAACTTGAAAACTTGGTAGATAAATTCTATTTGGCTAGTTGATTCCGGGTACATTTCAACTCCTTTGTTTTATAAATATCACAATATTAACTCTAAAAATTTGAGACGCCCCAACGTGAATTTTTTTCCCCAATAGAGTACAGCCCTAGTTCTTGCCGTCACAAAAATCTGCTTACAGATCTAGGAGAAAAAAAAAAACTCACCTCGTCACTAAGGCTACCAACGTCTGACAACAGTCGAAATTCACAATCTTCCTCTTCAGCCTCCTCCTCTTCCTCATTTCTCCGCTCCTCCCTGAAAAAGTGGAAACATCAGTGAAATGCAGACATGTCTGTCATTAATGGTCATCTGCAGCAGTGGGGGTAAACCAGCTGCCACGGCATCTGGGTACCTGGGGGTGGGACTGCAAGGCGACTCCGGGGCCTGGCTACCATCTGGCTGTGCTGGTGAGTTACCTGCATGGAAAGTGAATGTTTTCAGGAAAACAGTCAAAGGTGGAACCCATGACTGCTGTTCATGGATTCACATACACAGGCACTCCCGGGAGCAGCCCGAACCCCTGGAACAGACTGCACAGTACCACAAAACAAAGCAAGACAGTTCAGTAGAACAGTGCAGCTGAAATGAACATTGGTTCCACAGAAGCAAAGTCCATACAAAACTTCTCACAGCACCAGTTTGTATGGTGCAAATAAGGCCACAATAACTTATCAAACTTGAAAAATTTGAATAATCAATAATTTGAATAATGATTTGAATAATCAATAAATTACTCAGACACTTCCGCAAATGGGAGAATTACAGCATGTTCCATTTTTAACCTATTCCTAATGCAGTGACAATAGTGACACTTAATAGCATGTCAATTAAAAGGTGGCAAGAAAATCTAGCTAGTCCATTCATACTGGGTTATGTCCCTGATTATAAAATTGGAAGTAGTTGTTCATATGCTGTTCTTAATAGGCTTGTCATGCTGTGACCATCTCCAGTTCAAATCCCCCAGTCAGTGCATCGTTTTGACCACTGGGCCCCTGAGCACGACCCTTAGCTCTTAATAGCTCCAGGGACAGTCTGACCCCTTCAGAAATACATGTCGCTTAGGATAAAAGTGCCAGGTAAGTAAATTAAATGTAATATATGCTGTTCATTATATATCAAACAATTTTTGCTCTTTTAAAATCACTTTTGCTCACTGTGAAGCCCGGCGACTTCATTATAAACTATTAGAAAATTCTGCAGAAATCAGAAGTTGACTGATCAAATATTAAATATTTCAATTACAGCCCAGCATAAGTTTTATAAAAATGAAATGATACGAAAAAATAACTAGAAAACATCAGTTTGGAAATTGATTGTAATAAAAACATTTTTCATGACTTATTTTAATACCCTTTAGCTAATGAAGTGAAATGTTTACATTTCATTATGATTACCTGGAACACGACAACAAATCAGCTCCACCACTTTGTCCTAAGAAATAAAATTACTACTTAAGAACTTAAAAATATAAAAGAAATATATAAGAAACAGAAAAACTGAATGGATCTTTAAAATGAATAACTAATAAAACCTCACAAAAAATAAAACTGGATTTCAAATGAAAATATAAAAAATGAAACCTAAACTAAACATACACGGGTTCTGACTGGGTGACTCAGACTGACCTGCGCTGGAGAAAGTCCCGGAACAGAGGCCAAGGAGCTGCTCGACTGCTTGCTGAGAGCCAGGCTCCCCGCAGCCTTCCTGGGCCGCTCCTGACAGGGCCCTGGGTCCCTCCGTAGGGCTGCCGCCGTCCTGTTGGGTGGCGAATGTCCCTGAGCAGAGGCCCAGCAGCTCACCGATGGCCCCCTCCTGCATGTCCCTGCCGGGTCCGCCCGTGCCCCCGGGGGCCGTGCCATCAAAGCCCCCGGAGCAGAGGCCCAGCAGCTCGCCCATGTTGGCGTCCATGGCATTCTCGTCGAGGCTGTCCGGCAAAAGGAGCCGGCGGTGTCGCTCCTTGGGGGCCGGGGCCCGGACGCGGGGCCCCACGTTCAGGAAGCCGTCGGCATCCAGTAGCTGCGACTGCGTGTCCTCCTCCAGGGAGAAGCGGCCCTGGGAGTGGCTCCCTGCACACAGAGGCCCAGCCTCGCTCGGGGAGGACGGGGCATACAGGTCCTGAGAGTCTTCCACTGGGAGGGAGAGCGAGGGCTCGGACAGCTTCCCTGAGCTCTGTCGGGGGGGAAAGGGGGGCACCAGTTTGCACTGTTAGGCATCTCTAAGACAAACCCAAAACAACAGTATACATCTCACTCAAACATGGCAAGAAAACATGGTGGCTTTGGCAACTACCTCTTTACCAGTATAAGACTCCACCTTGGGATACATAACCTCAACTCTAGATTCCTCTTAGGACCACACACAGCCAACCATGCAAACTACACCATGAACTCTGCCTATACTGCTAACCAAAACTAGCAATACTGTCAAAGCTCCAAATTACTAAGAATTGATTAGACTTCACATACAGCTGACAGAGATTAAGAATTTATCATAACAGACCACTTCTATGGCAGGGAAGAGCATGACTACCTCTTAGTACGGCTTACTAGCGTTCGCCATAAGCTTCTCTTATGCAGGTCGGAGCCCAATATCAGATTGTCTGGACATGGCCTCAAGGGATTTCCAACTAAATCAGAAAATCCATTTTCTTTACGTTCAAATTCATTAACTATCATTGAGAGTACAATTTTTACACAAAGCCCCACAAGAACCAGTAGCATTGAACCTCTGTGTTACTACCTGGAACATATACATGAAAGCTGAAAACTTCTTTTCTTTAACATCACGATGACACAAAATCAGTCTGCCTCAGTAGCACCCCAAATGACCATTGTTAAGCCACCCAGAACTGAAACATTCACCAAGTGTTCTGAGGACCCATCCTTTGACTCCCTACTGTTGACCTGGTCCTAAGATTATCTTGATTACTATGGAATAAAACACTGATAGTCTGTATATACTTAGGAAGCACAATCTACTCGTCCTGAGGAAAATTTAACATGGTGCAGCAAGAACTGCTCTGATAGCAGGTTGGTGACAACCTTCCTGGAAAAGGTGCTACCAAAGTCAGAACAGCTCACCTTAGAGGCTGAGCCCAGGAAGCTGGGCCTGTAGAATACTGGTGATGGGGAGCGGAGTGCATTGGTGGGTAAGCCCCTCCCCACAGACCGGTTGATTGGCTGGTATGAAGGAAGCATGGAGCCAATGAGCTCGAAGCTACTGTTGTGACTATTGTCTTTAGCCAAGGAAAGAGAATCTTCTTCATCTGGAAGAAAGAAACCAGCCAACGAATGGACAGTGAGGAACCAGGAAACCTGGGAACCAACACACACACATGCACCTTTACAGAGGAACACCACAGAGATTCACAGATTGTCCAGACAGAGACAGAGCACCGATCAAAGCTGATACTGTATTTGACTTTGTTGCCTGTCTTTACAAAGCATACCAAAGCCAAAAACAAACACATTTGTGGGATGGTGGCCACTGTTCTGCTTACCCAGCTTGGTGTCACCTTCAGGCCCTGATGCTCCTGGTCTCCTCACCCCATCTCTGGATAGAAAAGCACCACCAGCACAGACGCAGTAAGGCATCCACGGCCTTATTCATACACACTCAGAGAGACTGACCAAACGAGGGATGACCGTCCACGAGCCCAGCAGAACACTCACCCCAGGCGAGAGCTGGAGCTCCCAGCAAACAGCAGGAGGGTGCCATCTGTGTTGAGGAGGTCCGGAGGGGGAGAGGGACCCTTAAGAGTCAGCGGGGAGTTGCTCCTTCGATTGTCCTCCGCGTCGTCTTCACCAACATCACTGTCGTCGTCGTGCTCATCATCCCCAAGTAGCCCGGTCACACCCTGCAGGGAGAGTGGTGTTACTGCACATGCAACAGCAGCAGTCTGAGCATTCATGTGGGCAAGAGGCTTGAGAAGGGACCGGCGGGAAAAAGGGCCTCACTCATGGTGGGCGTGTACTACTATAACATCTCCAAAAGACGAAGCGGACACAACCTCACAACAAATACATAACCTAGTGAATGAATGCGTGCACGATTATATATTATATCTATCTATCTCCTGGCCATGTTTTACAAATTTTACTTATTTAATTTTACTAATTTTACTCATTCGTACCCAGGATACTTTAGGCAATAAGCAGGCGACATGGTAATATGTGCCCACGTTTTAATATATCGTGGAAACAAATTAGTAAAAGGTGGTCACAATGTCAAGAGCGAGGCTCTATGTGATTTACATTAAATACACCTTTTATTTTGAAATCCCATCAAGCATTGTGAGAGAAATAAGCCACGATGACCTTTATTTTGAGATCACCACTGTGAGGGAGCCACTACGACAGTCTACCCGTTTCCCACTGTATACTCGAGAAGTTCTTCACACTTACCTCTTCAGCATCAGATTCGTCCGTCATCTCTTCCTCCTCCTCCTCCTCTTCCTCACAGTCTTCATTGTCGAGCCGATGCAGGGCTGCCCGTCGCTCACGCTCTTCCTGCCGGCGCTGAGCCATGGCCTGCTGCAGACGGGACTTCAGAAATACCAGCTTCTCACCTGTGCCAATGGGCGGGGGAGAGCCTCACTCACCAGGCCCCACGCATGTCCTGCATACATTTCCATAAAGACCTTAAGCATGGGTTGGATTTTCAATCTGCAGGAAAATCTGGTGGATACACCTTGGTGCAGGGGTGACTGTCACACATGCCGTGAACACCATGCATGCAAACTGCTCTCCACACCCTGTGATTATACCTGGCTTGGCATGCACAACATCCTTCTCGGTCTTGCCGATGGTGACCGTGACCGACTCCTCAAGCAGCTCTTGCTGGCCAGAGGGGGCGCTGCTGTCCTTGCGCACAATGCTAAGCTGCATAGAGCGCTCCCCTTGGACACAAGGTGCAGGTTGGACATGCCGTAAGAATCGCTCCTTCAATGCCTCCAGAGCTGGACAGGGGGGGCAGAGGACAGATGTTACCATTTGTATTTCAGTTCATAACGATACTGGGGTAATAGCAGGAAAAAAAAAACGCTGAAGAAAAAAAGATTTTCAACTGAGTTTAAATAAAGCATGTGCTATTCAGTCATATGACACTTTTCCACTGGCATACAGGAACCGAGCCGTACCGTGAGGAGAGACTAGTTACAGCACGGTTCCAGCTCTCTTCGGTTTTCCACACCAGAATGGTCGACACAGTAAAGGTGTTACCGAGTTTGGAGAGCAACAGTTACATATGATTTACTATCTGCAGTTACTACCATTATTGTTTACTGTATGCCAAGTTCCACTAGCACGTCTGAGCGTCGCTGTGTTCCGCAAGTATCAAAGGCTAGTGGAATTAGCATTCGCTTGTGTAAATTTGCATTACGAATCCATTCTGTTCAGGAGGTTGGAAATTTTCAATTTCCGAGTCATGGGGAATGCATCAATACAATGCCTTACAATTGCACATCGTATCAATATTTAGAATATATGTGTTTTCCTTAAAATAAGCCATCCGCAGAACACCAGTTTCACTGTGCATTTCGACAAATCAGACGGTTGTGACACAACCACCACGGTTTGGTCACACTTCCTGCGCTGCTAGTTAGCAAGGGAATGTCAGCATGGTTCCGGCTCTGGTAGGGCTCACATTTTACAATGGAAAACCTCTGGTTCACTGTACGGCTCGGTTCTCGGCGGCAGTGGAAAAGCCCCAGTAGTTGGGAAAGGGCAGCAGGAGATGGTAGTCATGGACATTTACTCACCAGGGTTCACCTGGGGGGGCTCCAAGTGTACAAAGGCTCCATCATCAGCACACAGCCTGGGCACAGGTGCTGGATGGAGGCCCAGCTCCCGCAGGCGAGCCAATCGATCCTTCCGGGGCTGAGGCTCCACTGGGGAGGGCTCTGTAGGTTCTTCCACCTTGCTCTGACCCAGCCTGGGCTCCAATGGCACTGGTCCTTCAGACTCTAAAGAGGCCATCTGTGGTCCAACCGTGTCATTATCAGTTTGGTCTCCAGTTGACTCCGACAACTCCAACAGCTTGTCTGTACTCAAACTGCCCTCATCCTTGGCAGGCGAGCCGGGCACAAAGTCAGCTGGTTGCTGAGACACTGAGAGGGGGGCCTCTGAACCTGCTTCGGGGGGTTTATCTACAGATTTAATGGGATCCATTGCATCAGCCTGATTTTCTGGTTTGGATTTGTTATGGTCAGGCTGAGGAGGTGAGGGCACCTCTAAGAGACGTGTCTGGTACTGTGCAGACCTGAAAGGCACGGGGAATGTAGGTCACTGTACAACCCCAAAACCCAGAGCTAAGAGGTGCGAGACTGAAAGGGTTTATAAAAACACCGCAGGTATTACAGCATTTAAATAGCCAGACAAAACTGCATTAAGCTGACCAGACAAGCACTAACGATAAAAAACATCATTTGTACATGGAACAGAAACTATGGCTACATTCTAGATTCTCTCACTCACACACATACACAAACGATGCATACTTTAACAGCTTCATAGCTGGGCCTTCAGGTCGGGTTCTACTCTTGTAGAACTGATTGATACTCTTGGGCTCAGGCATGTGGTAGGGCAGCCCCACAGAGGACTCTGTTGAGAAGGAGAATGAGCTGAGGTAGACCCCCACCCCGACACTTGACAGATGTGTAGACTGAGGAAGCCGTGATAAAGCTGTTCACTGACCTCGGATCAGCCTCTGGCTCTCACTGTGCAGGTGCTTGATAGCCTCTTTGCTGGCCAAAGCTGCTTTCCTCGCCTGCTAGATGAAGCAAAGGTGCATGAGTGCAAGGCTGTAAACACCATGGTATAACCTGAAATTTCATCTCTGTTGTACAGTTCAAAAATGGTCAAAATTAAGACGTACTTTGATTATAAAAGGCAACAATACATTTATCTACAAATTACTAGGGTAAATTAAAGAAAAAAAAACAAAAAAAAGGTCGAAGAGATGACCATGCCTTGCGTTGTGGTTTCTGTACCATCTCTTCCTCATCATCCTCTTCATACGCTAGTGCTGACTATTGCAGGAGACACAGGAACAAACATACAAATCAAACATAAAACCACCAGGCAGAGCCTTGAAATTATTTCATGATCATACAGTCTACTGTGAAAATTTTGCACAAAACTTTTGTGCTAGGGAAGGTCACTTTATGATGTCATTAAGTCAAGGAGGACCATGTAAATCAATCAGGATCTCATCTGGCTAAACCACATTACAAAATAATCAGATATATGCCCCCCCCCCCCCCCC
>JAODJW010000046.1:15512394-15569833 GCA_026777045.1 Hyperopisus bebe
GATTCGAGGTTAGGGGGAAGTGCTGTCAGTCAGCGCTGCTGCCTTACAGAGCGAAGCCAGCAGCTGCAAATGTCGTTATATATATTTTTTTTCTCTCTCCCCCTTAAAAGCTAGTGATGCCTATAGTATGTTTCTGTTAATGTGATAATTAGGGTGTTGGTTCCCTCTTTCCATATTTTATTACAATCCACTGTGCTCCCTGCGGGTGGATTGGTGGCTCTCAGGCTAGGCATCTGTTCCAGTAATCGGAAGGTTGCTGGTTCGAATCCCATGAATGCCATGAATGATCCTACTCTGGTGGGCCCTTGAGCAAGGCTGTTAACCAGCAATTGCTTCATCCTGGGTATTAATCTGCATGCAGCCCTGTAAGGAGGTCCTCCAACTTACAGGGAGGTCCTGGTTGCAGGATTGGCGTTCCAGCCGCTGGAAAAACGTCACACTGGTCCAGTTGGACTGGTGTGGTGCTGAGGTATCACCCACTGCACGGCTGCACTCAGGTTCTCATCCCTGAGGTGCTTCGCCGTGTGGTGGCTGTGGCAATGCGCTGTAATCAGCATGTGCTCCCTGATGTTCCCCACCGCCAAGATATCGCCATATCTTGCACTTCTTTTGAACTCCAGGGCTGAAGGTGGAGGTGACACATTGCGGCCAGATGAAGAGGAAGTACCGCGTGTGTAACGTCACCCGTCGGCCCGCCAGCCATCAGACGTACGTCTCCGCCCCCTTAAAGGAGCCTCCTCCTGTGCGGCGGCCGTCTCAGTATTCATTGTTTTTTTGCGGTATTTTCCGGACGTTTGGTCTGCTGCTTTCTGGGGGGGGGGGTATTCCACAAAGCCGGATTGCTTGCTTAGCCAGATAACTTGTCAGATTTAAGGTAGTCTGGGTTAAATGGACATTATATTCATTCACTTATGTTCAGTGGGGTAAGGGGGGCAGTGGATGGGGGCTAAGACCATTGTGCCCATGCGCAGATTCCCGCTGCAGCTAGAGAACGGACAGGCCATGGAGTGCACAGTGGCTCAGTACTTTAAGCAGAAGTACAGCCTGCAGCTGAAGTACCCACACCTGCCCTGCCTGCAGGTGGGCCAGGAGCAGAAGCACACCTACCTACCCCTGGAGGTCTGTCCCCTTCAAGCTCCTGTGCTCGTTGACTTTTCTGTGCATGTGTATATATATATATTTTTTCTTAATCTGTTGCTTCGAACTGCTTCTCGCAGGTTTGTAACATCGTCGCCGGACAGCGCTGCATCAAAAAGCTCACTGATAATCAGACCTCCACCATGATCAAAGCCACCGCACGCTCGGCTCCCGACAGACAGGAGGAGATCAGCCGACTGGTGAGTCCTGCCCCCTGGTGGCCGGAGGCTAAATTCTGCAGCACTTATCACGAATGCCCCCATTTAGACTTTTACATTCATTTAAATAAATGTCTGTAGTACATTTATAGCAGATTTGTCTGCTGGAGCTGTGCCAATTAGATCCACCAGCAAGACCTCTTCCAAGTCACCAGTCCAATCCTTAACCTCCTTTGCTTTTTGCTAGGTTTATAGATAACATTATAGATGTATAAACTTTGATATTTTAGATAAACCTGCTCTAGTTCTTCAGTAGGGACAACAGACTTGAACAGAACATGGATTTATCCTGAGGTCTTTTTCATCTGCAGCCTCTGCTCATCTTTTATCCCCTTTGGTCCCACGCTGACTTCTCAAATTAATTCCCAGGTCAAAAGTAACAGCATGGTGGGCGGGCCCGACCCTTACCTGAAAGAGTTTGGCATCGTTGTGCACAATGACATGACGGAGGTGACTGGGCGGGTCCTCCCAGCGCCCATGCTGCAGTACGGGGGCCGGGTGAGTACAGACACTGGGAGGGACTGTGGCAGGGTGAGTACTGGGGCACGGGATAGGGTGAGTAAGGGTGGGGGGCGGGGTCACGCACGTGAGTGACTGCTGAATGGACAAGTAATATTCAAGGGGAGGGGAATAAGACTCCGCACAGCAGTTCGTCCTTAACAGCTCTTTCAGATGCGGGGAAACTCCATTATTCAGGATGATGCTTTGAAGAGGCGCTGTGCCACACAAGCCAGTCTCCTGTAAGATGTGGAGATCAGGCTGCTGGAATCTGATCTCAGGGAAAAGGTCTTATCTCGCTGCAGTTTCCCGTTTGATAGTTAAATTTGTGTTAGGGCTGCTTTTGCGGCTTCCCCATTTTTAGTCTTCGGGGGTCTTGTTTGCCCGCTGTTTACTAACTGGAACTAAAGCGTTTGTCTGGGCTGCTTGTCATCCCTGGAGTCCTGGGAGCTGCTTGGACTTCTGTGTAACGGAGCCTCATTGTCGCCCCCTGGAGTGGCTGGAGTTGATGGCAGTTTTGTGCAAGATGCCTTTGGTTGTTTCACATGTGTGGTGTGTAGGCTGGGCTCACTTCGGGGTCTCTGCGTCTGCCTGGGCTGGTGGTATTGCTGCCAGAGCCAGTTCCTGTTCCTGACTGGGCAGAGCCTCTGGCACTGGGTCGTGGCTCAGCCATGGTGCAGCAGTAGTATCTGTAACAAATGTGGATTTTAGCCAGATAAAAAAGAAAAACAAAAAAACAAAGAAACAAAAAATAAAAAACAGCGCAGTGGAGTAGCCCATCCTAGACCTCCCTCTGGATTTCATATCCTGTAATTTTTGAGTGAGAATGAATTGCCAGTTTGTGTGTGCAGTGGTGTAAATGAATGTTAATACAAAAGTGATTCATAGTTCATATTGCTGTTGCTTTCGTATTACTGTTGACACTGTGGGTGTGTTTTTTTTAATATATAAAACTTGGGGGGGGGGGGAGTTGTGGGTATCTTGTTAATCACACCCCACCCCCCATCTCATTCACTCTCCTCATTTTCCTTGGGGCTCTGTTGGGGCTTGGGAGGGGGTTTAGAGGTTTTTACCCAAATCGATGCTGTTTAAGGTGGGCTGCTTTGTCAGTGACGCTCACGCAGTGGCCGAGGGGTCCGCTAAGAGATCAGCGACTCTCTTCACAGAACAAGACGGTGGCCACACCTAATCAGGGTGTGTGGGACATGAGGGGCAAGCAGTTTTATGCTGGCATTGAGATCAAGGTTTGGGCTGTCGCCTGCTTTGCCCCTCAGAAGCAGTGCCGCGAGGATCTGCTGAAGTGAGTGGCTGTCCTGTCACCCGCCACTGCACGCCCGCAAGGCAGCATGCCAACATTCCGCCATTAATCCCATCCCGAGTAAAACCCTGGAGCGTATCACACAGCGCACTGCTTCCTGTGCATTTTCCCCCCCAGTGACAATTTAAATGCAACTACCCAGACTTATGATGCTGCCCTCTGCTGTCATGTAAAATCTCCTATGTCACCTGATTAGGGCCTGTTTTATGAAGCCAGATTTCTTGTTAAGTTGGATAACTTGTGAGATTTAAGGTACCCCAGTTTAATTGGACTTCATTTTCGGTGGCTTGTGTTTAGCCCAGACTACCTTAAATCCGCAAAGTTATCAAGCTAAACAAGAAATCCTGCTTCGTGATCTTTAGTACTTTTTTCTATTTTGATAAGTTCTGGAGAATTTAGTGTGAAGTGTTTTGCAACCCTGTAATTGTATCTCTTGCTTCCACTGTCTCGGCCACGTGATATCATCGTTTGTTTATAACCTTAAATGCCCTTTTATATGCATTTTTTTTAACCACGCCTTTACCTTAAATGACCAAATACACATTCCCACAACCTTTTAGTCTGTGAATCTGTCTTGTAACCTGCTGACAATGGCTACAGGACCTCCTTGTCGAGGAAAGCGATTCCATCGTGAAATGATCTCTTTCCACCTCAGGAGCTTCACCGATCAGCTTCGTAAAATATCAAAAGACGCGGGGATGCCCATCCAGGGCCAGCCCTGCTTCTGTAAGTACGCCCAGGGTGCGGACAGCGTGGAGCCCATGTTCAAGCACCTGAAGATGTCCTATGTGGGTCTGCAGCTCATCGTGGTCATCCTGCCGGGGAAGACGCCGGTATACGGTGAGAGGAAGTAGCGCTTCGCCACTGACACTAGGTGTTAAAGGCCCAAGGCCAAGTGTGAAGTCTGGAGCTGGTGTAGCTCACTATCAGATACCCACGGACCTCGTTAAATGGCGTGCATCTAAAGAGCCTTTTATTGGTGTCAAAGCACTACAACTCATCTTTACGTGGATTTAACTTTCTACCTGTTCCCCATCAAAGTCATTAGTGCTTTGTTTCCTATGTGGAATTTGGGTGGGTCGTTGAATATGAAGTCAGGGGGCCAACTGATAAATAAACATTGGTTCCTGTCTTATGTATTCAGCTGCTTGACCTATTGCTACTACCCCCCCCCCCCCACAGCTGAGGTGAAGCGTGTTGGCGACACTCTGTTGGGCATGGCCACCCAGTGTGTCCAGGTGAAAAATGTAGTGAAGACCTCTCCTCAGACACTGTCCAACCTCTGCCTGAAGATCAACGCCAAGCTGGGTGGCATCAACAATGTGCTGGTGCCCCATCAGAGGTGTGTGCATGTCTGCCTGCCTTTTCAGGAGAGTGTGTTTGTCTCCGTTCGTGCTTCTGTCTCTGTTCCTGTGCGTGTATCTGTGTATGTGTGCCCGTCCGTCCATCCGTCTGTCTCTGAAGGAGGCGCTTTCAGGTCATGTCGGTTCCCCTTGGATTTGAACCTGCAGTCATTGCAGCCTTGATGCTCTTTCCCTTCCAGACCCTCCGTGTTCCAGCAGCCGGTCATCTTCCTGGGGGCAGACGTGACACACCCCCCCGCCGGCGACGGCAAGAAGCCCTCGATCGCGGCAGTAGTGGGCAGCATGGATGGCCACCCCAGCCGCTACTGTGCCACGGTGCGTGTGCAGACGTCCCGCCAGGACCTGTCCCAGGAGCAGCTCTTTAGCCAGGAAGTCATCCAGGACCTGACCAACATGGTGCGTGAGCTGCTGATCCAATTCTACAAGTCCACTCGCTTCAAGCCCACGCGGATCATCTACTATCGGGGTGGCGTCTCCGAGGGCCAGATGAAGCAGGTGCGTTTTGTAGTTTTTTTTTTCCTCTCTCCAGAAGACATTGTCAGATTTTCCACTTTCTGTCGTTCTGTCAGCTTTAGTCTCGTATAAATCTTTCATCAAGATCTTGGGCTGACGGGCTCAGGTTTCCCGTTCCGTCTGTCGTCGGCCTGTGACTCGCTCACGTGTTCTCCCTCTCTCCCGTGGCTTCTCCTGCCCGGAAGGTGGCTTGGCCTGAGCTCATTGCCATCCGGAAGGCTTGCATCAGCCTGGAGGAGGATTACCGGCCGGGAATCACCTATATTGTAGTTCAGAAGCGGCACCACACACGACTCTTCTGCTCGGACAAGACTGAGAGGGTGAGCCTCGCGCTCGGCGCCTGTCCGTCCCACCGCCCGTCTACCTGAGTCATCCTCATCACTTGTCTCCCTCTCTGTAGGTGGGCAAGAGTGGGAATGTTCCGGCAGGCACCACAGTGGACAGCACCATCACCCATCCGTCTGAGTTCGATTTCTATCTGTGTAGCCACGCTGGCATTCAGGTGAGTCCCCACGTCGCGGATTTGGGGTGTAGCTAAAGCATCATGGCTGCCAGCTTTATTTAATTTTCCTGAAATTCCCTCTAGTGTTTAAAATGTTATACTTCCTTTAGTTGGTCTTAGTGTTGATGCGTCTAAGCCAGTGTTTCTCAGATGTCAAGGACTTGGTTGAGAAATGCTGGTCTAAGCGTGTCTGTGATAAGAGGTGCACTCCGTCTGACTGGTCACTTTACTGCCTGTTGCCTGAGCGACGGATAAAGCTGTGGCATATTTGTCGCCCCCTGCAGGGCACCAGCCGGCCCTCGCACTACCACGTCTTATGGGACGACAACTGCTTCACGGCCGACGAGCTGCAGCTGCTTACCTACCAGCTGTGCCACACCTACGTGCGCTGTACCCGCTCCGTCTCAATCCCGGCGCCCGCCTACTATGCCCGGCTTGTTGCGTTCCGCGCACGGTACCACCTGGTGGACAAGGACCATGACAGGTACGCACCCACCTGCCTTCCTGGTCCCTTCCAATTCGTCGTTCCAGCCCCCCAGGACTGCAGTTGTTAGAGAATAACTTTATATCAGTGTTCAGTAATGTTAATATGGCCCAGGGGGGTTGAGCAGCCAGTTGCCTTTGGAACCCCAGAAGTTTTTTTTTTTTTTTTCCTCCTTACTTGGGAGTTTTTGGTTCCTCTCCTCCATTGTGACCTGGCTTTCTTTAATCTCTTCCCTTCCTTTTTCCTGTTCTGTATTACTCTCTCTAATGATGTTTCACAACACATCCATGTAAAGCGCTTTGGGACGACTCTGTTGTGAAAGACACTATGTAAAGATAAATTGAAATTGAACTTATTCTGAACCTATACTTCCTCAAACTGGTGTAATGTGGAGCTGGAGAAAAGTAGCAGTGAACTTGCTGAATCCTACACCTGTTTTTGGAGAGAACTGCTACATTGCTGGTGCCGCAGGCTGCTGTCTGATGGTAACGCCCCCTTCTCCCCTTCCTTCCCACAGCGCGGAGGGCAGCCACGTTTCGGGCCAGAGTAACGGCCGTGACCCCCAGGCTCTGGCTAAAGCCGTCCAGATTCACTATGACACCCAGCACACCATGTACTTTGCCTGATGTACCACCAGGGGGCGTCCCGTTTTCTCTTTCTGTCCCACCCCGTGTATTTCTGTCTCTCTCTCTCTCCCTCCATGTCTTTCATTCTCTCTTCACCAAAGCGGTTCTGAAGCCAGCGGATCGAGCCATCTGTCTAGTCAAGATGGCCATCCCAGTTGAGCCGCCTTCTACCAGCAAACCCAGGATTGTCAGCTGCACTGAGAGACCGTTGGTTTCTGATGCACAGAAAGGCAGAACCTGTTGAGCCATTGATTTTTTTTTTTTTTTTTCCTCAGACAACTTTTATTTTTTAATTTTTTTTTTTTTTCCCTTCCCGATTAGTAAGTTACACTGAGCTCGTCGCTCGGGGCTGGTTAGCCGGCCCACTCATCCCTACAGCCAGGACTCTTCTCTGTTTTTTACCTCAAGCCTGAACAGGCTGACAACAATACTATTACTAGTGGGGGGAGGGCTTGCATGTGTGTGGGGGAGTCGGAAGATTATTTTTTTAGTTGACTTTTTCAGACTTTTTTATGTTTTACAAACGAGGTGACCTGGGTATTCTCATTCTTTCAGTTCTGTCGAGAGTGAGCGCGTGCGTACGTCTGTGTATGGGAGTGACTGCGTGTGAGTGACTGTCTGTGTGTCCCATTGCAGGCCACTGAATTGTAAAGGGAGATTGAGGGGTTAACTGCTGTAAATGCCTCAGATGTAATGTGTTTATTTCGTATATATATATATATGAAAATCATATAGGTATATTCATCCATATAAGCAGATTTAAAACAGATTTTACATGCTTATTGAAGCCAGGATGGGAATGGAGCAGTGTAGCAGTCTGCCCTCGCCCACATGTGGGGGGGGGCCCTGGGGGCATGTCCAGGTTGGGCAGACGTTTGTCTGCTGGCTGGGTTGGGGGAGTGCACCCACTTTTTTAATTTTATTTTTGTGTGTGTGTGTGTTTTTTTTTTTTTTTCTTTTCCTTCCTCCATCTTTGCCTCTGCCAGCACTGACCACCAAGGCCAGATACACAAATAACAGGCACTCTCCTTTTACCTTTTATGCATTTATAAATAAAAAAATCAGATTTGTAAGAGTTTAATATAAAACGTTTTGTGACTATATTAACTGATGTTAGAGTAGATTGCTGTAAGTGTTGTTGTTGCCGTTATCAATGTCATGATTCTCAGACCGTCAGCAGTCGATTCGGTGAGCATTACGGGGGGAGACCCTTACGGCATGTTTTAGCTTTAGGCAGGTGTTTAGGCAGCCTCATGATACAGTGAAGACTCAGCACTGTCCTCTGGTTTCAGGCTCTGGAGGGTTTTCTATGTTTTGGTGTCGTGGGGATGGGGGGGGGGTTTCCAGGTGTCCGAGGCACATAGTGACCAGCCAACCTGCCTCACCGGTGACTCTTATCTTTGCCACGGGCCAGAACCAGAGTATCAAAGACAATCAGAAGTCAGTCGGGGAAAAGAATCAGCAGACAGCCAATCCACATTTTTCAAAAGCCTCTCTCTTCAGTATCTCCGTTCAGCATACTTATGATATAGCTGGTGTTTAGTGACGCCAGCATCGGCACCCTGCAGCCCTGTGGCCCCCTAACGCAGCCGTCTCCAGCTCCGGTCCTGGAGAGCTTACGATCCAGAAGCCAGGTAGGATAGAATACCGACTGGACAGCAGCTCCGCAGGACTGGAGTTGGAGACCCCTGCACTAGCCTACGGGCCCCCAGCTAACGCTCAGTGTGTACACACCCCACCCCACCCCCCCTCCCGTGGCTGGGTGGGGGAATCACGCACACACCTCTCCAGGTGGACAGCTCAGAGGAAACCCTTTTGTAATAAACCGTCTTTGAATCATCAGGTTTGCTATGAATGAGTTTTGAGTGTCCAGCTGGTGGGGTTGGACGTGGTTTGAGAGGGGAGGGTTCGAATGAAGCTTTTTTTGGGGGACGTTTGGGTTTGATGGGCGTCTTTTTTATTTCTTTTTTGAGCGAGCTTCTTTGAAGAGCATTACGATGATCCCAATGCCAGTTCAGCACACTAATTGTCAGAAAGCAATATTACAAAGTCTGGGTTTAAAGAGAAGCTGTCTTTATTTTTCCTTGATGTGGCTGACGGTCTGACCGTGTTTTTGTATGTTTCTGTCTTTTGTTTGTATTTTATTTCTTCGCTCGTATCAATCAGTGGGAATGTGCTTAGCGCTTTAGACTTTAAAGTGTTTTTTTTTTTTTTTTTTTTTTTTCTTTCAATGAAAAATTGCTCTCCTGCATGTCCGAGTATTGTCCTAAAACTTAGAGAATATTTAAGTGACGCAATTTTTAATGATTAAATGTTAATGAATTTGAGACTGTTAGGGTGGCAATATATCGTTCAGTCTCGCAAGTACCAGCAGCACAGGCTGTCGGCAGTGGAACGCTGGTCTTGGCGTCCACCCCCATGCTCAAACGAGGTACTTTCTTCACACAAGGGAACGCCAAGGCCAGCCTTTCACCACCAGGGTGGCGGTGTGTATGTGTGTGTGTTTCGTTTTTTTTTTTTTTTTTCCTTTTGTTTTTTTTTTTCTTTTGTAAACGGAAAAACTCGAGCGCAGTGCCACCGTTGCTCTCCTGCGCCCTCTGCTGGCCCTGCTAAGCTGCGCTTTGGGGCCTGGCGCCATGGGCTCTGCAGTAAGGGGAATTTACCTCTTTTTAAACCTTCTACTTGTATTTTCTGTGCCCCAGTTTCAAGAGCGCATGATTTATTTATTTTTTTTAAACTCTTCTTTATATATAACGGAAACGTTTGCTATACTTTTTGACAATGTGTATTGTATTTTGATTTGTTCTTACACCAGTGTGTTGCTCTGTGCTGTTTTTCTAGTGTTCTCAAACTGTGTGACTGTCTGACAGCAATATAAGGCCCCTTTGACCTATTGATGGCCATCCCGTGGCCCCGCCCACCAGGGTGACCAATCAGTTGCTGCTTTGCTATGTGACATATTTTTAAATATTTTTTTTTTTTTTAGCCTGCAGGGAATATTTGTGTTACTGTGCAAAAGTAATAAATTGGTATTTTTAAGCCTATACTGTGCTGTTCTGTGTTTCTGTTGAACTGCCTGCACTTGGTAAATTTTAATTGTTCTTGGGCTATTCCTTGAAAAAGAATGTAGCTGCTGGCGCTGTGATCTCCCTTCTAGTGACAGAGGCTCCAGAACATAATGTGAGGTCTAGGGTTAGTAGTTTGTATTTTTTAAGCTTTGTATTAATGACAAATGTAAGAACATGTCTGAATTTCCTATTGTGCTTGTATTGAATTGCACTGTAGCCTCCTATGTGGAATTAAATATATATTGTGCTCACTCTGGGATAGGCCAAAGTTTACAGAATACTCTTTACTGTAATGACGGGAAAGTTTATACTTGTGTAACCAAATGAATTGTTTGCGTCTCTTTGCTGCATCCCTTGATCCGGCAGTAGAGGTCACTGTTGCTCCTTTTTGGTAGAGCTCTGTTCTAGTGCAGGCTGAATATTTTTTTTTTTAATGAAAGGTATGTACTAATTTATACAAAGTATACAGCTATTGCTATGCCCAGTAATCTGACATATGTAGAGAATCTAATCTGATTGTTGTATAATCCACATTTATTAAGAACCGCTGCTCCAATGGACAGGATGAGTTTGTCTAGAGCAGGGGTGGCCAGTCTTATCTGCAAAGGGCCGGTGTGTATGCAGGTTTTTGAGAACCCAGGTGTTCAAACCCAGGTGTGAGGACTCTTCAGCCTCCCTCACCACCTCCCTCCTCTAGTTAGTAATCTAATTAGGGAGTTGCAGCGAAAACCCGCATACACACCGGCCCCTTGTGGATAAGATTGGCCACCCCTGCTCTAGAGCCTATGCTTGGAAGAATAGAATGCAAGAGCCATCTTTTAGATTCGCCTTCCTCATGAGGATGAACCTCAGTATTCTGTGTTGAGGTTTGCATTGAATAACGTGCCTTTAAGCAGCAGTGTACATTTAACAAGTCAAAGTGATTCAGTCCCCACTGCCAAAAGGTCCCATGATGGCACACTGGTTTCTGGCAGGTGATTTGAAGCTGGGCTCTGTCTCATCTTGTCCCACTACAACAGCATTTAGTGTTGGCGAGCTGGGCCATTAGCTGGTCAAGTAAAATAATAAATTTGCTTGAGACACGCATTGGGGTGTGTGGTGGTCTTTATCCATCCTGAGGGGTAGATTTGATAAGGGAAATATCCAAGAACTACTTTAAAAGTAGCTTGAATATTCTGAAAGTAAAATAAATATCCTTGCTAAAAGGTAGGGTGCCTAGCTTTGAGAGCCAGGGCTGTCTGGAGCTGAAGGTACAGGCAGTGCTGCGTGGAATGGAAAGTAAGAGACAGATTCACTAAAGCCTTACAATTGCATGATGGCTACAGAGGCGTAGCATGGGGCGTGGCCGCATAGGGGCCATGTGCAGTGATTTTGTTTTGGCTCCTTTGGTTACCTCACAGTTGTCTGACTAATGATGTATGACTTGCTCAGTAACATGAATACTAACTTGGACATTGTGCACAAACTGTTGCAGCATAGATGCCGTGCCGCATGCTGTTCCTCGGCAATAAACCCTCATAACATGTTCCTTATTGGCCTGTGCTACAGACCAAGACGGTTGCGCTGGTCCTCTGTCATTAGCTGTCACCACCTCTCCTCCCCCCTTTGTTAACATCACCTCTTACTCATTTCCTGTGTCCTGTCCTTGTTGTCATGACCACTGTTGTCAGGGAGAGGATGTTTCACACAGAGGCAACATGAACCCCAGATTCAATGTCCATGATATTTAATTCATTGAGAAAGAGACATTGCACAAGACATAAACGGTGGCTCTTTCGCAGTCACCTTCGTTCTTGTAAATTCAAAGGTCAAAAACTTGGTCAACACTGACAATTTTCTTCTTTTCATAATAAACCCTATTTTTATAAGTACAAAGTGATGGCTTCCTTCTGGTTCCTGGCATCATACAATCCCACAATCCATTGCAGAAGGTTCCACTCAGTAGGTCTGAATTGTTCAAGCAAAACTACAACCCATATTTCTTTAAATTGTTAGACTTGATGTTTGAAGTCAAGCTTTCTGAAAGGGTTTAAAAGCACATGCTTTGATTTTCCTGTATGAACAAGGATCAGAGTGAGAAGGGATGGCTTATTGTGTGCGGAAGCTTGTCTGGTTTGGCCTTCTGATGATGAAGAGGATGTCAGCGTCTTTGTCTCAGTGTTGTCAAAGAGAAGTGGACTGAGAGGGCCTTGTTTCGTTATCTGTCGCACCCCCAGACATAGTTCTCCCCTCACTCATTATCTAGTCTGCCATTCTGTCTCTTTGTCTTCTTTTTGCCATGCTACATCTGCCTGTTTCTTGGCACTCAAGAGGACAGGGGCTGGGAAGGAATTCCCAGTACATCACCCCACATGCCTTTAAAACAGTGTTTCCCAATCTGGTCCTCAAGGACCTGCAGACAGTCCACGTTTTTGGGAGCTGGGAGGGAGTAAAAATGTGGACTGTCTGTGGGTCCCTGTGGACTGGGTTCAGAAACACTGGTCCGAAATGTTTCCAGGGCTTCCCATAAGAGGGGGGGCTCCATGTCTGCCCTGCATGGGCCCAGCCCCCACACCTCCTCCTTCCCCATGCCTACCCTCTCTAAGCCCCTCAGCCACTCCTCCAGAGTTAATGCAGCCTCAACATGATGCAACCCTGTAGGAGTGAGCCCACTGAGCACTGAGCAGCAGACTCACTCATTAATTTATTCTTTTTCATTATTTGTCATATTTACAGGAAATATTTTAGATAACCATATTTCTCCTCTGCCTGTTTGCTGTGAGCCAAAGACAGTCTTGTCCTCTTATCAGGATATGTGACCAGTATTGGAGAGATCTGTTAGGGCCAATGTATCAGATGTTATCTGCTTGATCCACATGGGTAATCCTACACTAAAACCTGATGGGCAATACCACCAGCACCAGAATTAACTGGCTTCTTGGTGCAGCTGAGAAGCACTTCCATCCTAGAGAGGCTGCATGTCCCATAATGCAGTACGGCAGAGCCCGATGAATTCAACCAGTCGGCTGCTGAGTAGGAAAGAAGCTGCTTCGCTTCCCTGCGTCCATCAATAATTAAAGGGGACAGTGACATGAGCAGGGAGAGAGAGAGAAGAGAGCTGGAGGCAGTGAGCGAAGGTACTTGAGCGAAGAGGTTGAGCTTCTCTAGAGTGGACTGACAGACTGACAAGAAAAACAGGAGATAAAAGAAGTTACAGACGGGATAACGTGGAGGAACAGTGGAGGAGGGAGAGGACTGGAACAGATCTTGGGAGACGAGCACTGGGGAGACAGAGGGGGTGAAGAGGTGGTGGTGACCATCAGGGCTTAGGTGGTGGAGCAGGTGTAGATGTTGCCATGGTGAACACCGGCCTGCAGCTGATCTGCTTCACTTGTGCGGTGGCGGGCTGGATCATGGCGATCGCCGTGACGGCGCTGCCCCAGTGGAAGGTCACCGCCTTCATCGGAAGCAACATCTTGACCTCGGAGATAGCATGGGAAGGCATCTGGATGAACTGTATCTACCAGACCACGGGTCACATGCAGTGCAAGACATATGACTCCATGCTGGCACTGCCGTCAGACATCCAGGCTGCACGGGCCCTCATGTGCATTGCCATCTTCTTGGGCTGGCTGTCCTGCACCGTCACCTGCTGTGGCCTGAAGTGTACGACCTGCGCCGGCGAGGACCGCAACGTGAAGGCCAGCATCGCTCTGACGGGCGGCATCCTCTTTATCGTCACGGGCCTCTGCGTGCTGGTGCCCGTCTCCTGGGCCGCCAACAATGTGGTACGAGACTTCTACAACCCCGCGGTACCACTGGTGCACAAGCGCGAGTTGGGGCAGGCCATCTACCTGGGCTGGGCCGCCGCCGTCATGCTCATACTAAGCGGCGCCGTGCTGAGCAGCTCGTGCCCGCACCCTGACCGAGGCTACCGACACGGTTACGCTGCAGGCCGGCCCACGGATCCGCCCAAGCCCATCTCCAACAGCACGCAGCCCCTGAAGGAGTATGTCTGAGCCTTGGCAGAGGCGCATGCGGCCGCAGCGAGGCACCCGACAGCTCTGGAGGTTTGCTGTCACAGATGATATTGTGTCATCGTCGTCTCCTACGGTGCAGCTATTTTTCACTCCAGATCTCTAATTTGTCTGTATATTTGTTGATTTGAGATGTTGGCTTTCTTTTTATTTCAGTATGTGGGGTTTTTTTTGTTGCCGGTTGATGATGTTGTTGGCTTGTGGACAGACATAATGCAGCCTATCTAGACAGGAGGTTATACGAAGCTCCCACGTTTGCCTCAGAATGTAACCTGATGCTTTTTGGTGGAGACCACATTTGTTTGATGGCTTTATAGGAGGTTCTGTGGCTTCTGTATCAATGACCCTGCAAGTTTTCACAGCAAAGGGAAACGGAGGAGCCTGACTCTGTCTGTAAACACCTGCTTTCATTAAGGTGTGTTACGTTTGGAGGAGCGGGAACATGCCACTGAAAACACAATGGGTACAGTACCTGGTCCACAAGCTGTTTGTAACCAGATCATTCTAGAAATACTACCTAGCAGTGTGACCTTTGGGCTGCCAGCGACGCGTGACGTGTTCTCAGTTTACCCCAGTGCTCTGCCTGCTTTCACAAGTGTCATCTACTGGCATGTAGAAAATAAGGATTTCAAATGGAAAATAAACCAATTTGTGAAAAAGCAGTTTTCCTCAACTTATTTCCTATTATGGATGATTCCTAAGAATTTTCTCCCCCTCATGGATTAAGCTGCCAAAGTTTTGAACCTTATAGTTTTACACTTAGTACTTTACTAATTGGTTTAACGAAATCATGTCCTGTGCAGAGCAGTGTAAGCTATACAACAGGTCAGAAACTGCTGCTCCAAAACTCGTCACCATTTTGTGCTAAGTTAGTTTTTTATAGTAAATAACACACTCTAGAGACAAGGGAAACCAGACACCTAAAAAAACCTCAAGCCGGTACTCAACAGAGGCACAAGAGGAGAAAAATAAAGAACAGCACGCTTAACTGGTACTTTATTTTCATTATGTAGCTAAAATCGTTCCTATAGCTCAGGTTGAGCTAAAATCGGTATTGATTTCAGTATGATTGTATCCAGAGGCTTTCTGGGGAGGCTGTCTATACACAAAAGATTCATCTGTGTCAGACCAAAAACAATCTGGGCTGTCCAATGAAGAGTACAGAGCTGCTAAACCAACACACTTTAGCAGATAGCCATAACGCTGATGTCTGAAATTCAAAGTTTGCCCACAGCATATCCTCTCACATTTGGTCATGACTCCATCCATCTTGGAGGGGCTGGCAGATGAGGTCGTCCTCAACTGCAGCCTGACAAGCAGGCACATCCTCCAGGCTGGTGGTCTACTCCTCATGTGCCCGTTTTACTGGGATTCCCTAAACAGCGCCACTCTGCACAGCGTCTCTGAAATCAAGGTGGACAAGTGACAAGCTAAGCTGTTGGAATACACCTCCAACATCACAGGAGCTGCAGAACCCCATTAGGCCTCACCTGTGATGATGTCATCTCTCCCGCGATTGGACAGGGACTCCCACCTCTTGGGCGAGGTCTGCAGGTAAGCAAGGTCACCTGGCTTCAGCATTTGAAGCAGGGCCTTTCTCTTGAGGAGTCTGTACCAAAGCTAAAGGAGGAACCTCGCATACACACACAGGAAACAACTACCTAACCTACTAATTATAGTTTCTTATTCTCTGCCTAATTCAGATGCATGTGCACATTCACCGCTGCTGTGTAATGTCATTCACAGGAATTATGTCATCGGGTGCCTAAATTCTCAATCCTGCTCAAATGGAAAAAACGTGGCCATAACCTCACTATGGAAACACTGCACAAGTTTTTAACGAGATGCAGAAATAAATCAGATCTGTTATCATGGTTAATTAACATCACTGTTAGGTGACACCAGTGATGAAAGACAATCCGCAATAACCTGGAGACACTAACAACACAGCGAACCCAGGGCTGAATCACACAGAGAGGATACTCCCACTGATAGTGGCGCTCTGCATCCTGCAGCCATTCCAGCATGTCTGCCACAGATGGGCAGGTGGCTGACCGCTGAAGACAGGTGGCCATGTCGAGGGCGTTGGCATGTTGGGTGTACAACTGGAATACGGCTGCGGCCTGGTTGCTGACTGCATCGCGCACTGCCTGCAAAGCAGCCCTGTGAAGGCAGATACAGCACTCAGCCACTGGCTGTGTTATTTCCTAAGATTACTATTATAAGCAGTGTCATAGATGGCAACAGGTGCAAAGAGGTGTCAGTAGTTCACGATGTTGTTATATAATGATTTCTTTTAAAGAATTTAAATTTGATAGCAGTGATCCACTTTTAAAAATCTTGTTCTTACCCAGGATGCACTACTTCAGTATTTATAAGCAAATGATCGTTGACTGAATGATTCACGAACCTAACGTCACAATAACTCTGGCTTAAAGAGAGAAATATCTCAGACAGGAATCAATGCAGCAGTCGATCAATTACATTGTGCTGAGATTTCAATATATAATTCAAACACAACAAACCTGCAATACAAAGCATATCTGAGGATGGAAAAATATGTTTTTGTTAAGTGATAATTTAAATTGCCAAGATCTAGCCAAAAAGGGTAATGACAATGCTCTCATGTGTAATGTACGCATTAAATCACTACTCTTCACAGAGGTCTAATTTGAAAATTTCTAGTTCTATTCATAATACCAAACTGGGTTTTCTGCTTCCGTAATTCCCTTGAATTCCTTTCCATGATTGGAAAAACTTGCAAAATTCACCGCACTTGTTCAGAGAAACTTTTGCTGAGTTTCACAGACAGACCCCTTACATCTTCTCGTAGAGTTTCTCCATCACCGTGTCCACGGCCTGAAGCAGCTTGAAGCGGAGCCTTTCGCGGAGGTCGGGGAAGCCTTTCAGGGGTGTGCACTCTAACTGCACGTTCTGAAGCGCGTGAAGCTGCTCTGCCAGGTTACCAAGGGAAACCACTAAAGGCGAGCACTCAGCTAATACATCATTCCACAACTTCTGGTTTTGCTCCAGGTTCTGAAAGGACCTTTTCAGTGCCAGGTGAAGTGACAACAACTCAGATTTCGACATATCTGAATTTCGCCGAAAACGCTGAATGTAGAAGACCAAAACCCATCAATGGTTTCAATAATCGAAGGTTATGAAGCTCCACTCCAGGCTTTTCGTTTATGTTAGCCAGCTTAACAGCATTGGTGATACATTTTGGTAAGCTGTCTTGCTCGTAAACTATAATTCAAGTATAATAAAATAAGTTTCAGTAACCAATATCACATTTTACTTCTTTACTGATCGAAAAGTACCACAGCCACAGAACAGCGCACGATGTTTACAGAGATTTACTTCCGGTGCAAGTACTGAAACCTTTGCCTTCTATTGGTCGCTCTGTACGTGCCTTATTTTTTTTTTCAATTGGTTGAACATTTTGAACACGCCTTTTCTCTTCTCGATCTAATTGGCGCATGGCGTGTCGTCACGATTCGGAGGACTCTCATTGGCTGGTATACAGCGGAGCGGTTAGATTTGAAAATAGCCGTATCTTCTATAGGAGGAAACGACATCTGGCCGGGGAATTACGATTGATTTATTAAAATATATCTGAAGAAGTAAGTGTTTTATAAAACGTAACGTGGATCATACGTGCAACCGATGTACTACTTAGCCATTGAATGAGCAACTACGTATGTAGTTTTCGTGCCGATAGTAGCTGTTTAATATTGTCACCGATGAAGTCATTTGTAGTGCAGGCAAATATTTTACTTGCTTGCTAACTAGCTCGACATTCTTATGTTATGATGTGTATTAGAGAATTCGTACGGAGAAATGCAAACTATAATGACCGGCTTTTAAATTTGTCAATGTAAATTGTTAACTTATCAAATAAAATGGTCAGTTGCGTCAAAATGGTTTACAATTATTTAGCTTGGTAGCTATAGCAGATCTTTTTAACAAGCCGAGAACTTCAGTCAGTCCAATTTGAGATTTAAAACTGATTTAAAGGATACGCTGTTTAAACTGAACTTAGGTACTTAAATGAAATTCAGGGTTTTCTTTCATAAATTATTTGTAGCCTGTGAATTAATCTTCTTGCACGTTGTTTATACACAGACCTACGACTACAGTCATGGCACCACGGAAAAGAACCACAAACAAAGGTCGTAAAAACGACCCAAAAACTGCGAAACTGGAAGCTTTCCTCAACGATTTTGACCTTGAAGGTACCGTAACTGCTTCGGTCGTATGCCGATTTCCAATCTCGATTAAATAGTGTTACGCTGCTCGTGTATGACGAAGGTTATGGGCAGAGTGGTTATAAGTAGAAATAAAATCGCTCAACGGTAAGTGGCCGCGGTTAAGTTACCCTTTTATTCGATACTCGCGTTTCCGGCTTTATTAACGGAGGTAAGGTAGGACGTTTTTAATAGCAGAATTGCGATGTCCATTACAGACAACTATGTACAACGATTACTTTTGCAGTTCGAACTATTTAATAACTTCTGCATCATCTTGCTAATAGGTAAGAAAATGGGTTATTTCAGCTGTAGCGATGTATTGCTTTAGCATTTTGTGTTCATGGCAACTTTTGCACACCCCGTTATTTTCCAGATTTCTTTACTGGAGAATGTGTTTTTCGGTGTTCGCATCCATATAATGTGCAATTGAAAAATACACGAATGGGTTAATAACTTTA
Source organism: Hyperopisus bebe (assembly GCA_026777045.1). Lineage (NCBI taxonomy): Eukaryota > Metazoa > Chordata > Actinopteri > Osteoglossiformes > Mormyridae > Hyperopisus > Hyperopisus bebe. The sequence continues at coordinate 15,530,847 of JAODJW010000046.1, forward strand.
AAGCTAGACAAGACAGGCACATCTAGTTACGTGTAGGTTAATCAATGGACTGACCAATGCGCGCCCCTTGGATTTTCAGGTTAACTTTCTTTATAATACGTATTAATTATTACATTGTATCCATATAATATGCCATTGGGGCCACACATGTGGCTCAGTGGGCTAAGCCTGTGTGCCTGTAAGGTCACTGGTTCAAACACAGCCTCAGCAGGCTTGTGGGTCCTTGAGCAAAGCCCTTAACCTCCAGCTCCCTGGGCGCCCTAACAGGTGGCTGCCCTTCACAGATAGCTTACTCTACAAAGAGCAAGTTGAGGGAGGCATAAAGACAATCTCCTCAAGGGGATCAATAAAGTATCTATTAATATTATTATGAGGCTGAAATGTCCTATGAAGTGTGCTTTGATAAATAAATGCTGGGGGACAATGCACACCCACTGAATTTCATGTATTGCCCCAGTGGTATATTATATGGGTACAATATCATAATGACTATTATAGACAAAGTTAAGCTGGCAATCCAAGGGGCGCACATTGATCAGTCCACTGATCAAACCACACATAACTACACGTGTCTTGTCTAGATGTGCCTGTTTCATTTTGTTTTAGGGCTATTAATCCATTAGTGTGTTGCCCCATTGCATATAATATGGATACAATATAATAATTAAGAACTACTATAGACAAAGAAGGGGTGTGCATTGTTCGCTACAGTCCACTGATCAATGCACACTTAGTTAGATGTGCCTATCTTGTTCAATTTTAGACCTAGCATGTTAAACCAATCTCCGTACAGCCAAAATGACCCGTTTTCTTAGCTATTATCAAGATTTTGCACAGATTATAGAGGGGCTCAAACCACAAAAATAATTGGTGTCCATCATTGTCTGTGTAATGGACATAACATTTGACATTAAAAACTTCATACCTTCCGTTAATAGTTATGAAAGCCAAAAGTCTCATATTCGATATTCAGTTTAGCTTAACTGCGGTCTCAAACCGAGCATTCAGATTAATTGTTCACAGTCTCATTTACCTGAGAAATGTTTGTAAACATATCGGCTGCTTCAGTCAATTCAAGTTTTTCAGTAACCCTCTCCCAATGTTTACAACATCGCCTGCTGTCTTGCAGTAAAGGCTATCGTGGAGAGACTCAAGGAGAAGACCAACAGCTCGCTGAAAGATGTAGACAACTTTTACAGCGTGGCTCTGATCAAGCTACCACTGGCTGTGCGACAGATGAACTGGATCACGTTCTGTGGTAGGTGCCCACTGTCTCTTTATGATCGTTAGGACATTTAAAGCTCCCTATGCCAGCTGCTGTATCATCCATGAGCAATGAGCTTCTCGTACTGTAGAACTAGAATGTGTATTTTGCGTGTTGCTATTGATCTGTATGCCTGGGGGTTAAATTTGTGTGTAATCAGTGTTGTTCTTCAGGTTCTGAGGCACAGAAGACACCAGTAGAGGATGCTAAGGTATGTGTAACAATGCATCAATCAGCTTTTTGTATGGGATCTTTTTTTCTGATCAAGATTTATCCAGCTTATGTAGCCTTTAGTTGTTTAAACTTATTATAATTATTATTATTATTATTATTATTATGTAGGTATTTGGCAGTATTTTTGTTCACTGAATAACTTTGCGTCATCAGCTTCTTTACTGACTCTTTGCCCACCTCTGCAGAAGGAGGAGGTCGCCACTCAGGTGGATACTGTCTTGAATGAAGTTCACACCATCCCAGCAAAGTCTGCCAGGAAAGGTTAGTCCCATGGGTCAGCAGAGGTGACTGGCACCGGTTTACCCCCCTGTAGTTACCGGCTGTGCCACGCTCCACTCAGCTGCTTCTTCACCTACTGTCTGTGTCCCTGTTCAGCGGTACAGAAGCGAGGTGGCTCCAGAGCTCACTTGGAGAATGTGGAGAACATTACCCTTGACCAGTCCACCCTAAAGAAGGTAAGACCATGAAGGAACAATGGATTGTCAGTAGGGTAATTTTCACAGTAATGTCCTGTTTTTAGTATAGCAGTCCCTGAAGTAAAGGATTTTAAAATTTGGTCTTAAGGATTAGTTGCCCTGTCTCTTACCCTGCTACAGGGAAGGTCTACGAGAAAGGCCCCCTCAACTTCCAAGAGAGCCAAAGCCCTCTCGGTCAGCAAGCAGAATAACTCCATTAGAAAGTAAGATATCATCACACACCACTATCCTGGTCTCTGGAGTTTTTTGGCCATTTTACTTCTTTTTGTGTAAAAGTGCTTGTTGTGTAACTCGGCATGTTGCCAATATTCTTAGGTCCAGCAGGAGGCCGCTAGTAACGCCGGCTCGCAGCATTCTGGAATGTTCTCTGATTGGACCCACCCCATCTATCACCCCACGCTTTGACTCCAGGTGGGGAGGTGGGGGGGGTTGTGGTGCAGTGGTATTAAATACTGGTTTGCCTGTGGGGAAGTACGAGAGCATTACTGCTTCACTTGAATGTCGTGGTGCATTATTTACAAACTTGTAAGTAATGGGTAGACTGATAGGCCTTGTGTGTCAGTGTGTCAGTTTACACAAGTTTGTTATCTGTTGTATGCAATTATAAGGGAGTTTTTTTTCCAAAACCACCCCCCCCCCCAAGACTTCCTAAAACTCCAGGGGTGAGGCTTCCCAGGCACAAGGAGAAGGTCTACAGCATCTCAGTCAATGGCTCCCCTCTTGCCGGTGGCAATGATGACATCATTATCAACGTTCCCACTGGGAATGGAGAGGTAGGGCTTCAGCCTATGTTTGTCCTGTGTTGTCGCTAATGTAGCCTCACCTTTCCACACGTTTGAAACCCTGCTCTTCACACTGCTCCACTGTTTGCAGAGCCTTCAGCTGTTGGCCAGTGAGATGGATACTATGGACCTGAGTCAGCTGGATGAAGCAGCTGTGAAGAGCATCAGATTGTTGCAGGTGCACCTTTAGGCCACAGGTCTCTTTAAAGTGACAGTCACAGATGACTTGGCACATCATACTAATTCTTTTTGTTTAATTTTCTTGTAGAACCGGCTTACATCTCTGTGTGGAACGGCGAAGTGACATGCCTCGTTCCAGTGGCCCCCATGCTCTTTGTACAGATGGACAGATTGTTGGTCCTCAGCCATTCCGTGGCCCATTCTCCACCAAATTCAGCAAATTAGCTCTTTGTCAACTCTTTGACAAAAGTTTTTTAGTGGTGCAAGGAAGCAATTTGCAATGGCCGGGCGCTCTTACAGGTATGGTTGAGGACCACTGTTATATTTTAAATGTTGTGAGCTTGAAATAATTTACCCATTTAACTCATTTATTTGACTGTACTAACAAGACCATAGAAAATATTCAGCCTGGTGCTGAAACTTCTCATTCTGGAGTAAGATATGCATTAAAGTTTGGCTCAGGTTGAGTAGTTTGTTTTTTTTCCCCCCCCCTTTCTTAGCGTAATGTCCTTAGCTGACCTTATTTAAGGTTAGGGTCTCTGTCAGCAAGCAGCTTAGATTTGGCAAAGGGACCCACCGTTATTGGGGTTGCAATATCTGCTGTCGTGCATGGTTAGATTTGGCTAAATTACTTAATGAGATCATAGCATTTTTTTGTGTTTCTTTTTATGTAAGGTTAGGGTCAGTTATAGCTGTGAGTGATTAACTAACATGCAGTTGAAGTATGTTTTTATTATTTTATTTGAGGGATGCATGTAATCAAAAGTGGTCTCCGAGTCTAAATAGCACCTAAACGAGTATTCTCAGTCTAATAAGTAGAGGAATTGAATAACTATTTATTTGGATAGCCAAGCCTGGAAAACGGCAGAGGTTGGTCCACATGTGATGGGACGCAAACTCGTGATCAAAATAGGCATGAGAGTGACTATCCTTGATGCAGGCATGCTGTGTAGGAGGTGACCTTTGCGTTGTAGTTTTGCTCCCTTGTTGCAGGTGCATTTTGCTTTATCCAGCACTTATCAGCAAAGTGTGCTTTTGTGGCCGCATGACGATCATGTGCTTTCATGTGGCTTATTTGTCACTGGTATGCCTGTGACTGCCTTCTTTTAGATTTATTTAAATGGGAGAACTTGAATGCAAAATACTCATACTGTGCCACTGGTGCAAGCCTCTGAACCCCATGAAATGAATGTATTACTTCAGACGGCTGGTTCTGCAGCGGTTCGGGTCTGCTCTACACCAGCGTTTAGCCCCCGCTAGGGCTTCCGGGTGCTGGTCTCAGGGCAGAAATCCTGCCAGCGGCATCGAGGTGCCGTGAAATGAAGCCCAAACAGCTTTCGTGCCCTTGCGTTCTGCTTCTTCGACATCCCGATAATGGCCCATGCTGAGCATACAGGCGTAATCCCTGTTTCCACGTTTTTTGGAACCATCCCATACTCGACAAGCCCCGTGCCACTGCTTTGCAAGTTGGTTTGATGTTTTTTAACCTGGAATTCAATTACTAGGAAGAGGGTTACCAAGTTATCTGGATTAATTTTGCATCCCTGTACATTGGGGCATGCTGTTGGAGGCGATGAGTTCTTCCATTTGCTTTGCAGGTTGGACGGGTAGCTCTGTCATGCTTGACTTCTTCCTACTTTAGAAGAAGGGGTCCCAAATGCCTGAGCACGAGATAAAAAATGCAGGAATTAAAAATGCATTTGAGGTACTGGAGCAGACCTAGGCAGTCAGTGCTTCCAGGTCAGACAGTGCTGTGCTGAAATCCAGATGGGTGGGTATGTCATAATGGGCCATAGGCTCAGGGAAATGGCTTTTTCACACACATTGGAAAATTAGAACTGTCTACCAGCAACAATTTCCTTGCATACACTCAGCTGTTCCCTGAATGCTCTCTGATCTGCCACCATCATAGCTAATCAGTAAATCAGAAGATCTGCTAGTGGCAGAAAACAAATATGTATATATAATAAATGTATGTTCCTGAGGAGAGCTTTGGGAGCCAAGTGCAATACTGCAATCCTGACACGTTTATAAAAGTTAACCAGCCGAAAGGCTTATTGTAATGCATAGTGAATTCCTACTTAAGTCGGGGTAGAACAACTTGTTCTAGCTTTTGTTACACTTGTCCAACTTCAATTTCTCAATTACTATTAAGTAAAAGCTTATCTGGATAAAGGGTCTTGTTAGTTGGGTGGGTTTAGGTCCATTGAGCTGCCCATGTTAAAGCAGGACTGGCACCTCATTTCGTAAGGGCCGTGGCTCCAGCCCGTGCAGAGCTCACCTCTGCTTTAACCAGAACTGACCGTTCCAGGTCCAGAAAATAAAAATCCAGACCAAGGTTTAGTTTCAACCAACTAGCTGAATATAAAGAGTCAGTCGCAGAGTATTCAGCTGGTGGATTGAAAGAAAATCTTGGTCTGGATTTTTACTTTCTGGACCTGAAATGTCCACCACTGGCTTAAACTCAATACTGAGAGAGAGCACTTGATTTGTTCTATCCATTACTTTTACTTGGACACTTGACAAACTGCAGTCCTTCAAGACCAGGAGTGACTGTGTGTGGCTTTTGCTATTCATTAAAGCCACTCCGTTCATTTGGAAGTTACCTAGCTTTGTAGAATAGGTGCAGAATGTTTACTAATTGGAAGGCCACTGTAGAAGTGGCTTACCCTCATGGCTGACAGTGACATCATGTAGAAAATCTACCCCCATTTCAGTGATCTGATTTATACTCTTTACATGCCTACATGAAATTCCAGGGTTTTGTGAGAGGTCTGAGCTTCTTTATGCCCAAAGTTCTCCAGCAGGGGGCAATGTGAGACTTTCCAGTACAATATGCATTATAGTTCCTCTAAAAAGCCCTCCTTGACCCAGCTTCTGTAGGGTACAAAGCCTTCTGATTAATAATATTGTTTTTCCTGACTTGGTGCTTTTCAGATGAGTGGGCTACCAAACTGCACACTAACATAGCTGTCTCGGGTCACTCGCTTTGAAATCCATGCCAAATAATCTCTTTCTGTGTTCCCGTCCATGTTTCTACCCTTGTCAGCCATGTCTGGGTGTGACTGCCTGTTTTTGACAGACTTGTTCTCATCTCATTTTTACCTGATCCCCCCAGAGCTGGGGAAACCTAACTATCTAATTGGCATACTTGTTAAACTTGTTGAGCTTCTGAGGGGCTTGGAGGGGAAATATGGCTGCATGCTCTGGCTGTCATGGGATGGTTGTAACTGTGACTTCTGATGGAGACACAGATACCTGCAGTTGTATCATGGGGATTTCTAGTCTAACATTCTTACAGGGGAGGACAGACAGATGTTAGCGCCAGTGGCTGGTCTCACTCTGGTCTTGTTACTGCATTCCAGTTCCAGCACATTCTTCATCCATTTCTCTTTCATCAAACCTTTATTGTACATGTATGACAGTTATGTCCTTTATTTTCACCCTGTTTATGCTTTAGCAGCAGGAAGGGAGGGGCTACACCATAGAAATGGTACAGGAGGCTATTGTCCACTTTTCAAATTTGTTGGTTCGACGAATTCTAATTCCTTTACTTTTAGATTTACAAAACAACTCTGCAAAGGTCGGTCGGTCCCAGAGTGGTAATATTTTGCTTATATTCCAAACAACTGGCAGTTCTCCCAATCATACCGGTTCCTCTGAAAAGCTCACTATCTTAAGTAAACGTTTACTATGGTCATACAGGTGAACCTGTCCATTCATCTTCCAGGCACTTATGTCGGTCATAGTCCCGGTGGGATTGGGGGGGAGGTTTGTGGGGAACCTTTTGACAGCCATACACTACGGGCAATTTAGAGGCACCAGTGAGCCTAACTGCATGTCTTTGGATTCAGCCCCCGGAGGTGTTAGACCTCTGTGCTTCCGAGCCAACATGCCACCCTGCCAACAGATATACTGTATGTGCCTTGTATATAGTAAGACTTCCCACTCTATATCTCCAGACACAAAACCCCATTGAGATCCATCTCTGGCTCACTGTGCCAGCCTTCTCAGTCCTGGGAGGGCCCAGCTCCTACGTCTCCCCTTGGCTCCACGGTAGTCTGTTCCGGTCGCACTTCTTCCATAATCTTTCTCATCATCTGCCTTCCCATCTGACACATCGGTCCCATGTTTGCCTTACATGCGTCATTACTCCAGAAGATGGTTGGGAAAATAAAAAAAAATGCCCCTAATTATGTCCCTGGATCCTGGAGATCACTGGAATTGAGTCGGGATAGATGAGGCTGACAGGGATTTTTTCAGCAGCCAAATTAATTCTCTGGCGTGTCCCGTCCCCCTAAAAACCTCATCCGTCAAACATGGTGTAATCGATTTATTCGCAGGGTCCCAGTTGGTTGTTGTGCTGTGGCCCCTCCCCCTGTCGCTACTGCTAGCCTGTCGGTGGTTGTTCGGAGTGGAGTGTCACAAGTTGTATGTGAAAATTTCACTGTGGGATGTGATCGTTTGTCAGGGTGGTGCCAGTGGACCTGGGCTGGCGGAGGGGGCTGGTCTGGGTCCTCCTCAGTGTGCCTGGGTCTGTTGGAACCAGGGCCTAATGGCATTTTGATGGGCTGCCTCTCTGTTGCTAGGAACCCTGGCGGTGCTCACAGGGAAAGGGAGGGGCGGGACGGGGGGACAGACATCTGCTGCCAAAACAAAACAGATCTGAAGTCAGCAATGAGAACAGCCACCTGTCTCTGGGATCAGAGGAGGTTAATGCGTTCTGCCTCCTGGCCACGGACATTTAGCACGTTTCTTTTCGTTTTACAGATGAAATGGTGTCCAGTGATAGGCAGATTATTAGAATGTTTAATATCACCAGCTTGTCACAAACGACAAGCGCGCCCCACACACATCAAGTGCAGTTAATGGAGCCACCACTGGTCGAGGTGGTGAACTGCGGACCATCAAATCGGCTTTGTTTGCAGGGCCTGGCTTTCAGTTAGAAATCAAGACTGCAAAGACAGAGAAGCATGAAGATGGTGCAGAGGGACCTGTGTAAACCTGATAAGCAATCGTCAACCTCTCAGGACACTGAGGGGGCGTGTCACAGGTGCAGCAATGACCGCTCTCTGTGGCATTGTTAAAGACCATGCGGTCACACGCTGCACCTTGCTGGACAATACTGATGAATCTTCACTCAGATCTATAGCCGATGTTTATTCCCCCCCCCCCCCCGTTTCACTAACTGCATTTCAATAAACTACACCACCCTATCTGAGGGAGTAATATGGCCCAGTTGCAATTCCAAATTACATCCAAATGACATGGCAAATTGGAAAATTAGGAGGGGAGGGTGGGGTAATTTGCTCCCAAACAGGGTAAAACCAATTCATTAGTAGAGCAGAACCATGAGGGCAGGGTTACTGTTGTCCATAAAATATCAGCGTCAGTGTGGATTGTCTCTCTCTCATCCTCACCTTTTATCTCTCCCATACGCATCCACAACTTATTGTGGTTCACAGCCTCAGACACTAACGGTCTAAGCTCTGAACTTTGGCATTCAACTTAATGTCTGGTAAAAAAATCGAACTCTTGCTGTTACTGTAACCAAGATGCAAGCAACTAATTATGTTTCCTGGGAGACTGAAACTTAACCTGGCTCTACACGTGATGAGGCTGTTTTGTTTTCTGTGTGCATGACTAAGGCAGTGGTGAAAAACAAATGTATAAGGTTTCTCAATACAGATAAAGGCACCTGCATTCTTACCAGCTGATGTCATTAAGCACCTGATTTCCATTCCTTTGCTTTAGACAGTCCTCACTTTTGCATAGCTCCAGGGGACGAGTGATTATGCTCTTTAATCTACCCCTCCCAGGCCACCGGACAAGACCCCAAACCCAGTGTGACTAACCTTAAACTGTAGATGAACAGTGAGGGCATCTAGGCAGAGTCAGTGTGCACGGATCAACACCTTCTTAGTGTAAACCAACTGACTTAATTCTATAGTTTTTCCTGCCCTGCTTCAGGAGTCCACTGACATTCAATGGACTGAAGTTGCATTGTATTTGGGCTGCCAGATGAATACTGTACACTCTACACACATGCTACCCAAGTTCTACTGCACTCTGTGGCCCTGCTGAAATGCTCCTGTGAAGAGGCTGCTCACTGTAACCCTGCACCGTGACATCATGCTTTCCTGTGTGATGCTACACAGTAAATGAGCAGAGGAAAACGCCATGCCAGAAAGGACAACAAAAAGCCTTGATGCATCACAGAGCCGTCGGCCTGGGAATCAAAAATCCACAGCCCCACCCCCCTCTTCTTACTTCTCCCACTGGCACCATATGTATTTGTTGTTTTTCAGCACCTCATCACCCCATCAGTGACAAGATAGGTAGCAGACATGATGACTCATATGACACAGTTGGCGAGTGTAACCGTAAATCTTAAAGAGGTGTATTTGAGGGTGGGGCAGTTTGGATTAATTAAGCCTATAAATCAAAATGTACCTAACAAAATACCCAGTGAAGGTCAAATTCCAGCTGATCACCAGAGAGATGCAGCACCAGAAGACCCTCTTGAGGGATGGCGGTCCTGAAGAGGTGCAGCGGGCATGATGTCGGCAACACAGACCGCAATGTTCCTGTTTAATTGATACCCCAACCCCAGCTAGGACTGCGTGCTGCCATTACCCTTACTGGGGTTGCTAGGAGATGAGCTCCATTTGCAAGAACGTATGTGCGAGTCTCACTCAGCCCTCCTTGCACAGGGGCATGACTTTGATTGGCAGCCGTCTATTACATGTGTGCCAGACGGCTGTCCCCTCCAGCCACCCCCAGCCCCCAGCTGAGGAGGGAAAAGACCACAGACGGCCGATCAGCTTGAACCCAGAGAATTTGAGGGTTCTGGTCGCTGACTTCTGTCGATCTAACAGACCTGAGGGCTTCACAGGGGACCCGTTACGGCTCTTGCCATCTGGTTTCCTCCTCCTCCTCTCTGCACCCCCCGTTCCGCTAAGGTAACTGTCCAATCGGTCAGCAGAATGGCCCAGGCAGTTGAACTCAGGCTACTACAACACATCTCCCTGCCCCGGACGCATCTGTCCCCAGCACCAAATCACTGATTGTTGATGCATCACAGGCTCTAGGTCATTCTGAGCTGGACTCTTGATGGTTGAGTAATTTACCATTTCCTCTTCCCAGCAAAATATATCAAGTTTCTGCAGCATAGACGGTTTGATAGTGACAGCCATTTAATATACAATAGACTGGCAAATTAGAGTGAATTTTTGCTTGACCATCAAAGTATTTGGTATGGGTAAAATGTAAACCTCGCAAATACTCCTCACCCAAATGTTCCTCTATATGTATTTTGAGCGATGGCCTGTTTAAGATATTCTAGGTCAAATGCTTAGGAAATCCCGCGTGCAGTACCTGAACCTTATACGCATCAGTTTTCACAGGTATATTTCGCGGTATATTGTGCTGCGCCTCAGGTGTGTCCCGCTTGTTCCTCTTTGGAGTGAGAAGCAAAGGACTTAGCAGTATATGTCGGCGCTGACGCTCTCAAAGGCAAATCAAGCCTAGGAAACATTCAGAGCGCTTCGCGTATGCTCCCCTCTCCCGAGATTCAAAATGGGAATATTACACAGCTGTGCCCGTCTTCCAAAGAAGCATGGCAATAAAAACCTTATTTACTCTTAGCAGAATCTACCGTAATCCACACGTCCCATCGAAAAGGAGCTTTAAAAAGCATAACTCCGCGTTGAAAGGTTTTCTTTTATTGTATTTCACTAATACGAGAATTCTTCCAGACGTTATTGGGAAGGCATGAGGATCCTCTAGGGGTTTGAGGAAAACACAAGATTATAAATACGGTTCCAGTATTGCACCGTAAATTCACGCGGTGCGCTTCGAGTTATTGCGCGCGAGGGGAAGTGGGTCACGCGGTGAGCGCCAGCCGAGTCCCGGGTTCGCAGTTCTGATTAACAGGTGAGCCGAGTTGCGCTCCGTCGGCGCCGCTTTCCATGCTGAGCCTTAAGTTTCACGTAGACACACTTTTGTTGCCAAATCCTATGCCAGGAAACACTATCAAGCATGATGGGAACTTTTGCGAATAAAAATATACAAAAATAAATACATTTATTTTCAGCTACAGTGCCTTATCCTCTAGCTCGTCTTCGCTATTTACTGTGAAAAACGGCGGTACTTAACACCAGTCCGGGTTGGGAAAGTAATTACTTTCAAGTGAATTCAAGTTAAAAGTTTCATATAAAATGTTATGTGTTCATGTAATTGTTGGGATTTTAAAACTGGAACAGACAATGCGGCATTTGCGTCTTGGCACAGAATTTGTCATTAAAGGAATTAAAGCGACAGATGATGCTGATGATGACGATAACATGGATAAACAGAATAACATTACCAGTACCGCGAAAACACAGGTGTTACTTTATGTACTTGAGTGGAGACTGCTCATGTAAATGCGACAGGAACTGTGTTATAAATGTTTAATCCTGGCGTACGTGAATGATGCTGTGTGTTAAACTTCTTGACAGCTAACGTCTGGTGAGCCGCACCCGAGCACGATTTTGGCAAATTACGGTGACCTTCTGGGCTGTGGGTGTCCCAGCATCCTTGGTGAACGATAAATAAATTAAACGGAATCTAATATCTGATCGCATGGCACGTGTCCGCGGGGGGTGATGGATGGATAGTGTCGCGCGGCCCCGCGCCTTTCCCGCAATCTGGGTCGTTAGAGGTCAGAGGAAGTTCTTTCGTAAAGGTCAAATTGGATTCCATCCCTAGATGAGAGGGGCGTCTTTAGTGACATCAGTGGGCTGGATGATTAACCGGTGATTAATTAACAAGTTGCGATTTTCAAAATAACTAACCCAATATCACACATACAAATATTTAACAGAATAATTTCTTAAATATTTTGTATTCAACAATTCTAAATGTATTAACATTATGCTGTTAGAATATAACTGTAAACTGTGAATAACAGAGTGTGAAGTTTACTCAAAAAAGATTTTCTGTGACACCCTTGATCAAAGAAATCCTCCAAATTGCTTCAGTAAATCTCTGCTCATAGAAAAGGGTTGGCTGTGAAAATGACATGTGTCACCACCGATTGTTGGGTCTGGTAACACATGCTTATTTTTAGTCTGGCAGTCATGATCACCTAGTTTATTCTCATACGATGTCTCTCCAGGTGGTTTATGCAGGATGATGGGAAGCCTATGGAATAGCTGTAGCATTCTGGTTCTCAAACATGGAGAAGAGTTGAACGTGAGATTGTTGGGGTAAGCTGGTTACATTTTCTAGCACAGTATGTGCCTCTTGTTATGGAATAATTATTTCTTCAGAAATCTGTAAATGTTGAGGTGTCAACACCGATGTGTGTGGTCACCCTATTTAAAATGGCTATACATGGTTGAGCCCCATGGTAGTGAAAGTTCAAACTCTTATACTGAGTAGTTGTTTATCTGTACCCTTTCTTCAGAGTGTAACCTAGCTACCAAAGGAGCTGTTGGCTTTGATGGACTGGGTTTTGTAGTGCCGGCAAGCTCTGGGGATTACCAGGTTCAATTCTATTGGCATTCATGCACAGGGGGAGACATACAATAAAAACTCATATAATTATATTTTATGCACTGTTAAATAGCACACATACTCATGCTTCCAGTTCTCTGTGTGAAGTCGCTGTCTCCTGGGAGGTGATGTTGAGATAATGAATTTATCTCATACTAACAATCTTTGTATGGGTAGCCTGATCAAATATGCCACTGCGTTATTTGTTGTCATGTGCTTTCAGAATTATAGGAATGAAGAAATGCCCTCATTCCTCATTTCCTGTTGTGTTAAGATGAATGAAGACAGTAGCATTAACAGGCAGTGTTTTGATGAAAGAAGTGAGAGCTTTTTATTTCTGTGTTTGAGTTTCTCTCTGCTCCAAGTGATGATTGTTTCGGAATAGCCGGCTTGCCATTATTTTGTTGTGTTTTCTGATTTATTGCAGTTTAAACACTGACATATAGAAGTAAAATATATCAGTTCTGAAACATTTAGTGAATGCTTCCAGCTTGGTTAACATGGTATAATTAATTATGGGATAAAAAAATAGGATGCTAAATTGAACATGTGAAGGAGTATAATCTGGAATTTCGGTCTCTTAAACAGATTAAGGTAAAATTCCATATGCCAAGATGAAGGGCTGTGTGGTTGGGGTGGTAGGTAGATATACACAACAAAGCATCCTGCTTTTCACTGCTTATCAATAATCAGTCATATAGAGTGATATGAAGTAAGGCTTCCGAAGGTAAATTCTTCAGTTTGATAACATTTCATTCTTTAAATGAATCACCTGATGCTCCTGGATTTCTGGCATATTCTACTGAAGATAGAAACATGTACAACAGCTGTTTGTAGATCAGGATGTGCACCCTTGTCTTCCTTCCCTTTAAAATTAATTTTTTGGACATAAATTATATAAATTACAGCTGGGCATTTTTTTTTGAACAGCAGTAAGTGGTCCAAGTATAATGAAGTCCTTCAGAACCACAAACCTCTTGGCTAAATTTTCAGATCCTTAATTGTTGCTGCCTATAAGCCAATTTCTGAAGTAATTTATACTGCAGGGTGTAACACAGCACTTTAGATTGTCATTGCGGTGTTGCTTTTCCCCCGGGGTAGTGGCCAGATAGCTAAATTAGTATGAAGGTAGTGGTATAAAATAATGTGGGAAGGAATTACAAGCAATGCTGATGAACAAGAAGCCTGCTGGGTCTGTTGATGCAGTGTTAGTGACTGCAGTGGTATTCATGATGCTTGTGGCTAAGCCAATGACAGGCTGTGGCAGGCTGCGTTCTGTTGGCTACGTATGTGAAGGGGTGGGGCACAGTATGCAAGGTAGCTCTTTGCAAAGAACAGAGCTGAAAGATGGGGAGGAGAGTGTTCTTTTTATTTAGCCATTGTGATTAACGAGCCCCTACCCGACTCTGGAATCCTTGCTGTTTGATGCTTCTCTGCATATTGCATGCCCTATGTATATCACTTACCATACTTTTCTCAGTGTGCTTATGTCATCTCATCCTCATTGCAGCTTCTGAATGACCTCATGTGAGGGTTGGGGCTTAGAGCAACTATTAATGGCGGCGGCAATGGCAGGCATCTCACCTTAAGGAAATTGATTTCAGGGAGGCGGATTGGGGGTGCTGGCTAAGCTTGGGCAGTATTGCGGTACCCCCCCCCCAGGAAATTTTATCAGATAGTACCAGAATAGCGTTGCCTTTCAAAATGCAGTCAGAATACCATATTCTGTAGTGCAATGTCTGGGTTGCAGTGGTATAACTTCTTGATGACTAATTTTACCACCACTGAATACCAGAACGACAGATGTCCGGGACTTTGCACATCATTCGTGGATTTTAGGGACTGCTGTCAATTTGTGGGAGACTTTTGGAACTACTGGGACAGGTGTCGGAATTCCGACTCGGAAAGTCAGAGGAAGCTACATAACCCTGATCTCAGAATTCAAGATGGCTGCACCCTTTATCAACAGAAGTTAAAGTTGTAGTTTTATACTGTTTATTAGCACTTATGTTTTATTTGTGGTTTATTAAATTGGTTGTACACACAGTCCTGTCTAAATGCTATCTGTGGATGTGTTGTTATGGTGTTTTTATGTGCAAAATACCGCGTAATGTGTTATCAACTGATATTGCTAACAATGGCTAATCATTAACTGGGCTAGAACTGAGGCTTGTTTCAGAAAGCAGCATTTTTCACTTAGATGGATAACTTGTCTGATTTAAGGAATTCTGGGCTAAATTTATGTGGGTAAGTAAGAAATCTTGCTTTTTGAAACGGGTAACTGGTATTGGTAAATGGCTTTCCGACTCACTGTACTGGAATGTGGTTAACTCGTGTGTGACGTCTTTCCCAGCTTCGACTTCTGACCTCCGAGGTAAAGGGAACGCAGCATTAGCCCTTGAGCGTGAGGGAAATGAGCCGGAGAGTGAGGCAGGGGAGTATAAGGAGGGGTCGATGGGGGGGGGGTTCTATTTACTAATTGGTTGGGTAGTTCTAAAGGGGTCAGCAAGCAGGTCTCAGGTGTCTCATTAGCATCTGCTACTTCAGCACCTTTGCAGCAGCTGCGTTTCTCCGCCTGTCCCAGGTTCACCTGCTGCCCTCTCAGAACCCAGTGTGGTAATAAGCTACTGACTGTTCCACTCAGGTGATGGGAAGTGTGGGCACCTCACATGTTCACCTGAAGCTCCACAGGCCGTGTCTCCAGCTCCCCCATCCAGCCCCTCTTGGGGTGAGATATAATTGAAGGTTCCGGCATTCTCATCCATCCATCTTTTATAACTGCTTATCCAGTGCAGAGTTGGCGAGCCCAGAGCCTAACCCCCAACAGCACAGGGGGTGTGAGGCAGGGGACACCCTAGAATGGCTGGAACACTCATGGGATTTTATTAATGCTTATTATTGCAGCAGATTGTTGATAACTGTACTGCAGGGAGGAGCAACGGGCCTCCTTAGAATTAAATAACACCCGACGACTGCATCTTTTATTGTGACATTAAAATGTGTTTTCCATTCTATGCGTGTCTCTCAGGCAATATATTCTCTGGGTGCCTGTTTTTTTAGTTTAATGTATGGGCCTGCGTACACGTCTAGCCTCAGCTGCTGGAGGGAAAATCTATGGGTTTTTATTATTCTATATCTGACAGTGCATTGCAGAGTGCAGTAAAATAGGGCAGCACTTCACAGGTGTGGAGGCTAAAGATGTTGGCTGGTAATACGAAGGCTGTCAGTTAAAGTCCCCACGGGGACCGTGTTGTCGTGCCCTTGATCCCGATACTTAACCCGAATGGCTCCAGTGTGGTGTGCGAATGGCTAAAAACTGCCATTCGCTGTCAATGAAAACATTAGTGAGTTAAGTTAGTGTAATGCAGTGTTTCCTAGTCCGCTCCTCGGGGACCCACAGTCGGTTCACATTTTTGATCCCTCCGAGCTCCCTGCCAGACAGTCCGTGGACAATTTTGCTCCCTCCCAGCTATACTCAAAAATGTGGCCCGTCTGTGGGTCCCCAAGTCTTAGATTAAGAGACACTGGTGTAATGTGCTTAAATGGCAGGTGTGGGGGTGTCATCCAGCCTCTTCCCTCTCTTTTTCTTGTATAAGCCAATGCCAAGCAGACCTCTCTCTGCATTCCATTCTTTTGTTCCTTTTCTTCCGGGTATCTCTGAATGTCCCGCCCTCTCTGTTCTCTCTTTTTATTTGCCCCCCGATCTTGCTTTTGCTTTCTGTCATGTTTTGAAGCCTGTCTCCCCCACCACCTTTTCCCACATGCATATTTAATAATGATACACAGTATACGCTTATTCCAACGCTTCGGTCCCCAGCACCTATACCTGCGAACCCCTCTGTCTCCAGCTCTCCCTTCCAACTTACACGAACGGCCGTAATTACCTGCTATCAATTAAGTACTGACACTTTAATCCCGTGGGGTGAAAGGTGCAGTAGTTTGTGGAGGCGATTTGGCAGCAGGGTAGTTATTGCTACTGTCTGGCTCTACTTGGGAAGAGGCCGGGGAGCTTCACTGTCTCTGATGCTTTTTAATAGATCCCAGCGATAGACAAGGAGGGGCTGATTTAAAGTGCTTTTAATCAGAGTAGCCACAGCACAGCTTGCTAAACGCCGGTAGGCAGTGTCCAGTAAGGCAGTGTTTGGGGGTGGGGGCTGTCCTTCGTTCGTACTCTCTCTGAGTGGCACAAAATCGGCGTGGCTCCATTGATAGCGCGTGTAACGAAGGATATTAATATTAACGCGCCGACGGTAATTAATATTCTCAATCTTGGAGTCAGCGGAGTCAGGCGCAGACGATGTTACAATCTCACTACATCTAATATTTATGCCGCCTGGGCTGAACGCTTAATATGAGTAATATCCGGACAGCTAAAGTGGAGAATTGCAGCAAGACAAATTACTGAAGAAAAGGGATTATTTCCCCCCTATTATTACAGGAGTCAAGTGAATACAAAATAGAAAGCATAAAGACGGAAGAAAGGAGTTTAAATATGAACTCCTGTCTCTGTTTCCCACGCAAGGCAGTTGCAAGCGGTGGTTTGGTGCGGTAGTAACAAGAAAAGAAAACGCCATTTTGAAGTCAGTTTGGTTCTTAAAATAATGCATATTGATTTGGGTAAGATTTCCTGTAATATTATTCTTAGTGAGGCTCAGGCTGTTATCTGCCACTGCCCACGTAAGTGCGCTGGATGCGTTGGCGGAGGTGGATTGGGCCAGAGGCGTGGGAGCTGACGCTGAAGTCTCCTTTAGGGTAAAATGTAGCGGGATTCCAGCCAGGGTTACTGTCAGCCATTCCTGCTGAGATTGCTGTTAGCATCCAGAATGGCATACAGGTGGTATGCTGCCCCCAGGACGGAGCACAGGGCGGAGCCCATGGTCAGCTGATCTCTAAGCCATGTGTGAACTATTAAAAATGGCAGTACTAATGGGGACGCTGTCAGAATCCAGTTCTTCCCCTCGTTTTTTTTTTTTGCTTTTTCATTGTCTGGGTCTGTGTCCAGCTTGACCTGACAAATCACGAAGGAAAAGTGGCTTGGGACAGAATAACAGCCAGCTTGATTGTCCTTAAGGATTCTTAGGGAGGCATGAGCTCTGTGCTTCTGTGTGGCCGTCAGCTGGTAGGAGTTTACACAGTGGGATGGAAGACTTTAAATGCTTTGACCAAGGAAGTAAATATGTTCTCACACTCATTATGCTGATGTTTTAAACATTGAGGAGTCAGTAAAAGATTCATAATCTGTTCCACCTATCAATGGGTAGTTTCTCATGTGCGTTCATGCACTGCCTTCAGCTCCTGTTGGGAGCCATGTGTCTTACACGTCTTACACACAGTGACCCTTCCGACATGTGTGGGTTCTCTCTGTCTCATTTTGACTGCTGCAATCAAACATTGATTATTTTTCATCAGTGATCATTAAAAGCTGGCAGCCCCGTTAATCACCTCAGCATCTTAATTATATGCCTCTGATTTCCTTCAGGATTCAGACAAGGGTGTTTCCATGGGGAGAGGTACAGTCTGGCCACTCAGTGAATGCATGGTGCAGTCTCTATTTCTCTGCTTGACACGACAAGGATTGTGGTGGTAGGAGTTGGATGGTTACATGCATCCCGCGACTGACTTGGCACACAGACCTGTCTGACATACTTGCCCTGAGATATAACTTCATCAGCAGGCCATATTCAGGTCAAATATGGCAGCATCAGTGGGGCATCTTGTGAAATAGTCGATTTTCTGTGACGTATCTGAATGACTCCTCTAAACAGATTGAGAGTGCAAAAAAATGATGATCCAATTTGGTGGTGACACTTTCCAGGAAGTTGACTGGAAACGGCAGATTTGTGCTGATGCCTGGGTTTTTGTACAGCTTATCTTTTTTTTTTAATCTAATTTTATGTGAAACCGATGAAGGCGTGTTGATGGTGGTAGCAGCAATCACAAGATTTCAGTAAGAGTGTTTTGACTAAGCCTTCGTTTCTTTGACTGCCCTGCAGAAAATTTCTTCTTTCTTTCTCTCTGGTTGCTGTCCAAAGTGTTTTTTTTCATTGACTGGCCATTTTTGATGGTTGGACTGGATTTTATCCCAGTTTCTGCTCTCATTGAGACAGAGGGAAAGCATGAGGCCTGTCAGAACCATTCAGAGACCAGGAGCTGAGATGGAGACCTCACCATGCAAATGCCATTTGCCAGAGTACTAGCTGCCCCAATACATGCTGGGTCTCAGACTTGCATACAAAATGCTCATCCCGGGAAAAAAAAAACCTGTTGGGGCCCAGGCCAGATTGTGATGACCATCTCTGTCATTCCCACTGTTACCTGCATTGCGGATATTCATATTGCAGTCATCACACCTGTCATCAAAGATATGACAATCAATACCTCCAGCACCACAGACATCAAAACTGTTGATTTCCTTGTCACTTCAAAAACAAAAGCATCTTCTCCAGCTCTTTTGCCAATAATAAATAATATTGCTGCAAGTTTCACTTCTATGAGCTTCATCATTGCTGCTATCAACATCTCTATTCCTATCAGCTACACCATCATCTGCTTCCCGGAATCTGGCCTGTACTCATCCATTTCGGCGCTGTATTCTGGTTGGGAAGTGCAGTACCTGTGTGAAGAACTACGTGTTTTATTTCCCACTGATTGTGTCTTGCTCTCTGTGCTCATGTTCTTAGTCTTGTGCTTTTCAATCCACATGTCACTTTCTGCTTTGAACGATTCATGTTCACTGTGCTCTGCAGCTGATGCTGCTCTGTGTAATACTACCCGCAAGGACCGTGTGTGTCTGTGTCTCTGTCTCTGTCTGTGTGAGCAGTTCCGTTTATGTGTCTATGTATGCATGCAGTGATGAGTGCTGCAGATGCTGTATACTATTTTGCTTTGAACCGTGGAGCCAGGTGCAATTCAGGATCCTAGAGTCAAACCCTGCATGTGTGTCACACGAGGCTCTGAAACGTAGCTGACACCAAAGTCACACCATATCATGCTACTGAAAACCCCTGTGGTAGGTGAACAAGTGAGCTTTGTAAAAGCGGAGCAGGCAGGTAAACATTTGTTTTCTTGGCTATTGAGGGTATTAACAGGCCAGAGTATCATGGCTGAGCATGACAGGAGGTACAAAGACTGGACAAGAAAGGGCTCAAATTAAACACAGGTCAAACAGGAAAACTGTTCTAGTGACTAAAAAAGATGGAACTTGGGTGTCAGACAGTGGTACTAAGTGTGAAAGGGAAATTTAAAGTGCAATTGAAATAAGGAATGGATGGATTGAATTAGTGTAATGCTCCCAGTCACTTGACTTGTTCCTTCACTGGGGAATTCAGGCACTGTACGTTAGTCTCTGTGCATGTCCAGTTTCTGTAATGTATTCAGCCTGGGTGTCATTGGCTTAGAACCTCTTTCGGGAAGCTTGAGTGTATGGGGACTTTACGTATGGAACATCAGTCACGCTGGAGCATATCTTAGAAATGGCAAATCGGAAATTCTGGGGCGGGGGGAAAGCCCTTGCAAACATAAGTAAAATATGCAAATTCTGCACAGAGAGTAGGAGCTTGATTCAAAGCTGTAGCCCATGGATGTTTGATAATATAACCTTCTGAACCACCATGTCCATCTGCGGAATGGCACAGGCTGGTTTGGAACTCAACTGACACGGATGTTAAACAGTTTTAAGACGGAAACTGGGGAAAAAGAGTGTGTGTGTGTGTATATATGTAGTACTATGGAAAGCTATGCATGCAAAGTCTCTGTGGGTTTAATCTGAAGTCAGCGCCATCTAATCAGCTTAGCTTAGCTTAGTCCCCTTTGCTATGGGTGGACCATAGGGGCCTCCATCTGTCTCTGTCATATGCAGCTCGCTTCAGTTCTCAGTGTGCCTTTGGGGGTTCCAGTCCAAGGCGTGCTTGGTGATGTTGAATCTTCTCGGGATGTGAGCAATCCATCTCCACCTCCGCTCCTTTGTGGCTTCTGCAGTGGGAGTGTTCTCCAGAGCTCTTGAATTGATATTGTCTCTGGCCATCTTATCTACTTTATCTGCTGGAGGCGCTTATTGATGAAAGGAGTTCTCTGTCCTCTTTGTCTGCTTCCAGGCATCTGTGCCAAACAAAAGAATTGATGTGACATTGGTCTGGAATATTTGGAACTTTGTCTTAATTTTGATGTTCCTGTTCCTCCAGATTGGCTGTAAGGTAGTGAAAGCTTGCCTTGCTTTATCAATCTTTGCTTTTACACCTTGTATGTCCCTCCTGTCCCCTCACAATACTTCCAACATGTGTGAGGCTGCCGACGTCTTAAATGCTTTGGCCTTCCAAAGACATTGGAGTATTCTGCCATCTAATAAAGCGGTGAGGTAATTATGCCCGGGCAGCCCTGTGGCCCCTGCTATGAATGCTGCCTTCTGCTGGACTAGAGCATGGGGGCCTGTTCGGCCGCCTGTGGAGCTGGCACCCACCGGGAGTGCTGTGGAATGGGCACCAGCCGAGCCAAGAGTGGTCCCATATTTCTGTTTTTTGAGTGTTGTGCATGCGTTTAAGGTGCATATACACTATATGGCCAAAAGTATGTGGAGGCCAATTTATCGAACATCTCATTCCAAAACCAAGGACATTAAGATGAAGTCAGCCTCTACTAGCCTCTACTCTTCTTGGGCGGCTTTTCATTAAATGTTGGAACATTGTTGGTGTGATTTGCTGCCATTTAGGCTGGGTATTGATGTTGGGAGATCAGATCCCCTTTCTGTGATCTTGTATGTCCGCCACTTCACAGCTGAACTTGCTCCCTGACCTTCTGACCTTCACAGTCACTTCACTTGCAGTTGACTAGGGCAACTTTAGTAAGTAAGAAATGTGGAGAACTCATTTGTTGGAATGACTTGATGTTATTATAGTACCAGGTTCAACGTCAGTAACTTCTTCTGTATGTCCACTCATTGTGCTGCTCATGTTTGTTGCAGGAAATTCTGTGACTGTATGCTTAGTTATGTACCTGTGTCAACAATGAGTTTGGCTTAATTAGAAAATTCCTCTAATTAATAGGAATGTTCACATACTTTTGGCTATGTACTGTATCATATATTTGCCATGCTTTCCTAAAGATGGCGCTGTGGTGTCCCATGGTAATCTTTGGTCTTGCTCTTGCCTTATAATTGCCCTATAGTTGTCCAGCAATGCTTGTAAAACTATAAATCTTGGGTAGCTTGCACTCTCGGTTTATACAACCCCAATGAATTTGTCTAACCTTGCGTACTGTGTGGTCTCCTTAAAACCAGATTCAGATCTGGTGGTTCCTTAATCCAATTTTAAGAGTGGAGAATCAAACAGGGGAGTTCTGAAGCACCAGTGCTAACCACTGTGCCATCGCGCTGTCCCTGCCCTCCGCAAAGAGGCTGCTGAGATGGAGTGAGACAGAGAGAGCAATGTTGCCGCTACATAGTCCTGTCCATGCTTGTCAGTTAAACATATTGTTTTTTTGTTGTTTATGGACTACATTTTCACAGAGAAGCAGGAGCTCCCTGTTCAGCCAGTATGTGATTCACCCTCGTCTCCTCTACCACCCTCCACCACCCCCTAGCAGGCCCACAGTACCAGGGTGCAGAGTTGATTGATCTATTTGACTGTCAGAAGACGTTTGTTCATAAACATTTGAGACATTAATTGTCTGCTGAGCTCTGAAGAGCAATGAATGTCTTAGGCGTTTCACCCGAAACAAGTTCAAGGCTGTCCACTGTCTCTCTGTCTTTTAATTGCTTTCTCTGAGTCTTATCTAGATAAGCTGATTAAACTCAGATGACTGGTAGCACCCACAGTCAAGCCAATTGCTGGCAGCACCGCTGGTTACACAGCTGACTGGCAGCATGGCTAGCTAGCCAGAGCACAGCGCTGAGTGATGAGTTTCAACCCTATCCCCTGAAAGAGACAACAGCAATCACATGCACTGCAGGAACAGTGCACTGACAAGTGGGATGCACGATGAAAGCTCGCTCTGAAGGGATGCTCTGATTTTATGTGAAATCTATTTCTGTACAAAACACAAGAAGCGGATCTGCTTCTTTAGATGAGTAATGAGACTCTGTGAGGGGCAGCTTGAGAGGCTCGGTGAGCAACAGTAGTTTGTGAGTGTTTTGTGTACTTTTGTGGGGCTTTTTCACATAAGTGAGCATGTGACTGAGCTAGATAGAGTGTAACACTGCTTCCCCGGGGAGGTATGGCGGTCGCACATGAAACACGTGAAGAAAAACTTGACTGATGGAGGAAAGCCTGCCGCCAGGGGTGGTAGGCACTCCGTCGGGGTGAGACGTGCGAGAGGTTATGGGGAGTTGGGGGGGTTGGATGGATTGGATGGATTGCACTGCCAGCATCCCCTCTGCTGTTTTCTATGTTTTTCCGTTATTGCAACGTTGCCATTTAACAGAACATTAAATGGGGCATTTGCAGAGTTGGAGTGTGCGCTCTAAAGCGCACTTTCATCCCGAAGGCATGTCTGCTAACCTTTGCAAGTGTTCGTAAACCGATGCACACAGCCTATCTCAGAAGCTACTGTTGCAAGGCGGGGACACGTGGGTACAGAACATGGATGAATGGATGGATGATACAGTCTGAAGCAGAAGAAAGTCAGTGTCTGGTGTGTATGCTCTTCCTTTAAGCTATTTCATGTTTGAATAATTTCCCGCAGACACACATGTGAGTATGCTCTTACAGAAAATGTTATTGTTTGCTCATCCTTACTGATGCTGTTACATCTTTATGGGGCCATGTTTGGCAGGTGTCATTCTTAGTTCAGCCTACAGAGGGAGTACATGCATATGCCATCCAGTAAGGGTGTACACTATGTCAGTGACCACGATCTTCCTAATGCTAACAGGACACACACTGAGCATGCAGAGTGGCTACAAGCGGTCCTTGTCACCAACACATGGTTCTTGTCTTGCTATGCTGAGGCACCCTGCTGAGTTTGGACATGGGCCTCAGGGCCTGGACAGGATGATGAAAGCTCAGTGGCTGCCTGTCATGTGTGATGCTGCCTGACACATGGCCTTCAGATGTATGTCCCTTGCTGTGGTGGGACATGCGCCCCTCTGGGCCTAAGGAGGTTCCTGTAGGAAAGCCAGTCTGTTCTGAGGATAGATTTCAGGCGGTTTATATGCGTGTGTTTGTGTATTGGTGTGTGAGATCTCTCGTTTTGTTTGTGTGAGTCATTTGCATAGCCTTGCGTGTGCTTCACAGGATAAATCCCACTGGGCCTTTCAGAGAGGTCTGTTTCCCTCGTGCACTGCGGCTCTGTCCTCCATGGAAGCTAAATCCCATTTGGATTTAGGCCCTTTACTAAGGTTTTTATTCGACAGATTTATATCAGGGAGAATTTAAATTACAATGGGTGCCTGTGTGTGTGTGTGTGTGTGAGAGAGACAGAGAGAGTGTGCACACATGCATTTTGATATAGTACAAGAATATCCTCCTCTGACCTAACAAACCTCTGTCAAACTCTGCTGTGTGTGTATATTTGTGAATCAGCTTTTTCCCACTGCCGTAGTGTCTGGGGAGAATCAGGTCTGCCTGTGTAAACTCCAACCACTCCCCGTCCCCGTCACCCCCCCCACCGTGTGCATGGGCTTTCTCTCATCACCCCTGACTGACTGACTGCGATCCACTGCTATTTCCGTGCGGCAGAGTTAGATGCCAGCGGCGTTCCCCCGCAGAGCCACTCCCTGTGGCCGGGTGAGGGGTCCCTTTGGGCGGGCAGAGGCATATCGGATCTGAGATGGCACTTTCTCAGTCCTGTTGGGGTCCAGCCGCTGCTCCAGATGTTGGCACTAAGCTTTCACTGCACGAAGGTCCATTTTCAGGTCATGCCCGGATCCCGGCAGATATCCTGATCGCACACATTGTCTTTGGTTATCTGTAGTGGTTTCTGTTTTGCTGTGTGGTGTATCTTCTGTGTGTATGGATATTAGTGAGCTCCAATCATTTGGGAGGTAACTATAAGGCTCCATAGCTCAGAGGTTATAGCACTGGTCTTATAAGCCTGGAATTGTGAATTAGTCTTTATCTTGTTGTCTATGTTCACTGTCTGCAGCATTTCATTGTACACGGTACTCGTACTTGTACACATGACAATAGAAGAATTGAATTGAATTGAATTAAAATCTTGCTGGGGCCTTCAAAAGACAGCCTGGAGTAGATAATGTTTACCTTACGGGCCTGTGTGTGGTTCAGCTGTGCTTGTTATTAAAAGGTTTCAGGTTTGAATCCCAGGATCTGCAGAGCGATTTCACCAGCCCTTAACCCCTATTTGCTCCAAGACCCATCTGACCATGCCTTCTCAGCTGTACGTTGCTTTGGATAAAAGAGTGTCTTAATAAATAAAAATCTCTACCATATCTAAATATCTACCATATCTTGCTCTGCTTACTAAACACGCTGTTGTCTGGGACCTTCTGCACGCCCACACATGAACGTAGAGAGACTGACCATCAGTGACTTTCCTTCCATGGTGGATGGGCTGGACACGCTGACCTGAGGCTTGGGGATCACTGACCCACTTGGGCCTTTAATTGTTGACATGTTTTCATCCCTCAGTGTCCTAATTTGGAGTGTCATGCAGACTTCATGGTGCTGCCGTATCTGTGGGTAGCAGGACCCTCTTTACAGTCCTCCGACATTGGCTTATTAGTGGGCTTGTCCTCTGCTGGAGAGCACTCGGTAGTATTGTCGCTCTGTTATCCTCACACAACATTGCCTTCAGTTGCTCTCCCCACACAATCATCTGCCTGTTTCCCCATCCACACCACACATCAGTTACAGATGGTGATAAAAACGAATCGTTAACCACCCCCACCCCTCTACCCCACACTCTTCACCGTTATCCACTCCGCTCTGGAAGATCCAGCATGGCCTTAATTGTCTCCCCGGCCCTCCTGTTCTGAGCTGGCTTATGTTCCTCCTTTAGGTCAGTGTCTGGTCATTTCTCTGCCTGTCAGGGAGGTGTGTCCTGCACCACTCCACTGTGAGCAATGTGTGAGTCATCTGAATCCAGTCCAACTCACAACCCAATCATAGAGGTGTCGCAGAATTATGCAGCAGCCGCTGACCAGACAGGGTTTAGCGCATAACCATTCATCAGTCATTCACCTTTTGGGATTTCTGTTCCCAAACCTATCATCCAATCACACGGTCCCAGATGAGTTTGGCACTCCAGTTGCATAGTTTTAAACTGTTTGGCACATAACATCTCCTCCAGTGAAACAGCTGTGATGAAATAAGCACAAACTCATCTATTGCGCCCTTCAAAGTGGTAAACTTCAGAGGAGAGCCCACCTACCAATAACACGGCTGTACTGAAGTACAGCTCCTCACCATCTCTACTGATGTATGCCTACTTCCCAGTGGGGGATGCCGTTACTGATTTTAATTTTGACTTTTGTAGATAATGTGATTTGTTTTGCAGTAGACATTCACGGAATTCCACTGTTGTGAAAGAATGTAAGCATCCTTTGGGAGATTCTGTCGTTAAATTCAATGCAGCTTCTCATTAACTCTCCACTTCAGGCACCACATTTATTGAAGAAAGCAAAACAAGTCGAATCAAAAAATACACAGAAATTTGATTAACTACAGTGCTTTTTCAGTGCAGGGAATAAAGAGAAGAGGCATTTTTAAAAGAGTATAGAACAGGGATGGCGAACCTGATCCATGGAGAGCCGCTGTGGGTGCGGGTCTTTGGGATGGCCTCTCAATCAGCCAATAGTAAAGCAGTGGTTCTCAACTCCAGCCCTGGGGACCCACTGTTATTGGATGATTGAAGGTCATACCAAAAACCCGCACCCACGGCGGCTCTCCGTGGATCGAGTTTGCCATCCTGGTATAGAACAAGAGACTAAGAAGAGGTAAAGAAAACAGAGTGTCAGTCTACTATGGAAGTGAGAATCTCGGCCAGGAATGTTTGCAAGAACCGAAACAATTCAATCTATCTGTGTTCATTGGCCATTTGGCGACTGTCCTGTGCCAGATCAAAAGCAGTGTGATGTAGAATGGTTATGGTCTGTGGATCTCAAAATGAGGTCTGCCCACTAAATTATGGTCATTAAAATATTACATTCAGTTGCAATTGTTGAAAAATTACCACAAGAACCTAGGGGAAAAATACTTATTTGGGCTGCTAAGCAATTAAATAGTAATGGTAATAAAACCTGGGGCCAGAGATATAAAACAAACATTTGTTTATGCACAGCGGAGGAGAAAAGGAGCCAGAAATTGGGTTACACTGTAGTTTAAGGTCTGCTCCTGAGCTATTAATAAACATCTGATAATGTATTAATAGAGAGATTTATTCACAAACAAATTTAAAAATGTGTCACAGTCGTACTTTTCTCCTGGTCTTTGGATATTAGCTTGTAAATCACTTGCAAATATAAAACAGTGGTTTAGTAAGCATACTCAGAAATTAGTTATTATTGGGAAGTTACAAGCTCTTTGGTAAATACTTTGTGAGACTGGAGTAATATATATTTGCAGTACATTTCTAAATTTGATTGTATGTGAATCTTTTTATTTAGTAATATATTGTCAAACGATTAGTAACAGTTTATTAACTGTTAAGATGCTGACCTTAAACCGAAGTGTTGCTGGAAATGGTACTGGTTGGTCCACCTGGATGTGCCGCACTGCTGCATGCATAATCACCGCATCATCTATTTCCTTTCGGATAGGGGATTCAGCTCAACAAAGCAAATTTCAGCAAGAATGGCAGTAGGGGCCAATAGGATACAATGAATTTAGGCAAGCGCTGCAGTCGCTCCACGAGGCTCCTCAAATTTCAGTGAGCGCCTCAGTCGTGCCCGCTGATCTGTGGCAAATCTCCACCAGTGGGGTAGAGGTGCCCAGGAAGGTGGGAAGCATTGCAGCAGCTGTGTGCTTGACAGCAATCTGTGCAGCTGCTGAGTTTCTGCGTGTCTCCCCTTCCGCCAGCTGCAAGGTATAATTATTTCCAAACAAGCGCTCCCCAGGGTGAGGCATTATCGTCCCTGGCGGTGTTCCTTCGACTTCTCCCAGTGGCTCATTGTTTTCCACCATCTTAATGAAAACATGATGGTACCTAACTGGGGTGCCTCCATTTACATATCAAGGACCAACCAAACAATTAGAGCCAACTGTGTGTGCAATTTGGGGACTGGACTACATTCATTAGCAGTGCTCGGGTTGTGCTAGGGAGTAAACCCATGCGAGTCTGTGCACAGAGCCAACACAGTATGTCAGCAGGAGTGCCCCTCCACCATGGTGTCGACGCAGCACTTGTTGGACAGCACAGTCAGGTGTTAAGTACCACATGGTGGAGGGTTCCTGCTCCTGGCTGTTTGCTGCACCTTCCAGGAGTGGTGGGAAACCATGCTGCTGAGTCACCGTGCTACCCATCTACGTGGGAGGTTGCAGGTTCAGACCCCACTCTGAAGTTTCCTGATCCTTCTGTATTCATGTATTCACTTCGTCTTCCAGCAAGAACTGCTGTCCTATCCAGAGTTTACTCACTCTGTGTTTCACTCCAGGATTAGGCTCTGGATCATGATGTTAGCAGGATGAATAGGCAGAGACGTGATGGATATCTTCTCTGTATGTTCGTAGAGGGAGCAGTTGTGCTTTCCCGGTGTGGGTGCTCTCAGAAGGGTCTGTTCCAACAGGGCGACGTCTTGTGGCCGCTGTGGGTAACACTATGCATCTCTCTACATTACACTAGCAAATACGTTTACAGAGGAATGATCCCCAGACTTTTATTGCCAAACCCTGCACTCACTCCCTTGGACTCTTCTGCTGCTGTGGGTGCGTCAGCGGTATCCTAGAAGGTGGCCGTGGTGTAAATCTTTCGAGAATGATATCCACACATTGGACACTATTGCTGTGAATTACATGAGATGGTTCTGCCAAAGGATGCATTAGGAAAGGAATATTCACTCCCTGGTGGCTCTATGGTGAGCATGTTTGTCACATAATATCCAAAGCAAAATGGTATAAAACTAATAAGAATCAAAGTTGCATCCATCCATCCATCCATCATAACCGCTCATCCAGTACAGAGTTGAGTCTATGGCCTTGCTGGGATTTTCACTAAAATTGTATTTATATTAATATATATATTAACTATTCATTTATAAGCCTTATGGGACAGAAAATATAAAAGTCGATGATCCATTTCGGCGTAGCCTTCCTGTGTGGTGTACCTATATCGCAGATCATTTTAGCTGAAAAGCCTGGTCCTGTAAAGACAAACAAATGCCTGCAAGCATAACACAATGATCGGTCATGGAGTTTAAACAAACAGGAACTGTGAAATACATGCTTTATTAAAACAGTAGTGATTATTACAGTAGTTATTACGATAATAAGAAATGATTTTAACAATTTAGGTTCAGTTTCGCCACAGTCATTTATAAGCACTGTTTAGATGAGCACACTTTAATACTAATATATATGATAATATTTGATTAAACATATCTGAATTTTAAATTAGGATATAAATCTTCCTGAAATCAACCTACATGTACGCCGGATCTGTTTTATGGATACTGCAATCTAAGATAACCCCTTCCTAATCTGGATAGGCTCACCTGTGACTTTTAGCTCTCTTTTGCAATCAGGAGGATTTATTAGAATATCAATAAAAAAAAATGTCTGAAAAATGTAAATAACCTCTCGCTCATGAAAGATACAGCCTGGTGCTGATTTAGGGCAAGGTTATGCTTATATATAATTTTGTTTATTGTTGCTGTTGCCCAAAGTACTTTCTCAAAGGTGCACCAGCAGGGTTTTGCCGGGGCCTTCGAGGTCCCTTGATATCTGCATCGCAGCCTGAGACCCCGAGATGATTCCTCGGTAAAGCAGGATGCTCTTGGTCGCTGCTCTTCTTCATGAATCTTTTGAGCGGTCAATTAATGTGTTAACTAGTCTCCAGTGTTTGTACATTGATCAGGGAGTGCTGGGGGTTCTTTTGCTGAATTTCAGTTCCATCTCTGATATTCCCTCCGGCATTGATTGCCATGGCCCTTCTGCTGAGTAAAGTTGTGCTGAGATGAGAAACCATATGGAGATTGATTTTTACTGAAAAGGGGAAATGTCTTCTGCTGATGAGGGCCCCCAGCTGATGGCCACCATTCATCTGTCTTGGTGCTGCGTTTCTCCTCCTGGCCAGCAGGGGGATGCCGACCTGGAAGCTTCTTCCAGCTCACGGTGGCCAGCCTCTATCACTGTCAGGTCTCAGCAGGGAATAGAGCTGGAACTCCTGCCCCCTTGGTCCCTTGCTGGGTTTAGGTCAGCTCCTCCTTCCCCTTCCTCTGCCTCCCTACCTTCTGTTCATTTTCTTCTTCCAAATCATGAGAGTCAGACAGGGAGAGCCAGAAATGGAGAGAGGGAAGAAGAGATCAGTATGTTAGGAGGTGGAGGTGTAAGCCAAATGTCAGACACATGAGTAGTGAGCGAGAGAGAATCGGGGAATTTCGGCTGCTTGTGATCAGTGATGTCAGCGAGAGAACTGGCCACATTCCAGACATCAATGCAAATGTAATTCTTTTAATTAACAATTAAGGACGGCTAAAACTGACTGGACTAATGAGTGAGGTGGTGTGGTGGCTTATTGGCTAACAGTATGGGCTAACACCCCCTGGCCTCTGGGTGGCGATGTGAGTTTTCTGCTGCTACTGGTTTCCTCTCACATTGCTTATCCTAAAAATGATCCATAGAGATCCTCTAAAGTGCCTTGTCCTTAGGAGGGTTGCGGATTTACCTTTACCCTGTACTGGATGAGCCGTCATAGAAGATGGATGGACAGATGAGTTATTGTGAAATAAGTGAATTATTTGAACTTCTCTACAAAATTCCCAACCTGTGGCCTTCACAACACCAGATAAATACTTAAACTATCATTCTGAAAAGAGTTGCTTAAATTATTTATCCTAGTACTTGAGGAAGGTTACTTTTCTGACTTCTAAAATCAAACAATTTACAAAAGTGCTGACATATTTGGTCCTAATGCCTACCAGGGCATTTGTGTGAACATTAGCCTGCTGAGGGTTATTCTGCAGCGAACAAATACAGAGAAGAGCGAAAATCAACTTCTTTGATGCCCTCAGGCCTTCATATAATGATGTTTTCCTAATGTTCTTGTTACCGTACCATACTGTACCTCACCCGGCAAATCTCTGCTTTTATACCACTTACAGAATCCTGTTATGCCTCATCAACACACTTCTTTTGTATTAAGTATGCCCACTTTATTTTCAGCAAGTGTTATTCACCACTGATAAATCCCAGGTGGCACTGTTATGTTTCGAATGCCTGCATTTGTTGACAATCATCAGATTATCTCACATCAGCGTCCTGGGGTTCTGCCTATGGCTCTGTACCACTCAGAAGCTGATCAGCTAGCTAATGGCTTTTCTTTTCCTCTTTCCCACCTTTTGAAGCCTTGAATTTCAATTTAAAATAAAAAAGCTTCTCAAAATGACTCACCACACCTCAACAGCTAGCTGGGGAGTAGGATGAAGTTAATCTGCACCAGATGGACTGAAGATTGAGTTTGTCCCTTTGAAAGTGCATGAGATCATAAACCAAGCCACAAAGCAATGTGCGTGATGGTCTGATTCTGCTTCATCCTGTTGTTTTCCTGTTTGTGATAATTCAGGTGGTGTGTGTTAGGTGTTTGTTGATGATCTTCTTTAATCGCTCAGCTGCACGACTGCATCGTGCTGCTTCTGTGAGAGGTGCCTCTTCTTTTTTGAAAAATCAAAAGAGTTGGTTTTTATCTGCTGTTCTTATTCCTTGAAGTTTCAATTAATTGAATGCAGGGCTGTCCCATCTTAATAGAGTCTGCGGAAGACCAACCTACAATTATCAGGCTTCATGAAGTTAAACTGCCCTCCATTACGTCTCCTTTGATCTGCCCCTCTCCCAAGCTTGACATCAATGCTAATGAGCTTCATGTCAGTACCTGCTGAGGGTGGGTTATCTCAGATGGTGATTATGTTCTAATTACACGTAATCCAGTCGTCTTAATGAGTCAAGTGTTTTGTGTTGAACAATACTTTTCACTGATTACCACCCTAAAAATCAGCAAGGTATCAACAAGTCTGCAAGGTATCAACAAGTCTGTGTCAGAATTTGGAGAGAGAGAGAGATAGCAGGGCAGATGAACATGCATTTGTATGGCTATAGGTTTTTGATATCCATCTATGATCTACTTGACTGTGATGTGTGTGTATGTGAAATGAGGTCTTTATTGGCCGGTGATGTAACAGAAAGTATCACCTTCTTGTGTGAGTGTGCGTGTATAGCAGAGCGAAAGGAAATGAGAGCGGCAGAGTGAGCATATCTCATTATCTCGTCCTGGCTGTTCTTCGCAGGAAGAGGCAGAGATGTGTGAGTGAGATTACTGGTAAGATCTGGGTGAGAGCTGGGCAGACAGAGGGATTACAGAAATCCTTTGACCTAATGAGCAAGCACTGAAGCAAAACTAATTGCTTAATGATGACCCCGGAGATGCCTTACTCTGTTAACATGAGAGGCAAGACTTTATCTTTACTCATATGTTCCAAAGCACTATATAAATCATAGTTACCTACTCAGAAGAACAAATCTAAAAACTGTGTGTAATCTGTTGCCAGAAGTGTAACAGAACAGTAGTATCAGAATGACACAAATTGTCAAATACATGAAGTAATCTAGATGTTTAGGGCAACGGCTTCTTGGTTGGTGGTTCTAGCTCTTGTACTGCCTCTGTGGGTTGTGCATGTGCTTTTTGTATTTGTGTGGATTTCCTCCTGCAATCCAAAAAAAATGCAGTAAAATGGTTTCTGAATTGCGTGTAGTGTAAGTTTGTACCATCTGATTGACTTGCATGCCGTCCTTGGTTTATCCTGGGAAAGGCCCTGGGCTCACTGCCACCCTGTACTGGATAACCCAAGAGGAACTGGTAGATATATAGAAGCATTAATAACTGATGCTGCATGATGTGTATTTTAACTTGGATCGACAAAATGTATATTAACCTTCCCACCAATAGTGCGGCACTCCGTGTGGTTTTGTTCCCCATAATAGTTTTTGTTGAGCCAGTCACTCAACACAAAACCATGCTGTCATATTATCCAGCCGCAAAACAGCTCCAATGCCTGTCGGTATTGGCACTGTTAGCCTGGTTTATGGGGCTCATTTTCCTGTTTCAGTCACTCGCACGAAGGGCCATTGGTATTCGCAAAGGATTAAGCACATTTTTAAAAATACATTGGAACGTCACCATAGGCCAAGTTTGAGCATTCACGCTGGCATTCTGCAAACGCCTCACTTGGGCTCGCTCCGCCACCTCTAAAAATACTGCTGCTCGTTTGGTTTTGATTTTCCTCCGAGGATCTGAGGTTTGCGAAGGTCATCGGCAGACTCCAAAACGCACGGTCACCCCTCCTCCTCACTTGCAAGCACAAGAATAATGTGGAAGCATGTGTGACTGTTAATTAGACTGCTACATAATGCATGAGCAAAATCTGACAAATGTTTTCTAAACCATCACTAATGACCTCGATGTTGTCGTGATTAAATACTAATGAGCAGTGTATCAGTTCATAATTTCTTCATTTATTTTTTGCGATGATCTGAACTGAAGTGCATGCCTTACTGGGTTCTATAGAGATCTGTTGCAGTGATAGAGACATTCCGAAGACTGAGGTGTCCTTTCATAAGCCTGATCAGCTAAAGACAAACTTATGAACAGGTGTACAGCATGTTCACAAGAACAAGGTATAAGTGTCAAGGGCTGCACCAGAACAGGAATCATCTCAGCTTGGGGTTTGGCTGTCAGATCTCCTTTTTCTCTTAATTACAGGTATTAAAGGAGCATGACAAAGCTTTATTGTCAAAAATGTTAATTTCTGACTCCACATCTCACGCGAGGTGCTGAAGGCATGTTGTATCATTTTGTCATCATATCTCCATGCTAGGAGATATAAGGGCTTTGGTGAACTGCTGCACTCACCACCTGCTTCTGGCCTGAGGAAACCGCTAGATGCACTTACCTTGAGGGGGAACTGCTACCTTGAATCAACGCAAAGTATCTGCTCACTCCATTAACGCTAAGTTAGTTGTCAGCTATGCCAGGCCCTGAGGTAGTTGTCTGAGAGCGTGCTCAGCATAACCGGGGAGCATAAGCCTCAGGCAATAGCTTTAGTCTCGTCACTCGATATTCCAGCTCCAATGTCAAAGAGGACACCACTGGCGGAGTAGGGCGGGCCGGGCTGGGCCGGGTCGGAGTGGGCTGCCTCTCATTAGTCTGAGAGGCACCTGTGGCAGCCCGTCAACCTCGTCTACCCACCCATGCTGCTCCCCCGATGCAGCAAAATTAATTAACACTCAGTCAATTATCTCCAGCTTCCCAAGGGACGCTGCCTTGGTTGAGGGCTGAGCTGAAGCCAACCTGTACTCCTCCTTCCAGATAGGAGCCCTGAGAGATAATAGAGATGAGAGAGAGCAGGTCACCCCTGCTGCGAAGTGACTGTCCACAGAGGAGTTTGTCAGTCGCTCACAGCGACACTGTCAGCGGCTTTCCCACATGGTGATGAACCAGCCCCAAAGTCATTCTGGGGATTCTGTATTCTTAATGGAATGTCAGACCACAAGGGCTACCCAGTGAACAGCTAATTTATGGCCATTCAACAGAAACATTTTACGTCTATTTTTACCAATGTAAAGCATGAAAAATGTGGAGTTGATTTCGGCTGTGTGTCCTTAACCCCGTTTGCTCCGGGGACTGGCTGACCCCTGCCATCTCAATATAATGCACGTGGATAAATGCTTTTCCAAATATGGTAAATGTAGGTTAGTTTAAGATATTACTAGAAAATCTCAGTGATGCAGTTTGCGAGTAAACCTGGAAGAATCACTGGCATCACTGGTAACGTTTCCAATTCCGTGTTGGCATGGAATGGAATGAATGACAGATAGCAGGAACGACTGATCTTGCGGATCTCAAAGGCAGAGCTGCACCCTGAGCTCCACCTCATTCTGCTGCCATATCAGCCCCCCCAATATCTGTTTTTACCCCGTTGGGTCGATCATGATCAAGGCCAAACTCGACTGCATTAATCTGTTTAGCTGTGGACCTGTTTAACTTGGTGGTCGTTAGGCTTGTCTTTCTCACCGTTTAGTCGTTAACGTGGTGGATGTTCACACATTACTTAGCCAACGTGCTGTCAGTACGGTTCATATTTGGGTACTTGGATTTTTGTTTGGGTGGTCAGAGGAGGGACAGATAGAAGAGAGACAGTCTCATGATTGATGTCCTGCCTACCTTTTGCTTTGTGGAATAAAAGGTACATTTACTGACTGTGGTCAACTGCATTATTTAAGCTCAACATGAAGACTCTGACATGAGGCCTGGGCTCTGAATGGTTCTTGTTTCACTTTTCTGGGGTAATTGGGGTCAGGTAGGGACAGGACATCCATAACAGAACAATAAGACACCAAAAATAGCGCTGCCATTCAGCAGGGAGCCAAAACTCAATGCTGGCATGTGAAACGGCGACAAAAGAAATCAAAAGATGGCCTCCGCTATTTATGGGTCTCGGACTGGTGTTAGGATTTTGGCCCAGGTTTCAAGAGACGATGAAAAACACACAAAGTTAGTGTTATACTGGGAAAGATGACAGGAAAACTTAATCACTGGTAAATGTGGTCACCTGACTTTCTCAGCCAAGATGGGCGGTGGGCCCACTCCCCACAGCCTCACACACCCCGACAAGCCGTAGCCTATTCCCTAGATTGACTTCACTGAAAGTATTGGATTTTTAATTAACAGCTTATATAGCTGGCTACAGAGGCACAGAGCATTCCGAGCTGAAGTCTGTAAGCACAAAACACTTTTCAGACTGTCAACTGTACATCCCACTGGGCCGATCTCTGTAGAGCCCATGGTAAATTATTGGGCATGTATACTTAAGGCTATATTACTTCAGTTGTACAATATTGTATTGTTTTATTGTACAGAACACTTTCTATATGTCTTGTTGACTGTACTGTAGTACGGCGTTTAATCAATAATGGAATATGATGTGAAAACGGCCTGGTGAAAGGTGGGCTGTGTTCTTGATGGTTGCTTTTTTGGAGCCGATCGAAGGCTGTAATGCTTCTTTGCTGTCAGGAGTGGCGCTGTGGAGCCTGGCAGCAGGACCATACTGTGCTTTGTGGGAAGCCTGCAGGCCAGCTATTGCTCATCTTTCATATTATTATTATTTCTTTGCTGCTTACTTGACACTTTTATACGTGATAATTTTACTCATTATATATCCATTTATACTGATGGATGTTTCTCGGGGGGAATTACTGTTAAGTGCCTTTCGCGAGCGTATGACACCGGACGCCTCCGGGGACTTTATCTGCCAGCCTTCTGTGCCACCTGCCGCGATTAGGCTCACAGTAGAAAAACACTCGGCACCTACAAATGATTCACTTGTAGGCGCAAAATACACCCCCTACCTAAAAAGGTAGCTGCCCCTTCCCAAAAAAGAGCTGCTTGGGGCCTCGGGGGAGGGCCACCGTCTCAAAATTGTCAGGTCACGGAGCTTAAAAAAACAACTCCCTCCACCTCCTCAATGCAAGCACACACAGATACCCCTCTAATGTAATCGCCGGTGCTGTGACAACCACCGACAGATGTCCGTCAATGGGAGAAGATGATTGCCGTTGCTCAAAACATGCTGATAGGCCTTGGAGGTCACATGACCTGTAGTGGCGTTTGTGGCAAGAAAATGACAAAGAGGAGGAGCTTGAAGGATCGGGAGGACCGGGGGGGCTGCGATTCTGATTCTACAGCCGTGTGCTGTTTATTCTGAGAACAGGAAGAGAATCCTGCACAAGCGGGGCTGAGCAGTGGGGAAGAGGAGCATCCTCTACCGGGGGGCTTCGGCCGGCGTGGTGACAGGCTGTCGGGCGCGCGTCGGGCAAGTGCCCTGCCATGCGGCCATTTAGCTGTCACGCTGTATTGCCGCAGGTGACAGCGTAATGCGACGGGTCACGGCACGGCTGGAAGAACACGCCCATGTCCTTGTGCACTGTGGACTGGCAGTCTGGAGTGAGGGGTCTGGAGGGGACCCAGGCGCTCATCTTTCCTGTGAGCCCCCCCTCTCACTTTTGGGCCAGTGTTCAGATCTGTTTTGGCCTGCAGAGAGTTCTGTTTTGGCTGCCGCTTGAGTAGGGAAGGCGGGGAGACAGCCTCCCCCCAGCCGGCACATCCGGCTGCCGTTCCTCCCCTCGCGCCCCAGGCCGACGGCGTGTTCCGGCTGCGTGTGGGAGCGCCGGATCTCGGCACCGGTCCCCCGTGCCCGTGCGCCTCTGATGTGCCACACCAGCAAGTGAGCAGGCGCCTGTCTCCCGGTTAGTGCCTGCATGTGTGTGTGTGTGTGTGTGTGTGTGTGTGTGTGCGCACACCTGTGAGACTCGGCGATCCCTGCCATGCGTAATTGTCGCAGATGGCCTGCTTATGAATGCGTATGCATGCGGTCCATGTGTAGTCCATGTTGAGGGCGTGTATCTGGTTTCCCCTCCATTTCTCGTGAACATGTCCGGTGCATGGATGCAGTGAGAGTCTGCATGAGGAATCACGGGGTGCTGAGCAGGGGACATGCAGGATGGAATTAGCCTGGCTGAAGCTCTCACAGAGGAGGGGAAATGTGTGAGGATCTGGCTGCCATCTTGTAGGTATGGGGCCACCATGGTACCCACTGGTCCGCAGGAGTGTGGTGTGTGTTTGCTTATTATTGATTTTTTATGAAATCTCAAAATTTTGTGTCTTTGTTTATGTATATGAGATCAAATGTGTGTGGCCATTTTTCTTGGGCTGTCTTGTCTGTGTGTGTGTTGTCAGTGCATAGCTGCCTGTGTGTCTGTGTGTTTGTGTGTGTGTATCAGTCTGTATCTGTGTGAGTGTGTGTGCTCCTCTCGAGAAGTGTTAAACCGCTTTAGCTGTCCTCATCCACTCCATGTCGACTCCATACTTACACTCGTTGACCTGGTGAAAAGGCTTCTCCGTGTTGGTGGAAACTGCACAGTGGCTGACCCCCTGCACCCCAGAGAGAGAGGGAGAAAGAAGAGAAGTAGCTGAGCGCAAACCACAGGAAGGTGGATATTTCTGAGCAGCCGTCTGCGGCATCTACGCGGTGGAGAGCTGGGGGTGTCAGCTTGAGAAGTGAGAGATGGAGCGCAGTGAGACCACACGCGCTTAACTCATCAATGGTAACTCGCACGCGGCGAGACTCTGCTGCCACTTAATTTCCCAGCCCTCCTCTTCCTCCTCCTGATTTTTCATCCCCACGCTGCCCTGACAGCCTGCATTCTCATTCTCCCCGCAGCCCTGGCAGAGAACACTGTCTTCTTCTTTCTTATTCTCTCTTTCTCTTTCAGTGCCCCAAAGAGGGGGCCTCACCCTCATAAAAACACCAGTCATTATTGCAAAAGTTCCAGGCTGAAACCAGGAAACCCCACCCCCCAGCATCTGTCAGGCCTGGCCTGCTGAAGGCCAAAGCGCCGCGGCTCTGACGCTGCCCTGCGCGGCTCTGCTTGTGGATTTGCGACCCATTATCCATCATAGGTTGGGGGGAGGATGATGGCTGCGTGCAAGGAGCTGAAATTAAAAAGGCGTCTGGGGGCTGTAAAAGCACCTTTTAATTAGACGTGGCTCTGTTACAGCGGCCATCAGGCACTGCTGCTTGGGGGGGGCTGCAGACACTTAAACTTGACGTATCACTTTTTGGACAAGCAGCAGCTACTTCTACCTGTGGGCGTGTGTGTGTGTGTGTGTGTGTGTGTGTGGCGGGGGGGGTGGCGACAAGATAATAACAAGTTAATCCTTATTCCTTATAATGAAAAATGTGTTTTCTCTTTGCATTCTGAACGGAAACTAATTTAATTGTAATTGGAACTATTTAATTATATGGGATCTATTGCATTTATTGGACAGATTATCTTATGTAATGGGGACATAATTGGGCCTTTGCTGGTCCCTGGGTAGTACTTGTGAAAGGCCTATCCTTCAGTGCTAATATTGTCAGCAGAGAGAAGCATACGCCTCTGGTTGCTCTCACCTGATCTGTGGATGTGTGACTGGGGGCTCCGTTGCTCTGTTTTACTCTCATGGGTGAAGGTAAGGGGCTCAGCAGGTGTCTTTAAAATCTATCTGTGAGATGCTCCTGAAAGCACGAAAATGACCCGGCTCTGCCGTACCCTGGAAGCTGAAATGCCGGGATTGAAGATGCTGTGAGGGAAGGGTTAGGGAGGTTAGGGAAGGACCCCCCTCCCCCCACCCCACTGCTAACATGCTGTGGCCCTTTAACTCCGTGTCCCACCGGGATCCCCCACATTGATTATTCATGGTTTGCAGATTTGTTCCCCCTCCCCCCTCCCTGGCCCCGCCTCCACCTTCCCAGCCCCTCTCCTCATTCAATGGCCCCGCCTCCACCTTCCCAGCCCCCCCACTTTCCCTGGCCCCGCC
>JAODJW010000046.1:15583397-15596597 GCA_026777045.1 Hyperopisus bebe
ACAGACACAAACACACACACACACACCGCCAACCTTCCTGGGGCAGTCAGATTGAAAGCTGCTGAGTGCTCAGCTTGTGTAATTGAATCACGCATAAACACGTACAGTCATGAATTACGCTTCTCTCTGTGATGACACAGACGGGCAGGGTTAGTTGGGGGGAGTACAATCGTTACTCCCCCCCCCCCTTTGATCTGAGCAAACAAGATATTGAATTAAATGTGTGGCATGATGGGAATTTGTGCTGACGGTCACGGTGCTCTGAGGATTTTCCGAGCTCATAATACCGGCACAAAATTAACAGGAGCCCAACAGTCCACCCCTCTAAACAATTGTATTCCTGCAAACGACACAACTGAACTCCCTTCTCAATGAGGTGTGATTCCTCTCTGTGTCACAATCAGTGATGCTGGGCTCCTCTGAATGCGTCCAGCATTCCCTCTGAGGCGGCGACGGAGGTTTTTGGAGGTTTCCCCGCCCCATCTAGATTAGTGAAGCAATATAAAGAAGGGTGAGCCATCATGCCAGAGCCTCCCGCGTTTTGATTCCCAGGGAAGGAGAAAAGGACAAGTGGTTAGCTGATTTACCTCTGAAGCCGCAGCGTGACAAAGAATGGCTTTTGTTCATTTGGAGACAAAACGAAAGCGAGCGCAGGTATGAGTGCCACTCACTGCTAATGCCATTAGATGGCGCAGTAAAGAGCTGAGCATGTGATCAGAGGGGTTTTGGTTTAAATGAAAGGATGCTTTATTTACACAGATCTCTGACCTCTGATGGAGCCCCAGTCCTCCTGGGTGTCAGGCCTGCCTTCCCCTCTGTCAGCTGGAGTCAGTTTGCGGTCTGAAACAGAACATGTATCAGGCGGTTCAGAGAAAAGTTAGACAGACCCCCGGTGTGGGTCTGTGGGACAGATGTGTGCTGGGGCCCTCGTTCCCATTGAGACAAGCGTGTGCCGGGGCCCTCGTTCCCATTGAGACAAGCGTGTGCTGGGGCCCTCGTTCCCACAGGCTGTCCGCTGCCTGCTCTTCCTGCCCTTTCTTGGAGAACGTAGCCGAGCTGGGAGGTTACTCCCATCTGGTGCTCCAGGTATGAATCAGCTGCTGATTGAATGGCATGACTACGTCTGGCCTAACTGCCCCTGGACTTACCAGCTATGAGCTGCCCCGCACCCCCCTGGCCCTTGTATAGAGCATGGGAGGTGGAGCATCGGGGCAGCATGACATCACAACCTCTGATGTGCAGTCCATAAACCTTGACAGCTCTGCGTCCTCACGACACTGCGGAGGCTGGGAGCGAGCCTTCAACTCCTGTGGGGGGGCGGGAAGCTGGCTCGTATCAGGCTTCGCATGCGTGGGGGTGGGGGGGGGGTGCCCATGCAGTCCGTCAGCGTACGTGCCATCCGACAGGCGGGCATCTGTGCCTTTGATCTCAGAGGGCCTGCTAGCAGGGCAGACTCTGACAAAACTTTATTAATAACACAGCGTGATGGTAATTAGTCGCCACAAGGCAGAAAAAAAAGAAAAAAAAAAGCCAGGACCTAGATCATTATTGTCAGAGATCACAGATAACAACAAAATAATTATCTACACTGCTACACAAGAGCTATTAGCATTTGTATGCATATGTGTGAGAGCGTCCTGACAGTACGCACGGCTCAAAGTTAGGAGCCAAGATGAAAAAGACTAGCAAGGAAACTTTCAGTGGCGGCTGGGTGCGTGTCCTGTCTGTGAACCTGGGATTCGCAAATCCCATTTCTGGTTTAGAGAGGAGAGAAGGGAACTGGGGGAAGGGATTGGGGGTTTGGCGGTTTAAAGGGGGGGGCTGCGGATCAAGGATAATCTCAAATTGCTCTGAATCTCCCAGGAGATGTTTGCAGAGAGTGCGTATTTGTGCCAGTTCTAAATTTACTGATTGAAAATAGGGTATAAACTGCAGTAGCTATGGCCCTGTAGGAGTGAGATGCTTGTGTGTGTGTGTGTGTGTGTGTTAACGTGTGTGTTTTTGCTGGTATGTGTATGCATTTTCGGTGTGTGCACATTTGTGTGTGTATGTCTGTGCCTGCTTTGAAGTTCACTAGCCATTTCAATACCCTGTTCATTTTTTTACGAATTCACCCACTCAGTGT
The DNA here is from genome assembly GCA_026777045.1 of Hyperopisus bebe. Taxonomy (NCBI): domain Eukaryota; kingdom Metazoa; phylum Chordata; class Actinopteri; order Osteoglossiformes; family Mormyridae; genus Hyperopisus; species Hyperopisus bebe. Next base: position 15,585,523 of record JAODJW010000046.1, read on the forward strand.
ACCTATCATGGTTCCACAAAGCAGTACAAGCTGTAAAAGAGTGTGTAGGATGAATTTTAAAAAGGCGAAATAATTTATAAAAAAGAAGTATATTTTGACGGTGTTTGAAAATGGTAGTTTTCATATAATGTGGTGGTAAGTCTGATGTGTGCAGTGGGCAAAGAATGCCAGCGATGATGATGGTGATGCTGATAATGGTGGTATAATGGTCATGCTGGTGATATGGTGGTGCTGCTGATGATGAAAGTGATGTGATGGTGATGCTGATGCTGATGATGGTGATGGTGTTGCTGATGATGGTGATATGATGGTGATGCTGATGAAAGTGATGAGATGGTGATTTTGGTTATGTTGATGTGACGGTGATGATGGTGATGCTGATGTGAAGTGATGATGGTGATGGTGTTGCTGATGATGGAGATGCTGATAATTGTAATATGATGCTGATGATAGTGATATGATGGGGGTTGACGATGAGGATGGTGATTGTGGGTTCAGTGGGTTCCCCACTGGGAACAATTTGGATCTTCACCTTTGCTGGACCTGAAATGCTCGCTTGGCCTCCCAGAACCACCCCTTAGCCGTTCACCCTGACCACGCTGGTCGGTCGGGAGATGCCAGTTCCGAGGGGAACTTTCATTAGCTGATGTATCCCATGAGGAGGCCGCAGGACTAATGACCAATTAGAGTACCGCTGGTCTGGGGCCTGGCCCTGGGGACTGAGCGTGCTCAGTGAGCACTGCACCCTTCCAGACTCAGTGTTAAATAAGGAGTGTGGTTTAATCTAATGCCCTGTCGCTTGGAGGGATTGCGCGTCAGTTTTGTCAGCTAATTATAAAATAGCCACACGGTATACTGACTTGTTCTTTCTCCCCTGTTATGGAGGACGAGCAGAACCTACAACTCTGCATTAATCTGTATGACTAATCCAAGCGGTCCTGGTATCTTCTGAAGGCTTTCAGGTCTCCTTCTTCAAAGGATCCAAATTTCTTTATGCCTGATTTTTTCTCCCTGTCTTCTCCATTATGGGCATTTTTCAGTAGCTTGGTCATGAGTCCCTTTCCCCAGAGCATTGTGGTGGGTGTAGCATGGATCGCAGTGGGGGGGCCCGCACGGTCATGTTGCGGTCAACGCAGGGGGCTCTGTGTTGGCTGCAGCAGTCCGCACCTGGTGGTTGGCACAGGGTACTGCATGTGAAATGCCGCTGTCTCTATATGCGGTTACAGTGCCCCCTCTCAGATTATCGGACGGCAGTGACACGGGGGGCCTCATGCTGAATGACCCCATTCATGTAGGCAGTAGGGGGCGCCAAGAGCGCTGGAGGGTGGGAGGTCAGGCGTTAAGCAGTAGCTCTCTGTTCTACATGGGCGCTAAAGGCCCTGCGCCCCTGCAGGTTAGGCCTCTGCTGTCATCATAAGGTTATTGGTTCAAACCCCATCCTTGGCAGAATAGTCACATGCCTGCTGGGGCCTCAAGCCCCTGAAATGCTCCAGGAATCAGATAAATGCCTGACCCTGCCCTCAGACCCCAAACATCACTCGGAACTGTGTGTATGTGCGTGTGTGTGTGTGTGTGTGTGTGTGTGTGTGTGTATATATATATATATATCTATATATATATATATTAGGCCTGGGACTTTAACGTGTTAATTTAGATTAAAATAACTAATTAAAAAAATTAACAGATTTAAATTGCACTTTAATTTGCACTGCAGGATGTTTCTCAGTTCTAGGCAGACAGATTATATCGACGCACAATGTGATGATCATAATGGAGAAGACAGATGAGACTACGCTGCTGGATGGGACATTCAAATATAAGAAACTTCCAGATGGAAAGTGACACACTGTGGTCTGGACTCTTCTATTGCTAGAGATGGGGGGCGGATCGGTGTCAATCAGTGACACACTGAGGGCTGGACTCATCCATTGCTGGGGATGGGGGTTGTCAGAGAGTCACACTTAGGGCTGCTGCAAAACTTTGTGTTTGTTTGAAACCCTGTTTTTCTCTTGGGCTGCTCCTGGGGGAGGTGCGGCAGAGAGCTGTGAGTGGAGGCTGATGGGAGATCGCCCCTCTTCTCCTTCACTTTGTCTCATTCCCATCCCCAGCTTGTCACAGCCAAGATAGAAGGCTGGGGGGGGGGGAGCTTGGTGCTGCAGATCCCTCCCCTCCCTGGGCCCTCAGGCTGCGGCCCCCGTTCCTCATGTCTTTTCTAGGAGATGAGAGGAGTCTCTCTGGGATTCAGGCTATAGGCCTACATGTGAGCCGTGTTCAGGTTCAGCTCCTAGCTGCAGGGAATTAGCGGCTCCCGCATCTCCGACTATCTGCCGCTTCTCTCTGTCTCCACGTCCTGCTTCTCTGTCTGTCTCTCGGCGACTCGCCTCGCTTTATTACGGAATCTCCGCTATCGCTGCAGCCAGGCACGCCGTAATATAACAACGCATCAGGCCAACATCACGTTCAAACCCCGAAAAGAATAAACATGAAATAAAGAAATAGCACTGGATTCCCGGATGTGGGACGTGGGGAGTGGGATTCATCGCTCCCTTAAAGCTGATTCCTGATTATGAATTATGCTGGAGGAGACAGTCCTTTATCAGCAGCTCTGCCCTGATCCAGCGTGAGCCTGGATTGCCTGGCCCTTCCTTGTTTGTAGTCAGGGGCTGCATTGGCTTACCATTCATTCCTGTAATGGACACTGCTGCTCTGTGCGTGGTGTTAATAAGAAGCCGTAAGGCAGTGGTGAGCCGTCTGTCTCTGTGTTTGTGTGTGTATATGTCTATCTCTCTCTCTCTGTTTGTGTGAGTATATGTCTGTCTCTCTGTGTTTGTGTGTGTATATATCTGTCTGTCTCTGTGTTTGTGTGTGTATATATCTGTCTGTCTCTCTGTGTTTGTGTGTGTATGTCTGTCTGCATGTCCCTGGGTCTCTTTTTCTTTGTGTGCTTTCTCCTGGCTGTTCATATCATGAAATGTGTGTGTGTATGTGTGTGTGTGTGTGTGTGTGTGCTTGTGTATGCAAAGGTGTCTTTGTGTGTGCAGGTCACAAGATGCCAGATAACATGTCGGGTCCCTCTCGCATATGGGATTGGAGCAGATGCTGCAGGCTGCCCCTGGTGTTCAGCAAGATGTGAAATTGCGTTCTACTGGCGGAGACAGAGATGGAGGCTGATGTGTTGGAGTTCCTGCTGGTCAGCATGTGTGTCAGGTCCGCCAGAGGCAAACTTCTCACTGCTTGTAGGGAAGAGGGATACGTCCTGTCTGCGGGGGCCGGGAGGAAAGACACGGAACAATGCCGGTGTGCACCCCAACGCCCCTGACCGGGTAATCTCATCCCGCGGGTGAAAGCAAGAGCGACAGGAGAGGGATTGGAGACGGTCATGGGGTCATGGTTGTGACCCTGACACACACACAATCCATAGGCATGGATGAGATTCTCTGTGAGAAAGCAGAGGTGCAGACAAACAGCAAGGCACAGGAGAGGCAGGGAGGGCAGAAAGCTTATTGCAAGCTTCACAAGTGGGATGGATGCAGATTGCCGCCCTCTGATTGCTATGTTGTGTTTCAGTGTCTTTCTTCAGATGCTTGAAAGTTTCAACATGATTCACTTCATTCTCATCTTAGTTTCCATTGTATCATATCTTCACAAAGTAGCTTTCTTCTTCAATAACTGGAGTTGAATTAAGTTGCAAAGTTCTTCCGATGATTTGAACAGGCTAATGATTTGGTCTGCAATAGGTGTCGCTCTGCAGAGTGACATTGTTTCACATCTGCTTGGCTGTGATTCATCAGCCTCACCATTCTGCTGTTGTTTTCTGTTAATCATTGCTCCAGATAATGACTAAGCTGGCTTTCTTTCCGGCTGTCTTTGTGTCAAGATATTTTGGTCAAATCAAACAAATAAAATAGAAAAATAGTAGGAATCACCAGAAATCTGCTAGAAGGGGGATGGTGTGTGGCTCAGCAGATTAGGACTCTGTGCCTGTGATCAGATGGTTGTTGGTTCAAATCCCATAGCCAGCAGGGTGATATCACAGTTGAGGCCTTGAGCCAGGCTCTTAACCACCCCCCTCCCACTACGCAAAGGACTGGTTCACCCTGCTTTTTTGTAAATGTTGAAGCACACCATGAATGGAAATATCCTGTTCGTTAATCACCAGCAGGCCTGTTCTCATCATACTCTACCCTATCACCCACCGCCACCGGAAATTTCCGGTCAAGGTCTCCCAGCCGGGCAGCCCCTCCCACTTTGTAATTGCGCTTCTTGGTAGTGATCCAGAACAGAGAGTTGTGCGGCTTTGGGCCAAGGACGACACGGCAGCTGAGTGACACATAAATCAGATCAGAAGAAGCGCCGCCTCTTGCTTGGAAAAGACGCTCAAAAAATGTGCCAGGAACCAGATAAATAAGCGGGAGGTGGCTGCACGTGATTATTTGGACAATCAAATGGTTAGTGTTGTTATTTCTCTGTGAGGAAGGACATCCTGACCCTCTATCACACTTGTCTTCTGGATCTCTGCTAAAAAGGATCACTGTTATTCGCTTATGGGGGCATCCTCATTGACATCCTAGTGCCCTCGCCACCCCCTCCCTGCGGGGGAAATCAACTCCTGATCTCAAGGTTTCTGCTTCTTGATATGAACTAATAGAACTTTTTGAATTCCAGTAGTCACACTGGTCTTATTGGGCACCTGTCAACAATTTAGGTTTGTGCCTGTTAATGAATAAAACAAAGAAAACGCACAGATGACATTTTTCATGTTTTTAGAAAAGACATTTCACTTGAGTGCCTGTCTCATCAGACGTTTTGTTAGGCATGAGGCGAATCAATCGTCTGGTGTTAGTGGTGAGCTCACTGAAACACTGCCCCGTGATAAGTACACAGGACATACATGTAGAGGTTTATGCACGCCATCACATGTAGCATGTTATCTGGGGTTTCTTTTTAGATGTCACATCTGTCAGGCTCTGCACTGGCCCTAGCTAGGATGCATCGCAGTCCTGTAGACCACCCAGTCCTCTGGGACCCCCAAGGTGAAGCTGGCAAGCAGACGGTCAGCTTGGCCCTGGGTGTAATCGCTATCGGCAGCTCTAATTGCTGCGCTGATGATAAACAAAAATAATCCAGCATCTTCCTGAATTGGGTCCCAATCGGGGCTGGTGAGACAGACACTAACTAAGCCCTGTAGCACTGCTCAGCCGCACGCCTGGTTTGTTTAGTCTGGTGTGCTACCAGCTTGCTTGTTATGGTAGCAGCACAGGAGACAGCATTTGAAACTGAGCGGGAGACTGACATTTATAATGAATGAGAGTTGTAGAAAGTCTTGCACGTTCTGCACCTGCCTCGCAACAACTCCTTCTCTGGGTTCTCATCACCTGTTTAAGCTTTTGTGTTGATTCCCCTGCTCAGGCTGGTGAGCGGAGTCTGCCTCCATGCTGCTCTACCAGTTGATCCTGCGCCTCTGAATGCCAGGCTGTGACTGAGGCCCGTGCCGCTCGGATCCGCTGCCGTTCTGCTTCCTCGGCGCACCGTTGCTGCACTGTCACTGCTGAAAGGAGCTCAGCACCAAATGCCAGCCACCTCCACTAGCCTCGGGAACCTCGGCATCCAAAGTCTACATGTCTACATGGCGGCAAATCCCCCAATTTTCTCCATCCCACTCCTTTTTCTGTGCGTTTTGATGTCGCTAGAACGAAGTCATGGTTCTCATGCCTCTGAACTCAAAGGTTTCATCTCCCACTGTCCCTCTCCCCATCCATCTCCTCTCTTCTCTGCCCATCCGTCTCTCACTCTTCCTCGCCTCTCCCCATCCATCTCTCACTCTCCCTCCCCTCTTCTCTCCCCATCTGTCTCTCACTCTTCTTCCCCTCTTCTCTCCCCATCCGTCTCTCACTCTTCCTCTTCTCTGCCATGCTGTTGTTGTCTCCATGAAGGAGTTTTTCCTCTGCACCCTTTACCCTATGCCTTCAGTTTGGGGATAGGGGCCTTATATCTCTGTTTCATGTTGCCCCAAACCCTGTTTGATAGAAAAAAAAAACAAGAAGAAAAAAAACAGTAAAACAAGGTAACAAAGGCTCAGCGCTGAGCAGCTTAAGAGCTTAGCTAGCATTAGAGATGCCCAATTTCCACAGGAACAGCTCCGCTGCATTGAGCAGACGAGATTTAAGTGGTGCACCCCGAAACAAAGCGGTGTCTGTTTGCTTTTTTTCATTTCTCCTCTTGAGTGTCAAAGCCATGTCCTCCCCTCCTCCAGAGCAGTTTCTTGAGCTGTTCCATCTCTCTGTTCTGGCCCCACGCGCGTGACGCACAGCCTGTCACTCTCAGTCACTCTCACTCACCTATTCTCTCACTCGCCGGGTCCCTCCCGCGAGAAACAAAGAGACGCCATGTGTCATCGCCGGCGCCATGAAAAGGCCGTTGTCTCCTGTGCCCCCCCTCATTGTGCCGCAACGCCCCCTGGCTCCTTTGTGCGTGGGTCTTTATTATGGGTATCATGCCGGAGGGGAGGCTTTGAGTAGTCGTTGTTTCGTCCTTGAGGTGTGATGGTTGGAAGAACAAAGCCCGGGATGAGAGGAGACGAAATTACAGGAGGAGAAGAAGAGACAGGTACAAGGGGGCGGAGCAGGTGGCAAGGCGGAGGCACTCGGAGGCGGAAGGAGGCCGAAGGAGTGAGGAGGGAGGCAAGCAGGGGAGACAGAAGGAAAGAGGGGGAAGCAGGAAGGGGAGCAGGAAAGTAAGGGAGGTGGGAAGGGGAGTGGGCAAGAAAGAGAAGGTGGAAGGATAGGGAGCAGGAGAGACAGCGGAAATGGCAGGGAGGCAGGAAGGGGAGCAGCAGAGACGGCAGGAAAGACGGAGACAGGAAGGGGAGCAGGAGAGCGTGGAAAGTGGAGGGAGGCGGGAAGTGGAGCAGGAGAAACAGTGGGAAAGTGAGAGAGGTGGGAAAGGAAGCAGGAGAGATGGCAGGAATAAGGGAGATAGCAAGGGGAGTGGGAGAGATGGCTGGAAAAGGAGGGAGGTAGGAGGGGAGCGGGAAAGAATGGGAAAGAGGGATGAGGAGCAGGACAGACGGCAGTGAAGAGAGGCAGGCGGGAAGCAGTCTGGCTGAGACAGTAAGAAAGAGAGGGAGGCGATAGGGGAGCCGAAGTCTAGGCGTGTGAAATGGAGGAAGTTCACGGAGAAGTCAAGGGAGGTGAGACAAAGGAGCAGGATGAGCGCCATGGCGGCGGACCAAGGAGCCGGTGCTTATACGCCTGGAACAGATCTCCCTTTGAGACGGCTTAAGCAGTTATCTCCTGTGCTTCACCACACCATTCGTGCCTTTATGGTAAAGGATGTTTCCTAACCTGCCGTTGCCTCATGCTTCCCCCTCTCGCCCCCCTGCCCTCAGCAATATAGTTACAAACATTAAAACAAAGTGAGCGAGAGGCATATAAATCAGCAAACGCCGCCACCACCCTCCTGCTAGAGCAGATGTTTCACCGACTGGGGAGGTTTTCAATCTGTTTTTATGGCTTCAGATGCCTTGGCGGTGGTTACCGTTTAACCCCCAGCGGCTTGCGCATTGCTTTGGGGAGGGGTCACAGCCTCGTGACTATGTCCTTGGTCACTCTCCTCTGCTCAGTACCAACATTATGACACCACTCTCTGACCTCTGACCTCAGGGTGAGCCGTCAATGGCACAAAGTTCCATTCGCTTCATTACATGCTGAAGTCTTCGATAGCTTTGTTTGGTTCCCTCTATATCCTGCTGATTTTCACATCCCAAATCCCCCCCCCCTCCCGACACCCCACCAGTCATGGGTATGTTTTCATTGTGCCTGTCACATTTGCAGTAAGCCTGTGGATGAGCATAACTCTTGGAATGGGGGGTCGGCGTAGTGTGTGGGACGTGTTGGCAGAGAGCTAATCCCGTTTTGCTGACAAACTGGGTTCCTATCAGCCCAGGAGGTGTCTGCATGCCTGCCTGTGTGTGAGACTCTCAGATCCTGTGCAATCTGACTACACTGTTTGCAGAAGAACTGTAGGCATTGTTTTTGTAGCTAATGACTCGGTGTGTACCACTGCAGTTTCATGCCTGCAGGGTTGTGGGTTTGATTCCCCGCCCCAGCTATGTGTTTGTGTGTGTGTGTGTGTGTGTTTGCAGTTTGCATGTTCCCTTTGTATTTTGTGCTAGTTTTCTCATGCAATTAAGTGAAGCGTGTTCATTGGTGCACCCTCGTTGAAACCCTCCCCCACAAAGTGCCCTATGATTTCTGGGTCAGGTTCCAGGCTTGGTGTGACCCCACCATGGAAAAGCGGTAACAAGAAATGTATAGATGGCCATTACAGTCCTTTAGTAGTAAGAGTATGACTGTCTGCAAAGTGCTTTATTAAATCTTACATGTGTAATTACTCATCAGTGTCAAACCAGTGGCTTCATGTGATTTGGGTTGTTTGTGTGGCTTGTTTTGTGCTCTTCTTGCACACTTCCACACCAGCAGAGCATCAACATCATTCTGGTTAATGGATTTCCATGGTTAGCTAGTCAGTTATATGTGTTTCGATAGTTTGTTCTGGCCGAAGGAGGATGTTTCGTAATGCCGCAGACGCCCATGCGGGGTGTCTGTCTATGGCCGGCCGTGTTTAGTGCCCTCCTTGCAGCATAGGGCCAGGATGTGACGTCAGGAGCCTGCCTGACCTCCTAATCTCTGCGGCTCTGAGCATCACGGCATTACCCCTTGGCCCTGCGCCTGTGTGTTTATGGAGCCCGTGTGTGTGTGTGTGTGTGTGTGTGTGTGTGCGTGTTTCAGGTGTGTGATTACAGCTCAGCTCGTCTCCTGGTGCTGGGGGGGGGGGGGATACAGAGGATTTAGCTGCAGCCATCCCAGAAGATTAATAAAGCATCCTCGTTAGAAGAGGTCTGGCTAATTAGTCTTGCGCTCACTTGTATCGTGAGGAAGCCCTGTGAAGTGCAAGGCTGACTCCTCCCTGAACCCCGGCCCCCAATGAACAGGGACAGGCGGGCCCTGGGGCCCTCACTACACCACACCTGCTCACCGGGCGATGGAGGAAAGCGAGCAGACAGACTGGCGGACGTGGCCAATAAAGCGAGTGCATCGGCACCAAGCCCTGCGAGTCTCCATCTGAGGAGTCTGTCCAGAATGGAAAAACTTTCCATAGTTTTCCCCCCCTGAGCCGTGCCCCCCCCCCACCGCTCACAGCGGGAGCTGTATAATCATAGCGGGGAAAGCATTGATTAAGTGCTATGGAGTACGCGTAATTCGCACAGCCTGGGGATTCTGCCCCGTGCCGCCATTATTCACGGCGCAGTGTGCTGCCCACGCTCCGGTGTTTTTCCTGCGTTTGAGCCGATCAATGATGAAGGATGATCCGTCTGGCTGGGGCCTTTTTACGACACGGAGATCCCATGCCAGGTGGGCATGGCCTGCTGTGTTCTTTTTGGGGCTCTAGCTAGACTTTTGCATTCATACTCAGATTTTTTATTTGATGTTCTTATTCCTTCTTGCTAAATGGCCAGTTTTACACTGACACTGATTGGGGAGCAGCAGCGGAGATTTTCACTCTGACCCAGAACTCGGGCATTTGATCGACTGCTTCACTTAAGGATCCCAATTCCCCTAATTGGGCTCATTTAGCTTCCTTACACTAGGAAGCATGAAATGAAGACTGGCATAAATACCACTGGAGGAATGGGTGTGGTGTCCACAAGGGGGCGCTACCTTGACTTGTGAAGTCCTCTGTAAACTGTGGACCCACCCAGGACTAGGAGCTCAGATTTGGCCTGTGTCCAGACTGCTTGTGGCTCTTCAGTGCTTTCCTGGTTATTCAAAGACGTGGCAGGACCACATGTGACTGGCCCTGCACTAATGAGTGGATCTACAGTGTGATCCTATTAATGACACACCGCTGGAGGAGGCTGGAGTTGGCTGGCAGAGCACGCTGCCCCACGGTGTTTGGGAGGACTTCACTGGCCCGGATTAAGGGTTATAATCGGCCTCGTGTCTTTCACAGCAGCTACCTGGCAGATGTTCTTTGAAGTTGTGTGCTGGAAAACATCTGTTAAAGACTCAGCTGAGAATAACTAGCCGACTTATGCGTGTAGCTGTTTACGGGAAAGTAAGTTTTTGGATAAAGAAAGATTACAGATTTTTTTTCTTTTTTTTGCAATCATGGTTTGTTGAGTCTCGCCCCTAACGTGCTAATAAACTGCTAATGAGACTCGTTTGCTACTGATCTGCAATGTAAACCTGTCAGACATAATCTGCTGCTCACACATCGACTCAGCAGTGTGTGTGTGTATGTCTGTTTGTGTGTCTGTATCTGTGCGTCTGTATGTGTCTGTGTGTCTGTCTGTTTGTGTGTCTGTATCTGTGTGTGTGTCTGTTTGTGTGTCTGTATGTGTCTGTGTGTGTGTGTCAGTGTCTCTGTGTGTGTATCTGTGTGTGTCTATATGTGTGTCTGTCTGTGTCTCTGCGTGTGTGTCAATGTCTCTGTGTCTGTGTCTGTCTATATGTGTCTGTGTGTGTGTTTATCTGTATTTCTGTGTCTCTGTGTGTGTGTGTGTGTCTGTGTGTCTGTGCGGGTGGCTGCGTGTGTTCATGGGGGGTCAAATTGTGTGGGAGTGTATTTGTGTGTGTGGGGGGGGGGTCAGAGTTTCTGTGTGGGTGTGGATTAGTGTGTGGGTGTGTGTGATCGGGTGTGAGGTGTGTGAAGCCCCCCGGTTCTGCATAGCCATCCGGTAAGCCAAATGCCCCCCCACAGCGTGTGTGTGAGCTGCCCCTCCCCCCCTGCATGGACGGCTCTTCGTGTTAAACGGTGTTTGAAGGGTCAGTTTCCCACATGGCGGCTTGCCAGTGGAGCTCAGCGCTGGCCGTCATTAATTCTGCTGGCGTCCCTGAAGACATGCCGGCGTTTGCGAGGATAAAGGCAGCTCTCTCCTCCTACTCCTCTGCCTTTTTATGGTTGTTTTTCAACTTCCCATGGCCTGACTGCATGGCTGTTTATCTGGTCCTTCTTTCTTTTCTCGAAAACCCCCCCTCTTGTTTGCGCCCCCCCCCCCCCCGTTTGTGGGGCCT
>JAODJW010000046.1:15604090-15622248 GCA_026777045.1 Hyperopisus bebe
GGGACAGAGTGCACAGCAGCGGAACCTTCTAGATGAGACCATTTAGAAATGCCAGTTTACCTAAATAAGTGGGACTGCACAAGTAAGCCAGAGTACTTGGAGGAGTTCCCTGTGACACAGGGGAACACCAAACGACGGAGTCCCCTGTGACACGGGGGAACACCAAACGACGGAGTCCCCTGTGACACGGGGGAACACCAAACGGCATGCACACAGATGGGAGCCGGGACTCCAGCCCCAACCCGGGGCTACCTTATATTATTGTTAGATTATTATGATAATTATTTTCCTACACGCACACGGCATGTTTTTGCCTTCATTGGAGGCTGTCAGCCGCCCCCCCCCCCATCACTGAATAGTCATTGGGGGTGGGGGGGTGAAGCCAGCACCTCCTAAAGGCCATTATGCACATATGTAACAGGCTGAGCCTCGTCATGTCGGGTCGGGGCATTGACAGGGGGAATGGGTTATATTGTGTGTGTGGGGGGGGGGTCCATGGCAGGCGTGCCCAGGGCCCCCTGCTTTACCCCAACGCGTCGCTCACATAAGCACTTTGTAAGACACTCCTGGTTGAACATGAAAGGAATGGTGAGCAGATTATTGTACCGGCTTCTTTGCTCTGTCTGTTCCAATCCCAGCCCCCAGGGATGGCTGTCCTTCGCCTGACCACTGCGAGAGCGTCCCGCATCGTCTCGGCAACTTTGTGTTTGTCAGGCTCGCATTAATATCACCGTGGGACAGCTTTGGCACAAATGCGTTTGAATTTTATTAATTGCCAAACATGAAAACCAAAGGAAACTTGGACGAGCACCAGGACAGGATGTAGCAGGGTTAGAAGGCGGGACGGACTCATGCGGCGGCTGGTCGTCGGGTTCCGTCCCTTCAGAGGGACCAAATCCATTGTGTTGCTTCACGTTAAGAATGCCTCAGTATACTTATGACCCTCTTTCTGTCACCATTTGTGTTGTCTTTTTTTTTCATTTGTACATATTTACACGGTAGAAATATACGCGTTTAAACATTAAATGTAAAATAAAAAAAGACGGGAATAAATGGAATATTAAAAATAATCGGTCAAAGTAATTGGCATCTGTTTATCTCATCCCCCAGTGCGTCTCCTCCACTCTTTTTGTTTCCCCTCTTTCTCTCTCATGTCTTCACCTTCTGTCACTTTCGCTCAATCTCCATAGAGCAAACCTCAATGTGGTTAGCTGACGTGACCTGGTAGGGCTACTGTGTGTGTGTGTGTGTGTGTGTGTGTGGAGACAGTGTCATAACTGACCAAGAATGCAAGTATCCCACTCCTGATGAAACGGAGGTGAAACTTCAGACCGGATGCCAAAGGACCAGGAGGCTCAATGGGAGGGGGGCACCCCCCCCCCCAGCAGTCACTGTGAAGGTCACAGTTTTAATCCTCCCCTGACTGTGCCTGAGCCTTGGGACAGACTGCTTCAGAAGCACAATAGTACAGCGATGAAGCAACTGAAGGTCGCTGGTTCACGTCCTGTGAGGCTCCTGCTCCTGGTATCCGGCTGCACAAAAGGGTTTTTTCCAAAGCTGTAAGCCAGTTTAGATAAAAGTGTTGACTAAGCAACAAAAATAATATTGTATAACACAAAGCAGCGCTGCACAGTACCGAAATATGCATAAAAACACGCAGTAACACTCACCCACACACATACGCACATACCGCATCTCGTCACAGGGGTGCGCATGCATTCCAGCACACACACACACACACACACACACACACAAACAGATTCTCATCAACACTCTACTACATGTCATCTTGTTTTGGGAAACACATGCACACACACGCACACACACACACACTTGTTTGTATTCATATCTTTGTGGGGCCTATCCATTCATTTCTATGAGCAAAAACACTAATACCAACAATGACAACCTTAACCCCTACCCAGCCCTAACCTTAACCATAAATAGACAAACGAAATACAAAGCATTTTTGGTTTTGGATTGCAGTCACAGATTTTTATAAAATTGAGTTTCCCCTTGTGGGGACCGAAAAAATGGTCCCCACAATATCAAAACGACAGGTTTTTATCATATTGCGGAATGTAATATATACATGACTCACACACACACACAGAGGCTCTAACGCCCAGTGGGGGTGAGAGAGAGAGAGTGAGCAGACCATTGTAACATCACAATTTGTCTTTCATGATAAATTCTCATTGGTATCTCGTGCCCATGCTGGTCCGTCACCACATTTTTCACTCTGGCTCTGGCTGACTCGTCTTCTCAGCCCCCTGTCTCCTTCATTCTCAGTGATGCTTCCCAGTCCTGAACTCCGAACTCTGCCTTTGGATGTGGCTTCTGCCACTCAGAACGCCGTCACCATCCGAAGCAGGTGCCCTGACGGTCATGCAGCAGCACCTGGGCCCTGGGCCTAGAAAGCTGAAGTCCAGCAGGGCCTTTCCCATTCCTCCCATTTCCATGCCCCGTAACGTGGATGCCTTCAGTAACGAGAAATACAGCAATTTTGTGCTGTGTGGGTGTAGAGGAATCGTCTGACGATCAAGTGTCTCTCTGGAGAGCTGTAACACCTGACCACTACGTAGAAACATTATTCAAATTTATCAAAGTGGTCGCATTAAAAAGGATCAGTTATTATGGATCAATGTGAAACCATTTACCTCGACTGATGAAGCCTAATGCTCTTTGGCTCTGCTGGGGCTTGTGTTCTGATGGATGAATGTCATCTGACAGCTTTAAATGCCCAGGGAGAGAGAGGTGCTGTTTTTATTTGTGCAGTTGGAGGTGGTGCACTGGCCTCTCATTGATTTTTATGGAAATTAATTTGGTGGGGGAGGGGCTTGGGGGGGAGGGGGTCAGTGCTGCTCTCCTGTCTCCCGTCGCAGCGGAAGTCAGCTTGCCACACTGGTCCCAGTGCCGCCCAGTAATCCTTTGTCCCCTGCGCGTCTTCATTCGGCAGCCGACAAATGCCCTGGGACATTTAACTACAAAAAAGTGCAGCTCACCTCCAAACAAACCTCGCCTTTCAATATAATCCTTTTCCTATAAAAGAGAAAAACTGGAAATAGAAAGCTGTCCCTCCTGGTCCACTCTCCCCCAGTCTCCATTGATATTTTTTAAAAGTTGATATTTCACGGGAATCTTCCAGTTCGGGATATCGTTTGGATTACATTCCCCGTGGGGCAGCCTCGGCCGCGGCGCGTCAGGATGTGGTTTTTCAGCAAACGGAACATCCCGGAAAGTACCCACAAAGGCCACGCTATTCTTGCCGATTATTTAGTCACGCGGCTTATCTGCAAACTGCCACATGGCTACTTCACTGGGCGTGATTCGCTCCTTCCTTCTCTCATTCTTCGCCTTTTTCTCTGCAGGTCCTTTTCCTTTTTTTCCGTGCTCCGTCTCTCTCCCTGCGCATTGTTCAGATGGGCGGCCTCAGAGGGAGTGGGGTGAGCGTAAGGCTGTGTGTGCATGTGAGAAATGCATGAAGCAGCGCGTCATGGTGTGTGTGTGTGTGTGTGTGTGTGTGTAGCAGGCGTGAGAGGCATTTTCACGCCGCGCCTCTGTGTTGCGCCACCCCGCCGGGTCCCTGTCCCTCTGCATTGGGCCTGGGAGTGTAACTCAGGACTGGCTGGTGTCCATTACATATATCGACGTCCCTGTGTAGACCGGCAGTGACCTCTGGAGTCCGCGCGCCTCAGTCTATTAGCGATTGCTGCAACGCGTCAACCAATGAAATCTCAAGCCCTTCAGAGTGTATGGTGTCCTATGATGCATTTGTCATTAGTATGTCTGGTTCCACATAGGTATTTCTGTGCGGGGGCGCTGTCTGCCTCATCACCCTTATGAAATCTGTATGCCTGCCTGTAATTAACGCCCCCGGACACCATCGTCCCCTCTGCCCAAGCTGACCAGCGCTGCGGCTGATAATATGTGGCTTTGTTGGCCAGTAGCTCTCCTCCTCATTGTATATTCACGACCCTACATCCTAACCACTTGTTAATCTCCTTGGGGGATAAGCGCTATATGACCCTCCTATCCTGAAAGCACAGCTTTCCTCACATTACGCGCAGGCATAATAAGAATTAATAAAAGGCGAGGTAAGCTGCTGGATTGAACGTCATGCCTCAGATTGTATAAGACGGGTTATAAACTTCTCACCCTGTGCCCTCAGTAAGTACCATTTGTGTAACCAGTGCTGTGGACTTTCAATGTCCCCACTTGACATTGTGTGCTGGATGCCATTATTCAGCTCTGTGTAAAACATTGACTGATCAGATAAGTGCAGTTGGTTTGAGCCATACCACACACTAGCCCCTCCCCCCACCCTGCACCTGGGAGGCTACGCCCAGGAAGTTACTGATCAGATATTATGGTCAACCCCCCAATCCATCCCGCCCCCGGTTAAATCCATCCCGGTAAACACCACAAAACATGGAAGATGTCTGAGAAATTGATTTCTGCTGAAACAACTGTCCTTCAGACTGTGAAGATTCATGGTGCGTGCACATTAATGCCTTTCAATGGACCGTACTAGGGGTGCTCATTTTTGGAGCAATAAAAAGCAGACACCGGCTTTATGATAGCCCACATACACACCCCTACGCAAACGTACTCCAGATTCTGAACCTATGCCGTGTTCTCTTCTGCCGACAACAAAATAACAACCCTTATATTTCATGATGCAAGGTCTGCGCTGCCAATAATAATAAAAAAAATGTTTCTGAAGAGCATCTTGAACTAGGATTTCATTTTTGTTTTCTTATACTTGAATGACTGCCAAAATAACCACAGAACGAAAGGTCAAGTGACAGCTTTCCTACCCCTTGCCGTCATATTAAAGAACGCGGATGGAAGATGCGCAGAATTAACCTAGCATGAAATGCGGCAGTGAGCCTTAAAGGATGACGCGACGTGGCTTAACTTGGAGATGGGGAAAATGACACGTCCATGGAACCGAGTTTTTCCTGGTTTTGATTCCATGTGTTCTGTATCATTTCAAAACAGGGAACACCGGAATCCAGCAGCCTAAGTAGGCAGGTTTCTGATTAACCTTTTCATTGAGAACTACATTATGCTTATTACTATAACCATGTTCAGTATCCACAACTATATAACTTAATGCCGTCTACATATGATTTGATGATGAATTCTCATTCTTTAGAGCAGTGTTGCGATGTAAGCGTTTGTATGTTCGTCCACCCAAGTGGTTCGTTTCTGATTTGTTCATCTGTACTTCTGGGGGTCGGGGGCATGTGTTGACATGAAAACTTTATTACTGCCTACTGTACATTTTCTTCTTAATCCACACGTGTGGAAGTTTCAATCCTCCACAGAGTCTAATTGTTGTTATGATTTGCATTATTTGTATGGTTGCACTAGTGTGTCTTGTTTTTTTAAAGATATTTGCATATTATTTTGCTTTGCTACTCTTGCTTTCTATTCCATTCCAGAATTTTACATTTTACCTTTTCCTTATCTGCTAGCACAGATGTTCATGCATTTGTACATTTATTTATTGTTATTTATGTGTTTCAGTGCGGCTTTTTGTATTCAAAACAAATTGCATGTGGAGTCGTGTCATCTCGCATACATTTACATTACAGGTGTTTATTTAGCAGATGGCTATGTCCGAGGTGGCATAGAGACGGATAGCAAGCATGCAGCTTTCAAGGAACCAGCTTTACGTCCAAGCGTTGTTTGGGTCAGCTTCCAACCAGTAACTAACACAAATCAGCACTGGAACGAGACATACAGAAAAACAAAAAAACACCACGAGGACTAGGTTCCTATGTGTAAAATTCAGGAAAAACGTGTTGCCAAGACACATTAACCAGAGAGGAGTCGGAGAAGACAGCAGTTCAGCGGTAGGATGAGTTCCCAGAAGATACCGGTTTTGAGAGATTTCTTAGTAACAGGAAACAACCAAAAAGTTAGGAATGAAATGCATTTTCGATAATGAATCGCTTTTAAATTTAAACATTGTTACGTTTAAATTTGTCATGTGTTCATTTGTCAGTGTGTCCGTGAATTGTGACGTCACTGATTATAGCGGAGTACACATCTGAATCAGGCTAATTCCGACTCCGCTTCATGTGTTATTTTGGAAACTTATTCTATGAGTGTGTGTTTTGGATCAGTAACAACAAACTGGAAACATTAACCATGTAAAATAGACCATGGTTTCACATGACCATAAATTTAGACTCATTGGACGAAATGGAAGACGATTCACTGAGTAAACTACATTAATTTACTTAACCCTCAGTTCAGATCAAAAAGAACCACTGTTTCATGAACGACGCAAATCCAGGGTACAGTCGTTGCTCTTTTATGGTGCTTGTAATTGTTTGTGTGTGAGTGTAGGCCTACGTCTTCTTGGAGGATTAATTCATTTAGCATGGACGGCTCGCATCACATCTTTTCCCAATCAACGATCAACTGAACAACTAAAACATTTGCTTATAGTTACGTGACAGACATTTTTAATCAACAGATGTTATGATAATTTTACAGTTATTCCGTCGGATTCTTACTAGACCCGAGACGATGGACCTTGCTCAAGACATATTCGATTTTTCGGATTCGATCCTTAACGTCTGTTCAACTCTGTTCAAGTGTTAATTTTTCCGTTGTATAAAGCAACAGCCTAGGAACGATATATGCCTACTAATGCAAACAAGGGAACTGCACGAACAGCAAGCTGATTTCAGTGGCTAAAGATTATTCACTGTTTACTCGTGTGTCAGATGAGGCGTCAATGTATTTGCATAACTTTTTTTTTAACAGACAAAAAATGTAACACATTCAAACTGCTAAAATGACCTTTCAGCTGACATTTAATGTGTGATTGAAATAATATAAGTTTGTGTATGCCTTTCTTTTGACGACGATGATAGTTGTAATATTTTTGCGAGAAAAGAACAGGACAAATTACTGTTTAAAAAGCCACACGTTCTAGGCACCAAAGATGCGAAACATACATCTAGATCACTTCCAAAGGTTTCGCAGCACTGTCAGACATTTTTTCGGTGTTGTCACCCCGCAGGGTGGTTGTTTTTATTGACATTAAGGGAAAATTAGCTAATCGCCTGAAACCATCTCGCGATTAGAGGTAAATTGGCATGTCACCAGATCCTCCGTGGCGCAATCTTTCAGCCTCCAGAAATCTCTTGTCATGCATTTTGCGGCCAGTTGACTGCAATAACACGCTGTCAAATGAAAGTTTTCTTTCTGGTAAGGTAGCTGAATAAATTGTAGCATAACTAAAATCTATATTGCTCATTTATAAATGGAGGGTGTGTGGATCGCACGAAATGAAATATATACAGATTTTCATTGTATAAAGAAATTTCTTAGGCCAGTAGCAGTTTGCAAAATGCTGACTAGGTTTCTGTAACTCTGACTGCACCAGTGCGCAATTTTTGGCAATGGGTATACTATAGTCTCCAAAGTTATCTAGATTCGAACAGGCAGCATAGTGAATGCGGCAAAAAGAAAAAAAAAGTCGACATATAAAAAATAGTGTGTAACACATGTCTAACGAGTGTGTCAGGTAGTTGTGCGCGTAGAGGACTGCTTTGTTAATGATGAATGTAATGCATATGGTTAAATCGGAATACGTGTATCAAGATAATCTTAAACCGTCTATAGCACATCTATAGTCATCACATACTGAACGTTCAGCACATCATACTTAACATTTTTGAGAAGGCAATCTGTTTCTTTTCTCTATTTTAACATCGTCCTTGTACTGCGGTTCTCTATTCAATTGATTT
Organism: Hyperopisus bebe; assembly: GCA_026777045.1. Classification (NCBI taxonomy): domain Eukaryota; kingdom Metazoa; phylum Chordata; class Actinopteri; order Osteoglossiformes; family Mormyridae; genus Hyperopisus; species Hyperopisus bebe. The sequence goes on from JAODJW010000046.1 coordinate 15,611,866, forward strand.
CGTCCAATTGAAAGCGCACGTGCCCGCAAGGTGTTGCGCGTGCCGCCGGAAAACGATCGAGTATTAATTTTGAGCAGTTATCAGCGCTCGCGACTGCCAAAACAAGGCTTGTCGCCTTGGGGTGTTGTAGTTCATTTCTCGATTGCCTGAGTGTACGCATACCCCCCCCCCCCGCTACAATCTATGCCAAAAAAGAAGCTCATTAAATTAAAGAGGCTCAAGATAATGGGGAAATATCGAGCGAAAACGCTTCGTTGTTCGCGCTGTGCTGTCTTACTTGACTCTAGCCTTTTGGTTTATCAAGCCGAAATAAAGTAACGTCATGGTAAGATGTTACAGTGGAAATGCATTCTATCTGGAAGCTTTGTGCCGGGTACCAGTTATATCAATGCTTCTGAAAATTGCATATCTAAAATAGTCCTTGTGTCCTATAGCCTATTTCAAATGAAGTGAACTATTTTACGGGATTCGCTTTTGAAATGAATCCATTTGAATTTCAATACTTGGCGTACTGACGCGCGCGTGTCACCCCCTTTACTCGTTAATGCGGTGCGAGATCCACCATTCAACAAACTTCCAAGTACTCTCGGTCCTTATTACAAAAGCTACAATGGAATTAATCCCCAGCTTTTGGATGGCGTTTTGCGCGGTGTAACACCTGGTCATTTAGCATAACTCTACGCGTTCTGATTGGCGACCTTCCTATACCCTCGTACCGAATTCGATGTTCATTGCACTGTCACGACGTCAATCAAAGCGCTTCGCGCCCTCCCCCGAGATATGGAATAAGGCACATTTGCCTTTGGTCCATAAGCCAGGACAGCTACTTCCCAGCGCTGTGCTGTATCAACATGACAAGAGCTCCGCGATCCTGGCTAGGGAAACATGGAGCTGTTTAAAACACTAACTCTCATGCTTTGGATATTACTGCTACAAAGGAGGCAGGGCTGCCTCGCAGAAGAAGGTACGTTTGCGCGTTAACGGCGTTTTGGCAGCGTTTTTTTCCCCTAAATGATTTTTCCTCCTCGGTTCGAGAGTTTACTTGCAGGTGTACGCGCGGTTTCCGACGTTATGACAGTTATGAAGTTGAAATTGACCGGGGTATGAATGAGACGTGATAGGTTTTTCTTCTCCATAAAAGTCGGCGTATGAGACGCTATATTGCACTATTTGCCAGCGCGTGACGGTATTTTTTAACGGCACAGATGGAGTTTCGGTGACTGGCGACGGTCACGGGTTACGCAGGATGAATGACAGAATAACCCTCGCCAGCCGTCCCTGTTTTATTTACTCGTAAAGCAGCTGCTGTGTCACTTTTATTCGGACAAATGGTTTTCTGTCAAGCCGACTTTTCTGCCCTAAGTATGACAGGAAAGCGTATTTACTTGACAAGGCGCTCTCCCTGTCTCATTTGACCATCATCCAGCTGCTTCTGCGTAACGTACTCGTTTCAGTTGTTCTTTCAGCTGAAATACTGACCATTTTCCTACACATTTTAACTGAGTATTTTTATTGAAAATTTTAAGTGAGAATATTAAACTGTGGGTTATACGGATATTCAGTGTATTATTAGTTTATCTTCAAATATCTTTATTTTTTAGTAGCAAGGTGCTGACTCCATTCCCCTGTATGCTAAGATTATTAGATTAGTACAGGCAGAGTGAAGAATATCACAGACTGTGATATCAGCAGGTATCTTTGAGGAGGTGTGGATTACACCTTGGGAAAAGCTCATCTGTTCCTTGCCTTGTTTCTGAGGCCAAGTTTGGAAGGTTTGTTGGGGGGGGATTATGGTGACCGCAGCAGCTGCCCACAGAGCATTACCTTTGTTTCATGCGTGGGATCTTTGTGTGGCTCGTCTGTGCCACGGCACTATGGGTCATTGGTAAGGGGGCTGGGGCACTAGCGCGAGCGGGTCATGCCAGGCTCTTTCTTGCTCTCCCTCTCTCTCTTGCCTCCTTCTCCCTCCCATCTCATTCCTGGGGGTGTTATGAGGCACTGTGCTTTGGGCGGTCGTCGTTGAGTCTCAGGTGAGAGCATCAAAGCGTCCTAATCAGAGCGGCGGCTCTGAAGGGAACGAGCGGATAATCCGCGGGATCCTGACAGCGGCTGCTTCAGCGTGGCACTCGTGGACCTGGGACACGGTTGAGATTGCAACCGCAAACACAGACACACATGCATGCAAACAGGGCACATACACGCAGGAAACACAGCAGCCAACCTGTGTGTGTCTGTGTGTGTGCGCACCCCAGTCCTCGCACGGAGCCCTTATGAATGAACGCTGTTTTCTCTCTATCAGGAGTTTGTCTGAGGCAGCTTGGTGCTCCAGGTACTGCTCAGATTAAATACCCATGTGCGGTAACCTGCTTTGTTTTACAACTGGCTATCTATCTGTGGCCCCTGCTCTAGGAGTTTGGCCCCCCAGGTGTGGATGGAAGCCCGGGTCCGAGTGTGGAGTTGGCCACAAGTGTGGGTGCGTTGTTTGTGTCTTTCTTGTTGGGTTGTGTGTTAGGATTGATGTGGAGGGATATTGTTTGAGCTTTTTGGTGTGCGATGGACTTTGACTGGAACACCTCCCCTCAGCAGCTGCCAGCTCCCCCAAGCCAATTTGACATCTTTGCGTGGCTTTAAGGCCTCCTGAACCCCAGTCCTTGTGGTTGTCCCATGGGTAGTATACTTCCCAGCCTTGGTGACTCGCCATTGCTGCATCTTTCTTCTGTTTTCTGCATGTTGTACTGACCCCTGGACAGCCAGAACAGACCACCCCCTTCTTGCACGGGACTCGTCTTTTTTTTGGCAGAGTAATACCAGCTGGCTAGTACCGCTAAAGGGCGTACAAACGTTCACTTCATTTAGCTAAAGACGGATGAGTTGTTCCGCTGTCTTCTGTGTCCCCGTTGTGTTCGCTGTCTCTGCTTTCCTCCCTGTCCCTGCTGCCACTGCCACTTGGCACAACGGCCTCGAGATGAGGAGGTGGCGTCTCCACTGGGCACAAAAGGTCACAGCGATTTGTGCGACCGGCGGTGTGACAGGCGTGTCGGACGGGGAGCGTGGCAGTGGCGGCAGGTAGCCAGGCCGCCGCCCACCTCTTCACGCTTTTCTGTCCGCTGTGGGGGCTGGGGGGGTGAGACCCAGCAGATTGAAAAAGGTGGAAAAGCAGGGGATGGATTTGGATTTTATCCATCTGGAATTCGAACGGGCGATGGGAACGGCTCCGTATGTAACAGAGCTGGGGCTCTTGGATGGATAGCAACACACTTTGTGTGTGTGTGTGGTGGGGGGGGAGCTCACGTGGGGGTGTCCGCTGAGAGATTGCAGTGCCTTGCTGCTTTTCGCGGTCTGTGCTGGTTGGCGTGGATGGTCATTAGGGATTAAGTGATTAAGTGTTTATTTAAGTTTTACTTAGAAAAATCTGCGGCATGTTATTTACGGTTATGCCATTTCTAAACGTTGATTGTACTTTTTGCCCATTTTTCATGTGACTTTTTGTGCCATTTCGAGCTCGGAAAGGAATTAATGATGAGGTCGAGCTCTGCTCCGGTGCCGGTCGATATTAATGAAGCGGCGGTAAGCATGGAGGCCCATGCTGGCAGCACTGACGTGGTCGTCTGTGTGGCGTGTCTCCTCAGTGTTCTTCACTGGGGCCTGTACCAGTCCTTCCTGGGATGGGTTAAGCCGTATGCTTTGGCTCCATGCTCAGCTGTTTCGGTTCAGGGTGACCCTCCCCCCCCCCATCTCGCTTAAACGTGTGGAACAATAGACTATCCCCTATAGGCCTGTCCAGTGACCTGGAAACTTGTTTGACCTTCCAACTTCCTGTTCATGTAGAGGGTAGGGGGGGAATTAATAACTGACCCTTTTTCACGCTCAACCCGTCCTCAACCCTCTGGTCTGGTCCCGTGTCTTCTGCAGTGTTGAACTTTAGGGTCAAGACTGAATCCAGCGTCTGATTAGCAAAGCAACGTCAGGGTTAGCTTGGGGGTCATGCAGTAATCCATGGTCAAAAATATGGTTAAATAAGAGCAGGAGGTGTTGGTTAAGGACACGGAATGGAGGGTCATAGCCTGTGGTCCCAGTGGGGGTTCTGCTGTAGTACCCTTGAGGAAAGAATTACACTGGAATTGCTTGGTGCTCCCATAAAATATCTGCCGGTGAAGATGGGTGAAAACATCAGATAAAAGCATTGACAAGCCAATAAATTACATGGAAAAAATGTAGGTTCTCTAACTTGGAAATGTGCAGCCGGTTCCAGGCTGTCGGCCTTGTGGTTCTGCTAATCCTCTGGGCCTCCGTGTCCCGCTGGCTCCTGTCCAGTCTGTTTTCCTTGGGCAGCTCCATGTTAAAACTTGGCTCCTCCGTTACTGTCTGGGCACTCTTCTCCTCGCTTTTGTCTCCCGATCTCCCTGAGCTGTGTGCGAATCGGATTCTTCCGCAGCCCTTGGCGTCTGGCGTCCATCTCAGGAAAAGCATCCTGATGCGTTTTCCTTCCCTGCCGATGAAGCTGCACCTGAAAGGCATCACAAATAGAATGACGTGCCTCACAGGGAAGTTTCTGCCCTCAGGGGCCCAAATTTAGTTTTTCTGTGTCCCTGGAATAGCTGGGGGTTAAGGGCCTTGCTGAAGGGCCCAACGGTGACCTCATCCTGCCAACCTTGGGATTTGAACCAGCAACCATCCGATCACAGGCGTGGTGCCCTAGCCCACTGAGCCACAAACCGCCCCTGTTGCGTTGACGTGTGTGGGCAACGGAAGGACATTGAGGATTGAACTTCCAAGCAGAGAAAAGATTGAGTATGTCACATGGCATTCCTTGAAATGCAGGGGGGGGGGGAGCTGATTTTCAGGGTTTGGAGGGGTTGCATTTGGCCTGAAAGAAATAGATAGGATTAGCTGTGGATAGAAATTTGGGGACTGACTCTGTATAGCAATGTCTGTGAGCAGAGCTCCTCTGTAGGATCTCGAGGTACCTGGCCATCAGCTCACTGCCCTGATTGTAGCCCGGAAAGCCGCAGTCCATTTCCATGCGGGTTTGGATCCTACACACACTGCTGGGTGAGGGGGGGGATCTGAAAGGGAGAGCATGTGTCAGAAGTAAATTTGAACGTGATTGAGCGAGATGGAGGGCTGCGTGATTCTGGGGGGGGGGGGGGGACGCAGTGAGCCGTCAAAGGGATCTCCTCACCACCGACTGCTGCTGGAATCGCAATGAGCTTCTGCTCCATCACTGACTAGCCAGAGGGGCTCTGACAATGTGCTCCGAGCAGGTAATGTCTTTTTTTTTTCCCCTTGCTTTTTTCCTTAGACTCTGCCTGGAGCGCGTGGCTCAGCTCTGACCTGTTACTGTGCCCCAGAAGAACATTACCATTTATTATTATTTCATACTCAGCTGCCAGTTTTATCCAGACTGAGCAGTTAGGTGAAGTACCCACTCTGGGGTCTAACAGCATGCCCTCGTGGGTCTTTAATGGACAAACCTTCAGGTTATGTGTTTGTCCTTAACCCCAGTGTTCTACCTGATACTCCTGGATGCATATATCATGTCCCATTAAGCGGGGTGGAAAGCTTTCTGGCCCTACACTGAACGGCCCCAGCAACCGGAACAGGGGGGAGGGCCGAGGTCGTGAAGAACCTGGCATCGCATCACGGGGGGGGTGGGATGCTCACGAGCCAAGTGGGCGGCTGGGAGGGGGGTGTGGTTCCATTTGGCCACTTTCCCGTCTGTGTGTGAGGCAGGCGGTTCTGTTCTGGGCATCCAATCGGTGATCAGAGATGTTTCGGCGTGGCGTGAGCGAGCAAGATGATTGGAGCGCTCCCTGGCTCTGTTTGCACAGACCGAGCTGGACCGGCGCCACGGCGGTGCTGCTGGTCCTGCTGGTCTCAGAACTGAGCCGGGCCAAGCTGGCCGTGTGGTGCGGGTGCGTGCTGGCCAGCTCCGGGCTTGGCAACGCCCTGCGGTCCATTGGGCTGTTTAATAGTACTGTGCTTTTATGAATGACCCTGATGTCACGACCGCGTCCCTCCTGTCGGGGCCAATCCGCCGACAGATCAGGCCCCAGCGTCGGCGGCCCGGAAGTGCGCTAACGTTCAGGCCCGGCTCTGGCTGCTGGGGTCTGGCACGGCGCCGGCCGTGACTCGTATCGGCGGTAATGTGGATGACTGTGTCTTTCTGCAGCCTGTGTGGGCGAGTCAGGCCATGCCGCGCTGACGGTTCTGTTGCCCATCCGGGTCGACTCGTAAGTGTCGGCAAAACCGGATCTGCTGGCTGAGAACTCTGTCCAGAGCTGCTAATTATGGACGCTTTGCCTGGTTAAATAAACCCCCCATATAATGCTTACATAACACAGCACAGCCCGGTCTCTTGCAGCGGTTTCCTGTGCGTGTGTTTAGATGTGCAGCCCTGTTATACACACATGTACATGCACACACATACAGCTGCACACAGATCTGGGTTTCAAACCTCAACCCCTTCCCCCTACCTGCCCTCCATGGGGGGGCCATACTGGCACCAGGTTGTATGTGTTTGCACCCCCAGAATTCCGCCCCTGACTTGGTGCCACCCCCACCCAGGTTTATGATCTCTGGAGGTGCCCCTGTACACAGTACGTAAGAAAGATCCCATCAGCCTGCGCTTTCTCTCTGCCTTTTTACTCATCTCTATCCTTCTCCTCCTGCCCGCGGACATCCGGCGTTCCGAATCCCGCCCAGAGCCGAGCGCACCAGCCTTCCGCACGCTGCCGGAAAGACCCGCCAGCGAGAAGAGCCTCATTTGCATTTTAATGCATATTCAATCACAAGAGTTCTTTGTTTTGACAAAACTTGCCTTATACTTGACGGCTCTTCTTCTCCCCTTTTTCCATTCCGTGACGCAGCCACTCCAAAACACACCCTTCCATCCCAATCTGCCGGCTCCCTGGCCGGGGAATCGGGATGAGGTCCTGCTGGCGTGCAGCGTGCCGGCCCTGCTGGCGTCTAAGCTTCCTTCTCGCGGGACTACAGCATGCTACACGGTTTCCGCGTGTTCCTGGGCCTCTCTGCGTGCTGCTCGCCTGCTCGTTTGGTTACAGTTCTCAGTGAACAGACGGAGACGCAGGCGGTGCAGGGATTGATGTTTCAGGCTCGCAGCCAGTGGGTTGCTGGTTCACATCCCGCTAAGGGGGCCGTCATCGTACCCTTTAGCTTCATTCCCAGCTTGACTTGTTCCAGGGAATTAGCAGATGCGCCTAATAACCTGAATACAATATAGCTCTGATGTGACAGGCATGTGATGTGATAGGCAGTGATGTGACACGGTGTCTGATGAGGCTCCACCCTCCCAACCCTCTGGGGGAGCACCAAAAAACCCTCTGTAGCATTTCGCTATGTTGCAAATGTGAGTGCAGAGCGGCGCCACATGCGGTGGCAGAGGTGTAATTAGGACGCATAATTAAATCCAAACGAACCGACGGGAGACATCACCAGGCGCATTTGCATAATTAGCCAAATTTGCCATTTTAAACAATGAGTTAACAGATTAGCGCTCTACCATTATCAACAGTCAGATAAGTAAATAAACAAGGGTCTGAGGGAAGGGCCAGCGCTGGGGCAGTGAAGGCGCGGGGATCCTGGGCCGGCCGGCGGTGGGGCAGTGAGGGCGCAGGGATCCTGGGCCGGCCGGCGGCGGGGCAGTGAGGGTGCGGGGGATCCTGGGCCGGCCAGCAGGCGGGAGAGGCATCTCCTGGCATGGTGGGCAAGGGTGGAGGTGCTCGGAGGTGGAGGCATAAATGGGAGAAGGGCCTCATTTCCCAGTAGAATTCTGCTTTGATGCTGTTAATTACTGGCGTGTTCACACTGCGCCGCGCATCTGAATTTCAGATTTGTCTGCACCGTTTGTTTATTGCTTTGGTTTGATGAGTAATGCAATTGCTGAAGTTTGTGTGTGTCTGTGTGTGTGTGTGTGGGGGTTTGGTGGGGGGTTGTTTATATAATTATAGTATATTATATAATTAATAGTATTTTGTTTGGTTACTTATAGTTAAGGTTAGGGCTGGGTCGGAGTTAAGGTTGTCATTGTTGGGATTAGGGTTTTGCCCATAGAAATGAATGGATAGTCCTCACAATGAAATGCATACAGGTCTGTGTGTGCGCGCTGTGCCTTTTGTGTTTGAGACCCGTGCTGTTCTCCGATTGGCTTTACCTCCAGGTTCAGCCCTATTGCTGTAATTTTATATCGTTTATTATTTCTTGATTTATTATGTGGACTATTATTTAGTCGCACATTCGTTCACAATGTCACTAATATGTGTAACAGAATTGTCACCAGCAGGACTTGACCCCAGCACACGTTCTCGCTGTCTTTGCAGGCAGGAGTGTTTTTATCCGAAGCCAACAGCTGTGCCTCAGCGCTGGAGGCCGGGCAGTCCGCGGGATCCGCAGTGTCGGTCGGGTGTTTTCTTGGCGTGTCCGTTTCGGAGCTGCCGTCCTATTTGTGCACCGGCGGATGGATGGGCGTCCTCATCCATCGACCACAGGGCCTCTGTGCTGCTGACGGATGGCCACGTTGGCCGCTGATTGATTGCCCATGCCGCCTATCGACCCGGGGGCCGCCGGGACGTGCTGATGGATGGCAGGTCCGGTCCATGCCGACAAACCCGGCGCCGCCTTTAGCTGCCCGGCATCGGCATGTCTGGAGCAGTTGGCCGCCGGGAGCATGATAGGGTGCCGTGGCCTCTGAGTGCCCGTTCTCTGCGATGGCAACGTTTGGATGCTGCGTCTGTCCGTGTGTGTGGATACGCACCACCAGGGGAGTGTACAGAGGCTGTTTGCCCCCATTACTCACAGATTTCAAACATATAATTGGCTAATGGGTACCCCATCTGTATAAATTACAGCCCCACTTATGACCCCCCACCTCAGAAAATCCTAGAATCACCCCTGCATGCCATCTTACGCCTCCTCCATCTCTCTCACTCTCTCTCATTGTCCCTTCTCTTTTTCCATCCTGTCATTTCTCTCTCCCTTCTTTCACTCCCTCTGGTACTCCTCCCTTCCCTGGAACTTGCAGCCGGTTGAGACAGGCAGAATGTCTCTGTCCTCCCCCACCACACGTTGCTATTATTGGTGTCAAATGCTAATGCACTAATGTGTGTGAATATCAGTTACGGCCCTTTTTATGGCTGCGGTAACGAGACGCCGCCACTGCCAGTTCTGAGCGCTTGGTGGAGCGGCTCTGATCTCCTATGACTGTGAAGCGTGTTGTGAGTGACAACTATCAGTACCAGGCCGGCTCCGCGTGCCTAGCAGTCGTTTAGCTGGCATCTCTCTTTCTTTCTCTCTCTCTGTCTGTTTTTGCCATGCGGTGTCCACTTATTTTAAATCCCAGCCTGCTTTTTTTGAGGTAACAACACGATTTTGGTGACGGCTGTCAAAATAGTAGCTGACCTTTGCGGGTCCCTGGAATCATACACAGCAGGGTCTAATTGTTGGATGATTAATGTTATTGACAGCAGGAGTCTGCACGTTTGTTGATAATGCAGTCGGCTAGCAGCTGATTAGAGCTGTGTCCCTGTTTGTGCAGTTTGCAGGCTCTCTACAAGTTGCATGGATTTACTCCTGGTTCTCTGTGTTTTTTCTGCAGTCCAGAGATCTGCAGTTGGGTGAATTGGTGTCTCTGAATTGCCAGTTGTGTGCCCAGTGCCCTCTGATGGACTGGCATCCCGTCCAGTGTGTCCCCCGCCCTGTGCCCTGTGATGGATTGGCCTCCTGTCCAGGGTGTCCCCATCCCCTCCCCTGTGATGTACTGGCATCCTATCCTGTCCCCTGTCCCCTGCCAGGCACCAGGTGGATGCTAGAATGCAGTATGTATAAAGCCTGTATGTATGTATGCAGTATGTATAAAGAGGGGATGGACAACCTGATGAGAGCTTTCAGGCAGCATGCAGGACTGTTTCCTCTTCTCAAGGATTCTCCCTTGCTGTCCACCAGTAACATCGTGGGCAGAGGGGACAAAGCTCGACCTGAAAGTGAAATGCTGACGTCAGAAGCTGATCCATGACTGAAGGCGGAGCGTATAATTCAGTCACCCAGACTGGTCATGTGACACCCGACTGTATGGTCGGCCGTCCAATCGGCTGCCTTGTGCCCCTTAAAAACATGACATACAGAACACAATGTTCGCTCTCAAACGCTTGAGTAGTTTAGAGTTTTTATCACGTGCAACTCGCATTTCTCTTTCCGCTCTAGTCTTCTCCCAGTTGCACTCTAATGTAAGTCTATATTGTCTTTTTGCTTGAGTGCCTTGTGGTGTCTGAGAGCAGAGTCTCTCTGAAACAGATAGCGTAGGTTAATGTGTCTGCTGCGGGGGGGGGGGGGCGGGGGGGTTTGGGACAGTGGGGGAAAGCAGTGGGG
>JAODJW010000046.1:15679481-15694354 GCA_026777045.1 Hyperopisus bebe
CCCGCCCTGGTCTTCAGAAGCACGAGGGCCAGCTGAGTGTGCTGCAGCTGCTGGACATGCTGAGTGGTGTCGCCGCCGGCATGAAGTACCTGGCAGAGTTGGGCTTCGTGCACCGGCGCTTGGCTGCCCACAAGGTGCTGGTCAGCAGCAGCCTGGCCTGCAAGGTGTCCGGCTTTCGGCCCCTGCAGGACGACAGGCTGGAGGCGGCGGTCTACACCACACTGGTGGGTAGCGGCGTGTGTCTGGGTCCCCCCTCCCTGCCCCCTTTGCTGCCTCATCTGCTCTGTCCCCGTTTGCGAGTCTCTGTGCGGCAGACCGTGTCGCCTTCCTGCTCAGTAAATGTCTCCCTCTGTATCTCGCCTCGCCGCCTCAGCACGGGGGCAAGAGCGCCATCTTGTGGATGGCGCCTGAAGCCATACAGTACCACCGGTTCAGCTCCGCCTCGGACGTCTGGAGCTTTGGCATCGTCATGTGGGAGGTCATGTCCTTCGGGGAGCGGCCATACTGGGACATGGGCAGCCAGGACGTGAGTGTCCTTGTCTCGCGCCCCCCCACCCCTTCCCCCCCGTGGCCCTCTTTCAGCCTTCTCTTTTTCACAATTTTATGCTTGAAGAAAAAGGCAACTGGGGGGGGGGCGCAGATGTTTGAAATTCAACCCCTGCCAGTTCCGAGTCGCCTTTAGCCCCGTGAAAAATGCCATTGTCATTCTGCCTATGTGCCCCCCCCACCCCCCCGCATCCGGAGCTGCAGAGTCCCAGTTTGCCTAAGCTATATGATGTCACGGTGAGTAAGGCAGCGGCAGCACCTGTCAGGCGGGGCGAGCAGATCGCAGAGCAGATAGGAGCCAATTACTCGCGAGTCTCCCAGAACATTTACCTCGCAGATCAGCTTTTCCGGTGAGTTCTTAGGAACACAGAGCGGCTTCTCAATAAAGGAGAACACTGTAAAAAAGTCTTATTTCTTTGCTGATATTTGTTTTGGTCAGAGACATACTGAGTGCATGTGGCTCAGGTGAGCCAAGAACAGCACTGGGTTCCCTTTGGGAGCCGTTGGGAAGCTTGTTCTGCAGACACTGTGAACAGAACAGGCTGCTTTATGAAACATCTCACCCTGTGATGACATCATCAGGTAATGTTGGAAGCTGCTGCCGCTTTGTACTGGGACTCTGTGTGCTTCCCAGTATGCGTACCTGACCGTACTTGTGTTCTCGCATACCCGTTTCACATCATCTCCCAATATCAAAGATACGTCGGTTGCATCTGCCCCAAACGAGACCAATCCCATGATTCATTGCACCCCAGGTTCATTATTGGCAGGCAAGTTAGCAAGACAGGTCTAGCCAAGGCCTCAAGTACGAGCTTTGTGTTCTTGGTATGGAGAAGCACCTTCTATGAGATGTACAGGCGTAACGTTGGTTTTAGCTTTTTAAACCCAGCAGCTGTTTTTTGCCGCTTACAGTGACTCTTTCTGTTTGAATGCCCCTCCCCTGATTCACGTGTCCCACCTAGGTGCTGAAGGCCATCGAGGATGGCTTTCGCCTGCCCGCGCCTGTGAATTGCCCCGCCCCCCTGCACCAGCTGATGCTGGAATGCTGGCAGAAGGAGCGTGCGGAGCGGCCGAAGTTCAGCCAGATCCACAACGCGCTGAGCAAGGCGGCACGCAGCCCTGAGGGCACCACCGCCGCCGCCACGCTGGCACGCACCAGGTACGCGGGGCACATCTGATTGGCTGGGGATGAGCCAGGGCTCAAGCCTCATTGGTCGAGGTAACCTGTGTGCTGAAGCTCATTGGTGTGTTCTGCACCTATTGGCGGGGCGGACTCGGCTCTCCGTCCAGGTTCCCCACCTGGCTCGGCCGGCCCTCCTCCCAGTGAAACCTCTCCCATGTTCCGACAGGCTCCTGAGCTCCTCCATCCCGCTGTCACAGCACTCTGTAGCCTCACTGCCCTCCTTCAGCTCCGTGGGCGAGTGGCTGGACACGGTGGACATGGGCCGCTACAAGGACAGCTTCACAGCGGCCGGCTACTGCTACCTGGAATCTGTGGCCCGCATGACTGTCCAGTGAGTCACTGCGTGTGTGTGTATCTGTGTGTGTGTGTGTGAGAGAACCTGTGTGTTTGTGTGTGTGAGAAAATGCATATGGCGCATGACATGTAACCCTTTGTGTGTGTGTGTGTGTGTGTGTGTGTGTGTGTGTGTCTCAGGGACGTGCTGAGCTTGGGAATCACCTCCTTGGAACACCAGAAGCAGATCCTGGCCGCCATCCAGACGCTGAGAGCTCAGGTTATTCAGATGCACGGCCGTGGAGTGCAGGTGTAGCAGACAGACGGAGCGGGAGGAGGGACCCCGGGGCCCACTGTGAGGGCCCGGCTGCTGCCAGGGGGACTCACCAGCGCCGCCCCGGCCATTGAGCGGCACCCTCCGCCCATCTTCCTCGTCCTCCCACATTTCCTTATCACCTTCCTCTTCCTCAGATCTGGGAGGGAGTCCACTTGGCACAGCAAGGTTAACTCTGCTCGGGTGCTCTTTCTCACAGGAAGTCACGTGATTGTGTCTGTAAACACCAGTATCCTGGAGAGAGACTCTGATACGATCAGGGCTACCTGATTTCGGGCATGAGGACCTGAACCCACAGAGCCGTGCCTGACCCGTGTTCAGATCTGTGCCAGACACAGCCCGTCCAGCACTGCATGATGGGAGACGGCAGGCCCCAAGTCACTGCAGTCACATGATGAGTGGTCACATGATTAATTGGCAAGGCTACTTTGCACTGCAGTCAGTGTGGTCGGAAGCTTGTGTTTGCTACAGTCATGGATCAGTAAGCAAGACATGGACCTCATTTCAGGTAAACGTGTTTGGGTGTCGAACGCTGGAAATGGATCTTTATAAAGTCAAAGAAGGTTTTTGAATGGCACTCATTCCTCATTTTGCTAACCTCTGCACTTGTAACAAACATACTCAAGACAGCACTCGTCCTTTATGGAAAACTGTAGATAGTCAAGGCTGCTCAAACGGTTCATGAGTGTATAAAAGGCGTGTGAACAAGCTGGCAACATGCTAGTGAAAATCAGTGTGTTGTGGTGAATATTTTAATGATATGCCTCAGAGTTCAGATCCAAAACATGCAGCACATCATTTTCTCTCCAAAGTGCATATTCTGACTTGACTGTATCACCAGAACATCCAGTGTAGAGATTTAAGGTGTGCAGTCAATGGCCGCTTCCTAACACTTTTGTCCACGAGGAGATTAGATTGTTTTTCTGGTTTGCAGGTACATTTTACAGCTTTACACTGGCTCACTCGCATAATGGAGTGTTTCGCTATCACAGGCGCCTGACTGAGATTTCAATCTGTGACCTTTCAGTCATGGTGCTCTTCCTGAACCACTCTGCCCCCTGCTGACCCGGTGAAGCGCTGCTGTCCACTGTGACATGTCCCCGCAGCTTTCTGACAGAGTCCTGGGGCCACGACGGGGGAGCGGCTCCAGCTCACAGCAAGCGGCGTTTCTCATATTTATTCCTGTTTTTGAGGGCTTGGGGATCAAAAAGAACTTGAGCCAATAGCGAGTCTTTGTGAACTTCCGGAACAGTCTGTGCTTTTTTTTTTTGTTAAATCTTATCCTTTGAAAAGATTTGTGTACTTTTTTATTAGACTTTTAACATTGTAACATTTGATTTGTCTTCATTTCTCCTGGGTTGTGTATTGTCATTAGGGTATGCAGAACACATTAATCATTATTAGTTTCTGCGGTTGTTTGATTGCCACCCCAGGAATGAAATTGCGCCACACGGTGGTCGACATGAAGTTTTGGGCAGCTTCTGTGGGTTCTCCCTTAACAGCTTTGCTGGGAGTGTAACGTGTGAAATAGCAAAGAGCCAGATGGGGCGGAGGGGGGGTGTAAGCAGACTTGGGAGTGTACACCGGGGGTGGGGGGGGATGATCGGAGCCCAGTCCAAAGCACTGCTTCTCTTTTATTTATGGGCCTGTGGCTGGGCTTTCAGCGAAACCTGAGTTGGCAGCTGAGCGACCCAACAGGCTCCGCGTTTCCAGAGCCTTCCGCCGACGCTGCTGTTTCACAGGCTTCGATTCCTCTTTCATTAATCAAACGCTGATTGGTTCCAGGTGCCGGATATGGCCGAGTCTCCTCTGTGCTCCACTCTCCCTTCCAAACCACCCCAGACCTGATCGGAGATTCCTCTTTCTTCGCTCGCTGTGCTGAATCTCGTGTTTCTTCGAGCAGCTCAGAGTGACAGCCAGATCTGCGATGCCTGTAAATCCTGGCCAGCTCTGATTTGGTGAATGCTGCACCCCACCATATGAACCGGATATTTCGGTTCGAAGGCTGAATTATGTGTAATGTCTCTGTGTGTGTGTGTGTGTGTGTGTGTGGTTGTGGTCGGGGGCACTGCTTGTGTGTGCAGTGTCCTCTGCTCTGAGGACTGTGTGGAGAGACTTGCTTGGGTAGGTCATACCATACAGGAGGGAGACACACAGCTGCACACACTGGTACACTGCTGTCCTTCCTTCACCACAGCTGCACATACTGGTACACTGCTGTCCTTACCTCACCACAGCTGTACAGACCACGCAGACACTCCCAACGCTTTGTGCAGACACACACTCGCTCAGGCACACTGACACTTTCCCATACACACACACACACACACACACACACACACATCCATTCACACTCACACACTCTGTCATCCCTGTTTACCTGTCACATTTCAGTCTCCAGTAGCAGAGTCTTTCTCCTCATCTAGTTGAGACTATGTGCTCATCGCATCATGATCATATTGTCTAATAATGTAAATATGTATTTGAAAATGAAATCTATTTTTCTAAGTCGTTTGAAGAAGGTGTCAAATACGTCTGCTCACTGTGTTTGGATTTTCCTGTTGCGATTAGGAACATCGCCAAGGGACTCGGATGTTTGGAACTATTTTTTTTTGTTTTGTTTTTTTTTCTGATGATTTGTACTTGTTATCACAGATGGCTGTTGCAATATGAAATGTCTCATTAAAAAGGGCATTGCAGTTCACAACGCGGTTCATTGTGTTTGGCTGAGAATTGTGGGTGACGTAGCCCCGTCAAAGCAAATGAAGCATCTGGGATCCAAACCCAGACTGAATGCACCGCTAATAAGGATTCTGTGGTTATGTTGATGGGATGTATATCACCAGGGATGGCCTGGTTGGTGTCACTCCAGGGTTATGGGTTCGATCCCTGCCCGGTTTAGTGTGTGGGGATTGCATGTTCCATCCCACAAATCCAACGGAGTATTATAAAAGTAAATAAATCTAGAATTATGTCCCCTGCCCCACGATACTGTATGGTGTTGTAAGGTGGGACAGTACAGTGCGGAGACAGAGAGCTGGTTTGGTGCCCTCTCACCTGGGTACTTAGGGCTGCCTGGACAGCAAACGGGTGGCAGTGAGCACAGGGAAGCCTCTGAAGACCCCGCTGCACATCACAGGCTGACGGGCTGCCTGCTGAATATGCTGCTCTGCTGGAGCCCAGGACAGGCCTCTACACACAGAGTCCCCTTTCCAAGGAGTCCAGGCTTAGTGCTGTGACAGAGCTCCGCTTCCTCCAGTCCATTTAGCCTACTGACCCGCCCCACCTTAATGCTACCTCCCCACAAAGAGCAGCAAAGAGAACGGCGTCGGCTCGGAAGGACGCGCGTGGCGGTTTGCAGCACACAGACAGCGAGGATGGTCCACTCTGCG
This sequence comes from Hyperopisus bebe, assembly GCA_026777045.1. NCBI lineage: Eukaryota > Metazoa > Chordata > Actinopteri > Osteoglossiformes > Mormyridae > Hyperopisus > Hyperopisus bebe. The sequence goes on from JAODJW010000046.1 coordinate 15,685,210, forward strand.
CTTCCCAGCAGCCTCCTTTCGCGTCGCCGCGCAGTCCGGCTTATCGTCCGTGCAGGTTCCCCAGTATGTACAGAGCTGTACCGTGCCCACGCTCAGTCCCTGGACGGTGACAGCGGTCGGCGGCTCTGCTCTGCTTGAAGTCCATCCCCATCTGCTCTGTCTTTCCGACATCGAGCCGCAGGTGCACAGGTCCATCTTACATCACCTGACAAAACACCGTGCTTTTTACCAGCACATCGATCACTCGCAGGATTATTGGAGAGCAGGGCTGCTGTCTCAGAGTCGCGCTTATGGTGCGTGTGTCATGTGACGGACCGCAGTCCAATGGATGTGGCCCCTGGGACCCAGCGTCCTGTGACCTTGCATTAGTTAAGTGGCTTGAGGAAAATGAAACAAATGATCCTCCATTAAATTTTCATTCTTTGTTCAATAATCAGATAAATGGCCCCCGGCGAGCAGATTCCCTTTCCTCACCCGACTCCTGCTGCTGTCTCTCCTGTCTTTCTCCTTTGTGTATTTAATTTTTACTTCAAAGCCACTTGAACACTCGCTTTACCGGTGGAATTTCAATTTATTATGTTGCAGCTACTCATAATTTTCCTGATGGTGTGTGTGTGTGTGTGTGTGTATCCGTGTGCGTGGGTTATGTGTATATTACATCATTGAGACCAAATGTCCCATTTTTACGGTCCCCACAAGGGGAAACTCAATTTTATAAAGATCTGTGATTGCAATCAAAAAAATCTAAAAACATCAAGTTCTTTTTTTTGTTTGGTTACTTCCTGTTAAGGGTGTCGTTAATGGGGTGAGGGTTTTTCCCATAGAAATGAATGGATGGTCCCCATTTAGATAGGTACGCTAATTTGTGTGTCTGTGTGCACGTTTGCGGACCTGCAGGAAAATAAATGTTTTTTCTTATTGAGGTTTTGTCGAGCTTTAGGAGGGAGCTGTGAATTAATGAGTTTTATCTTTATGTTCCTCCTGCGTCCAGGTAGCTGCCTCCCATGTCAGCAGGAGCACACAGGTACAGCCAACCCTCCATAAATCATGAGTCTGCCTTGGATTCCAAGTGTCACAGTGTCATGTGACTGATGCCCCATGGTGCCGTTTGTCTGCGTTGGGGACCTGCGGGTGCAAGAGCGTTAGGGCAGATTGCCGCTGCTTTGTGTGTGAGGGAGTCTGAGGGTGTCCATGGGCGTATCTGAAAAATTCAGACAGTGGCCCCCTGTGCACTGCAGCTCTCCCTTAACACTGGGCGTAAGACACTGTAATTCCCACAGACAGTGGCCCCCTGTGCACTGCAGCTCTCCCTTAACCCTCAGCGTCAGAAACTGTAATCCCCACAGACAGTGGCCCCCTGTGCATTGCGGCTCTCCCTTAACCCTGGGCGTAAGACACTGTAATTCCCACAGACAGTGGCCCCCTGTGCACTGCAGCTCTCCCTTAACCCTCAGCGCCAGAAACTGTAATCCCCACAGACGGTGGCCCCCTGTGCACTGCGACTCTCCCTTAACCCTGGGTGTAAGACACTGTAATTCCCGCACGCCGGCCTGCACGGCACACTGCTCCTGCTGAGCAAGATGTCAGAGGTCACGGCATCATCAGCACCCAGATGCGGCTCAGCCAATCAGGGTCGTTTTACATTTAACACAAGCTGCAAGGAAATTCAGAAACACCTAGGAAGGGCGAGCGTGCAGCGGGCCGGGGGGCAGGAGACAGAGGGCGAGTGAACGGCCGAGCTTAGAGTATGGAAGCCTTTGAGGTTCAGTGTCAAGGACATGAAGGCCTGGAGAATCAGGAATCCAAACCCAATGAAACGGCACCCAACCCTAACCCCCCCACCGCCTGTAGGAAAGCGACGGTCTCTGCAGAGCTTCCTCAGAAAACCCTCTTTGAATCTGGCAGCTGAGGATCTCACAGATGCTGATCTTAAGTGCCGCAGTGCCCCCTTCAGACAGAGGGCAAGTGCAGGCAAGCCCCCCCCCTGGATTAATGAGGGTCTGTGCTGTACCTCTAACTCAGTGTGAAGGAGAAGCAATCCAGCGGCTTTCTGAGCTAATCTGGCCCCTTCTGGGGTGAGACGGCTGGGGTATCTGGGGCCTGAGATCATCAGGGCGGGGGGCAGAGTGACACAAAGGAAACAGGTGCTCTACTACAAACAAGCACAGCAGAAATAGACCAGAGCTTTCCAGAAGCTACACAGCCTACTCATCCAAAGCCTAACTGCCCCCTCACCCCTGTCAGCAGAGGCTATGGTCGCCCTCCTCTCCTGCTGTTATGCTAACACCTTTCAGCTCCTCTCCTGTTCCTCACCAGACTCTCCTCCAGTGTGCACCTGGCATCACTAAGCTTTATCAAAGCTGCGGAGGTTGATGGTGCATTTGCTCGCTGAAGCGACCAGGATTGTGACTAAGGGTGACATTTAAGCCCGGCGTGGTTGTTCTCTGGGGGCCACCTGCTTTATTTAACCGTTAAGCAACAGTGATTGAGCAGCATTTCCACTGATCGCCGAGCGCTCGAGTGCAGGAGCTCTCCGCGAATGTAATCACGCACTGCCATCTGGTGGCTATCTCGCGCATTACCACTATTCCTCGCAATATCAGTACACCCGTGTGCGTGGTAACAGCCGGCTTTCTGCTGCCATCTAGGGTCTCTGATCTATTTGCACCATCACATACATGGGTCCCTATTAATGTGCGTTTTTTAATCAAATGTTTAAACGGCATAAAGGAAAGCGTTTGTTATTTCTACCCAGTGATTTAATCCCATTGTTATAGATATTTACTGAATAATTTAAGGTGAAATCATGGGTAAAATAATATTTTTAGAATTCCCTAGATAATATTTACCCACAACAGTGCTCTGAATATGCAGCTGGAAGTTGAATGTATAATATCTATAATAAAAAAACGTCAGTCATCGTATTATGAGGAGAAGTGCTTTATGGTAAATTGCTTTGGCTTGATGACTGAGTCTCAGTAAGAATTACAGTAAAGACCTATAAAAGCATATATGTAGTTATTTTACTTTTCTTAGTTATTTCAGGAGTATCGAGGTTAGAATTTGGCAGTTTGAATGTGATAAATGGGAATGACCTGGACCCCCCCCCCCCCCCACATGGTATCATTCCTTCATTGTATTAAAATGGCCTGTAAACACACATCAGACCTCCAATTCCTGCTCCTTACTCGACACCTGCTCTACCTCCATCTTTACTCCTTCCATGAGAGGCCCAGGGTCTGTGCAATGAAGGAGAAGATATGGGTGTACTCCAGGATGGCCTTGGCGGTGGGCTTGCCTGCGCCATGCCCGCTGCGGGTGTCCACCCGAACCATCAGCGGCTGCGTCTGCCCCGGGCTGTTCCCCACACTGTACTGCAGGGCGGCGCAATACTTCAGCGTGTGCAGAGGAACCACACGGTCGTCGTGGTCAGCTGTGAGTAGCAGCATAGCGGGGTAGGGGGGGCCCTGATACGGGGTGGGAGGCAGGTTGTGCAGGGGGGAGTACCTGGGGAGGGATGGAGGAGAGTGTGATGGAGGCAGAGGGATGGAGAGCACTCATGAGACAGGGATAGGAAATGTGACCAAGGCAAAGGGATGGGGAGTGTGACGGAGGCAGAGGGATGGGGAGCGTGATGGAGGCAGAGGGATGGGGAGCGTGACGGAGGCAGAGGGATGGGGAGCGTGACGGAGGCAGAGGGATGGGGAGCACGAGTGAGACAGGGTATCTGCAAGAGCGCAAGTCTAATAATCATGAGGAAAGCATTCTGACTTTGGGTCCGGATTAGAGTTTTTCTTATAGAAATGAATGGAGATTCCCCATAGAGACATAAATACAAACGTATGTGTGTGTGTGTATTATGTTTATAAACCCTGTTATTTTATTTTGTGTGTGTGGTTGTGCATCATCAGACTCACTTTGTCAGCCACTGGAATTGTTCAGGATCATCTGCACAGCCGTAGTCGGTTGTCCAGGCATGGCCAATAGTGAACTTGTGAAACTTGAGCATGTCCATGACGCCCACCTCAGCCACAGCACAACCGAACAGCTCTGGCCTCTGGTTCACACAGGCCCCTGGTCACGGTCACGGGGGGAGGGGTTAGCACATTTGCACAAGTGGATAGGGTGTTTTGCAGTGCAGATCACATGAGTTAAAACAGGACCTGGGTGAGAATGTGATGAAAATAATAATGAATGGAAACTGGTTGAACAGGATGTTGGCCACCTGAGCTAACGTGCTGAGTGACCTCGTCGCTGTTCTACTCTGTGTTCATCGTGAGCGTGTGAAAGATTCAGCCGTGTAAACTAAGGGCTCAGCAATGACACCGGTTCTCACATCAGCATGATTTAGGGAAGCGGCTGTGTCTGTAATAGGCCCTTATTTACAGCCATCCTTCTGGTTAAATCATTCAGTTAGCGCTTAATTTCCTATCTGTATGGAGATTGCTCAAAAACATGAGAATAAAATGTAAATTTACCCGAAAGTGGAGCATGTAACTGTTACAGGCCCAAAGTGATGAATGCAGCATTGGAGACAATGACAAAGCGGAAGTAACGGCAGAGTCCTTCTCTGTAGAAGCCCCTATACCGCGTACAGGCAGCTGCTGATGTCCCACAGCTGATGTCAGCCTGAACCTTACCCACGAGCAGACCCCCGTTTGAGGCCCCGTTGATGGCAATTCGACTGGCAGATGTGTAACCCTCACGGATCAGGTACTCCGCCGCACACTGGAAATCGTCAAAGCAGTTTTGTTTTTTCCCAAGGGAACCAGCTGTGTGGGAACAAGGGGGCCATGGTGATGCACAGGGACGAATCAGAGGTCATCCAGGGGGACAGGGTGATGTACCAGGACCAATCAGAGGTCATCAAGGGGGACAGAGTGATGCACGGGGACCAACCAGAGGTCATCGAGGAAGACAGGGTCATGCACACAGACCAATCAGAGGTCAAATGGCTATTTCAATATTAGTTTAAATACTAGAACTTTTGGCCATAAGTGGAAATTAGCAGGAGAACATTTTAAAACGAATTTGAGGAAGCACTTCTTTGCACAGCGTGTAGTTAGAGTATGGAATAGTCTTCCTGCTAGTGTAGCGGAGGCTAAAACCCTGGATTCCTTTAAATCAGAGCTAGATAAGATTTTAACAACTCTGAGCTATTAGTTAAGTTCTCCCCAAACAAGCTTGATGGGCTGATTAGCCTCCTCTCGTTTGTAAATTTCTCATGTTCTTATCAGGGAGGACCCCTACAAAGAAAGTGAGATGTTGGGCTGTCAGCTCTGGTTTCTGTGCTGCCCAGCCTGCTGAGATCTCCTTTGCCCTCAGGGTACCTTTGTGCCAGGTTTGTCCGTATTCTCCTCCTCCCCGAATGTTGGCCACAGCCAGGATGCCCCCCACATGTCTCACGAACAGCAAGTAGGCCACACTGGGGGGGGATCAGGATATAGAGTTACACTTACACAATACATATATAAGCAAATATATACATAGAGACCCTGGAGAAGATCTTCATGTGCTACAGTACTGCTCATTGACAGACAAAACAAGCGCTTGGAGGTGCTGACTTGTAGTACGGCTGAATACAGTTTTCAAAGCCGCCGTATCCGTAGAGGAACACGGGGTGCGAGCCGTCCTTCTGGATGCCACGGGCATGCACCAGGAACATGGGGATCTTGGTGCCGTCCTTGCTGGGGTAGAACACCTGGAAGGCAGGTAGGCAGATACGCTCTGGCATACGTGTAGTGCGTGACCCTCACTCCGTTTGCAGGTGAGTGCGTCTTACCTGGATGGTCTCGTAGTCGTTCCTCTCGATGCCCTTCACCTCCACCTGTCTGAAGATTGTGGGCTCCGGAGATGGCAAGCTTAGGTCGCAGTGGTAGATAATCCCTACAGTGCCAAGCGTGGCAGATAAGCACATCAATGCCTGACCTTCGTTCATCCTGCATTTCTATCATGACCACTGTTTTAGTGGAACTGCCCTAGTGTCCAACCCAAACCTAGAACCCTAAGAACTGTCAGGACCAGACCCAGGTAGCACCCGTGAGGGCCTTCACTCTCGCTTCCCTCTGAGAGGTCACCGCTCAGGTGCTGAGAGATGTGAAGGTGTAGGAGATGGATGGAGTGGAGTTCCTGAGGGTGCACTGCACCTGAGGGTGCAGCTACATACATTTGCTAGGTAAGTGAGAGGAAGATGCGTGGCTGCAGGATAGGGGGGGGGGGGGGGTGGGATGGGTGGTGTCTCAACAGCAGATATGAATAGCAAATGGATGGGGTACAGTTCCTGGATGTTGGGGAGGGGAGGAGTACCTGGGGTGGTGAAGGATGTAAACTTGTAGAAGAAGTCGGCGTGTTTCTTCTTGCAGCTGAGGCCGACCACAGTGCCCACGTCCAGAGGCAGGTTCTTCAGCAGACGCCCCGATGACAGCTCAAAGAGCTGCAAGATATCCTTCACGTCATGCATGTAGTTCACCAGCAGGAAGTTCTGATTGATACACGACACGAAACCTACACACAAACACACACAAATGAGGTGTCTATATCTCTGTCGGGACTCTTCATTCATTTCTATGGGCATAACTCAAATCCCAACATGACGAGCCTAACCCCTACCCATCCATAACCTTGACCATAAGTAACTAAACCAAAAACGAGACTTTTGGCATATTTAGTGTTTTGATTGCAGTCACACGTTTTTATGAAATTAAATTTCCACTTTTGGGAACTGAAAAAAATGTTCCCACATCATGCAAATAACACAAGTTTTTTATCGCATGTCCCCACAATTTAATATATACACACTCAAACAGGAAGACGGCAGATGTGAACAGAGCAGAGGCGCTGCTAGAGAATTTGGGCCTCATGAAAGCCTGTCATGTTGAACCCCCACCCCAGACCAATCCAATTGTGGTCCATATTTTTTGGGCCCCTGAGTGAGGAACCGTCTTAACCTTCCCTCCCTTTACAGCACCCATGGAGCAGAGACTACAGCTAAAAAGACATTAGGTCGATGGCTTGTGTGATCTGAATATTCCTTCCTCAGATGGCTGGTCAATCTGGGAAGCGTGAAGGTGGCAGCGGATAGCAGATAAGTGTCCTGCGGCTCCTGCCGTGGTTCTGCGGCCCCAAGCTGCTTGGTTAAGGGCTGAATCAGTGTCGCCTTTGAAAGCCGCAACAGGCGTAGGATCACTGCTTTGTTACCGTTAAGCAAAGCTCAAACACTGAACTGCATCAGCTCAAAATCCCGCCAAATAAACACTTAAAATGACAAGCTGTACTGGCTAAAAAGTGCATTTATTATTACTCACAATAGGAAGAAATTATAAATTTAAGTGTTAGCCAACTAAGCAGACTAAGATGCATTTCTGGATTACAGTACTTGAGGTGGAATACAAGGATAAAGGCTGATTAACAAACATTGTGTCTGTTGTCATGGAGACATGACTCACTGCGCTGCATTTCTTTACCCGCCCCCTTCACTCTGCATTATCTCGGCCGATCTCTTCATGATGCATTCAATAGCATTCCTGTACCAGGAATTTATTGGTGGGGGAATCCAGCATCTACCGTATATCTCCTGCTACCTGCAATCTGTTAAATCTTCAGGGTAATTAAGTTTTACTGCTGATTTGCTGGCATCTCATTTCCTCAGTCTGGGTTGTCTTTTTTCCATTGTTCCCTCTGAAATATGTTATATTTCAATTACACCGGAAATTTCATTAAAATAAAACCTCTGTATATAGCTTGCTGATAGGGACCTTACAGCTTTTGACTACTGCAGTACTCCTTTAATACTCCTTCTGTTTTTGCAACCCTTGTGTTACGCCCCAGCCCCTGTGGCTGGCCACTCACCCAGCACATCCTTATCGTGCTGCGGAATGAGGCTTCTCCAGTTATCTGGCTCAGGTTTCTGCAGGTCGATGTTGATGACTCTATACCGGGGTGCCTGAAGATTGGTGCGGAAGGTGAAGACGCTGCCCTCGTTGGTGATGTAGGTGTACTGCGCCTTGAAGTTATCCACGAGCTTCACCCACGGCAGCAGGCCTGATGCCAGAGGGAGCGGTATGTTGGTTTTACTGCAGTGGAGAGGACTCTCTGTGTGTATCTGCCTCAAACACACCCATCATGTGAATATGTGTGGTCAATGAGATTTGTGCCAACTAGTGTAGCTAGAAATCCCAGGCCCCTTGAGAAAACGTGACCTTGGGCCCCCTAAATATTGTGGTTCCAAGTGCTGGGCCGCTTGAATCCATGATGGTATTCATGCCCCTCCAATGCCTCTGCCCGTATGTCTATCTCCATATTCTAATTTGCTGTCAAACTGAGCTCTTCGGTGTTTATGGGTTGGGTGCAATGCGGCTCACCTGTGATGCCGTTGGGCAGCTGCTGTAGGTCACAGTACCACAGCTGGTTGACGGGCTCACAGCCCTCGGTGATGGACAGCACGGCGTACCTGCCGTCGTCGGACACCTGTATGCGGCAGGGGGGGGGGGATATGTCAGCATCTGTGACGATAAAGCCGCAGGCAGGAGGCTATGTGTGGCCAGCGCGCAGTTTACCGTGACCCCACTATGCCACTTGGGGTGGTCTGGAAACTCCGCCACCAGGATGTCTTCTGATTGGTTGGTGCCTATCACATGGTAGTAGAGCTTCTGGTTGAGGTTAGAGGTAGTCTCTGTGCCTGAGATGGAAACCAGAACAGTGGCTGGGTGGAGGTGGTGAGCTGGAACTGAAACTCGCTCATTCCTGGGCAGTGCAGGACACTAGCCCATAAATATGCCATAGATTTTTGCTAGGAATTCCTATAAAACACTAAATCATTTAGGGCACAGGGAACACAATAGGGCACAGAGCTCAAACACAAACAGTTCCCAAAATTCCCAGGGCGTTTTGGAAGCTAGTAGGACATTTTCTGTGTGGGCTGGTTTCTACCTCAGAGTTTCCATGACCTTTCCTACTTTCGCCATCTTGAAATAAAGCAGCCTTTCATTTTAATGATCCACGTGCAGTGCTGCCAGCGACTTTGATTCTTTGTAATGCTGCTGCTATGTTATGTGTTAAATGGAGTTAAATGGGACTATAAAGATTATTAGGCAGCTGCATAAACCTTGATTTACTATAAACAGGACCCCCCCCCCCCCCCCCCCCC